>BLKR01000270.1:0-632295 GCA_011170035.1 Teleogryllus occipitalis | reverse complement strand
GAAGCCATTTAAATGAGAATACTCATACATATTTCTTTGAATCGTTGTTCCTGTTTGGTGCTCCGCAACCGAAAATAAGCGTTTGTAAGCAAGAGGGGCGCAATGGATCCAAATGAACTTAGAAGAAACCTACGCATCTCAACAGAGTGCCGCGTGGGTTGATTGATTTATTAGTGATTCCGAGCGTGAAAACGGAGCGTGCATTATTCCCGTAAGTGTAGTGGATGGCTTTTATCGCGGGAGGTGACCGTCATCTTCCTCCGCTGGATGACGAGATCAGACGACAACTATCGGTATTTTCCCCAACCAGGTATCTCCACCCAGCGGGACACCACTCCTACCGGGATAATCTCTAAGCACCCACTGGCGTCTTGTCATGTGTGGTAATGTAGTGCTTGTAAGTGGAAGTGTGTGTGGTAGTGTCGAGGATAGGACAAGGAAGAGGAAGAAAATATCGCGCGCGGTCTGTGGCTTGTTTGTGACGGCACTGCTTCGGCATTCGCACGGTGTTCATCATAACAGCCGGCCACTACAATTCTCCTCCAGAGGTAAAAAAAACTCGACCTACCTCTCTAGCTGATGTCGAAAACCGTGTCAGCGACGGAACTCGAACCCTAGGACTTCCCGGTCAGATACAGGGGAATATCAATTGATGCCCTGAGCCACCCAATCCGGTGGGTGCCGCGTGGAGTGGCGTGCCGAGGCAGGGCAGCGAAGAGAGAGAGAGAGGGGGGAGCAGGGAGCGTACGTCCGCCATCCGGCGCCCCGCTCTGGGGCGACCTTGCCCGCCCGCGGCGCGTGAAGGCGGGCGTCGGTGGAGCGTTGGCGGGGTGCGGCGGGCAGTCGGGCGCGGTGCGCAGGGCGCGTGGCGCGTTTTCTTTCGCGCGCGCAGTGCGTGGGCGACCGACGGGGGGCGGGGCGGCCGGCGAGATAAGGGCCCGTCTCGGGCGGCGCGCGCGAGAGCGAGGGGGACGCTGTTCTTGCCGCTTGGCGCCGCAACGCTGAGCCGCCCCTCCCCCCCCCCCACCGCTCGCGTGTAGCAGCGCGCCTCAACCCGGCGCGCAGGGCGCTGAGGCGCGGACTGACCTGCATCTGCGGGCAATCTATGTCATCATTCCGCGCGAGGCGCCGCGCCGCGCCGCGCCGCGCCGCGAGAGCCCCGCGCGGACCCCGTTCACGCGCGCCGCCAGGAGCGTTCGGCAACAGCGCTTGCGCAGAGGCGCGTCTCCGCGAGCGATGCCACTCCGTGGGCGGGCGCCGTGGTGCAGCTGGCGGTATTGCCTGCTCTTTGCGGCGGAAGAGAGCCCAAGTGCGAACGGGTTGCAAGGGAAGAAGCACTGCCTAATCGAGAGAGTGCATGGCGTGAGATACGGCTGCTTGAACATCCCATCGTCTTCTACGGTAAAAGAATTATGCAGATGTTCACAAAATTCCTCTCAACGTTCTATACAACTTTTTTCCTCCATTGTTTGTACAGTCAAATTTTTTTTTATTTGAGAAGGATGGTCCTACCTTGTCTATTTAGCGGTACTCAGTCGTGAAGGATATACCCACGCTTTCGCATACGTTATCCTCGTGAATAATATGTGAATGTTTTTTGTGTGTCTGCGGTTGCGTAAGGAGAGAGAGAGGCAGATATTAGGGAGAGAGTTGTAGAACCTGCAAGGGAGCCAACCGGCGTTTTCCTGCAGAGACGGAAGGAAACCGCAGCGCAAAAACGTCATTCCATCTCATTGAGCCAGCACTCCAACCGGAGGCTGGGCGTCCTTCGCACGAAACGAAATTACGAGCTGCCTACGCCTCGTCTTGGAGGCTAAGCATTCCGACCGAAAGCATTACCAATCGGCTAAGCGTAACATAAGCATCTGAGTGTTGCATCTACAATCTGCACTCATTCTCGAATACAAAACTGGAAACTGCGAACCCCTTTTCCGATTAATTGAATAATTTGCTCGAAGTCTGAACGTGCTCTCTATTTTGAATCTCCAAACACTCTGAATCTTATTTCATCGATTGAGGTGTCCGACCGACCCGCACGTTTTGCCAAACAACCTACATCTACTCTCAGTGACTGAGCACTCCGACGGTAAGCAGCAAGTTCTCGTGATACGCGAATCCGTCGAGAGACTCCACCTGGCGGATTCCGGCAGTCGGCGCGAAGAAATAATCATGGTCGATTCATTACCGTCGTGCGTCGGCGCGCGCGTGTGCGCGTGCGTGTGCGTGCGCGTGCTAAGCGTCTGCGCTGGGAGCGGCTCCGCGGGCGGGCGCGTGACCCCGTTCGTCCCGCGCGTAACGGGCCGCCGCGCCGCCGCCGCCGCGCCGCGTCTAACTGTTCGCCCGAGCGAGGAGCAAGGCGCGAGGCGCGAGCCTCGCCACGGAGCGGCATGGAGCAGCGCGGACAGTGCGCCGAATCGCAACACACGCGAAAACTGCAGAGTGCTATTGTGTGAATTCGTAGCATTTCAAATAGCAAATTCTGAAGAAAATAAATAAAAAGATCATGGAAATGAAATTAAAAATAAGAAAACTAATTGTCAGGACACAAATCTATTATTATTATTATTATTATTATTATTATTATTATTATTATTATTATTATTATTATTATTATTATTATTATTAATTATATTTTAATGCTCAAAGCTGGGAAACTTTGAACTGTCAAAACATCATTTATAACTACTACTTCTGCTAACTGGCTAATGGGTCGCAACAACGGTTGACAAATTCGAAATAGGGAACATATTCCCACGTGATTTTTAAAACATGCAACAGTGACCCGGCGGGGAAATATAAAGTATTATTATTATATTATTATTATTATTATTATTATTATTATTATTATTATTATTATAAACAGTAGGTTCTAAGGAGCCCCACACGTATTCGCATGATATTTTTGCCGAGATTTGAAGTATGAAAAGGAAAGGAAATAAAAATACGTAGCGTATAAATAAAAAAGAAGATAAGTTGACAGCCAATCATCTGTCTACGATCAATGTTAGCACCTAAACCGTTCAGACAATTTTCTCCAAAACTGACGTTACTTGATCCATCTGAACAAACTCAACGCCCTGCGATTTTAAAACGGAAATTTTGATATTTGGGGGACTTAACATGAAGTGAGAAAGTTTCAATATTTTCTCAAGAATAGCTTTAAATTTTTTATTAAATTTTTTTCTCAAATAGCATTTAAAAATGGCGCAGGTATCACCCTAGCAAACTTATTTTTAGCAAAGAACGGTAAAAAATATTATTACCCCATTTCAAGGTACAAAAAATTAACATTGCAAAAATCAACATGGAAGATATAGATTTTTATCTTAAGTAAAATCTGTTCTAAAAAAACAGACATTTAAATAAGATAATGAACATTAAAATATACGAGTAACAGTAGTTTGGCGTCAGTTCGATGTTAATGAAATTTATTTTAAAAAATGTTATCGAAAACGACTCCAAAATTTTTCCTTTAATTTTTTCCCACTTATAGACTAAGAAAAGCTTAAAAATGGCGCAGGACTAATTTTCGTTGAACTTTCTGAATTTTAGAAAATTGCTAAAGGTTAGAAAGATTGCGAGAAAATATGTTATGCTGTAGCACTACTAGTTTAACATTGATTTTAAATTTCCTTTCCAATGCCATCGGCATAGTGAGACTTGCAATAGTATTAGCAATATTGTTTCTCTTTTAAATATTTAATTAATCACATTACAATAGGTTTTCTCTATCGTATTATTTCATCGTGTTATTTCTGACGTAGTACATATCCGATTCCTGAAGCATTATCAAAGTTACGCAAATGAAAAATGATGCATTACACTATCCCTCTTTCGCCTTTTCAACCTTTCTAAAATTTGCGAAATATTGACCTTTGTCGCATTACGAGGATATATTTTTGGTACATATCTTGAGGTCTTAATTCCTTTATATGTATGCAACATTCGATTTATTGCGACTAGTATGAGACCGTGTATAGCATTTTCACATAATTATCAATTCATTCTCATAAACCATTCACAACGTCATACGTCATCTCAAAAAGATATTTCTACTTTAGGATCATCGGTTTCCAACGACATTTTGTAAAAGAAAAGAAGAGAAAGAGGAGGTGAATATTGGTAGGTGAAGGAAGATGCCATCGACTGACTACATAATTTATAAAATCATATATTCTTTTTCCTATCATTAGTCCCACGCAATTACAAGGTCCGCAAGGCCTCTCCGTCGGCATATGGCGGCCATGAGGGAGAGAGTTAGGACGGGACATTCTCTCTATGACATCCAAGCCAGGACTGACAGAGAAGATGGGATCGTAATGACACTGATGAATGCAGGGAATGGATAAGGACCATCACGGGCGGTCGATAGTCCGTTGTACAGAGTGCTGCTGAGGCATTCGCCTGGAAATTATTAGGAAACAACAGAATCCACTGGCCATTGCAGCCAAACAAGAAATTTAATTCCGGCGGTCGCCACGAACTCGTGGTATTAAACACATCAAGTAAATTTGTGTCACCTTGCCGGATCGACCCCGAGTCTTCCCACTCACAGCCGCTCAAGCCGTAAGGTGCATTCTTTACGCTCTCCGTTAGCGGTCTTGGTAGATGTCAAACCATATCAAGGGGCTAAAATAAGCTCTGGGACCCCCGAAGTGCGCTTCGATGTTTTAGAGCTTTTAAGTCTTTTCTTGTGCCTCTAAGTCTCTGTTCCTATGCCGCCTGTTATCCTGTAAATTGCTTCTCCTCAGTATGGAGCTGCGTGCAATATTTTACAATGAACTCTTCCATCTCATGAATAATTAACGATCTCAGACTATCGCAAAAAGTTGCACATTTGGAGGTTGAATTTTCCTCTTGATTTCCTGACTTGGCATATTGCGCTCTCAGGCACTTCGTGACATGTGTTAATTTCGGTCTAGTGTATAACTGTATGAATTATTTTGTCTAATGAAGTTTTCACGTTCTCACTCTTCATCTCATAAAATTGCTCATTTGGAGGTACAAAACTATCCACATCATTTCCTTCTTGACTTTCCTACTTGTTTTGGCACAGGCTCTGTGACCCATTGTGGCCTACTGTGTGCAATTCGCGCCAGTGTGCGGCGTGCAAGGCGGCTCCGCGAGCGAGCGCGCCGGGGTTCGTCGTTTACTCCCGCGCTCGAGTCTCCAGCTCGACTCGCCTCGCCTGGCTCGGCGCTTGCCGCGCAACGGCCTCGCTGCTCTGCGCCGCTTGCGCAAGCGCCGCCGTTGAGCTGCGGGGCGGCGGCGGCAGCACAGCGCACGGCGCTCGGCGCAGCCGCTTGGCGCGCGCGGCTCCTTGACATTTGCAGCCCGCCAAGCGCCGCTGTGCTGCGCCGCGCCGCGCCGCGCCGGGGAGGCGGGTCGACGAGGTGACGATGGCGATGGAGTGGTGACTAAGGGCGCGGGAAGCCGGACCTCGCGGGAGGGAATCGAGCTGCCGCCCACGTACTGTCGAAACCAGCTGCCGATTTCAAAATAGACCACTTCAACCAGATCCAATTTCATTGCGAACAAAAAAATATTATAAATAATTTAAAATAAAACTTAAGTCATGTTACAAGATTCATCGGACACGTGGGATGCAGTCTCAAAAATTATTTGACAGATGTATGAAGTTGCGTGGTGTTAATTAACAATAATTTAAGAAATTGGAAGAAAATGCTTTAGAAAGGCTTCGAGAAACGGATTGATGTTAATTTTTGCATTTATAAATATTAATATTTCATTGGAATAATTGAGACAAAATTACTTTTAGGTAAATATAAAATATCGTTTGGCGCATCCTTAACATTTACTCTAAGTGATCGTATTCGCTGGCTATAGTTTTGTAACTCCCTAAAAAGAGCATCGCGAAATGAAGTAAGTCCAGTCTTAGTATCGCGAATTCAATCTGCGCAGGATGGATTTCTCTAAGAATGAAAATGTCAAGCATGCTGCCTTTCAACGAGGAAGTAAAGTATATAGCGCTTTATAAAAGATCCTCATTTGGAAGTGAGATTTGCCAAGAATCTTATCAAATAGTTTTCATTCCTGGTGATGTTCACGAGAATAAAATTCCATTCCCCTTCAATTTCATTTGTGTTATTATTGGAGATATTAGAGGCATTTATACATAACAACGCTTCGTTTTAGAAGAAAAATGAATAAATTTGTACATTATTTTTCGTGTATTCTTCATTCTTTAGAATTGCTTCAACTCATTTTCCTAAATAATTCCCATTCAACGATAAAGTTGTATATGAATTATTAGTCCGACTTTGTTACTCTTAGCATGTGTTTTTGCACAATATAAACTGAGCAATACCATGCTGTAGATACGTTGAGAATGTCAGACCAAGAAATCTATTTCAGTAGCCCTCGAATGAAGCAAATCCTAGCCGCTCTCTATTGACACTCGAGCCCTCCACATTCCAGAGCCCCCACTCTGTGCCCCCATGGCTCGGCCTGCGCCAAGAGGTGTCGCTTAGCGCGAAGTAATGTGGGCAGACTGCGTAGGTAGAGAAATTGGGAGAAAGCGGTCCTAGCCGTTTAACCAGGAACTAGCCCGGCAGCCGGGCCCACGGGAGGGACGGCGGCGATGGCAATGGCGACGGCGGTGTGGAGGCGAGCATTTCTGCCGCGGGCGCTTCCCAACCCGGACCTCCCCCGACGTCGCCTCCACCTCCTCCTTCGCGCGGGGAGAGAGCAAAGAGCGCGGAGAGCGCCGTAACCTCTGACCTATTGCACCGCGCGGCCTCGGGGAAGGAGTCGCAGAAACGTGCCTCACGCACGGGCCACGGCCGCCGCGAAGGGTGGAGAGGATTTCCGATGATTCGTGACCCTTTAAGAGCAGAAAGCGAGGACCTGAACTTTGGAACGTACCTCTCTATTTTGTATTCAGAAAACGGTACATTTCGTGCCTCTAGAGAACCTGATCGAAATGGGAGGAGGCATCTCGGAGGTTTCTCTGTAAAATGTCGCTTATTCATGTAAATAGAAACCGATGTATTTTGAAAGTAGAGGATAATTCTTCAATAGAGCTATAGGATTAATTACATAGAATAGTCAAAATATTTTTGAGGAAGTCCTTTGAGGCTAATGACAGGATGAAAAAAACCGATATAATGACTTATCATTATCTTATTGTGGTATAGGGAATGAGAACTGACAATTACATTGACAGAAATTTCATTTCAACCCGATATCATTGGACTTAGAAGACTCTTAGAACCGGTAAACAGTTTGATCGGTTAGCTTCTACATACTCCCGAATTTCTGGGTCCACCTCAACTCCGACTTAATGAGACCAGTCTGGGAGAGGAGGTTACTGAGAACGGACCCTGCAGCCACAGAACCTGACCGAAGACACGAATCCACAGGACCATGTGGAGGTAGAAGCACCGTAAGAACAGGTTCCCAAGGCTCATTCCATCGCTCGATCAGCGGCGTTTAAAAAAATGTGGAGAAGTCACAACAGGCATGGAATTCCGAAATGACTGACAGATGTTCTTAATAGTGGAACTTTCCGGGGGTGTAGAACAACAACAAGACATTTCCGGGAAGAAGTTGAACGTTCCATAAGCACTCTTCTCTAGTTTGTATATACATACAAACTATTGAAAAATTTATTTACCTTTTTTTCAGAAAATATTTCACAAGAGAAGCAACTAACTCATCGGAGTATTCCAATGCGATCAATATACATGCAGCAAATGAGAGAAATTTAAAATAAAAGGAAAGTTTTATGTGAACCGATCTACGCCAGAATGATCTCTACAGAAATATTCTAATTAATTGGCCCTAGACAAGTGACGTATTCAAAATGCCAGCTGTTACCGAAAGGGCAGGTTCCTGATACTGATTATTCAGTCCTAAGAGACGTATGTAAATTCCACGAAGAGTCTCCGGTACCGGGAGCTCGCTGGGGGGGGGGGATCTCTAAGTGAGACAGGGGGTGGCTGGAGCGACATCGCAGGCGCAGGTCCTCGCGGGCGCACCTCGCGAGCGCACTTTCTCCGGGCCGCGGGCGCGGGGCTCCGGGCCGGTTCCGGGGCTCGTCGTCGGAAGCTGCGTCTGCGGAGCCAGGGGCCCCGCCTGCTCCGCCTCCTCCCCCGACCACCCCGCCGCCGCTACCCGCCGCGGGCTTTCTCCGCCGCGGGCGCCGCCGGCCACGCCCTGCTCGCACCCGGATGCGGGCGCAGGCGCGGGCGCGGACCGCTCTCGCCGCCGCCTCCCCGCCGCCAGCCCGCCACCTCGCCCCGATCCCGCGTGCCCCGCGCTCCCCGTTCGCGCCGGTTTCTCCGCAGGAATGTGCGCGAGCGGGGATGGGATGCGCCGCCGGCAGATGTGGGTTGCCGACCTCGGTGGCGCGGGGGTTGGCAGCAGCGTACAAGCACGCGCAGCCCAAGGCTGCGAGTTCGAGTCCCGCGTAATACATGGCTGTTATCATCGTCTGATGGCATGGTTAAATTCTCACGCATCCCTTTTCAACCCTCATCTCATGCCATTTTCGTTTTCTCATGAAAAGTACTACTCATGAACGCCTTACAATTATTAGTAAAGGGAAAGGTAAAGACAAACAACTATTAAGATCACCTGCCCACGAAACGGAAGGATATAAAGACCTGTGACACTTCCTTTGACTTCGCTCGGAAATTAGTGTGGCACTCATCACATCAAAAATGCGGTCTAGAGGCCTCGCCCGGCCTTCGAAACAGGCGCGACAGCTCAGCGCGCTCCCGCCACCCGGAAGGTGAGGGCGAGCGAAGGCGCGCGCACGAAAGAGGCTGAGGCTCCAACATCGGCGACGGCGACGGCTGAGCGAGAAAGACGCGGCCTTCGGGCGCGGACTGCGGCGGTAACGGCGCGCGGAGGCTGCGACTCCTGTGGCGGTGGGCGCGGGTCGCCAAGGCCGAACGCGCTCCGTCCCGCCCCGCCCCGCCCCCGACGTCGCCGGTCCGGTGGAGAGCCGACCCCGTCGCCCGCGTGGGACGCTCCCGTTCCCTCCCGAGGGCGCTGCACGTCGCGCGCGGAACTCGCGGCTGCTCTTCTCCTAACGAGCATTTCTCCGCCGCCCCGAGGCGTCTTCGTGGCGCGGGGGCGGCAGGGGGCGGGGCGGGCGCTGCTGCTGCGGTTGCAGCCACTTTCTAGCCACGACGGGCGCTGCGCTGCACGGCGCGAGGCGGGGCACGGGGCGTAGGGCGGCGGGGCCGCGGTCCCGTTGCGGTGACGCAACGCGGCGACTGCGGCTGGCGGGCGCGCGGCGGCCGGGCGGCCGGCGGGCGCGCGGGGGCGGCGATCGTCTCTCCCTTACCTAGGACGACGTCTTGAGCGCTGCTCCGATCCAGAAACGCCGCGAGGAGGCACACGAGGGCGACGCATAAAGTGGTTCTTGAGGAGGCGCTTCGAGTCCGGGGCGCCGGGCCCGGTGGCGCCGACGGGCGCGGGGGTGGCGCCGCGGGGGCGGACCCCCCCGCCGCCCGGGGGCGCGCAGACCCCCTAGGCTGCAGCATGGCGGGCGGCTGCTCCGGCCGCGCGCGGCGGCGTCTCACACTGTCTCACTGCGGCACTCGCGCACTCGCACACTGGCACTCGCGCACTCGCCCGCGGGGCGGTGAAGGGCGGCAGCGGCGGCGGTGGGGGCTGCGTCTCGCCGTGCGGGCGGCTGGCGGCGAACTGAGGAGCGACGGGCGCGCGCGCGCCGCGCCGGCCCCCGCGCTCCCCCTCCGCTCCGCTCCCCGCCACCCCCCGCCCCGCTCCGCGCGCAGCCCCCACCCCCCGCCGCCGCTCGCGGAACCAGAAAGGAAAGGAGGCCCGGGTACCGTCGCGGCGGCTGGATGTGTGCCGCTGTACAGTCGGGTCCGCCGCGACCCCGTTCCCCGGCGGCGCGGCTGAGGCGGCTGCTGCGGCTGAGGTTGAGTCGGCGGCGGCGGCGCAGGTGCGGCCGTCGCACCTGATCGGCCGCGCCGTAACCGGGCCGGCGAACGGGACTCGGCGCGTCCCCCGCCGCCTCCGCCGCCACCGCCGCTTCCGCGTGTCCGCGCGTCCGCTGCCGCCGCCGCCGCCTCCGCGGAGGCGCGCGCTCCCGCCATTTGCATTCAAAGGCCCGGCCGCGCGCCAAGTAGCGGAAATTTGCGACACTGCTTCCGGCGCGCGTCGGCCGGTGCGAGCGGGCGCGGCCGCCCCGGCCGGCCCAGCCGCCCCCGCGCGCTGCAGCGGCCCACGGCCCACGCCAGGCCTCGCCGCGCCGCGCCGCACCGCGCCGCGCCGCGCCGGCGCATCGCACAATGCGGGGTGCGGCCGGCTCTTGTTTGTTGTGGCGGTGGGCAGAGGGATGCGGGTAGCGGTGACGCCTCGCGCGATTCATCACGCATGTATATTTATGACGCGTGCTCACAATAGGGCTATCGCTTATGGCAACTGCGTTACTGAAGGTTCTCTGTGATAAAATTTTAGCTAAATCACAATAGACTGCAGTGATGTCCTTGAGGCGTAAGGACCCACAATGCATGGACCCGCGATTTGCAAATGAGAAACAATTCAAGCAAAAAGCGTTTAAGTCACTTTGACATGGTTACGTCAATAGTTTGTCAGAGTGTTAGGCAGGATATGCAACATTCATATTCAGAACAGTGAAAAAATTAAAATATAAGGGGTATGAGATGTTGAGATCCAATACCCCATACATCCCCCCAAATTCACGAAAACGTTTTGTTTATCTGTGAGTGAAAAGCGAACGAAAAGTGAGTTCCGGTGAGTTAATCTCTGCAACAAATCGTCAGCTTCAGTAACTCTCCTATTACTCGTAATCGGCGTATTTTTTCCTGCATTCTATGTAAAACATCTTTTTACAAAAAATATTGTGTCGTCTTCTTTCCCATACGCTACATATCCATTTACGGTTCTGAATCTACATTCTGGATTTAGAAACGTAAATTTGTCACTCAGGCGTTAGAATTGACAAAGCCACTGAAAATCATACATGCACCACAAACTCCAACCCTCTCTGATGCGATACTTGTTTTTACCTCAACTTCCTGCAATGAGATGTTTGGTCGCTTTCGGAATATTATCGCTCGGGCGCGATTTCTCCGTCACTTTCGATGGCCGCTTCCCAGTCAATATTGACCACTTCCGTTTGGCCGTTGGACGTCACAAACTCATCAGTTTAGGTTCTTCGTTATAAAACCGCTATCCGCCAAGCGCCGGCTGTCCTTCGACAGCATGCGAGGTGAGCGTGGAGAGTGATAGCCGCGCCCGTGGGGTGTGGACAAGGAAAACGAGAAAAATGAGGAAGAGCAGGAAGATGGATAGAAGAGGAAGGAACATGAGTAGGCGGGAAAAGGAAGAGAAGATAGGGAAAGAGGATGTATCTGGGGAGTAGGAAGAAGAGACAATAAGACCAAAGTATAGGAAGAATAAGAGCGAGAAGAAATATGAGCAGAAGAAAGAGAGAGAAGTAGAAGAGGAAGTATAAGAGGAAAATACTGTAGAAGGAAATTTAAAAAGAGAAAGAAGAGAGGGAGAAGTAAGGAAACGTAGAGGTAAGAAGTGGAAAAAAGAAGAGGCTAGGAAACAGTGATTTCGGAGGGGAAAAAGAGAATAAAGAAAATGAAGAAGAGAAAAACCAGGAAGATAAGATGAGGGAGAAGACATGAAAACAAGAAAAAATTGGATGAAGAGGAGGAAGAGAAAAGAAGAGGCGAAGAAATAGTAGGGGAAGAAAAGAATAGTGTGTAAAAAGAAGAGTGCGCCGACCTGGGTGGCCGAGGTGGCTAAGAGCTTGAACTCATCACTTCGGTCGGAAGGGTCGCGAGTTCGAATCCCGCCTTGGGGATGGTTGTTTGTCCCTTGTGTCTTATACATGTGTTGTCGCGGAGGGCCCTCCGCTGCTGACCCGAGGCAGATCAGAGGAGCCCGCAAATGTATAAGTGTCTAGTCTATGATGGAATATATGTCCCATCGGAATATAAAGGGTAACCGGTTATTGGCTGGAAAAAGCCCTAAGAAGAAGAAGAGGAGGAGTGCGAGTCGGGGTAGTGGAATGCGAAGAGCAGGAGGCGGTGGGGGAGAGGCAGGGGGAGTGGCGGAGGCTGCGGTGCGTCAGCGGGGCGTGATGACTCCGCAGGGCAGCGGCGGCGCGGGGCAGGGGGGCGGGGCGCAGGGCAGCGCGGTTTCTCCACTTGTTTTGCCCACAGCGCCGCCGCCGCCGCCGCCGCCGCCGTGTGGCAACGCTCCCTTACGTAAAGCCACCCCGCAGCCTGAGCCTCCCGTTTCCCAACACGCGCGCGGCCACTGCGCTGCGGCGGAGGGGGGGGTGCGGGCGGCGGAAGTGGCCGAAGGGAAGGAGTCGCGGGCGGTGGCAGGAGCGATGCTGAAGGCTGCGGTGGGGTTGAGGTGCGAGAGGCAGAGGAAAGCTGGACGAGTAGCAGAATCAGAGGGCACCGACACAGGTAAGTTAGTTATTCCGGGCCAAGATGCAGAGAATAACGATGTTAAATATGATAAAGTGAATTAAGCTTGATTTGTTTTAGATTTCAAAATGAAAGCTTTAAGTTTTTGAAGTAGTACATTCAAATTAAATGTGGAATATGAAATGAATTTAGCTCATAAATATCAGACGATTAATTGGATTTTAAGTAAATAACCTTAACCGATTTTAATATATGATATACTATGTGACATAACTCATGATTTTAAATTGTGTGTGTTGTGCAGGTTTGTTTACTTCAAAAGTTTGACGGTTCCAATTAAACCGAATATTTCCTATTGTACCTATTCAATTTGCTGGTAATATTAGGGCGTCGACGGAATTAAATATTTGAACGCAGACGTACCCAGGAGTAAGATCAAAGGTTAGGGCATGGGTGTTGGTGTAGAATAAGGTGGAGATGGCAGATAAGGCAGGTCAAAGTTTTGAGAAGGGTCAAGAAGTTCAACTGTTCAGCAGCAGGAGAGCAAAATGAAAGCGAGGTGTGAGAGCGAAAGATGGGTGGGGCAGAAGCAGAATATTGTTTACATCTCGGAGAGACAAGGCCACGACAGGGATGGGAGAAGCCAGGGAAAGGGATTGAGTAGGAACGTCCCCAGGCGTGAGCTGGGGACGGGTGCAGGGTCGAGGTAAGGCGGGCAGAAGGTGGTGATGGGCAAGGGCAGTGCTGCAACTAAGGGTATGAGCGCGGAGCGAGAGTTGAATGGAGTGGAGACGTAGCTGGAGCAGAGCAGAAGCAGGGCGGCGAGCGCGAAGGTGATCATGGAGGTCTTTCAGTTGCGGAGTGGAGGCGAGAGCGGGGACGCGAGCGGGGACATGAGCGGGGACGAGAGCGGGGACAAGAGCGGGGACGAGTGCGGGGACGAGAGCGGGACGAGAGCGGGGACGAGAGCGGGGGTGAGAGCGGGGACGAGAGCGGGGACGAGAGCGGGGACGAGAGCGGGGACGAGAGCGGGGACGAGAGCGGGGACGAGAGCGTGGACGAGAGCGGGAACGAGAGCGGGGACGAGAGCGGGGACGAGAGCGGGGACGAGAGCGGGACGAGAACGGGGGCGAGAGCGGGGTCGGGAGCGCGGACGCCGAGGCTCCGAGTTCGCATTCTGCGGCGTGGCGTGGCGTGGCGCGCGATTTTACATAACTTCCCCGAAATGGTGCGAGCCGGTCTCGCCGACGAAGGCCGAAGGCGCCTCTTGGCGATCCTGTTCTTCCACGTCCCGCCTCGCACCGCTCCGCTCCTCCCCGCCCCGCCCCGTTCCTCCCCGCCCCGCCTCGCCACGCCACGCCGTGTGCGCACACTTATCTTCGACATGCGCCGCGTTTTTGCTCCCGCGCGCACCGCCGCCAGCGCCCCAATGCCACTGAGCTGAAAGGAACTCCCCGCGCCCCATAAACACCTTCAGCAGACACATATCAGGATCAGAAGGTCGTAAGGATTAAGGCACTCAGGTAGGAATGAACTGAAGTAATATTTCAGGATTACTTCCAGCTATTAAATGCCTAATGCTTTATGCACCTGAGATCTGTCAGAACAGTTATTTGTTATTACGATTTTTTTTTAGTATAGTAGGTCCTACATGAACCTAAATTACAACATTTGTGGAGGAAACTTTATTAAAAATAAGCATATAAACCTATTAGACATGTTGAACATCTCGGCCTCCATCGAATATTCGTAGAAAAACGATTTTATTTCGAGCATTACTTTTCGTAGTTTAAGCAATATTTTTAGAAATAACATTTAAGATTTATCCCTCAAATTGTGTGTGATACAACAAAAATAGTGGATGTAATTTTTAAAAGCTTCGGAAATAAGCGAAACTACAGCAGCAAAAAATGCTGCTGAAAAAAAATTGTTTTCCAAAAAGTAGCACGCACACTGCTCAAGAACAACAAATAAGATAACACTGCAATAAATTCAACTTTTTAATCAAAGCAATCTTTACGAATACTGCATTAAGATACTATAGTATATACAGATACATATTACAACAGTTCTTGACATACCAAGAATATAAAAAAGTGTATATTACATGATGCAATACGAAAAGAACAAATATTTAATGACGGGTAGTGTCTTCCTTAAAGTCTTGCTGTTGCATGCCGTCAGATGTGTCGTAAAAAGTGACGCTCAGATTATGAGAATTCAGACATGCGTAGTAAGAGAACAGGCGAACTTTTTTTTTTTATTTTGTCGAGCTTCTGTGTTTCTAATGAAACCATGGACACCTCTTACATGGCCGGAAGTTGGATATTTTTCCAATTTCTGCGCGCATTTAACTAAGCAATAGAGATACTTTTGAGTTGGTTCGAAAAGGCATTCTAGTAGGGGTCCACTAGTAAAAACAAGGACGTCAACCTGTGAAGGAGAGACCTGTTTAAATCCCTCATTCATCTCACGTTGAAAGCCGTCGAAACGGTGGTTACCCAAATCCTAGAGATAATGACGTGACCCGAACCTCGTGGGATTCGGTTTTCACCATAAATGTGAAAGTAAGTGTGAAATATATGTTTAGACAATAAAATAAAAATATAATTTATAACATTACATCCGTACTACAAATTTGCTTTTAATAAATAAATGAAAATTTATAAATAAATGAAAATGATGTAGAATTATAAGTTGGATCTTTGCATTTAGTTATATGAGTAAGCATATTTAGTGTCATTTAACGAGTTTAAGAGTGATTTTGGGAATCGTAAAAGTTTATCAGGGATTGGCAATGCTTTTGGTGTTTCATTAGTTTGGGAAATCACTCGAGGTCGTCGACATATAATGACAGT
Source organism: Teleogryllus occipitalis (assembly GCA_011170035.1). NCBI lineage: Eukaryota > Metazoa > Arthropoda > Insecta > Orthoptera > Gryllidae > Teleogryllus > Teleogryllus occipitalis. The sequence continues at coordinate 617,021 of BLKR01000270.1, read as the reverse complement.
GAGGAGGCTGATGACGACGATGAAAGTGGTAGAATAAAACAGCCGGAGAAAGCGGAGAATCTTGTGAAAACTTGCTGCAAGGTCACTTATCCCAACACGTGAAATGACCAGTATTCGAAATCCAACACTGAATGTTTGGTGGTAGGAGAAGGAAGATTTTTAAAAAAGTGCTGAACGCAATATGAAATAATTCTTTCGTGGAAATAAAATTTTAAGAACGGAACGTTCTGGAGAAAATTTTGATTCTGGTTTTTCTTAGATTTCAGAAAGTCACAACAATAACTTGACTTCTAGCAATCAGACTGTATAATTTAAACAAGTTTTTTAAAGTTGAATTTTTAAAACATGTACAAAACGGAATCAAAATAATGACAGAATAAATGTCAAAACGGTGTCTTGCGAAAGCCTTGCATAGTCGGAAGTAGTTTCCTGCGACCTCTAACAACTTCAAGTTCTCTGGATTGCCTCGACCTTACAGTAATAGTAAAGGTTACTTTCAAATACTACACTTAACAGACTCAATGTTTATTAACAAATATTTAATTTTCTATACAAGCAAAAAAAATACAAACGACAAATTGATTCATTTAAGCCCCACAATTTGAAGCAAAATAATGAGGAAAAAAATAAATATTGACCGAACGCAAATGAAAATATATATAGAATAAGCTACATTGTATTTTATATGTTCTTTCGAATTTGGAGATAGTTTCAAAATTACTTTAAAATTAAGAATATTAAGTTGAAAAAAGAGATAAATGTCTGAATTCGGAAACTAGAAAGGGCTAGATATCAAAAGCACTATTTTAATTTTTGGATTTATAAATGTGGATCGTGAAAGCGAGAATTGCGAAAGCGAGAATTGCGAAAGCGAGAATCCTCCGCTACTAAACTAAAACTACCTAGCCTTCTCTAAGACGCGCTGCTAACTGGTGGCTTAAAACAGTTAATTTAGTTTAAATTTTTCGAGAAAAATGATACTGTACAAAAGAGCATGTTGCTGAAAGCAGAGCTCAAGGTTAATAGTTAGTCAATTCCTAGATTTGTATCTCGACCGTGAATGATTTTGAGCGCTTCCGTCGGTTGGAATTCTAGAAGCCAGGGGATTGTTTCCTCCCATCATTTTAGAAGGCTGTAGAATATCATAACAAAGGAATGCGAACTACCAGCAGATTCTTTCAGTTCTGTTAAAAATCCCTTAGATCCGGGTGAGGAAATATTCTCTATTCCCAGTTGGTTTAAATTTATCCATGGATTTTTTTTTATTTTCTAGGGCTTTTTCTACCCAACAGTCGGTTAACCTTTACGTCCACATATCCGACCACACAGTAGACACCAATACACTTGTGGGCTCCTCTGATCTGGGGTCAGCAGAACGCGAGGCCCTCCACAACAACACATGCATGAGAGACAAGGGACAAACAAGCATGCCCAAGGTGGGGCTGAAACCGGAGACCTTTCGGACCGAAGCCTTGAGTCAGCACACGGTCTTAGCCACCTCGGCTATCCACGTCTGCTGGAAAGCTATATTGGGAATATCTAGAAAATATACGATATCAACACATCAAGGCACACAAGAGAAATCATTGTGATCGCGTGAAATTAAAAGAAAATAAGCATAACTCAACTGTTACGCAAAGAAAGTTATAAACTTGAATTCTAAATTTCATGCAAATTGCGGTAGACAGAGATTTGCATTTTGAAATGTCTTGCATTTGCTTATGTGGGCATGGACGGTGTCCTCGCAAGATTAGTGCCACTCCCAGTGCGGGTTACTCATAGCTCTGGAATTTTCTGCTCCCTCGGATTTTAAATAATATTTGAGTTATTCTGAATTTTTTCACAAAACTGTAAGATAAAACCAAAATCTATCAATGTCGGTATCTAATTAGTGAATACTATGGCAATTCTCAAGGCGAGATTTGAAAGTTAAAACGAAATAAATGGAATACCGGCTCAAGACATACGAGCGAGACAGCACGACGAGTCGCTACAGCTGGACGTTTCTTGATAGTGGCCTTTGAAGTAGATAGTAGACTTTGAAGAACGAATATCAGAAATCTCTCATTTTTGCCTTTGCTTAAAAATTAAAAAATTAAAAAATGATCTGGATTACATGATGTTATGCGTGTAGTACGCAATAGCTATCAATGCGTAATCACCGCGTAAAAATATCCAAACATTAAACGGGATTCGAACCCTCAGTTCGTAGTATCGTGCAAAGACACTACGTCACATCATCGGTCTGTGAGGCAGGATTAGTATCGTAATTAACCCAATGTCCAACCTATGGAACCCCCTTATAACATTGAAATATTCAATATTGATTTGATTGGTGATTCCAGGCGCGTCAACTGCAAAGTTCATTAGTGTGTAAGTGAAGTGTATGTTCTTTTATTGGGATGTGGTGGTGATCTTCCCCCTGGATGGTGAGATCAGGTGCATACCTAAACGTCGGCTTACAGGATTTCCCCAATAAGGTATCTCCCACCAGTGGGGCACCGCCCCAGCGGGGACAAACTCTAAGCTCACGACCGGTCTTCTGGCATGTGTGGTAGTCTAGAGCATGTAAGTGTAAGTGTGTGTAAGGGGTGAGGATAGAACAAGTAAGGGGAAGGAAAGATCGCGCAAGGTCCGTAGTATATATATATATATATATGAGGGTTGGAGCATAAGTCATGGCAACTTTTTTTGTGAGAAGACGAGCACGGGTGGAAAATTTGAAATATACACATTGAAGAGCAAGGTACAAACTAAGTGCATGGACATTTCACGACACACCAAAATTGTCTTTCTCAAATTTATTAAGGTATTTGTAATGACAGTATTGGTTTCATGTTCCAAAGCATTTTAGTATATACGAGTTCACAACACTCCAAAAGAATTACGTACCCATTCTAAAAGCCCGATTAGGCAGATGCTTGATCACCGCACATGCCACATCGGCCCGAACACTCACAGGCCGGCACATGCGATGACTGGTTGCTATACGTCTTGGCAGAAACTCTCCTGCCCATCTCACGAGTGTCCTAATAGTGGATGTGGTTTAAACATGGGATACAGGGGAGGGGAGAATCACTATCTAGCGAGAACCCTAAGGATATGTTTGATTCGCTTAGTACTTCTCCCCTGCCCCGTCTACCTCCTTTTCCGGAGCGCCAAGGCGTGTGCGCCGTGGAAGCAAGGAGATTCCGGTTCGACGCCTCGCGTGCGAGTGGGCGGGGCAGGCAGGCCTCGCCCAGTGGGCACCGCTCCCAGAGCAGGTCACTCATCGCTCCGGAATTCCCCTCCTGGCGGCGGCGGCGGTGCGCAGTGGGGCCAAGCACGTCCTACGCGCTTGCAGCAGGCTTCTTGTCAACGTCAACAGACAAAAATGCACATGCGTGGAGAGAAATAGAACAAAAAACATAACAAATATACTTCAAGACAATACAGTTTTCGACAAATGTTAACTGGATAATGCGATATGAAGGAGAGAAGAGTGGAAGTAGATTATCATATGATATTTGGTTACAGTTAATGTAGTGTATTGTTTTCAATAAAGAATTCACTAGTTATCTTTATGTTATAAACGTCTTAAATGTAATCCATAAAAATAATTGCAATATTAACAATAAGTCATTAATGCCAGAAAATATTCCAGTTATTAAATTGTCTGTGAGAACTGTTACTCCAAGAAACATTTCTCACATGCAAATAAATCTATCTTGCAAGAGAAGTTAGTGCCTTCCTGAAAATATACGATTTTCGCCGAGTACCTCTTTCAAGGGTACCAGATTCTAATAGTCTGCAATTAAAAAATATTTTTAGAACCACGACAAACGATGGTTTTCATGTCGACGAGACGAATAAATGTTTTTTCCAATCACAGACAGAGAGGCTCGTGAATAGTCGAGGAGAAAACGACGCATCCGTGAGGGTATCCGTGAACACAGCGGTTGGAGTCTATTTGTACCATAAAGGCGTATCACGGTAGATTATGAGGAACACGTATCATCAGGAAGGATAAATTCATAAGTACCGACATTCATGAGCAAAATAGGCCTGGAATCCACGGCCCTTCGATCCGAAACAGTAGTCACTCCTAGCGAATCAAATCTGTCACCCCGATGATTACATTTTTATTCATTTTGTGCTTTTTTTGTTTGATTTATTAATTTATCTTTGTTTTTAGTGTTGTCGTTGCTTTCGATGCTGTGTGCGGCGGCCTGCTTACGGCGTGGGAGAAGGCCAGAAGCCTCGGCTGCCAGAAGCGGCGTTTCCGATCCGCCGACGCCGCCGAGTTCCCGTTCTTCCGACGGCGCTCGCCGTGAATTTCCGATTGCTCTGCTCGCCCCCTCCTTCCCCATCCCCGCCTCTGCGAAGTTTTCACGCCAGATCGGTTCCCGTTGGACGCGGTGGCGACGCTTGGCCGAACAGCCCGGTTGCACAGCAGCGCCGCGGGGGGCTCCCTTTCCTCCTCCTTCTTCATTTCCCTCTTCTTCTTCTTCTTCTTCTTCTTCTTCTCCTCCTTCTTCTTCTCCTCTTCCTCCTATGTGTTCTTCTCCATTAATTCCTTCTACCTCTTCCTGTCTCTTCTCTCTCCTTTTCTCTTCCCCTTTCTCCTTCCCTTTTTCTTCCTCCTCCTCCTCCTCCTCCTCCTCCATTTCCTTCTCCTTCTTCTTCTTCTTCTTCTATATATTCTCCTCCTATGTGTTCTTCTCCTTTAATTCCTTCTCATCTACGTCTTCCTGTTTCTTCTCTCCCCTTTCTCTTCCTCCTCCTCCTCCACTTCCCTATTCTTGTTCTCCTCTTATGTATTCTTCTCCTTTAATTCCTTCGTGTCTATTTCTTCCGGTTCCTTCTCTCCCCTTTTCTCATCTCATTTCTCTTCCTCCTCCTCCTCCATTTCCTTCTTCTTCCTCTCGATCTTCTTCTCCTCCTACGTGTTCTTCTCCTTTAATTCCTTCTTAACTACCACTTCCTATTTCTTTTTCCCCCTTTTCATTTCCCCTTTCTCCTCCCCTTCCTCCTCCACTTCTTCTTCTTCTTCTTCTTCTTCTCCTACGTATTATTATTCTCCTTTAATTATTTCTTACCTACCTCCTCCTGTTCGCTTCCTCCTCGCCACTTCTATCTTTGCATTCTCCCCTTGCACCCTAAAGAACAAAGAAAGAATGGTTATGTTTTTTATCGTGGACTTCATGAATCTATTTTTCCACTCTCAAAATCTTTGAACCAATAAACGGAATTTGATTATCGATTAACAACACGTTTCAGCGTGGGAGTGATACACTCAAACAAATTTACTTATAAATCACGAGCCGGAAACTAAACCGATAAGATATTCCCTTTTGTAACCAATTTATTTAATTTAAACATGTTTATAAAAAGAAATTAATAAAGAATCCATGAAACTGTGGGTTCTGAAATGAAATGTATTAACGTATCCGCGTGTAATAATCGAGTTATTTGTTCCTTAATTAAATGAAAAATGTTGTTCCTCATTCGTTACTCATGAATTTTTTTACATAAAATTCCGTCTTAAGTATACCGCTTCGCTGCGAAAATTCAGTTCCTCTTTCCCATTGAAGATTGTAAATAGGATAGTAGCAATTTTAACTTGCTGAAAGACCTCTTACTGGTTGCAACAGAAACATCAACGGTTAATATAATTTGAATAGCGATACGTACCCTCTCCCTCAGGAAAAATGTCGTTCAAAATTCTATCTTCCACACTGCGCCGACAAACTTGGACACCCCTCGGCCTGGGGGAGGGCAGGGGGAGGGACGCGTTGACCAATCGCTAGCAGGTAGAACCATAGTTGTCTGTGATTGGTGCAACATCCCAAGGGGCAGAAAGAACGCTGTCTCAGGGGGAGGGGGCCAGTTCGTTTACGTACGAGACGGAAATATCGTCATATTTCCCTGCCGAAGGAGGTAGTTTGCCTGCGCGTACGCCACGACGAAAAAAATATTTCTAAGCCGGGTTTTCCGTCCAGAATGATTTTCTATAGACCAGTAAATATTTATCATTTTAGCAACAATTATGCTAACTTTTAGTAATCGATTTGTAACTCCTGACAAACTGCTATTTTGAGATATTCATTTCAGGCACAATTTGCGGAGCCTTCCCGGCCGTTCTAACGCATATTTCGAATTTGTTTATAAAATTATAAATTGTTGCAAAATTGTTAATTCGCTGTTTTTGGTTCTGGGACATCGGGAGACTCTCCCCACTTTAGATTTGCAAAATTTGAAAATTGCTTATAAATTTGCAATTGTTGCAAATTTTTTTATTGTCTAATCTGAATGGCGTTTAAATGTGATGCAAAAATTCCGGAATCCGTTCGGTGCTATTATATCTCGTTCTCGAGATATATGTAATTGTTTATAAGAAATTAACATCTTAGTAGACCCCATTTGTTTGCGCTTAATTCATTCGCGCTAGCAGAATAGCGTGGGATGAGCATACTGAAAAAACAGTTCTCCAATGCCGCGCTTTTGCCTGCCACATACGCTTAAAATGCACTTGCTTGTAAACAAATTCTGTGGCCAATTTAATTATGCTAAATTCGTATTTTTACGGCAAGTATGAGCATAACTTTTATTTGGTTTTTATATTCCCTTTTAAGTCCTACAATTTGCAAGTCGATATATTTATCAAATAGGAAAGAAATTGATTATAAAAAATATTTTTCAAGGTGCATTACGCCCAAACAATTGTTTCTGTTTTTCTATCAAAGGGGTGTTGAGCAACTGAATAACTGTATTATTAATTTTTTTAAGTCCCCTGTTAACACCGAGAGTCAGAAACTATTTGTTCCTCTTGTTTAACCATTACCATTAAAAATAGGGAAACATATTGCTTAGCTGTTTGCTATAAACTGCACTGGATTGGATGAAGGTAGTGTTAACGTTTTCAAATACAGAAATATTCAATTTTGGGTTTTGAAAGATCACATGAGTAGAATCACACATGACAATATTTACACAAGTATAGAAATTTCTAAATAAATGTATATAAACTTTAAGTTAATATTTTCAATTCAATTTATCATTCCTTTCTAAAACTGTTAATTTGATGATTTCATTGTATAATATTCAAATCAGAGCTTTATGTGCTAAATCTATGCATTGTTAATACATATTTTTAAACAACATTAATATATTTAATATCCATTTAAAAGGTTTTTAGATTGGCGAACGTTTCAATGAAATTTCATGAATTCCTAAATGCTTGAAAATAAATACTTGTAAAATTAAATAATTGTAGCGTGTCAAAATATAACAAACTCACGTATTTGGCAAAACGAGGTGATATTACTAAAAGAAAGCAAAACAGATGTTATAACAATTCAAAGAGATTTAGCGTTTGTTTACAGTTTAGTAAATATCAATGCACTAGCATTTCCCAGTGAAAATACATAGAACGAACTTGGTGGTCAAGGGATATGACCTTCCCAACACAGACTACATTTCAGTATCGTCAGAGTTCGAAGGTGGTTTGTTGGCCGCCATTCTGCGAATCTATCAAAACCTTGAATTTTGCACGACCATCTGTACAGCGAGAACGTAGCGGTTTATTAAACGGAAACGGGCCACTCGAGGTATCTAATGTGCACTCTTTGAAAACGTTTAACCATTATAAACCATCCCTAAGAAAAATATCAAATAAACAATGTTAAAGGTCACCAGCTTAACATTGCCTTTACTATTTGAATATTTTCAACATCCCCAAAACCAACAGAAAACCCATGTTTTTACAGGTTATTATAAAACCAATTCAATAAATATAAGCATTTATTCACGTTATTATTTTTAAACACTCAAATATCTACGATGTTATTTGATTCATGTCTTCATCGAAGATCTGAGATTAAAAAACTGATAAGCAGAGAAAATTAAAGTAATTTTTAGTGATTGATGAAGTTGAATGATCAAACGAAAAACAATGTTTCTTGCTTCATATAATGCTATCGTGTTTAACAGACATGTAATTACATGTGATACCTATATTTAAACATCCAAACTAATGAAAATTTTCAAAATTAAAATCATCAATAAAACGTTGATTCATCAGACAGGATTATATTATTAAATACATTTTTGAGATTCATGTGCTCCTGTGTGAATAACGTAGTAAACGTGATTCGTATGATCCAGTTGCTCAGAATAATGCAAAACCTGCTAGACACATACACTAAACATAATAGTTGTCAAATAGTTATTTACGACATGAGTATCATAAGATATCTTATTACAATACGAAATTGGAGAATTATCAAACAAGACTCTTTAGACGAAATTGTTAAACAATTGAATATTGTAATATAATGTTACCATTTGAATATCATAGAAAGTAAGACGCAATTTGTCAAAATTCATGTGAACTATAATTTTTTCTTTAAATTTTACTCCTTATCCTGCGAAAGATGTGACAGTACTTATGTTAACAATTATACTGCCATGGGTTTAATTAATTAGTTTTCAGTACACAAATTATTGTTTTTGGTTTTAAAGAAGCGTGGATATACAGAGTATCGGGGAAGGAAACGTCGAAAGTTTGAAAAACGCTGTTTAAACAATTTTAATCATACTTTGTCTAATAAACTACATAGATATTTTGAATGGCTGAGCTGCAATAAACACGCAAATTTTGGTTTGAAAATATGATTTCTACGCAAAACTTTGCATTCGAGAATCATGTAAACACCCCAGAAACATGTAACATGTTTATTATTAACAATATAAATTAATATATTAGTTCAGAAAAAAAATAACCGAGAAATAAAAAAGCAGTCGAACTGTGAAAATTGGGTGCTTTTTTTATTTCTAGGTTAATTTTTCTTTCTGATCAAATGTATTCATTTATTTTGTTAATCATAAACAATTTAGATATTAATGAAGTGTTTATATGCTTCTACAACGCAAATAGTTGCCTAGAAAACATATCCAAACCAACTTTTGAATGTTTATTGCGGATTAGCCATTTGGAATATCCGTGTAGTTTATTAGACAAAATAAGCTTAAAATTGTCTTAACAGCTATTTTTCGAAGATTCGACATTTCTTCCCCGAATATCCTGTATATAAAAGGCTTGATTTCTGTTGGTACGCGACGGAACGGCGTTCCGGTTCTTTTGAAATAATTATGAAATTATATTATATATAAGTAGCTATTGCTATTATATTAATAATTAATTTGAGGCGCGTTTCGGGGCCTAAGATTTTAAAAATAAAGGATATATGTATCATAATAACTCTTATGACGAGACTGTTCTCAGTTACGTCAAGTTTTAATTTAGAGAATCAAAGTGAATGGTCTAAGTTTACTCACCTAAATAAAGTTTATCTTACTATACATACTGTTTACAAAGTGTTTTATGTTCAAAACAAGTGTTGCCTCAACAGCATATATTTTCACGTATTATTCGTAATTGCTATGCAATATTCAATACGGACTATGTGAACCTGCAAAAAAGAAACAACAAAAAAAGACCTACCGCAGCAGAAAATATTTTCTACTCGTCGGGATTCGAACTCGGGTCTTTAAAGTTAACTCACCTGACACGGTTCCCCCTCACCACCAGGTACACGGCAAGACTACCTCCTTTCCGATGCGAAAAGAAAGTGAAGCATTTGCAGTTTAAAAAAAACAAAACAGGGTGTTCAATTTATCTTAATACAAGATCTGTTTTTAAAAAGAGATTTCATTAAACAAAAATCTCTAGCGTTCATATTGTTTTTCGACAATGTTATAAAGATCAGTCGGGGCTAATATTATACAGTAGAAAATTGGGGTTAATGTATTACATTTTAAGAGTTGTTATTTATTTATGTCCAAAATTAACAAGAAAATGACAAATGATAGGAAATATATTCTATTATAATGACCATATAGCAAACACTCAGAATGTAACAATATTTGGGAGGAAAAAAATCAAAACTAAAATGCCTAATTTTTCCAGTCAAAAACTTCACCACCGTGATATAAATCTTTTGATGTTACTTCGTTATTTTTTATGACACGATATTTTTGAAAACAGGTTATCATTAAGAAAGAATTAATATTCTTTTCTGCGTTAAAATAATGCAATAATATTAATCGTGTCATGATATATACAGCCTCAAATTTGTGGGGCTAATATGATACAACTTAAGAGGCTAATGTAATACGGGTGTCGGGGCTATTTTGATACACTAAAAATTAACACGCAGACAACTGGAAGAGATTTTTTTATGTTTAATATTACATCAAAGGCGCTAAAATTCCGATTTGATGTTGATAAACTATCCAAGTGTTTATCTGAGAAAGAAAGACCAGGCGACAATTCATATAGATTTCCTCGTTCTCCTCCCTACCCAGTACATGGTGATTCACTTATGATTATCAATTGGCGGAAGCTCTGCTGTTTCAGTGCAGTTACTGATTTTTCATTGGAATCACAAGGAACCAGGCCTACAATAGGAGCTAACACCATCCCTTCAACTCCAGATATCAACTGTTCTCATCCAGTACTTTTGAGATAATACTGTTGGAAAAAAATTTTAAAAACAGTAGCCCTCCAAAGAATAAGGAAGTGGTTAGACCCAATAGCAGCAATCATTACTAGTGAAGAGTGGATCATTACTAGGAAAGAGTGGAGTGTTTAATTTACATTAATTTAATATATCTTTTTAAAAAGAGATTTCATGAAACAAAAATCTCTAGCGTTAATATTTCTTTTCGACAATGTTAATAGGTATTTGTTCGCAATTTTCGAAAATTCAGATCGTTCGCCCAAAATTGAACGTACGCCACTTTTAGACATCTTGTGCTTCGAGGAATAGATTTACAGAAAAATTGGAGCTCTTTTTGAGGAAATTATGTAAATATGATGGGGTTTGGTGTAAAGTACCTTCAAAATTAAAAGATTAGTTTCAAATTCGAAGATTCGTAATATTAGCCAGATCGTTCAAGGAATATCCATTTTGGTGAAAATCGTGTTTACTTTAGGCTCTAGAATTACTCACACGAAGATGGATTCACAAAGAGGTTTTTTGGAAAATCACTTTTTCGGGTTCAAAAAACGAGCGTTTTGACAGCCTTGTGTATAGAAAATAAAAGAACAATACCAACAATCCACTTTTTTCGAACTAGCTACTTACAAAACGTGTTTTCTGTGAAAATTTCGACACTTCCTCCTACAGCATTACGTAACTCTCTTTACACGTGGAGGTAAAAATACTCCAGCGTTACTGGGATTTGAACTCGGATCCCTGTAGTCCGTAGGTCTGGCTCGACCGCACTGTGCTATCACAGATATTTCTCAACACGCTGTCCAAGCACACTTATTACGAAAAGAATAGTTACGTGATATTTATTGCACTTAGATTTTTTATTAGAGGAATGTTCTACATGTTTAAAAGGTATCAAATTCGCAATAAGAATTTAAACGATTACAACCCACGCAACTACATAGCTCATTTTACTTCGAAATATTTTCAACCAGAAGCCGTGGTGTTTAGAACCCTCTGTGGAAGTCGTTGCCGGTCTTATCTTTCGGCGACTGTGGCCAAGGTTGAATTACGTCACAGATGAAAGTTGCGATAACGCTAGAGCTCAACACGGGCGCTTGCAGACGTTCTCAAGCCAGAATCGCAATAGGGGCATATTTATACGTGATTCTTAAAGACATTAACACACTAAAATAAGTAGTGGCGCCTCAAAACACATGCTTTATGTGATATGTATAATGAATACGAATGATTATAACTATACAATTCACCGCAAAATTGTTTCTACCCGCAAAAATTATTCGCCGTGGATGAGATTCGATCTTACGTGCCTAAGCTTCTCCAACAGTGCGCTTACCTGCTATACCACAGAAACTCTTATAACTTTTGTCTCTCACAAAGATAATTTTAAACTGTCATGTATCACAGATTTGACTAAAAAAGAACGTGCGGCGTTTAGATGCTTGTGTTAACTACAGACGGACAGACAGACGCCAACATGAGATCTACACCATTCTCTTAAACGTTCTTGAGATTATGAAAAAAAAATTAATCAAAACCGATGACACCGCTTTTGAGAAAATTTTGAAAATATCTCTGGGGCTTTATGTAAAGTACCTCCCAAAATTAAAATATCTGTTTCGAATTAATGGGACCGTGATATCAACAAGATCGATTGGGTATTATCAATTTTGGACAAAATCGGTTGAACAATTTAACCCCTAGCGTTGTTCGCAGACGAAAGACTGATAGACAAACGTTTTGCCGTCATTCAATTTTTCGGTAACAACGATCCACAAAACATGAATTCTGGCTACACAACGCGTTAAAGGATTTCCCCCTAAATTTAGCAAATAAATTTATTCACTTTTTCGTTACCAGGATGGGACGGTTTTTAAGCCGAAAATTCGCCGTATTCTGGTGCACGATTACAATACCTTTTCTTCTTACGACAGTAAGTGCGAGAAAGTAAAAAATCAATAAAAACATTTAATCCTTTTTTCCACCCCCATTTTCGTCTTCCTAAAGGCCTAATAAAATAGCCTGTCCAACATAAAATGTATTAACCCCTATGTTATTTTTCCTAGTTTACCAATCCCCGTCTCAGTACAGGGGAGTGGAGGCAAAACTAGGAGAAGAAAAGTCCCACACCACTAACACCTGGCTGTAGAGTCCCAACTGGGACAGGCAGCTGAAGAGAGCATCAACCTCAGAAGCGTCGGCAATGAGCGCAACAATGGATGCTGTGGGCAGCAACAATTGACGCTGCCAAAATTGGACACATATTTGCTTATCAATTCCTGTTAAAATTGTTTTGTTTTTCAGTTAGCATTGCTGTGATTAAATGTTCTTATAAGTCTTGTTTATGGACCACTAATTCGTGTTTCGAATACATAAAATTATTTTTGCCCGATCTCAAGATATTCTAAAATAATTCTTAAATATTATATTTTCTTTTAAATGATGACCTACAAGTACAACCAAACAAATCATAATTAGTCTCTTCATCTTCATCTTTCATCTTTTCTCTTTGACAAAGAAATTTGATGAGAGTATAACATTTCGTCCAAATTTTATGTAGGTTTGCTCGCCATTTACAATCAATTACGCACAAATAGTTGTGTTTTGCTACTTTGTTTTATTATAACTAATCTATGTTTAATGCTAATGTAGCAAAAGGTAAATAAGAAAACGTTTGAGGGTGAGGCTTTAGAACAACGCCATGGTGAGGTTATGGGTCGCACATTGTGAAGCATTGATTAAAGACCTTCGAAATGAAGAATTATTTGAGGATGGATGAGGAAACATTCAATTTTCTTTGTCGTTCTTCCTTCTTTCGAAATTCTGTCCTCTGATAGTGAAGTTTAAAAAAATTATCTTATTTTACATAAAGCCCGAGATATTTTCAAACTTTTTCTCAAAAGCGGCGTCATCGGTTTTGATTAATTTTTTTCCATAATCTCAAGAACGTTTAAGAGAATGGTGTAGATCTCATGTTGGCGTCTGCCTGTCCGTCTGTAGTTAACACATGCATCTAAACGCCGCACGTTCTTTTTTAGTCAAATCTGTGATACATGACAGTTTAAAATCATCTTTGTGAGAGACAAAAGTTATAAGAGTTTCTGTGGTATAGCAGGTAAGCGCACTGTTGGAGAAGCTTAGGCACGTAAGATCGAATCTCATCCACGGCGAATAAATTTTGCGGGTAGAAACAATTTTGCGGTTAATTGTATAGTTATAATCATTCGTATCCATTATAAATATCACATAAAGCATGTGTTTTGAGGCGCCACTACTTATTTTATTGTGTTAATGTCTTTAAGAATCACGTATAAATATGCCCCTATTGCGATTCTGGCTTCAGAACGTCTGCAAGCGCCCGTGTTGAGCTCTAGCGTTATCGCAACTTTCATCTGTGACGTAATTCAACCTTGGCCACAGTCGCCGAAAGATAAGACCGGCAACGACTTCCACAGATGGTTCTAAAAACCACGGCTTCTGGTTGAAAATATTTCTAAGTAAAATGAGCTATGTAGTTGCGTGGGTTGTAATCGTTTAAATTCTTATTGCGAATTTGATACCTATGAAACATGTAGAACATTCCTCTAATAAAAAATCTAAGTGCAATGAATATCACGTACTATTCTTTTCGTAATAAGTGTGTTTGGACAGCGTATTGAGAAATATCTGTGATAGCACAGTGCGGTCGAGCCAGACCTACGGACTACAGGGATCCGAGTTCAAATCCCAATAACGCTGCAATATTTTTACCTCCACGTGTAAAGAGAGTTACGTAATGCTGTAGGAGGAAGTGTCGAAATTTTCACAGAAAACACGTTTTGTAAGTAGCTAGTTCGAAAAAAGTGGATTGTTGGTATTGTTCTTTTATTTTCTATAGACAAGGCTGTCAAAACGCTTGTTTTTTGAACCCGAAAAATTGATTTTCCAAAAAACCTCTTTGTGAATCCGTCTTCGTGTGAGAAATTCTAGAGCCTAAAGTAAACACGATTTTCACCAAAATGGATATTCCTTGAACGATCTGGCTAATATTACGAATCTTCGAATTTGAAACTAATCTTTTAATTTTGAAGATACTTTACACCAAACCCCATCATATTTACATAATTTCCTCAAAAAGAGCTCCAATTTTTCTGTAAATCTATTCCTCGAAGCACAAGATGTTTAAAAGTGGCGTACGTTCAATTTTTGGCGAACGATCTGAATTTTCGAAAATTGCGAACAAATACCTATTAACATTGTCGAAAAGAAATATTAACGCTAGAGATTTTTGTTTCATGAAATCTCTTTTTAAAAAGAGATATTAAATTAATGTAAATTAAACACTCCACTCTTTCCTAGTAATGATCCACTCTTCACTAGTAATGATTGCTGCTATTGGGTCTAACCGCTTCCTTATTCTTTGGAGGGCTACTGTTTTTTAAAATTTTTTTCCAACAGTATTATCTCAAAAGTACAAAAAACTATATTGTTAATAATAAATATGTTACATGTTTCTGGGGTGTTTACATGATTCTAGAATGCAAAGTTTTGCGTAGAAATCATATTTTCAAACCAAAATTTGCGTGTTTATTGCAGCTCAGCCATTCAAAATATCTATGTAGTTTATTAGACAAAGTATGATTAAAATTGTTTAAACAGCGTTTTTCAAACTTTCGACGTTTCCTTCCCCGATACTCTGTATATCCATGCTTCTTTAAAACCAAAAACAATAATTTGCGTACTGAAAACTAATTAATTAAACCCATGGCAGTATAATTGTTAACATAAGTACTGTCACACATCTTTCGCAGGATAAGGAGTAAAATTTAAAGAAAAAATATAGTTCACATGAATTTTGACAAATTGCGTCTTACTTTCTATGATATTCAAATGGTAACATTATATTACAATATTCAATTGGTTAACAATTTCGTCTAAAGAGTCTTGTTTGATAATTCTCCAATTTCGTATTGTAATAAGATATCTTATGATACTCATGTCGTAAATAACTATTTGACAACTATTATGTTTAGTGTATGTGTCTAGCTGGTTTTGTATTATTCTGAGAAACTGGATCATACGAATCACGTTTACTACGTTATTCACACAGGAGCACATGAATCTCAAAAATGTATTTAATAATATAATCCTTGCTGATGAATCAACGTTTTATTGATGATTTTAATTTTGAAAATTTTCATTAGTTTGGATGTTTAAATATAGGTATCACATGTAATTACATGTCTGTTAAACACGATAGCATTATATGAAGCAAGAAACATTGTTTTTCGTTTGATCATTGAACTTCATCAATCACTCAAAATTACTTTAATTTTCTCTGCTTATCAGTTTTTTAATCTCAGATCTTCGATGAAGACATGAATCAAATAACATCGTAGATATTTGAGTGTTTTAAAAATAATAACGTGAATAAATGCTTATATTTATTGAATTGGTTTTATAATAACCTGTAAAAACATGGGTTTTCTGTTGGTTTTGGGGATGTTGAAAACATTCAAATAGTAAAGGCAATGTTAAGCTGGTGACCTTTAACATTGTTTATTTGATATTTTTCTTAGGGATAGTTTATAATGGTTAAACGTTTTCAAAGAGTGCACATTAGATACCTCGAGTGGCCCGTTTCCGTTTAATAAACCGATACGTTCTCGCTGTACAGATGGTCGTGCAAAATTCAAGGTTTTGATAGATTCGTAGAATGGCGGCCAACAAACCACCTTCGAACTCTGACGATACTGAAATGTAGTCTGTGTTGGGAAGGTCATATCACTTGACCACCAAGTTCGTTCTATGTATTTTCACTGGGAAATGCTAGTGCATTGATATTTACTAAACTGTAAACAAACGCTAAATCTCTTTGAATTGTTATAACATCTGTTTTGCTTTCTTTTAGTAATATCAACTCGTTTTACCAAATACGTGAGTTTGTTATATTTTTACACGCTACAATTATTTAATTTTACAAGTATTTATTTTCAAGCATTTAGGAATTCATGAAATTTCATTGAAACGTTCGCCAATCTAAAAACCTTTTAAATGTATATTAAATATATTAATGTTGTTTAAAAATATGTATTAACAATGCGTAGATTTAGCACATAAAACTCTGATTTGAATATTATACAATGAAATCATCAAATTAACAGTTTTAGAAAGGAATGATAAATTGAATTGAAAGTATTAACTTAAAGTTTATATACGTTTATTTAGAAATTTCTATACTTGTGTAAATATTGTGATGTGTGATTCTACTCATGTGATCTTTCAAAACCCAAAATTGAATATTTCTGTATTTGAAAACATTAACACTACCTTCATCCAATCCAGTGCAGTTTATAGCAAACAGCTAACCAATATGTTTCCCTATTTTTAATGGTAATGGTTAAACAAGAGGAACAAATAGTTTCTGACTCTCGGTGTTAACAGGGGACTTAAAAAAATTAATTATACAGTTATTCGGTTGCTCAACACCCCTTTGATAGAAAAACAGAAACAATTGTTTGGGCGTAATGCACCTTGAAAAATATTTTTTTTATAATCAATTTCTTCCCTATTTGATAAATATATCGACTTGAAAATTGTAGGACTTAAAAGAGAATATAAAAACCAAATAAAAGTTATGCTCATACTCGCCGTAAAAATACGAATTTAGCATAATTAAATTGGCCACAGAATTTGTTTACAAGCAAGTGCATTTTAAGCGTATGTGGTAGGCAAAAGCGCGGCATTGGAGAACTGTTTTTTCAGTATGCCCATCCCACGCTATTCTGCTAGCGCGAATGAATTAAGCGCAAACAAATGGGGTCTACTAAGATGTTAATTTCTTATAAACAATTACATATATCTCGAGAACGAGATATAATAGCACCGAACGGATTCCGGAATTTTGCATCACATTTAAACGCCATTCAGATTAGACAATAAAACATTTGCAACAATTGCAAATTTATAAACAATTTCCAAATTTTGCAAATCTAAAGTGGGGAGAGTCTCCCGATGTCCCAGAACCAAAAACAGCGAATTAACAATTTTGCAACAATTTATAATTTTATAAACAAATTCGAAATATGCGTTAGAACGGCCGGGAAGGCTCTGCAATTTGTGCCTGAAATGAATATCTCAAAATAGCAGTTTGTCAGGAGTTACAAATCGATTACTAAAAGTTATAATAAATTTTGCTAAAATGATAAATATTTACTGGTCTATAGACAATCATTCTGGACGGAAAACCCCGCTTAGAAATATTTTTTTCGTCGTGGCGTACGCGCAGGCAAACTACCTCCTTCGGCAGGGAAATATGACGATATTTCCGTCTCGTACGTAAACGAACTAGCCCCCTCCCCCTGAGACAGCGTTCTTTCTGCCCCTTGGGATGTTGCACCAATCACAGACAACTGTGGTTCTACCTGCTAGCGATTGGTCAACGCGTCCCTCCCCCTGCCCTCCCCCAGGCCGAGGGGTGTCCAAGTTTGTCGGCGCGGTGTGGAAGATAGAATTTTGAACGACATTTTTTCTGAGGGAGAGGGTACATATATAACGTATCTTTATCACCTCTTAACCCTTAAGTGGACGCGAGGATTAATATTATAATGAAATCTTATTCATCCTCTGTTTTCAGCCAGAGTTGACAATGTTTTGGTGTGGATTTTCAGTAACTTTCCTAGGTAGCCACATCTCTTGATTTATCGCGAAATATGACTGATATTACAATTGCTGCGCTAGCAATGCACTCAGTGTAGCTTGGATTCAATTGTAGTTCACACACTAGTTTCTTGCCGAGAACGTCAGCCGTAACTGTCGGTTTCGTGCATTATAAGGGAGTTCTTTGCGGGGTGGTGATTCTCTAATTCCCAAATGCTTTGTCTTCAACAGACGGTATAAGTGAAAGACTAAAATGTCAGAGATTGTAAGGCGAGGAAGAAGAAAAAGAATGTATCAACGTTTTGGAAGACGAAGTCAACAGTAATGAAGACGAATTACTAGAAACAGTTGCACGACGGTGAACGTGAACTGAAGATGAGCACTGAAGACGATGAAATGCCTGATAAAATAAATAAATCCTTTGTGAACAAAAGTTGGCAGCAAATTGGAATAAATTTGCCTCGCGACGCGTCCTAAATTCCATGCAAGAAATGTAGATTTCACTACACTATCATCTACTTTTTCTGAAGTAGAAATCTTTGCGGAATACCTTACTGAATTCATACAAGAGAAAATCATATTTCTAACCAATGAAGTAAAACTAAAAGCTCTGCTCCGAATACAGTATTGTATTGAAGTAAAACATATTACGAACGAAACTCAATAGAACTGCATACACTGTAAGAGTCTGCTCAGAACAAAAAATATATGTGTGAACATAGACTAAGGAGGTTCTTTTCTCCATGGTGTAAGATATTCGTCTGATGCGGACATCGAAACACGTTCAGAACTTAGCCTCAAAATGTTGCAACCACGATGTAAGAACCCTTACTCCGTGGGTCAAATTCAAACAAACTTGACAATCTGTTATATTTATTATACATAAGGCAAAGTTTATTAAATGTGTAAAATGTGTGGAACATTAAGTACTTCAATACCACACATCTACACACATTTTTATGAGTACATTTATTTAAAAGCATTGTACATCTATATTTGTGTAGCATTTCGCACCGTTTTCACGTCAACAATTTATTAAAGTATAATATATTTTGCAACTAATTTGTTTTAAATATCATTATCTAACAAATATTTACGAAAATATAACGTGTTCATAACAAAATATTAATAACTTATTTTTACTTTCTCGCTCTACCTTTGTAAAAAGTGAAAATATTATAATCATGCCCCGAAAAACGCCGAATTTTCGGTAGAAAAGCTCTTTTTGTCGAGTTCTTTATACTTTTTTAAACAAATAAACACGTTTCCTTAACAACTTTCCCACTTAATCTAGGGAGCATGAATGGAACATGGCAGTCATGCAGGCAAATATCTCTGAGAGGGAGTTGAATTCCAAATTACGTTTAAGCAGAGGTAGAAAATGAGACCTGTTTGAACCTTCTGATACATTTTAGGGGATTTAGTTCTTCTGGGTACGCCCGTTCTGTAGTGTACATGGTTCAAGAAGAAAATGAAGTAGGATAAGAGAAGTAGAAGAAGTGTAAGTAAAAGACGAAGAAGAAATCTTTGTAATAAGTAAATACAATACTTTGTAAAAGGAATAAGTAAAAACAAAAGAAATGTAATTAAAAGAAGTAAAAGTAAAGGAAGAAGAAGAAGTAAAAGTGAAGGAAGAAGAAGAAGTAAAAGAAAAGGAAGAAGAAGAATTAAAAGTACAAGTAAAGGATGAAGTAAAAGTACAAGTAAAGGATGAAGAAGTAAAAGTACAAGTAAAGGAAGAAGAAGTAAAAGTACAAGTAAAGGAAGAAGAAGTAAAAGTACAAGTAAAGGAAGAAGAAGTAAAAGTACAAGTAAAGGAAGAAGAAGTAAAAGTACAAGTAAAGGAAGAAGAAGTAAAAGTACAAGTAAAGGAAGAAGAAGTAAAAGTACAAGTAAAGGAAGAAGGACACGAAGGAGGAGGAGGAGGACGAAGAGAAGAAGAAGCTCAGAAATAGAATTGGAGCGCGTGTCCGATGAGAAGTGCTTCCGCCGCTTTCTGTTCGCTGATCGCTGCATCCACCGAGAGCGCGGGCGAGCGAATCCTCAGAGGTTGCAACATTGCTCTTGCCGTGCTCTGCGCATGACCGCGTGGCCTCGCGGATCTCTCCGACCCGCAGCTCCTCTTCGCTTTCTCCCTTATCGACACCGCGCCGTGACTCAACAGCGCCTCATTGCACAGAATCTCACGGCAATCTCAAATCAGGGATTCACTTTAGTAGTTTTCATCGCAAATTCAGAGATTTTTTGTCATATCACACACTTGCCATTTCCATACGAAACATTTCATAGTCGGATTATTGCAAGCAAGTGAGATGGAAATTAGTATTTTTCAATATTAATGATCACTACTACCAGAGTAGATTATTTCTTTTGACTACTTATGCAAAATTTGCACTCATTTCTATCGACTACATTTAATTGTATATTCAACATGAGGAATGGTTTTGTAAGTAATTTTGTTGCATGGAAACACTTTTCATAGCTTCTTCAGCAATCGTCATATTACTGAAGATTAATATCAGTAATACTCCTTGGTTGTATCATTCTTATTGACATGATTAATCCTCTGACAATGAATACAAGTACATTCAACAGATCACGCCGTGTTGATAAATACGTATGGTAGTCCTTGATGTGTTCATGGCTGCAGTATTGTACAGAAAGTGAAATGTCGATTACTTTCGTGGAAGGAGATACGACAAGATAGAAACTTGAAGGTAAAATATCAATTATTTCCATAGTGACCCACTTAAAAATACGATTTTTTATTAAAGAAAAACCATCGCACAACGATTTTTTAAGTAAATGTGTAGATAAGACTCACTGTACACAGTGTGTAGATGAGACTCACACATGTGGAGATAAGACTCCAGTAGGTGCTGCGGAATTTGGAGCACGATCCTAACATGCCGACAGGAGCATCATCGTGATGAACCGTCCCTGACCGAAGGGAATCGACGCACTCGAAGGTCATTGACTGGTATTTGGCTCACTCTCTGACCTTTGCTGAGTCGGCTCCTCTCCTCTCGTTCTGGGCATGCGCATCACGGCGCTCCGTGGAATGGTAACGATGATGTCCTCATTCAGATTGATTATAAGGATTTCGTAATGTTGAACGCCTTCGTTAAAGGCGCTTCACATCTAGTGAAGATGAATGTGTATTTGAAAAATTCTTAAGTCAGGGCAATTTTTGCAGTAGTCTACATTAAGAGAAAGATATCTTCAGTTATTTTATGTATGTGGATATATTGTATCTCTGGTAATAAATTCATTATATTAGTCCCTTTCTGTCCCAATATATGCAATGATCTCCTGTAACCGCAAATAATCTCCCCAGTTAGTTATTTGGGAATAAAGTTTACGTTTGTATTACTCGTAACTTGTGAAACTTATTCATTAAGGAACTGTTTTTGTCCGAGTCTGCTGTTACCCTAATTTTTCTAATGTCGTCATTCCTGTTGCTGTTTCATTGATTGATTTTTTTCGTGTTTCCGGGCGCGTCAACTGCTTCGGTCATTAGTCCCGTTAGTGTAGTGCGTGTTTTTTCTCGGGAGATGGCGGTGATCTTCCCTCGCTAGATGGCGAGATCCGGCACTGACCTACCGTCGGCTAGTGGGGTTTCCCCCTAACCAGGACTCTCCCACCAGCGGGGCCCCGCCCCAATCGGGACAAGCTCTAAGCTCCCGACCGGTCTCCCGGAATATGTGGTAGTGTATAGCCTGTTAGTGTAAGTGTGTGTGTAAGGGGAGAGGATAGGACAAGGAAGAGGTAGGAAAGATCGCGCGCGGTCCGTGGCCCGTTTGGTAGGGTACTGCTCCGGCATTCGCCTGGTGTTGATCGGAGAAACCACGGAAAACTACCGATCAGAGCAGCCGGCCGCTAGAATTCTCCAGACAGCAGCTGAATTCGACCTAGCTGAAAAGCTAGTGTCGAAAATCCTGCCGCCGTCAGGACTCGAACCTAGGACCTCCCGGTTAGAGGCGCTGCAGTGACATCAGTTGATGCACTGAGCTACCACTACCGGTGGTCCTGCTGCTGTTGCTATCCGTATTTACAATATTCAAGAGTTTTTGGATCAATTTATTTCTAGGGAAATATTAGGTTAAATGGTTTAATAATATTTATTTGAGTGGAAATGTTACTCAACAGTAGCTTTCCAATTTAAACAAAACGATGTGTTATATAGAGTGGTTCATGGCGCTGTAGTCTTCTTGTTTTTTTCACTATTGTCTAATAGATTGAAAGCGAGATGATTTAGATGATTCTCCAGTCTTGTGTGGTATTTCTGACTCGCAGACATTATTTCTTCTTTGATGGTCTTGATTTGAGGGTCGTTGTGAAGTACTTCATTGCTGACATATCAGGGTGTGTTCGTTACTGTTCGAAGATATTTGGACTGGAATCGCTGAAAAATTCTGATCTGGCAGACGCTAGCTGAGCGCCAAAGTTGAATGCCATAGGTCTTTATGGACTGCAGGATACTTTTATATATAAGTATTTTGTTTGACAGTGATAGTTGGGAGTATTTACCGATTTACCATTAGTAGTTTTCTTTTTAAATTCTAGTTCTTTTCTTTTTTATAAGGACCTTCCACGATCATCTTCTATCCTATGAACACCTCAAGTATTTAACTTCGTTACTTTGAGGGATCTGTTTATTATAATTGCTGGACAGTCGCCTTTTCTTTGGGCGAAGGGCACATATTTAGATTTTAATTCTATGATTTGAATGTGCCTACGAGAAAGCCACTGGTTTATTTTTAAGTGGTTTTCTAGTGCTCCTTATGCTGCTTTGGGATCTTCGCTGGATGCTAGTACCATCGGCAATATTCAAGATGAACAGAAGTTGTTCAATGAGTAGAAAAAATAATATATTTTTACCTACAATATGAACTCTCTATAAGAAAACGCATACTCACTTTTCTTTCCTTATAAAGTTTTCGTTGAATTGAAGAAAAAAGAGTGTAAAGGCACAAATGTACTTTTTTTATTTTTATAACTGTGGTAGATATACATTACTGAATTTCTAAAATTTCTATTCTTCTGTATTGACTTTAATTTTATTCTGATGATTTTGCTAAGCCAATTCTTGGTTTGTATCTTTTATAGATTTATAGATCCATGTCTTCAGATCCTGCGGATCGTCTTTATAAAATAGTAAAATCACTCCTCATAATTTCGCTGCGCCAGGTGCTTGTATACTTGATGGTGGTGTAGAGTCATTCACATAGTCTTCGTCTTCTTTTACATTTCTTCTGTTTTTCACAGATTCAAGAGTTTGTTCATTAGTAAGTGAAGAGATGGTTACCAAATCCTCGTCTACGTAAGTTTATAGATCCTCTTGATCTAATGAATGTGGCATCTCATAATGTTTAGCCCATTCACTCAGTGGTAGGTCATCTTCGCTTTCAAAATCTTGTTTTGTTTCGGCTTCATTACTGGAAGAACTGTTACAAAGTCCTGCATAACGAAAATTATGTTGTATCGCTGCTACTGTTATCTCATTTGGAGAGTTTGATAAGAAATTCACTTATGTGCATCATGTCAGAAGAGATCTGAGAATCTGACTCAATCAGTTCCACTAACATTTGCTTTTGGTAGTGGTTCTTTAATCTTTTAATTACCCTTTGATCCATCAGTTTTAAAACACTCGTAAGGTAG
Source organism: Teleogryllus occipitalis (assembly GCA_011170035.1). Classification (NCBI taxonomy): domain Eukaryota; kingdom Metazoa; phylum Arthropoda; class Insecta; order Orthoptera; family Gryllidae; genus Teleogryllus; species Teleogryllus occipitalis. Next base: position 593,223 of record BLKR01000270.1, on the reverse strand, counting down.
CTGGCTGTAAGGCTGGCTCGTAAGGTAGCTAGCTAACTGTTCTTTGAGGAAAATAAATCAAATCAAATCGAAATAAATCAATAGGATGAGCAGAACTGCGGTCTATGAGATACAATATTAGTACTTCATCTTGAATCAGTAGTGGCAAACATCAAACTATATGAACATAGTTGTTTTCCTTAAAAAATGTTTTTTTCGTATATAGGATGACCATTACGATATAGAGGGCGTTTTAATGTGTGGGTAATAATGTAGACCACCAATCTCATAGAAAATTTATGATGTTAAGGGTTTTTTTGTAAAGGAATCCGTTATAAAGAGTTTATACTGCATTATACATTCGGTTCATTATTTATTTGTCGTGGATGCATATTCAATATTTACAATAGACTAGATGTATGAAAGATAACGTTATAACGCTTTGATAACGTTATTTGTGAAGGTGTCATAGAATAATTCAATACATGCAATGTCCCCCCCCCAACAATTGTCTTATTGAAAAGTTAAGAAAGTGAATTTGCCACCCTGGCATAGACTGCAATTTACGATTTGCAAGGCGAAACAAAAAAAGCCAGAAACCTGTTTGTAAAAGACGGCATCTTTCAAAAGAATTCTGCGGTTGTCTTGACCACGTGGAGTTAACTGTGCGGCTACAAAAAAATAGCCCTGAACTATCATGGCTGCACTCATGATAGTCCCTCAGATACTGAACACCATATTCTTCTTGACTTGATGACCTTGAAAACAGGTCGGTGCGTCGAGCTCATCATATAGTCCAAGGCACCATACTGATCGCGTCAGTGTTTGAAAAAAATACCTTCTAAAATTTTTGAATTGTCAGAAGATTCCGTGAAAATTGTACATAAACCATTTTTATTAACGTATTTTGCTTCACTACATCAAAAAAATTTAAAGATAAAATTTGAACTACTTGTGAAAACATGTTGATCTTCATGATCTTCATCTAAATTGCCTCTCAAAATTTAAAAGATCCATTTCAAATTCCCGGGAGAATGCAGTTATATCGAGGAGTAGTTCAGGAAGATAGATTGGGTTATGTTAATTTAGAGAGAAAAGCCTATGAATAGTGTTGACCCTAATTTTGTCCATCAACAGAAAAGCCGACAGACGTTTTAAGAAAAACGTATCTTCTAGGTGTGTGGGACCCCAAAACGTGTATTTCCGTCAAAATGTAGACACTCTGAAATATAGTTTGCCCCCATGACAACTAGTTTGTTCTAGGTGTACAAAAAAATAAAAATAAAACTAAGGGTTAGATTTCCCCCAAACCGATAATTTTGTGGCTTGTTTAATAGTAATTCTTTGGGGTGGGGGTAATACGATCGAGTATGGTTGTTTGCCATTCCAACTCATTCTTTGGGGAAGATAGCGCAAAGGTAAATCTTTACTTTCCATCTCCTTAAAACTCACGAGTGCGAAGGCATTGGGGTGTCTTGGATCTTTTAACCATAAAAACCCATAGGCACTTTTAAAATGTGTGCCTAAAATGTTCCCTAGTTAGTAAAATGTCCAATTGCGCTATTCTTAATAAAAAGGCACCTCTAGTTCACTAACCAGCTCTGACGAATATCATGAGAAAAACACTGAACGATTATGACCCCTTCAACTCCTCAATGAGGTTTAGGGCCTCAAATGTCCATCCGCAAACAAACTTCCCTGCTCACCAAGGTTTCCTGAACCACTTGTGTCCAAGTATTAATTGGAACCAACCAATAAAAAAAAAGATTTTTGTTTCATTTTAAATGAAAAATTTTGTATAAAATTGTCATTGTCATACGGCTTAGTGGGGAGCAAGCCAAGTCAACCTTATGAGTCGACTCCAAATCCAAATCCCAATCCCTCTGACGCAGAGAGCGGGATGAGAGTGAGAGCGGAAAGGGTTTCCACTTTCCGCGAGGCAGCAGCGGCAGCAGAGCAGCTGTTGTGGCGGAAAGCGCGGCGTCTGGCGGCGAGGCCAACCGGCTCTCGGGCGCGGAGGTCGGGGGGCTCGGAATGTGGCCCCTGCGCGTTGCCGAAGCCGCTGCGGTGGACAGTGCTCGGCCAAGGGTCCAAACACACAACCATTTTTCTTGACTTGACTCAACTCACTATTACGAATTTGCTACAAAATATTGTTATTGCAATAAATTTTCTATTTAAACAAAAGTAAAACTGTTAATATAAGGTACTAATGGATGTGTTTTTTTAGAGGCAATCAATGAATTTTTAAAGTGGTAGGTGGGGGTGGTTGGGGTGTGAACAACTGAAATTCTTGAGTAAACATTTAGTATACTTATTCTTTTTTTATTTCACTTTTATTCATTGTTGAATGTATATTATTATCTACACGCTTTTTGAGTACTTTTGAACCAATCGTCAAAGTTTATTTAGCAAAAACAATTTATATCTTTTGTCATACTATTAGCTTGAAATTTGACTAAGAAAATTTAAAATATCTCTTTATAGGTTTAAATACTTCTTAAAAGTTATGTAAAATCTCATATAGTTAGTAAAAATATAAAATTTTAACACATGAAAAGTTACACAAACAATATTTTTTATTGCAAACGAGCAAGAAGCTCTTGTTTTATTTTAACGAAACATAAACTTTTGAGTATTTCGTGTTGAAAGGTATGCAGTGTAATTGATTAGTTTTATTATACTTTCGCGCATGTGTTCGTTTGGACGCGATTTAGACCAGTGTGCGGCGGCGGCGGCGGCGGCACAGAGCTGGCGTCGCAGCGAAGACCTCCAGACGGCAGCACGATCGCACGCACTTGCTCCGTCCACCAGCGGAATGAGCAATGGGCTTCGTGATTCCCAGTTTAGGCGTCTCGGTTACCTGCACAATCTCCGGCTTCAATATTTTTTATTTTTGTTTTCAAACTGTTCATCCCAGAGGTTTTACATATCGGTGTTACAGATAAAAAAGTTTGACGTAATGTTTTAAATGCAGGTCGCCGATCTTCAGGTTTTGATTACGCCTTTAGAGACATGGTTCACAAACTATATATTTATGTAGTTATAGTTAATAGAGAAAATATGTAAGATTTTTGGGAATTATTGTTGTAAGGATATTGATCCGAGTGGGAATTTCTTTTTTAATACATGTATTTAGAGACTTTATATATGAGGTTTTTTGCATATAGGGTTGAAATTAGCTATATACAGAATTATTCTAAATTAATTACTTAAAAGTAACGTGAAATAATTTATTATCAGTTCACAAATTGACACACTAAGTTTCTTCCTACAATTGTTCAATGTGGCTTTCTTTTGTAACATCGTAGATATCCCGTCTATACGAAATTTCTTTCCACATTCGCGAGAGCATGTCATTATCAGCCTCAGCCAGCGTACTGAAGCGTTCCATAAACTTTGGCAGAACTCAATGCACAAAAGACGTTAATTTTTGGTGTCACGTGTATATTCCAAAGATGACAGTTTGTTTCAGGTAGCGGCACATTGTAGCGGTTAACGATAACATTAATGTGGAATGTGGCCTCATCACTGAACACATCTTTTCGAGAAAAGTAGTTTAATTTTCCATCGTGTTCATACAAAACGCATACCATTTCTTTTTGTCTCAAGGCTTGCATCAGCTGCAACTTGTACGCCTTACATTGGAGTCGCAGTCGTAAAATTCCCCAAATCGTACACTGAGGAAGATTCAACTCAAAACTTGATTTCCTTATCGACTTCTTTAGACTCCGTGCATACGTCTCCCTTATGGCTTCCACAACGCGGTTTACTACCCGAGAACGACCTTGTCCTTTCCGCCGGTGTGCCACACAACCTGTTTCCACGGGCTGCTCATACCGTGCTTTTATGGTCTTCGCCTGAGGTGGAGCTTTGTGATATTTCGTTCTGAAGAGTCTGCTTACAACAATTGTAGATAACGATTAGTGCAACCACAAGCAATACTTTTCACATTCCACACCGCTAAACGTCTCCTTTGCGACTGCGGTGTCAATTACTGCCAAACGAATAATTGTACTTTTCCCGCCTAACGAGCAACTAGTGACCCCTGACGGCGGAGACTTTAAGCTTGAGAACACGACAATAGGTTTGAAGACCACTTGAAAATATAGTTTCGAAATATAGTTAATAGTTTCGAAATTATTTCATATTACTTTTAGGTAACTAATTTAGAATAACCTTGTGATATAGAAGAACGTATTTGAGTGTTGTTAGAAACGGTACATAGTTTGTATTCTTAAATCCAATCGTGTAAATTACGCCTGTCCGTCTAACCGTCTGCCTGTCCGCCATTTATGATCAGACCACTTCAGGTTCACAAATCGAGGCAAATGAGGTGTCATTCGACGCGTCTGTCTTCTAATTAATGACTGTTTTCGGATCTATCAAAAAACAACTTTTAAAATACCTTGTTTAAGCAACTAAATCGCATTTTAGGTGACATACGACATATACAAAGGTGATTATCCAGATAGCTCATTTGATTCCTCTCAATAAGACAAATTAATTGGCAAAATTCTTAGCTAGTTATCTTTAACATGGTATGTGCGTGACATCGAGAGCTCAGAACCACACGAACATGTGCTTAGTACATAAATCGCTCATTTCCAAAACATGAGTCATTGTATGAGTAATTATTATGTAAAACCGTACTTCATTCAATGACAGGCATTAGAATGATCACGTACACAAGGTCTAAGAGAGGAATATTAGTACGGGGAAGAATCAAAATATCTTTATAATAGGACCAAAACACGTAATTTTCAATGTTGTGACTACATTGCATTGCCCTGCCCCCATTGTTACCTGCCCCCGCGGGCATTCTGCACGTCCGAGCCGACCGTCTGCCCATGAGAGCGCCGGAAGTGCAAGTAGTGGGGAGTAGAAAGTTTTGATGGGAGGTGAGAAACCTGACCTTGCACGACGCGGCACGTGGATTCAATCAATACCAGGGCGTCTAATACAATGATCCATGATAAGAAATCATTTTCTCACTTATTTAAATGGGTGATGTTCCGTATTTAAAGCTACAAGGGCGATAGTTCGCTGTTTACGTTCTTCTGTGCACTGCTGTCTATCTTCCTTTTTATCCTCCATTGTATCAATTTTTCTTTTTTAATTTTTTTAGTTGATACTCACTGCGACTCTTAAATAATATTTTAAAGCAGTGACATTTTTCTTCTTCTTCTTCTTCAGGTACATAGGCACTGTCTGTTACGCCTCCGTTCCCATCTGGGTCACCCCATCTCTTCTTCGGACGGCCAGTTCGTCCTTGTGGGCGGTATTTTAGAATTCTTTTCGGCAGACGATTGTCGTGCATCCTTTCAATATGCTGCGTCCAGAAATGTTGGTAATAATTAATTTTCTCTTGAAGTTTACATACACCAAGTTCTGTACGAAATTCTAAATTCCTTTTCTTGTGCATTTTTTAAAAAAAATATTATTTAATTCTAAATAACAAAAAAGTATAATTTAATAATTAATGTTTCATGATGTTGGTGAAAAGGATCTTTCAACATCTACTAATGGGAATATCGTATATTTTAGACGTTCAACATTACCAACACTGAAACCTTCTCGGAATTTACATTTATTTCCACTTAAAAGTGTGGTGCCCTCGGTGTATTGTCCATCGACCGTGTTATCAGGACATGGCTGGTATTTACGAAATAGGGAAATGGAGAAAAATATGTTGGTATACATTTAGTAATTCTCTCGTATTTTAAAATACAAAGACGTGAATTGTAGGTTTTATAATGAATGGTGACTTTAAACCATGACCGATTTTCTGATATCTTAGCATTGTATACAAAAATAATACACAAACGGACGGATTATAGGTTTATAAATTGTTACTCCATTTTCTATTCTTAAAGCTGAGCTTTTATTTACTAGTGGGTAAAGTTTGACAATTTTGCATCTGTTTTGTTTGCAATATCAATATGTGGTCTTTCCATGTTAATCTTCTATCTAATTTGACGGGTTGGTTATTGTTTGGCCAGAGAACCGGATTGTTATGGATTGTTAAAACTGGAGGGGTTATAAAACTTTTAAGCGAGAAAATCTTAGTTTGTAATTTGTTAGGGATTATCTGGATCCTCCATTTATCAGTCCATTTAATTAAGGTATTTAAATCATGTTGAAGGTATTCCAGGGCAATAACCAGTTCTTCATGATGTGCAAGGATGGCAGTGTCATCTGCGAATAGGGCTGTTTCGGTATCTAATAGTTCTGGAAAATCGGAATGGTAAATTTTGAATAAAGTCGGGGACAATGAGGAACCTTGTGGAACTCCAGCTGAGATTTTGTATTTATCTGATATGGTGTCCTGTATTTTAATATTGAATGACCTTTTTAGCAAGAAACTTTTAATTATATCTAGAAGATATTTGGAAATGCCTAGATGTCGAATTTTCTATTCCAGTCCTGTGTACCAGACACGGTCGAATATAGTAATATATAAAAATAGATCTGCCGTGTACTTTTTCTCATGAAAACCCTTCGTAATCAAATCCGTAACTCTTAAAATTTGGTGTTCAGTCGAGTGATTTGCTCTAAAGCCGAATTGGGCTTCAGGTATGGCCTTTGTATCGTATAAGAATTTATTTACACGAACTAAAATTAGTCTATCAAACACTTTAGCTAATGAAAGTAATAGGCTAATTGGCCTGTAATTGTCTAGTTGTTGTAGACATTTATTATGTTTGTTTAATGAAAAAATTATTGCACTTTCCCAGACGCTTTAGTAATAACCTAATCTGAACGCTGCATTTAAAATCGCTGCTATTGTTGCAATTGTGGATTTTGGTAATTTTTTTAATATCTGACTAGTTATTTGATCATGCCCAACCGCTTTTCTGTTTTTGAGTCTGTTTATTGTGCGTTTAAGTTCTGCAGGGGATATGAATTTTGTCCGTACCTCTGCGGAGTCTGTAGGTTGCTTCACGTGGTTTAAAATTTTCTCATTAAAAGAATGGTTTACTATTGGATTGGGTTTAAAGGTATATAAGAAGTGAACAACAAAAGCTTCCGGTTTCTCTTCATCTGTATGGAGGGTGTTGGTGCCCGATTTTAATGGTGGTATTCTAGATTGTTCTCTGGTAACCTTTTTTATGGTAGTTCATAATGAGGGTGAGGCAGGGTTAATTTGCGCCAAAAATTGCTTGAATGAACTAAAACTGTGTTCATCGATTAGGAATTTTACTTTTTTGCATAAAGTGTTCCACTTCTTTTATAAGTGTGGTCGTCTATACAACTGCCAGAGTCTTCCAATTCTGTGTTTACCTTTTACCAAGTTCACGATGTGTTTCGATAGCCAGTAACATGAATATTTGTTCGATTGCACTGGTTGACATGATTATTTAATCACGAAGCTTATTGCATCTATTAGATTATTGATTTATAAATCAATCTCTATGTCGTTTTTAATATCTTTTGGGAAAGAAAATTGAGTGACTTTTTTTTATTCTAAAGAGATCCCAGTTTACTTACGGCAAATCTGAAGTTGCTTCATTGAGCTCAATTTGAATACTCGCGAAATCAGTTTCTCGCATATTCCCGAGCAACTATCATTCACAGTCTAAGTTGATTGTGTGCGCGTGAAGTTACAGCCATTGTTTTTCGTATCTTAGTCATTTGCCAATACGAATAGTGAGATTCACTCATTGATACGAAGCTAGATTTGTGCTAATAATAGCGAGTGAGAGCCTCGCACTCCCAAAAAATGAACTACAATATTTTTTTAAATCTGAAAAGCAATTTATTTGCAGCTTGCATCGAACAAGAACGTGATAAAAATACATCTAAAACATAATTCAGGGCACAATATTCTTAAAAGTTGAAAACACATTTTTTCATTAAATTATATTTATTGAATTTGTGAAGTTTACTAAATGTCTAAATCTTAATGTGACGTAATGTTGTAAATGAGATTATGATTGTTTGACCAGAACACTTGCTCAACGATGTAAAAAAAATAAATAAAAAATAAATTAAAAAATAGTGAATAAACAAATTCTACAATTTCTTTAAATATTTTAAAGGTGTACCAGCGGGAACCCGTCAAAACTTGACGGTGAGATCTAGGATAAATGTAAAATACTGTGCCTAAACTAATGTTCACAAAGCAAATTCTTAAATAGGAAGAAGAAAAAGCAAACTTCTCTTATTTAATGCTATTTTTTTCATCTCTGCAAATATTTAGTTTTATGGTCAGGATGATTAGATATTATGCAGAACAAAAGCAATTGTTTTATATTAACACTTACACAATTAAACACGTGAAGTCCTTGACCAAGTGGCAACGTCATATCAGCACCGAATGACACAGAAGGCAGACTATAATTATATTGACTGATATTATTTCTGAAGTTTTTCGATGTCCCATCATTTATAAACAACTGTTCAATTTATTCTGACATGTTGCTAGAAGAAAAACTTATTTTTCCACTTAAGCAACACAAAGTAATCTGGTTTGCAGAATTTCTCTCACACAGGAAGTACATAGCAGAACAATACAGACATTTCATAGATTAAGACCCAGCAGTAAACGAAATTACTTCACTACTTAAGTAAAATCGAATAAAATCCACTGTCCAAATTTCTCTACAAAATACACTAGGAAAATAAACTGATGCAAACACAGTCACTACCAAAATGCAAATTTTGCTCTTGAAACACAACCTAGACGAACTGTAAACAATACACGCATCAAGCCGGGAGGACGTACATCTATCGATATACTAATATCTATCGATATTGAAACACCGCCTTTGGAAGAAAACAATAGACTACTGATAAGCGTACTATTAAAGAATTATATATTTAATTAATATACACCGTAAATGATGGTTAATCAACACAAACAATAGCTGATAACACATTTAGGGATCACATTCTTTCATTTAAAGGAAAAATAAATATAATCGGTTTAGGAGAAGTTCCAAACGAAGCCATGGCAGAATACCTTATTTTTTAAAAATAAATAGATTATTTTTAAAAATGAACCTTTCATGTTAAACAAATCACTAACCGATTTTTAATAAATCCAATATTTAAGTTAGATAAATATTTCCTTTCCACAATGTTTTTCGTTTCAATTTTATCGATAAATCAGATTCTTCAAGATACTTCCTTGCTCTCTCTTCCGCAAACCCAAGGCAAAAATCCAGATGGCAGGCGGCGCTTCTCGAAAAGAGCTCCTGGTTTAATTCAGGTGCTTGGCGAGTGCTTTTCGTGCTGTTTTCAGCAGGCCCTCCACTCTACCGCTCGGGAAAGTAATCCCCTTGCGCCACCGGGTGGAGTGGTTATCAGATACACGAGAGGCGCGCGTGGAAGTGGATGTGGATACACTTACATTTAATAATTGCATAACGTTGCGCGATGTGGCCTTGATGGCAGCATCTTACCTGCGCGCGCTCCTTCGTTATGAAGCACTTGCTGGCTTTTCGCTTTCTTCAGTCATCGTGGTGAGTCCTGAGTCTTGTCGAATACTAATTGCGCCGCTTGTTGTGTAAGCTCCAACGCATTTCTCTGTGCATTCACAGCGCTGTTTGCGGGGCGTTCACGAGTAGCGTCTTACCTGGTGTTCATTTCACTCGTCCAGACACATTTCATGAAACCGTGAAAAATATTTTATGTCCGTCTAACAGTATTGTTAAATGCCTTATATTCGTATATAAATGCTCATACACACAAATGTCAAAGAAGTGATAACAGAACCAATTTAAATAACGAATTAAAGAATGTATACCTTTCACGTATTTCAGAAGGATTATTTAAAACATTGATCGTGTTTGTGTCAGATTTATAGCAGTTACGTCATCTAGTTTTCATGGAAAAAATTTAGTTCATTGTCTACTTGGTCAACATACGTACGAGTCATTAGCATGCAAAGAAAGAGACAAATACAAAATAGACCATTAATAATGCTGGTTTATTTATTGCAAATTAAAAAAAATTCAAAGCAAATGTATGAATAATAAGCTGCTCACACTCACCATTTCTTTTTCTTATTCACATTTATTTTGCTTTTATATATTGAGAGATCTAAGGGAAGATGTTGATAACTCATTTAGCTAAAAAATATTTCAATGATTGTAATGCCAAAAGTTACGGGAAGGGAAACGAACTAAAATACTTCTCACTTGTGCAGAACAACTCACTTTGATAAGTTACATCAGCTTCTTTAGTCAGCAAAAAAAATGGACATACTTTTCGTCGTTTTCTCTGTAACAATGAATTGAGAGTTATCCACATTTCTCCTCACAATTCTCGTGTTCTTTTATATTATCACACGTGACATTTGAGTCTGGGAAACTTTTTGAAGTGTCCCAATGCAAGAAGCACAATCAACTTCACAATCTCCAGAGCGGAGTCCAAGAGCCCCACTGGAGGACACAGCAGCGCGCACTTGCTGAATCACTGCCTCGGTCCCCAATGGGCGCAGCCAAGCGAGAAATGTCGAGATCTGCTGACCACGGCCGCCTCTAAAAGTACGAGCACCGGCGATACCCCCACGCGTCCCAGTAGCAGCGGTAGTGCGGGAAAACAGGCACGATGACAGGGCCGCCAAACACTCGAGGGCGCGGCCCGGGGAAGAACCCAGGTCCTCCTATGGGACGAGCGAAGCCCCCGCCGAAGCCCCCGGGTCGGCCAAAGCCTCCCGGGCGCCCGAAGCCGCCGAATCCACGGCCGCCTCCGAACCCTCCACGGCCGCCTCCGAAGCCTCCACGTCCGCCTCCGAACCCTCCACGGCCGCCTCCAGCGCCTCCGTGGCCGCCCCCGCCCCCGCCGCCGCGGCCGCCATCCGCGAGCGACACCAGCAGCAACAGCAGCACCGCGAGCGCCAAAAGGCCCATCGCGTCGCGGAGGGAGCCCATCGTGTTGTGACTTGCGAGACGCCGCGCCGCTCTGATCGCCAGGGCAAGTCGCTAAATCGCTCTAATTGCTGGTGATTTGAGCGTCGGTATATTTGCGCACGAGGATCTGTCACCTGCTCCTGAAGGTTCTTCCCCGAACTAATGGAAGGTAATTCTTCGGTTGTGTGCTGAAGTTAGCAATGTTCATACTCGTGTGACACCTTGATTCTTCAAATCCAATAGCAAGCGCATATTTTTTAATACGTCGATATTTTTTTTCATTAACCCCTTCTATTTTACTCCACACCTATATCAATTTCCACTTAGTAAAATATTATGAAAAATTAACCTGGATATTAAATATTTTGTTGTTATATGGACATTTTTTAACATTGCCCTGGACTTTGAAATGCAAGAGGAAAATTAATGAGAATCAACAGGAATCACTTCTTTGAAATGCTTACGTCATTGCTTGTCCAATGGGAACAGTAATTTACATAACTAGTACAGAAAGCGAGTATTTGGAAAATAATGAAATGTTAACGGACGAGGCAACGATAAGGAGACGAGTACGTAATGCATAATTTATTTTTTTCACACGAATTCATGGAAACATGTTTACCCTTGCACGAGGAATACTAGAGGTTTTTATCTGCTGAGGAGTTTTTTAAAAGAATGTTAGGAATGCTTTTGTTTTAGCCTTCTCCGGTTACTAACGTATTTGTAAACAGTAACGTCCAATTACCCTGAATTGCTTCCTCTTTTGAGAAAAAATAGTCTGTCTGAACAAAGAAATAACAATTTAATTACAAGATTTCCATCGTGCAGATTCACAAGTTCATGGAAACTTACAAGTATATTATCCTCGGATCATTTTCAGTGTGCGAGGCGGATTCTTGTCGCCCCTGTGTTTAGTTTATTTGGCACTAATCAATTGTTGAATATGGCCATAAAGACTTTGAAATGGGAGCACGACCAAGTCAACTTTGATACTATTGTATTGAATTGTAGTATTGTATTGAAGTGTGGTAACGTATTGTGAAGTGTAGTGCAATATAGAACGAGAAAGAAGTACAAATGTGAAGTGAAGTGAAGAATAATTAAAAAGTCGTGTATTTAATAGTTTAAAATAACTGTGCAGATCAACCGTAAAATGTAGAGTTAATGCTATTATTATTATTATTATTATTATTATTATTATTATTATTATTATTATTATTATTGCTCTTTTTAACATTTTTATCATATTATTATTTTTTATTGTCTTAAGATAACTTAAAATTACATTCTATTAATATTCCTGATTTTAATATGTAAATTGTAGTGCTCTGCCACCAGGTTGTATAAACTTACTTGCAGAAATAATAAATATCTATTTTTTAAAATATTTTTTATCAAATGTCGCCGTCAAAAAGTGGAAGATAAGTGCTCTGAAACTGCTGAGAAACAAAAGATTGCTAAGTCACTTCGCTTAGGCTATGGTCAGACTGGGTCTGCGTTCGGTCGAAGAAAAGTTGAGACGCGGACGGCCGACTCATGCTGCCGAACGATTATCATCGCACTGCATTCTATTGCTCCAGACATTGTCCGACTATCTGACCAGCCGTCGGTCCGACCGGTCGACTGACAGTTTGTCCGACCGGCCGTCTGTCCGACCGGCTGTCTGTCTGACCGGCCGTCTGACCGACAGGCCGTTAGTAAATTGGTGTAAATTGAATTGTTTTGGCAAATGTTTAACCGATGACGACACCTCGAGACTACGTTGTATAAGGCATGACACCTCTCGATCCCTACTCGTGAGGTTTTAGGTATAACTCGTGGGTCGGGGTAAAAAATAAAATAAGTAGTAACAAAAAGGGTCGCCTTTCAGAATCTGTACTAAGATATACAAGCAAATAGTATTATTTCTTTATTGTAGGGTTTGTTGCTGACCTGGATGGCCGAGGTGGCTAAGAGCGAGTACCGACTCAGCGCTTCGGTCCGAAGGGTCGCGGGTTCGAGTCTCGTCTTGGGCATGGCTGTTTGTCCCTTGACTTTGTGTGTGTTGTCGCAGAGGGCCTCGCGTTCTGCTGACCCCAGATCAAAGGAGCCCGCAAGAGTGTTTGTCTAGTGTATGGTCGAGTATGCGTCCCTTCGGGACATAAAGGGCAACCGGCTGTCGGCTGGATAAAAGCCATAGGGAAAAAAGGGTTTGTTGAAGAGGCTATGTTTGCAACAAAAAAAAATTAACCTTATAGGTTATTATTCATCGTATTTGGTTGGGTTTGTAATTTAACCCTCATTTGTAACCCTAATAATCCGATACCAAGGTAACTGATAAAGTGAATTTCATTCCGAACGTAGTAACCTTTCTAGTTTCGCTTGATCAAAGTCCTTCAGAATATTTAAGAGGCGACAATTTTATAAAACAACGGGTAATAATAAGTAGTAAATTATTTGTGAGGGTAAATTATTTATGAGAAGTCCAAAAGCCTAGTAATAAGCTGGAAATTTCGAATGTAGTTGGGTAATATTCAGGGCTTCCCATCACGAATTATATCACCTAAGAGTAGTCACAACTTTGCTCGTTTTGTGGAGAAATGATTTGTTTACTTGCACTTAGTCAACCACGTCCGATCATTTCCATACAAATTACTTAATTCTGTTCTTCAGTATGGCATTTTTATTTCGTGTGTTTCCCTAGCATCTTCACAAACAAAACCTCTCATTATTGCCACAAAACTAAGCCAAACTAGAATGAACCTATGCTGCACCAAAATGCTTTTGAATTAAACAAACAAGTGTGATTCATTAAATCCAGTTACACACAGTTTGATGATAATTGATATTTACACAATGACAGATTTACGCACAGTAAAAAGTCTCAATCGTCAATCACGAATGTGTCAGCGACTTCCTGTGGATCGCTTCTTCATTTGAAAAATAGCCTAATAGTCTTTCTGAACAACAAAAATAATAATTTAATTACACGACTTCCGTCTTATATATTCACAATTTACATAAAGTCGTGTCAACTTCTCCAAACACCAAGAAGTAATTGCTGCTAATATCATTAGCAAATCATTCATACTCGTAAAACCACATTCCTTGCAACCGAGAAGGCCTCGATCTAGTCTCCACGACCTCAAGAAGCGTTCTGCTTGCTTTTCCAGCTCAGAGCATCAACTGATGTCACTGCAGCGCCTCTGATCGGGAGGTCGTAGGTTCGAGTCCTGACGGTGGCAGGATTTTCGACACTAGCTTCTCAGCTAGGTCGAAATCAGTCGCTGTCTCGAGGAGAATTCTAGCGGCCGGCTGCTCTGATCGGTAGTTCTCCGTGGTTTCTCCTATCAACACCAGGCGAATGCTGGAGCAGTACCCTAACCAACGGGCCACGGACCGCGCGCGATCTTTCCTTCCTCTTCCTTGTCCTATCCTCTGCCCTTGCACAGACACTTACTCTAACTTGCACTACACTTCCACATTTCCGGGAGACCGGTCGGGAGCTGAGAGCTTGTCCCAGCTGGGGTGGTGCCCCCTGGTGGGAGAGTCCTGGATAGAGGGAAACCCCGCTAGCTGACGGTAGGTCGGCGCCGGATATTGCCATCCAGCGGGGAAGATCACTGCCATCTCCCAAGGAAAAACATGCACTACACTTACGGGACTAATGACCTAAGGTATTGACGCGCCCGGAATCATTAACAACCAATCTTCTAAGACGATATCCCGTTACTAGGTGGGGACAAATTACAATAATAACACGCTACGTTGCCACTGGCACATTCACACATTTTTACGCAACCCTGCACGTACAGTAAACACTTTTTTTACGCATTGTACACACTGATGTCTTTGGGGCTCTAGGATTGTATTTCAATTTAAATAAAAGTAAATAAGGTATTCTTTGTGTAATAAACTGTTGTTTGTAGTTGTTAAGTTTTTCAGAGTATATTTTCTAGAGATTTTACTCATATACAGTCGAATCCGGTTATAGTGAACTCGGATATAGTGAACTCTCGGTTATAGTGAACTTAAGTCATTGGTCCGTTTCACTTCCATTACCAATAAGCATGAGAAGATTCGGTTATAGTGAACCTCAACCTCAGCTATAGTGAACGTAGATAGTAAGTTCTGGAAATAAATGAGATCTTCTATGTTATTAAGGTGTGTGTCCACTAGAGAGTAACTCCCTTTGTCGACAGAAGCTCGCAATACCCTGTCCACCTGCGAGCGATTCGCAGAAATACCTGCCTCTCGAGAGTGCACTCGCCGCGCCCTCTCGCGATTACCTCTCGCATGTCTCTCTACTGGAGAGCAGTAGGCTCGCGATGGAGATGCGAAAGTTCAGATGGAGGCGAAGAAGAGAAAGACGGCAGCTTTCGTTACTTAATGCGCTTCTTTGCAAAAGAAGAAAAGTATATGGGTGAGAAAGGGGATTGATCGTCGACCACATATGAGAGATTTCTCGACCCTTGTCGAAGTATTTGAAATAGAGGATGCGCAACATTTTAGATAAATTTTAACATTGATTAACCTAACCTCAAAACTTCAAGATCACGAACAATAGTTTCCATTAGTACGCTACTTTTTTACACGTTTTACTTGAATATCAAATATAAATAATCACACAGCAGGGGCCTCAGAGTAGATTTTTGCTTACCTGGTTCCGGAAATTGTAAATTTTCTAAAGAAAATTGCAACTTTCTCGAATAGGTTCGTATGAACGGAGTAATATACGTAATATAGAGAAAGTTATGAAGTGATGCGGAAAATACGATTTCTATTTTTCAAAGGAAATTCACGTTTTAGAGCCCCCTGATACCGAAAAAGTATTTTTGTTGTTTTTTGTTGTTATTGGTTGTTTTTCTTTTTTTTTGTTGTTTTTTCAAAACGTCCGTCTGTCTGCCTGTCCGACCGTCTGTAAACAACACTAGCGCCTAAGCTATTCGTTCGATTTTCCCCAAACTGAATATTCCCCGGTCGATCTGGCCCGGCTCGAAACTCTGAGAAAAACATTCTTTATAATTTGAAGATACTTTACGTAAAACCCCTCGAACATTTTAAACATTTTCTTTAAAGATAGCTTCAATTTGTTTGTTTCAATTTCCTGCAAGATTAGTGAAATACGTACTAGAGAGTGTGTGCCATTTTGTAGCATCTCTAGTTTACTTCCTCAATTGTACATTCCATTTCTAGTGTAATATTCTGCTCTGTAGCAGCCATGTCGAGGCAATAAACACCAAACAGTCGCGTGCGCTCGCAAGCACTTCCAGCATGTTTCGAATGCTGAGAGCAAGTCGGTGTGAGTCCTCGCGCAGGCGTGTCCATTGGCGAGTAGTTCAGATGGCGACCACTCTCCGCCAGCATCACGCCACTCTCCGTTGCCTACTCTCAAAACTGCGTCCATTGGTGAGAAACGCTCTCGACACAAACTCGTGAGAGCGTTGCTCTCAAGTGGACACGCACCTTTAGGCGATTGAAAGGGCCTTAGGCGAGTGGGATGGTGTTCCAACAGTGCAAGAGGCATTGAAAGTTGCCAAGACTGCACTACGATGCTTAGAGACAGTGGACGATGCAGAATGCAGTATGGACAGCACGATCTCTGAAGAAAGATCTAATGAAAAATGTACGAAGCAAACAATTGAAAATAATTTTTTTTACGTACAAATAAAAATATTGAAATTTTCAGTCCGTGCTATTAATGAATTTTGCTGTATTGTAATAAAATCAATTACTTTGGAGAAATTCCATTCAATTTTGACATCGGATGTAGCGATATGCTGAACCAAACATGCTAGTTTCCAGAAGTTCACTATAACCGGAGTCGTTTGTAATGCTATTCTTGCAAAATTCATTAATTGATTGATTACTTTGTGTTTTCGGGCGTATCAACTGTTAGGCCCATTAGTCCCGTTTGTGTTGTGCTTGGTATATCCCGGAACGTTAGAACGTGAGGACCAGCGTTTTCTTCTTCTTCTTCTTCTTCTTCTTCTTCTTCGACTTCTTCGACTTCTTCGACTTCTTCGACTTCTTCGACTTCTTCGACTTCTTCGACTTCTTCGACTTCTTCGACTTCTTCGACTTCTTCGACTTCTTCGACTTCTTCGACTTCTTCGACTTCTTCGACTTCTTCGACTTCTTCGACTTCTTCGGGGGTTCCTCCTCTAGAAATCTCCACCAGCGGCGCACTGTTCCAGACGGGATAGGTTTTCAGCTTCCGACTGATCTTTTGCCATGAGTAGACAAGTTGTGCTTGTAAGAGAGTGTATAAAAGAAAGAGAAGGGGCAAGGATAATAACTGAAAGATCACGCGTGATTAGGAGCATTTTATTAAGGTATTGCTCCGGTATTCGCCTGAATGGAACAGTTCCCCAAAATATGTCTGGAGAAGGCAAACATCGTTTACAAGGGAAAATAGCTGAGGAAAGAAAATGTAATGAATGTTATTGATACTGATATCGCATAACCATCACCAACTGTTGTTTTGAGTCTGTGATGGTTGTATGATAATAATAGCAATCGTAGTAATAATATAGAATGCAAATGTCACAATTGTCATTTTTAAAACGTCTACTAACCTTAAAATAAATTTTGAATTTTTAAATGAAATATTTAACTAAATTGACAATTAATACAAAAGTATTTTTATCTTATTTTTATGAAAAATATGGCTTCTTTGGAAGATTTTAAAATTTTATTTATGTATTCCTTCCAACATTTAGGGATAGATGGTACATTTTAGCTTGATTTTAGCTTGATATCTCTGAATTGAAGAAAAAATACAAATGGGCTTTTTACCGCATTTGTAAGCTTTTTTTAAACAAACATTTAATAACTAAAGTTGCATGTGTGAACATTTTTCCATAAATTTATTTATTTATTTATTTACACA
The DNA here is from genome assembly GCA_011170035.1 of Teleogryllus occipitalis. Lineage (NCBI taxonomy): Eukaryota > Metazoa > Arthropoda > Insecta > Orthoptera > Gryllidae > Teleogryllus > Teleogryllus occipitalis. The sequence goes on along the minus strand of BLKR01000270.1, from coordinate 575,514 downwards.
TGTAGAGAGAGAAGTGAAATAGTTGTACTTCAATCTCGAAACGAAACTATTAATGTTACAAAGTTCATGTTTTTTATTGTAATGTAATATAAAATTTGTTATATTTGAACTGAACTATGTCTCTACACCCTGTTAAATACAGTTAATAAAAAACAATTGTGAATGCAATTAAGGACTTTTTCAAAATTTTACCTGAGTAAAATACAGTAACAAAATTTTGAAAATTTTTGAATATGCCACTTAAATTTATAGAGTAGATCGGGAGAATAACCCCCACCCCTCTCCAACGCCCTCTGTAGTACAAATCTCCTTAGCAACGTCCTTTGATTCAGTAAACTGATTATTCGTATTTCGTATGATAGGAATCAAATTTTATAACCAACACATTTTGACACCAAGTGGTAACGGACCTGCTGACGCACGTCGTCGCTACCGGACGGATCCAGCGTGCTGCGTTCGGGATGACCTTCCAGCCTTCGCTCTCGCTCCGGCGCTCACGCTGTTTTATAAACCTTCCTCACTCTTAAGAGAATACTTATTTTAAAGGGAACACTTACTTTGAAGAGAATTTATTTTTAAATGGAATAGTAAATAAATAGGTTTAGAAAAAAGCAACTCTCCTATTGATTCGCATTGTATAATTTTGCGATGTGTTGTAGAAATTGTTCATCTCTGTAGACAATACAAAACAATTTAAAATACAGTGCGAAAAACACACGCAATTCCACGCAGACATAAAGACAAAATGTATCTAGTGAGAATTTTTTTAAAAACCTGAACTATTAAATTTTACTTCCAACTTAACCATGGGTTCGACATACAACAAACATAACAAACATATTACTCCTTACCTGTTGCATGTGGACGTGTAATTCTGCACAGAATCACGATTCCTGGAAGTTGTATTGATTGAAACCAATCGTTAGATTGATGGCAACAACTATAAATTATCAGATTTTCAACAATAAAAATGTAATATTTATTCTTATAACCCATGCATTACAATTTTGTTGATCTTATGTGAATTACTTTTCAAAATAAAGCATTAAAACACCGTACGGGATTGACTATAGTTCGTAAGCTAACTAAAATATCTTGATCACTGGCTTCTCGGCTGACTAGCAGAATGTTGTCCACGAAATCCTTGGTGTACCAATTCTCTCGTCCTTTCCTAAATAAAAAAAATGTTCCAGAATGTTCTCAACGATTGCTATTAATAGGACTTAATATTCACACAAATTTCATACGCTGTGGCGATTTTCCTTATATGTGTTTCGTATGAAACACCTGCTCGCGACTGACTATATTCAGCTACTTATTAAAAAAATATTTCCATCTACGGAGCTACCCAATATGCATCTCCTCGAAACATGGAGTCTATTTAATTCAAACTTCCAACTATTACAATATTAAAATTCCCAATTACAATTTAATATTACAATTTACACAAGACCAAGCTCTCAAACCTCAAACTAAACATAAATTTCCGACTCACTATCATTTGCATAATACCGAGACCATGCTGAAAATCCGTTCGCACCTCACTAACCCCTTACGTGTGTTTTCTACAATAATTTTCTAGAGAATGATACCATGCTTCCTTTCTAAAAGATCACGGCCATCCAACGCCCTCTTCACACCTTCTGCACATTTTCGGGGAGCAAGTGGGGAGGGGTTGCTTTTCTTCGGTAAGCCTAAGACAGTTCTTTTTCCTGTCAAAATGTGTAGAATAAATAAATTTGGCAAACCACAGTTTTATGGCAATCGTTTTGCAAAGAGCACCGGGTAAAAAAATATTGATATTCCCACGGAAACAATTGAAGCTCCTGGTGAAAGATCCTCGCCATCTACCTCAGGAAAAAAACTTATTTCAACTAGCAGAAGAAAGTGAAACTTTTTTTGTAAATGGGAGACATAGTAGTTACATGATTGTTAATATTAGTGTAGTGTCTAAGTTCGTAATATATTTTGTTAAATGCAAATGTTTATTAACCAGAAATGGACTTATGTGGCGAGTGGTATGCATAGCCAAAACTTTAACACACTTTTTTCTCGAAAGTCATTTTTTCACATTCAAGTGCAGTTTTCTCGAAAAGTGTGTATATTACATAGACGAATCTGTGTAGACTAATTAAATGTTACGGATATTTTTACGTACTGGGAACTTTGGAGAGGGGGGTAGCTAATATCCCTATCTACCTCTTAGACTCTACCACATAATAGGAAATACTAAACATAAATTCTGTATTACTTACGTCCAGAACTAGGAGGATACACTACAAATGGTCTTTAAGGGATGCCATTGGCAATTTAATGAAAAATCATTAAAACTCATATTTGTCGTGAAAGCAAAAAAAAATCCCTATTAAAGGAAAAGGCAAGGAGACCTTTCTGATGAAATGTACATTTCTGACTTTTTTTAACATGAATTTTTTAACACGTACCTGGGTATCTCTCTATCCTCCAAGGAAAATCTCCTTTCAGGGGAAGTCCTCCACTCAAAGTGCAAATGTAGGATAAGGTAACTCTAGGTAAGCACGACAGCCGACGAGTTTCCTCGTATATTTTCCTCATTTTTCCTTTCTGTACAACGCCATCTCCAAACGATTGGTCGAAAAGAGTTGTAACGGGTAATCAGTTTCATATGGTCTCACCATGTCCTTACTATAAGACTGTATTTCGTATTGAATAAAACCTTATTTATCACCGAATAGATCATCTTATAGAACCATATCCTAAACGGAATGTAAAGAATATGTTAAGGAGATCAAATATGATCGAGAATGATATTTTATTGAATTCAGGAAGTCCTCAGACTTCGGGAACCCCCCGGCCGATCCGGGACAATATGGCGGCAGCAGAGAGAACTAGAGGTGCTACAGAATAGCATAGACTTTCTCGTAGTAATGTTTTCTAATTTCCTCAACATTTCCTCCACATTTTCTCAACTTTTCGGTTTCTTAATTGTAGAACCGAAATATTACTTCAAGAATATTAAAGATGAGTAAAACCTGGTCCTAAATAGAAATTTTCATTGAAAAATATGAAGCCATTTTTAAGAAAAAGTTTTAGACCAAGCATTACTATGAATGCGAAATTTGAAGCTCTCTTTCACATGAATCTATTCAGTTTTCGAAAAACTTCATTTGAAATAATTTAAATCACTTCCATTCACAACTGTAATAATATTTACAAATTGATGGAAATATGCATATTAACTGCGTGAAAGATATTTAAAAAAACATTTCTGTAATTTGTGAAAAAACAAAAGAATACACCAAAATAAACTTTACGTCATATTAAGCAGTGCAATTACCACTATCAGGTGAAAAGAGCTGAAGAAAAAAAATTTGAGCATTTCGAGAATTTTGAGCTCATATTTACAGAAAACCGTTGAGTTTTTGAGAAACTTTATTTGACATTATTTAAAGCACATGTTCTCATAAAAATAATTATTTGAAGAAATCGCCTCTAATGTACCGACATGAGAGACAGGTAAAAAATACATTTTTGTAATTTTTGAAAAAAACAAATGAATAGAGAAGTATGTCGTTTATGTCATCAAGTGCCAATTTGAAAAGCATGATTTCATGCATATTTTTAAATAAGTAAATAACCAAAATAATAGACATTGAAATTCACTTTTTATTACATTACATAATACTCATGTTAACTTGTCTGTGATAACATGAGTATTATATAATGTGATAAAAAGTGAACTTAGATGTCTATTATTTTCAAAGATATTGGATAGTATTACCTAGATGCACATGTAGCGCTAGTGTAGCGTTACAAATTGAAGGCTGCCTTATTGTAGGCAACTAGTTCCATGGTAGGTGCTGACAGGCGTGTTGTGTCCGTACGCGACGAGGGTTGTGGGTATTTCCTATGTAAATTTGTACTTCGAAATGATTTTATCTTACAATACAAAGATTATTATTTACGCATTAATAAAAATATGTAATGAGAGCTTCATGGTTCTGTGACCTTAAAGCCAATATAAAAAAGCATTAGGGTTAGGGAAGCATTAGGGAAAGAATCAACTTTCAATACCCCAAATGATACAACCAAAACATGTTTCATTTAGAAACATGAGCATTTTTAATCTAATTGAAACGTGTAGTTTAATTTGGTCCTAGTATACCTGCACGTGGAGTAAGAAAATATATTAGTTATATGTACCCAAAATATTTTTTAATTTGAAAACTTGTTCATATTATTAAGAATATGACTACATAACGCGTTCAAGGGAGTAATTTACTACAGTTTAGAACATAATTTATCCATCTTTTCTGCGGGCCCCACAGTACGAGTTTTTATGTCCAAAAATCACCGTTTTTTGCCGCAGCATTACATAACTTTCTCTATACTACGAATATTACTACGTATATACGTACGTATACGAGAAAGTAAAAATTAGAAGACAGATTACATGAGTTTTGGTCATTTCATAGAATTCTTGAGAATGAAGATTTTTGTGTGGCAATTTTTACTTAAATCATTTTCACTTTAAAGAATAATTTGAATCTCTCCTTCAGAAAACTAAACTATGTATTGGCTACGGAGGGCAACAAAAGATGCAAGAATAATGGAATTATTTTCGCTGAATTGAAAGTCAAACCATTCGAGCTATTTCCAATGACGTTATTTTTAAAACACATTTAAATTTTTCGAATTTTATTTATCTTAGTGTATAGGAACAATAACAATGTGATTTTCGAAATTTTGAATTCGTAATATCCCGTGAAAAGAGCGTTAAAACACACAGTTTTTAATGACTGCTCTCTCATTTTCCTACAATAAGGTGGAGAGTGCAATGTTCAATTTGTTACGCTAGTGCTTGCCTCTCAGCATAGGAGTAGTGGGCCTTGGTTATTTTGGCCTTTTACTTATATCTCTTATATCTGTATGTAAGCATATTTTTAACTTTTTTTGTGCATGAAGTTCCGAGGTCTAGTTATCAGGCCTGAGACTTGGACGCAAGCTATGAAATTTTGAAAAACCGTAAATACGTGGTGCTCCATTGCATGTTGGAAAATTATTTCTAGATCCTGTTTTTCACGATAGAGTCGTAAGTGCGCAAGTTCTTTATACATACTTAGGGATTTCACGTAGTGTAATGTCATTTTTCGCGCTCCGCTTTAGTATTGCTGTTTCACTACGAACAGGACATACTTCGTTGCCTAGCCCAGTGAAAGTATTTGACGGCATCCTTCCGCAGTGGTGTTCCCAGAAAAATATTCCGAGCATGTATTCTCAAAACAAGGGGTTTTCGTCCAGGAAAGGGATTTCCTCTCGGGATATTGCACAGGTTGAAGATGAATGTACATTGTGAAAAGTGCTTCACAGTAAACAAACATTTATGGTAAACACACTTCACGCGGAATTAAAAATTCAAATGGTCTAAAGTTTAATTTAATAAATAATTACATTTTCTTGAATACTGATTGCAATTTTTTCTGCGTTTTTGTTTCTCTTTGTCGTGTACCCATACATCTAGTATGCCAGAAGAGTATTTTCCAATAAAATATAACGTGAGTAATTTTCAATAGAGCATGTTTTTTCTCTTGTTCTTTTATGTACTTTGCTAATGTGTGATATATTTATCTCTGTATACATGGAGATCTATCGACAATTAACCATATCCAATTACTTTTAATTGAAAAAGTACATTTTGAGCACTATTGTAGAATACGTCGTAATATGTGGGAATAATAATATATAGCAAGTACAACTTATTTAGGTGCCTAAGGTGTCATGCATTCATGTTGGAGTTAAATGTACGACAACCTTTTTTAAATGGTGGTATGAATCAAAGTACGATTCAAGGTCTATGCTCCAAAATTTTTTAATTGCGTTTTCTCAAAACCATCATTTTCTATTTAGGCCAGCCTTTTATGCCCGAAAAAGAGAGGATTTTAATAATGATATATTAAAAAATCAGAAATAATTACGATTTTTAACGTTAATTTTATGTTAACACATCTTCAAAGTGTTCAATTATTCGAAATAATCTACATTTTTGATGAACTGTATAGGACCGATGAGAGATCAAGCTTCAACGCAGATATAGGTAAGTCAATTAAGCGCGTCGCGTTAACTAATCGATTGGGACTAATGATAACATGTTTTCTTGGAAACAAATTGTGCTGATGTTTGCCTATTGTCAATATTATTCAAGGAAAAAATAAATGTTTCGAGTTCCAACATCATGAAAAATCTCGTTTCGCTTCTTGAAATGAAACTCTGAGTAAAGGGGTGAGTATTAATTTTCAGCTTCTCTCTTCATTAGTCTTTGAATACTAACTGAATCTACTCATAACTAATGACAGTCATGATAGTCACAAATCAAAAAACGGTGAATATGTAGCGTGAATAATTTGTGTCTGTGTCATCATCACAAATACAAAGAGGTATCTGGTATGGTTAAGAAGTAACATTGACAAGTCTATTAATGATGTCGAATCAAAATCCAAAGATGTACGAGTAGTTTTCCTCGTGGTTTATTATGATGTTGCATTTCTATTAATTTTTTTCTTCAACGCAATAAACACCTAAGTGAAAAAAAGTCTCCCCACTATACGAATGTGCAATGTTTCATCCGCCATTAACAGATACACTAATTGTGCCATAAAAGATGCCTACACATAGGTTCTACAATAGTACATTATGAAACGATCATATAATGATGGTATTAATACACGAGTGTGATATTACGATACAAGCGACGAGCGAGCGAGAATCGTTAACTTCACACGTGTGTATGTATTAAGACCCATTACATCGAGTTTCATACGGTACTTTTTCTACAAACGGTAACTTTTTGCGTTGAATAGTTTCATTAACACGAGTTGAGCAGCCACAGGATTAAATCGGGCACGCACTGTGGACGGCTTCCTACCTTTTCTGAGTGGCAAAGCCTGCTCACTGTTTTGTGACGTCACCGTAGGTAGTCATGGAGAGCGTCGGTCACTCCTCGTTTACCTTTTCCACACCAGGAAACCCGTTTTCAATTTTATATTAAAAATTATCAATTCATGATAAAAGTTCTTTTAAGTACACTTTTTAATAAACATTGGTTTTCAATACAGTATATTATAACCTATTTATTGAGAATACAACTGATGAATTTACTGGAAAATATTCAATCTTCTGCAATTTGTTTGATAATCTATCATTTTCTTTTGAAAAAACTCAACAAAAAATACAGCTTTACAGCGTAAATGTTTGACTAAATCATTTACTGAATGACATTAACACAAGCATCATGAACTAATTCTCTCTCAGATATTATAAGATAGTGGGACAGCAAACATTTCATTCATTGGTGACTTTTGAAGCTTTCCTTATTACAAGGAGTCATTGGGAGCAGTCACCCATTCTCATCTTACATTTTCTTCAGTGCATATTCCAGGAAACTAAATTTTCTTCCCTTTTTTAATACAATAGTATATCAATGCATGATTAAAAACTTTGTTCTGAGCCCATGGTTTTTATTAAACATATTTCTTTACAATACAATACATTAAACCTAATTATTTACAATATAATACACAACACCTAATTATTTACAATATAATACACAACACACAAATTTCCATTTCCAGTCTTTCTCGCTTTTCATAAGGGCCTTCCCGTCTGGAACACTTCTTGGTAAGGTGAGCTGGACAGTTAGGGAACACAGATGGTACAGCATCACTTCAGCATCACTTCGGTATATTCAGTCTCGATGACAGTTTCTCTCCTTGTTCATAATACACCTTCTCCCAAATAATGTCATTTTGATGGAAATGAAGGTGGCATACCTGAAAGAAGAAAAAATAATATATTAGAATATGTATAATATATTATTATTATTATTATTATTATTATTATTATTATTATTATTATTATTATTATTATTATTATTATTATTATTAATATTATTATTATTATTAAGGTTGCATGAGAGGTAAACTAAAAAAATGTACAGTGGTTAGTCTATAGTATCAAATATGTACATAGAATTTAAGTTTCACTTTCAAATCAATTTTACCAAAGAATCAAAAAAAAAAAAAATTAATTCATGCACCACTAAGACTTTTACTTTCGTACTTCCCTAAGGTAATTCCTTTGACATAAATTATTGTTTTGTTTTAGTAACTTATTCGTACAAGTTACAGGAAATCTCTAAGATTGTTTGTGAGGTTATGAATTTTTTACGCATTACTTACAATTAAGTGCTATAACTTAAGTGCTACTATTCTAAGATTATTTAACTGATAGTTTAAGTTTTTACTATCACTATTCACTTAACAGTATACAGAAAATAGTTGCAAGTTCAGCAGCATAATACAAGGAAGAATTGCAAGATCTAATTGCAAACAACTTGATTTCGTGATAGAACATTAAGAATATTACTAAATAATGTCAAAACCCATAGCAACTTACATACAATTTATGCTTTGAATAAATAATAAATATAATAAATGTAGGTTCTACATGTGCATATGAACCACAGCCTTACCTTCGAGGATGTGGAAGGAACAAAATCTTCTCTGCGAATACCAGCCGTCCATTTCTTCCGCAAAGCAGAATCTTTTGGAAAACCAAAAACATGTACTTTCGAGGCTCCATCGCAGTTTCCTCGACACTTCGGAACTACACATCTAAAAAGCATTTCAAACCGGCAGTATAATACAAGTATGAACTGCACCGAACACACGGACAACACCAAACGAATTCAACTGAAAACAACATGCCTCCGCCCAGGCCACTCATGCCTCATTACTATTACCTACGCCGCCATCTTAGTGACGTCACGTACTGGTGAGCAGACTTTATAACTCTAGGAGGTGGTGCCTTGGTGCTGGTGCAGCAGAGGGTGCTGGCTGGTGGTCATCTTTGTGACGTCACACTTAGAAGGCATTCTTCCAACCTATATTTACGCTTTCTATGTAAACAGTGGTTTGCGCAGACTGACGAGGTTTATTTGGATCATTATTAACTCAATCAAATAACTGCATAGTATGAAAAGTTTTGCTTGCGTTTTGAGAGTGTTAATTTTGATTCTCCAATTTTCAGTCCATTTTATGTACTCTTTTGAAGTATGCTATTTGTAGTATTTTGAAGTATGTTACGTGCAATTTTTATATTGGAATGGGATGAAAATAATGCAGTGTCATCAGCGAAAAGAGCCTTGGAGACGAAGGGTAAAGTAGGAATACCAGACATATAGATGTTTACCATGAGTAGCACCAGAAGAGTAGTGGGTAAAGAGTTTAACCTTGTGGAGTTCCTGAATAAGTTTGACATAAAGTGGAAAGATAAAAATTAATTTTAAATGCTAACCGGCTGTTTAATAGGAAACTTTGAATAATTTTAATAAATATTGAGGAATACCAATATCATGAAGTTTAAATAGTAGACCGTTATGCCGTACTTTGTCGAACGCTTGAGCTTCGTCTAGAAATAACGCAATAGTATGTTCTTTATAGAGTGAAAGGATTTGCGATATATTCAATTATGCGTAATAATTGATTTGTAATTGAATAATTTGTTCGGAATCCAAATTGATCGGAAGAATTTGAATGAAATATAGTTTGTTAAACGTGATAATAATTTGTTCAAATTGTTTCTAAAGAGAAGATAATAAACTAATTGACCGATAATTTATTGGATGGTGGATATCTTTATCTACTATAGGTATGGGAAGAACATAAGCTATGTTCCAAGCTTGAGAAAAGTATGAAATTCTGAACAGTAAATTAAATATATTTGTCAGTTTAGCTACAGCTGAAATGTTTAGTTATTTCAACATTTTATTAGTTATTTCATCTGTGCATGATGATTTTTAATATTTAGATTTTTAGTAATATTGAGTACTTCGTGTGGGGAAATATAGTGGATGTTAGAAGGAACAGTATGATGTAGATTAGAAAGGAAGGATTGTATGTTATTATTGAAATTTGATGGATTATAGGATTTGGAATAAAAGAAGGTTCAAAATGATCAGCAAAGACATTTGTTTTGAGAATCGTAATAAGCTGTCGAATTGTTATCAGTTAATATAGGAGCAAGAGTAAATGTTTTAGTTATTTTTTTAATTGTAGACCACCTAGGGTGTCTATTGGGATGGATTTGACTGATGTAATTTTATACTTTTCATATTTATATTTATAGATTTGTATTTTTATAGTTCTTGTTAATTTATTAACAAGTGTAAACACATTTAAGTGTTTTTTGATGTCAGGGCGTCTTGTCTGTTGCCAGTATCGACGTAAATTGAATTTTGTTTTCATTAGGTTTAATACATTCTTCGGAAGTTGATATCGGGAATGAATATACAGTTTAAAATAAGAAGTGGAGTATTTATACGAAAGATGTAAGACTGATGTGAATTTATCAATTTCTAAATCGATGTAATCAGAGGTTTTTAGATATTTAGGAAATTCATAATTTTGTATAATGTATTTATTATATTTATTACAATTTGTATGGTGATTATAGTTCATATTAGGAGTAGTTTGCAATAAAGAGTTAAAAGTAATTTTAATGGGAAAGTGATCGAAATCTACTTCTTGAATGAGATTGATATATTGGGAAATTAACATTATTATAGATATCTAATATATCAGGAATAACATTAGAATGAGAAGAATAGTAATTGGGAGAAAATGGTGCATGTATATCTAAATTATATTGAAATACGTACTGTTGGAGACGGATACCTTGGAGGTTCGTAGAATTACAACCCCATGATATATTTTTTGAATTAAAATCACCTAAAACCAAAGTGTGATTATTGGGGAAAATTGTAAATTATAATAGGGAAGATTTTATTTGGAGATTTATATAGATAATAAATACATAAATCTGTATTATTTACATCGATTTTTATTGCTACGCATTCTAGATTATGAGAAGTTGGGAAGTATGTCTGTCGAGGATACATATATATATATATATATATATATATATATATATATATATATATATATATGTATATATATTGTAACGGGTGCCGGCGGCGGCGTGTCCGTACACCGGCCTAGCCCGAGCCCACCGTTGTGCGGCCACTTGTAATACTTTCTACAAGCCCGGCACGTTAAACTGCTACTTGTAATAGATTGCCCTGCTCTAGCCCTTCTTATAAACAAACAAACAAACACTAGCCTCGCGTTGGGTTGCCACATATAATAATCTTCCCGTTCTCCTACTCACAATTGCCCGTCTGCTAGCTTACCTGGCCTTTTGACTCACCTGGGCGTGGTCTGCGGTGCGTCTGTACAGACGCGAGCAAGGTACTGCGCTCACGTGCGTGGATCAGTTCTAGTGCTACGTGAATGACTACGAACACATATTGATTTTACAAATCATGACCCCAAAGGTGGCCATGAAATTTATTCAAATTCCCTCTTTTCTCGTATTTTCCTTCAATTCACAATATCTAGTGCTGTAATAGCACTGGTGCCTCTGACGGCACACATTGACATAACCCAGCAACAAAAGAAACAACAACAAATAGATAATTCTCTTCCCACAATACACGAAACATGGACATATACTTTCTCATTCACACAGATTATTTACAACAAACAAAAAACAAATGCCATTCACACATATGATTAAAACCCCAGAATGCATTCTGTCGAAATTTACGTATTAAAAATCTATTAATCACATAACTTGATCTTCGACAGAGCGTTCTTCACTTCGTAAAAAAAAACAAATGTCAAAATACTTTTGCTCACGTATGATGCTGCTTCCGCGAAGAATCCGGGTGTTTTGTGCGATTATCCACGCACAACAGCGCCTCCCGTTGTCGCCACCAGTTCCGGAACACACTCGCGTACGCATCACTGTTCACGTAACATGTCGGAATTCACGCTGCCACCTTTTTTCATAAATATTCCAAGTTATTTGAAAATCTCTGAGTCCCGAATTGAATTCCGCGCCACTAATCGTAAATGCAACGTCGCGCTCCCCACCGTTGCAAAATTTCTCATACGGCCACGCTCATTATCGTTTGCTCTCGCGAGTCCAACGGGCGTTGCCGAATTTCACAGTAATTCCGAAAACTTTTTTTTATGAAATTCTTTTTCACGAAATATTAAATAATTTACATGAAGTATTCCCAGTTACTATTGCAAATTCTGTCCATTACTTCCGCACTTTAAAAAAATTTCCAAACATCGCCTACGCGAATACACGTCTTGCCTCCACCAAGTCTAGGCACGTTCTGCTAAAATTTTTCCAACTTAGCATTGTTATTTTTGCTTCAACACTTTTCCCGATCGCTTGATAACTGACGATCGCGTCACTTTGGTTCTCACAAAATATTTAATTTTTAACGTTTCCCGAAACACTTTATTTCCGTTTTTGTTTTAATAAAATTCTCCCGGCAATTTCCTAAAATTCGATGTTTTCCTCTTGTTTTCCTTTGGTCAAATTCCTTTTATTTTCCCTATTTTCCGTTTTTGGATGTGAAACGGAACGCACTGCAATTGTTCGCTAATCGCTTCTTCTTGCTAAACTTTTGCTTGAATTAATTTATTTGTTTTATTAAAATTTTGATACTTCCCGTCAAGATATTTAAATGGGATAAATTTTGCATGATGCCGCTAATTTTCTTCTTTTCCCCCCCGAAAGTCTGAATTTGATATCTTATCGCGTTCTCTTGCATTATTCGAAAAACCCTCTTCTTTATAAGCGTTTCATCGCTCCAACAATGGACTCCATTAATATTCTCCTTAACACAAATATACGAAATACAAAATTTTCAATTACTTCTTATTGCCTGACGCGATTTTACTGGGATAACTTTTAAAATGTTCCTAAATTAAAGCCGGATCTAATGTCTATGGTCAAAACTTGCACAAGTATCGGGTTCACTTTATTTTCTTCCCCAATCGGTTTTTTTATTATGGCGCCTTTGCTGTAAATGTTTTCAAATTGTTTATTATCCAAACGCATACTATCGGGGATCGTGTAAATCATTACAATATATATATATATATATATATATATATATATATATATATATATATATATATATATATATATATATATATATATATATATATATTGCCACACCACCTGAGGCATACGAAGAAATACGATATGTTCTATAAATTTTGTATCTGGAGATGATAAACTTTTCACTTAGAGTTAGAGTTAGTGTGTCTAATGCAAGAAATGTCAATATTTTGAGTGATTAAAAATGCTGTAATATGTTTTTCTGGCGTTTCAAACCATTTGAATTCCAGTTGTGTAAGGTTATGTCTTTGAAATTATTGATCATGAAAGAGTTGAGGGAGAAGAGAATGTATTAATGTATGCATATGAGGGATTAATGAAGAGAGTATTTGATTTACTATGTTAATAATAAAAGAATTATAATCAGATATATGTAAAACTTGTTTAGTTATATTTGAATAAATCATAGTGATATTATTATTGTGTGTTTGTAAATGTGTTGTGTTAGTGTTTGTGGAAATAAATTGGTTTGGTAATGTAAGAAATTCCATGTTATTTCTTATAGGAGGAGTATTTGTATTTGATTTATTAATTTGTTCATTAAAGGAATGAAAAGAATATGATTTAATAATTTTTAAATATTTTACAATCTCTATTGTCCGAAGTGTGATTTCCGTGACATCACAGAAAGGTGCTATATTTTTAGAAAGAGGAAATTCTGAATAATGATGGTAGCCTGGGCAATGAATGCATCTTGGGGATAAACGACATGTTTGAGTATGCCCAAGTTGCTGACATCTTTCACATGAAATTGGTGTTACATTAGGAGATTTATTTTGAACCCTGACAATACTATACAAAAACCTTTTTAATTTAAATATTTGTGTATATTCTTGATTTTTTATTAGTTCTATTGAAAAAATATCTAAAGATTCTCTTTTCTTGTTAAATAAACAATAATCATGAAGTACATGATAATTTAGACGTGTAAATTATATATACTTTCGTTAGAATAAAATAATGGAACATCTTTGATATATTGTTGTATTTTGAACTCAGCTATCTCTGTAAGTATAAAATTGAATGTTGTTTTCTTCACAAAATTTTCTATGATTTTGGAAGTCCTCAATTGCTTGAAATAAAATTTTAACAGTATTCTTGAGTGTTTTTGCTGTGAAATCATTTTAACTATGTGTTTGAGGTCTAGTAAAAAATTGGAAAAATTAAAAATATTGGAAACAATTATAGGAGGAATGTTGACTTTCCGGGTGTCTTCAGTCGAATTTTCTAACGTAGATAGTATTGCATATTTATTAGAGAAAAAAAAGAATTGGATGTTGAAGATTGGGAGTTGGTCTCCTGTCTTGGTTATAATGAAGTGTAGTTCCTTCCCTTTTTATGATTGTGATGAAAAGTTTGAATTTGTGTCTTCTGAAGTGAGTGTGGCTTGAGGTGTTGAAGTAGAATTAGAAGATTGAAGAATACTGTTACTTTGCTTTGAATTAAATTGAGAGTCACTAACTGCATTATGGTGAACATTGAATAACATTGTGGGATCTTGATTATTGGAAGATGATAGGTCAGTTATAATACCTTGTTTCAGATGCTGTTGAGATAGATATTGGGAAACTTCAGTAGTACTTTTGAATACTGAAGAATATTGATTGTGATTTAAAGAAAAATCTTGAAATGTTGCACGAGTTTCTTCTCATGACTATGAGTATGAAACGAAAGTAGGTACTCCACCGGTTGAGTATATTCTGATTTTGAAAAAAAATATGTCACCTGACCTGGCAGTTATTTATTAAAATATGGCACATATCCTACAAATATTCGCGTGTACGCATGCATTCGCTCATATGCTGTTTGCCGCAAAAATCGCTTGCTTACGGAGAAAATATTTATGCCACCGCCAAGGAGATTCGATAAAGCACCGAGCTCGATGCTAATAGCGTCGAGATATGCGTAAATGTCTTCCGCGCATGGGGTCTTGCGCTTCATTTCCGACTTCCAATGAGCTTTATACACCAGTTTGCGGAAATTTTAAATGCCGACAGTTTCCAAAATTATCACCTCCTTACAAGTCATTGTTTATGAAGCATTTCTTTTAAATATTGCATCTTGAACACATTTATCCTGTTATTTCTGGTTAGTTACCGTCAAAAATTGTTATCTTGTGCCACTTTCAAAGTGTTTCCCAAAACTTCTCGATCTCCTTGCAACATGGTGGCCTGCGTCAGGTCTGGCTTTTCAAACGAAGAGCCCGTGGTGTGGTCTCGTGGTTCTTGACGCGAACTGGTGTTGCGCAGAACAAAAATCGGTGCGCCCGAGTAACTCATCAGTTGGCTGAGTTCCTCCGGTGCACCGATTTTAGCTGGTTCTGCGCATCACCAGTTTGCGTCATGATCCACGTGACAATAGCACGAGCACTTCGTTTGAAAAGCCAGACCTGACGCTGGCCGCTATGTTGTATGGAGAGCGAGAAGTGTTGAGAAACATTTTGAATGTGGTGCAACGTGACAAGTTTCAACGGCCATCATCCAAAAGTAACACGAAGTGTGTACAGGATGAAAAGCTTCATAAATATGTTTCAATGTCTTGTAACGAGATGATAATTTTGGAATCTGGATACATTTAAAATTTCCACGAAAATTGTGACGCAAACTGGTGTCTGAAGTTCATTGGCTGATGTCGGAGATGATGTGCAAGAGCCTCCACTGCTTCCACGCCATGTGCCACGCGATTCGCCACACTCGGTCCACTCGGTCCAATTGTTGATTTGAACAGTCAACGTCTTCTTAAAATTAGCCCCCGTTCTTTACCTATACTAGTGAGAACCCGTCAAAATTTGACGGTGAGATCTGAGATAAATGTAAAATACTGTACCCAGATTAATGTCCACAAAGCAATTTCTTAATTAGAAAGAAGAAAGAGCACACTTGTCTTATTTAATATTTTTGCTTTATAATATCTTTACTCTTTGAATGGGTCCTTTAAAAGTTTTAAATAAAAGATTTTTTAAATTTATGCCATATCAAGTAAACATTTTCTTCCAACAATCATTCTGTGGATATGGAATATAAGATAAAAAAAACTTATATCTAAAATTTTTTTAGAATCCTTTTCGAAAAGTAAAGGCAAAAATAATAAGACCGTTTTCAATTGTATAAAACAAAATCAATTCTCTCTGATAAATTAACACTCACCTCCAGTGACCCCATCATTGGTCTCAATGGGCTTCGGTGTTACTTTCTGTGACCATGAAAATGGTGCAAACTTGTTATGGAATCCAGGCTTCAAAAATATAATTTTTAACTATTGCAACACTTCCTTGTACACAATATTAATTGTTCTGTTTGCTTGTGGTAATATTTGAATTTTAATATTTTCAAAGGAACGTACCCTGGACATTGCCACATACAGTTGACCATGGCTAAAAACAGGTTTTGGCAAATAGAGTCCCACTTTGTCAAATGTTTGCCCCTGAGCCTTGTTAATTGTCATGCAAAACGCAAGACGAACTGGAAATTGCTGTCTTCTAAAACTAAAAGGAAGAGTTGAGTCAGATGGTGTGAGGTCAATTCGGGGAAGCAACACTCGCTGTCCTGCATTTTGCCCAGTAATAATCTCTAAATCTAAACAGTTTTCATACATGTTATGAACAATCAGTCTTGTGCCATTCAGAAGACCTTTACAGACATTCATATTTCTCAGAAGCATTACAATTGCGCCATTTTTCAATCTTAGTTTATGTGGAGGTAATCCACATAATTCTAAACTATTGAGAAATTCTGAAGGGAACTGTAAAATTTCATTTTCATTTTCAGTTATTAAATGATTAACACTAAAATATATTTTTTCTTTACCAGGAAGGAGATCAATTACTTTAGAATTTATGTAATCACAATGTTCATTTTTAGGAGATAGAATTGCAGTTTCATAAAATCTCCTAACATCGTTTGGTGAAAAAATTGTTTCTCCATAAATTTCAGAAACAATGTCTTTTTGGACTACAATAGACGAAGGCAATTCAATAGTTCCTTCTGGTTCCCCATTTATGCCTGGATACTCTCCATTTCCAATTTGTAATAAAAAATCAGAAAACTCCTTTTCTTCTGGATTTGCTCGCATGTTTTTTGTTAATTTAATTATTTTGAATAGAGGCCAAAGCGGGGATGACTTTATTGAATTATGTACAATGGTTTGTCTGGAGGCATGTGGAACTACGGGCAAAACCTGACGAAAATCACCACCAAGAACAATTACTTTACCTCCAAAAGGTACATCGTTATTCATTATATCTTGTAGAAGTTTATTTACACACATTAATGCAGGAGCACTTGCCATGGATGCTTCATCCCAAATTATAAGTTTTGATTTTTTAATGTGATGAGCTTCTTTACTGTTCACTTTAAGTGCCGATACAGATGTTTCATGTAATTGCATTGGTAATTTGAATTTGCTATGAACAGTTCGGCCATTGGGTAAGAGCATAGCTGCGATTCCTGTCCATGCAACAGATATAACTTCAACTCCAATATTTGAACAACAATGAATGAGGCAATGGTATAAAAATGTTTTGCCTGAGCCTCCAGGACCATCTATGAAATAAGCATTACACAAACTGTTGTCATTTTGTGTAATACTTTTCATAATTTGTTCAATTATGAGCAATTGTTCCTCATTAGCTTTTTCCATCATTTCCTGTAGTTTGCTCTTGAGTTCTAAGCTTGTGGCGTTGGATTCTTCTATTTGAATTGGATTTTCTTTGACAGATGGTAAATTAAAAACAGCAAGAGACATTCCGTGTAATTTTAGAGTGGCTTCAATATCGAGCAAGGCCATTTGATATGCAACTTCAGCGTTGTGTTTTTGGAGTAGATCTTCACTCAGAGAATCTTTAAATGAATCCCACAAATTATTTGCTTTGCAGGGCTGTTGAAATACACAAATAAATGCAAAAAGTTGTCTTAGCTGAATAGACATTTGAAAAACACAGGCTTCTTCTAAACAGCGATGCCATTCAGAGTCATCCATTAGCAAACCTCGTTGCATCGCAGCTTCCTTAAATGTAGGATACACAATATTTCTAAATGTTCTCATATCCTCAAAACTTGTGGCTTCAATAACATGAAGCAACAGCAAGCGAAGGTGGTATCTTTCTGAATCCGAGGGGGAAACATTATACATTCTACCAATCACTTTTGCAAATCTTGAACGTTTCTTCCAACAGTTGTGGCTTTTATCCCAAACATAATGAAGTGGTGTTTCGGGATAAGTAAAAGAACATCTTGTGGACGGGTTTTTGTTTAAATTAAACCAAGCCATAAGTTCAGTGCTTCTTGACTGTGCTCTAAACAAAGCTTCAGATGCATTGTCATTGGTAAAGTAAACTTGTTGTTCATGAGGCAAGTGAACAGGTAAGCGAATTACATTGTGCGATTGTTCATGCATGCTATATGCAAAAATTCTGTAAGCAGCCTCACATGCGCTAACATACCGTGTATTTAAAAATGTTGATACCTCATCATGTATTAGAATTCCATCTTCTGAAGATATTTGTATATTAGCACAATCATGACCTTTGTAAACATATTTATGAATATATTTCACACTATGAACACTCGCACAAATTTCTACATTAATATGAGCTTCAAAATACTTCAATAAGAAAGGATTATAAGGCACAATAAAACCATTATCTACCAGAATTTCATTGCCTCGTGAAATTTTTAGGCATGTCTGTCCATTATTTCGTCTTTTATAGAGTGGGTACCCATTCACATTTTCTTTGGTTTCTGCTGAAAATGGTTTTGGAAACTCTTTTTTACATTTTCCATTTTCCATACATACTGACAAAGGATTTAAAATTCCACATGGGCCATGTACCATATGGGTCTTAACTAAATTGTATAATTTTGTGTCATTGAGATCTGGTATTTCTGCAGAAACAATTTTGTCGATATCAGATATTTCTCTCAATTTAAAATCATTTTCAAGACACAGTAGCAGATGAACATGAGGTAAACCTCTTTTTTGAAACTCTACTGTGTACAGAAATGTTTGTACTCTACCAAATATGTGCTTCTGATTAATTAGACGAAGCAATTCTTTCACTTTTGCATGAAAAACACGGACAACTATATCTGGTCTATTGCTAGCAGATTCGAATGTATTTATACTGTTGGTAATTTCAGGCCAAGATGGATTGCATGTGAAAGTGATGAAAATATCTGGCTTTCCAAATTTTCTCACTATTGCCATAGCATCCTGGTAATTCTGCATCATATTGCGTGGGCTACCAATAAATGTTGAAGGTAGAATAACAATTCGCCCTGCTCTCAAATTTTCATCATTTGCCCGAACTTGTAATGCATCAGCAAGACCAATATAAGTGTCGACCCTCAGCTTTGCTTGTTGGTTGCGAATAAATTTTAATCTATCACCTTCAATTCTGCAATAATAATCAACAATTAACTGTTGTGTCAACTTTCCACCATTTAAAACTGGATTAAAATCTCCTGAAGGCAGTGATCCTCGAACAGCAAGTTTATATGACACATACTCTCTCATTGTTACATTGTTACGTACCTTGGTTTTTCGTACACCATCTGCACACATGGAAATGTGCCACCCAGTTTCACCACATGGCCACATCAACACATAACACAATGGATCACAATGCATACTATCATAGTCTATTTTTTGGAGTCCTCCAACTTTTGGATACACTGCTATATGCCTATGAGAAGGTGGAGCACCATCCGAGGATTCAAAAACAGCTGCAACTTCAGAACATGTTGGAACATTGTACCTGCGAGGATCTGAAAGTGGCTCATGATAGAATCGAAGTACCAGGTCTAAAGATGGACGATTTTCTTTCATTGATAATTCCTTTTCTTCACAAATTTTCTGATGCATTATTTTGTAGGTCTTAATATAGGGGTTGTATTTACATAATACACCATTGAGAAATTCAATTATGTCTTTTCTTAAATTACTATTCGCAGGATTATTCAATCTAATTGTATTCGCATCAGCAACATCTAAAATATATAACTGTCCATATGTCGCATTGTTTGGATCTTCAGGGTATAAGGAAGATATTCTGTGATGCGGAGTTCCCAAAATTTTGAACACGTATGGTCCATGACCTGGTGGCAATGCAATATTGGCACCAAATGACACAAAAGAAAGAGCACTATTATATTGACGAATATTGTTTCTAAAGTTTTTTGATGTGTCATTATCTCCTATAAACAACTGTTTGATTTCTTCTGGCATATTGCTCGAAGGTAAACTTATTTTTCCATTTAAGCAACACAGAGTAAACTGGTTTGCAGAATTTCTCTCACATGGGAAGAACAAAGCAGAACAAAACTGACATTTCATCGACAATGACCCAACAGAAAACGAAATGACCTCACTATCACACCTTCGCTGACTTTCTCTTTCCCTACGTCCAGTTAATGTACGTTTGCGTCTTTTGGGGCGCGTGGGCAAGGATTCGGAATTCGACATAACCTATGTAAAACTTCACTATAACCGAACAAAACCAACTGTCCGAATGTTCTCTTACAAAATACACCACAAAAGCAAATACATAAAAACTGTGAACACCACAATGCAATTGTTACACTCAAACAAAACCTTGACGAATTGCAAACTAATCTCAACAAACAAAACAAAACATCACCAGTGCCACCATGAAGCAGCGCACGTGGACTCACAAATATCGACTCACGTATATCGATTTGGAAACAGCCACCCTTTGGAAGAAAACAATTGACTATTAATAAGCGTACGATTAAAGAATTAAAGAATTAATTTATTTACACCGTAAATGTTAGTCAATCAACTCAAACAATATCTGATAACACATCTAGGGATCACATTCTTTCATTTAAAGGAAAAATTACTACAATCGGTTCAGTAGAAGCTCTAAACGAAGCCATGGCAGAATACCTTATTTTTTTAAATATATAGATTTTAATTAAAAAAGATAAAAATCACACATCTTTGTCGCATTTTTATAAATAACATTTTCGTTTTCTTCCCCGTACTGGTCCTATTTTGAAAATAATTCAGCATAATATCAGATAGTGTGGAAGTGCAGAATCATTAGTATCACTGTAATGTATGGCTTATCAGCTAAACTTAGATAAATAATGAAAGTTCGATCACAGTTGTGAAAAAAACCTTAAAAGGTGTTTGATTTTAAAGAAATGCTCAACCCTTTCGAAATCGATGTAATAGAGGCATACGTGCGTTACCGAGAATTTGCGTGTTAAGGGACTCGGTACCATGTTTTTTCGTATGACAAAAGTGCGGCCAACTCCCGTGACAGGTGGAGGACCGTCTCTTCCAGCAAGCGTTACTTCGTAAATTTCGTAAATCTCATAAAACAATGGTCATCTCCCCAGATGACTGGATGAAAAGATGTACAACTACAAATAATAATTCATCATTTTCAGGAGAAAAATATCTTAGAGTGAATTTGCCACCCAGAAATTCATTTATAAATCTGATGACCACATTTCTTCGTGGAGCAAAAAATTAAAAACAGTATTTGGACTCAACGGGCAAGAAAATTATGACTCATGATATTCGTGTAAACACAGCTAAAATACACGAAATGTGAATTGCCCTTGAAGACTCGGAATATGAATACACTGAATACACCATACAACACCACAAGAAAAGAATCTAAACCAGTGCCCACAGGTGCTAAGGAAATTAGGCGCGATTCCAGCGAATACGAGGCCAGACGTGTGCCGGCTGCGACCCGTCAAGCATGAGGGAAGCCACAATACGGAAACGCCACGCAGCCCAACTGACACCTCGGCTGCGACAGCGGGAAGGTGACAGCCAGAGGATAAGCTCGGGGAGGGGACTGGGAAGGCGGATTGAGGGCAGCCGAGTGGTCTACATAGGAGAGCGTGAAATAAATGGTAGGAAGAAAGATTGAGGAGAGCACGCTGCGTTATATATGTAGATTCGTTCGCAATTGAAACTTCGCACAAGATTTTCTAGCATTGACGATGGGTTTTCAACACTAGTTAAAGATCAGGGGGTGGCTGATGCTATTGTCTGAAGGTCAAATCAAGAGCCCAGCAGTTCTGCTCCAAAAGCTTAAAAAATTGGGCATCGGACCGCGCGCGACATGATATTTCTCAACAGCTCCTATTCCCTTACGGTTAGGTGACGGGTTGATGCCCGCTTCCATCCGGTCCTTCCTTCACGACTTAAAAACACTCCGATAAAACTGCGGATATCTGGCGAAGGCTCGAAATTCGCTGCAGCGCCTCAGGAAGATGGAGAGGGGACAGCTGAGGACCTACTCGAGATGGGCATGCGAAAGAGAGGGCAATGCGATGAGTGGTGGGACAAGGTGCCTAAACGGAAGGCAGGATGTAAGGCGAGACGTGTGGTGGGACACATGAAGGGAAGTCTTGGGGGACGCATAATGGTACTTGTGGTAGGATTGGCATTGAGACGAGTGGCGGGAAGAGTTAGTGAACGGGTTGCGGGTCAGGCGACGGAACGGATGACGGAACGATGGTGAGGGGTAGTGAATCGGAATGTGGGACTGATGGTGAAACTGACGGTGAGACGGGTGTTGAGGCGAACAGTGGAACGGGTGGAGAGACGGATGGTAGGACGGAGAGTCGGACGGATAGTGAGACGGACAGAGACCGACAGTGGGAAGGTAAGTGAGACGGACTGAGGGACGGTCACTCGGAGGAATGGTGAGACGGAAGGTGAGACTGGTGGTGCGGAGTGGGACAGTCAATGGTACGGATGGAGAGACGGTTGGTGAGACGGACAGAGAGACCGACAGTGGGAAGGTAAGTGAGACGGACTGAGGGACGGTCACTGGGACGGAAGGTGAGACTGGTGGTGCGGAAGACACTAGGACAATCAATGGTACGGATGGAGAGACGGTTGGTGAGACGGCCAGTGAGTCGGACGGTGGGACGGGTAGCGAGACGGATAGTGTGGCGGGCAGCAGGAAGGCAAGGCGGACCGGATGACGGGCCTGTTGGTGCGGCAGTTGCCCGGGGCGCCAGGCGTCGCGTCGCCCGGAGCGACGCGCACCGTGCGGGGGCCGCGAGGAGGCTGCGACAGGTGTGGCGCGCAAAGTGTCTTCGCGCAGCGTCACTCCCGGGCGTGAACACGCGCGCCTCGCCGCACGCAGAACATGTGTTGCGGCCGCGGCAACGGCCCGACAGACGGCGGAGGGAGGGGGCTGGCGGAGACGCCACGGTTCCGGGAGTCGGCACCTGGTGGAGTGGAGTTTGCGACATGGCTAGGCTTGGAAATCATGCGAAGGGGTGTCTGACCAGAGACACTGGTAGTAATGGGACGATGGCAGCTGTTCGTTTGTGACTGGTGGAAGCAGTAGGTGTTGCGATTTTGAAGATTTTAATGGTGGAGATTTAAAAGTGTTCCTTTGGAGACTTATCGAATGAGACATTGTAGTCGACACTTACTATGGCTCAGGGTACACATATTCTAAATTTTTTGTCTGTTCCTGTACTTGTGCTGTGGTCATGAGTAGTAAACGACGCCCAAAATTTGCAAGAATTTTATTATTTCCCTCCAATTCATTCAGTATCCGCCATTACGCCTCTTAAAATATATTACAACTTTCAGTCTGTCAAGTGTCATAGACACCAGTGATCGTGTTATATGTTTTTTGCTATTTTCAGTCATCAAGTTATTTTGGGTCTGCGACTTTCTAAGTACCTGATGTGAATGAATAAAGTGTGTAGAGTGTTTTTGTCTCAAATTGAAAAAAAACTGCAGCTGAAACCTACGTAAAATAGACCTGAAGTAGTATTAAGACTTGGAAGATCATTTGAATGAATTCGGTACTTCAATGTCGATCGGGAATCTATGGGGGATGAAAAACATGGCCAAAGGTCAACAGACAATACATCAGAAATGAATGAAAAAATGAGTTAAGGGATTTTTGAAGATATACAATCAATCCATGAAATTTTCAATAACGTTGGACTGCCATAAAACTATATCAACACATGAGGTTAAATGTACGAGTAGTTCGAGATTTGCTGATTTACCTTTTAATGATCATCAACGATATAATCTGGATAAGGAGTATATTTAGCTGCAAGAAATAGATCAACTGACGATTTTGGTTCAGAGTAATTACGACTGGCTGTTATGAGAAACCATAAAAAATGACCTTCGTCACTCGACCACAAAACGTCATCCTCTTCGGGGCCGCAAACAGAGCGTCATTTTCATTGGATCAAAATGCTCATCGTTTCTTACATTCACGAATTTTTTTATAAGGAACTTCTTCCATCTGGACAGATTGTCATGAAGTTTTATGGCTTCATTTTGAAGAAATTCAGAGAAAATGTCACACGCAAACGGACAGAAATGTGAAAGAACGAAGACTCATAGCTTCACCGTGACTACGCACTCGCATATTTCGTCCGTCCTCGGTTGTTGCGAAACTACTTTGTCAAAAAACAAAAAAATCACTGTTCTACATCTATTCTACTTCTCCGACCTAGGAGTCTCTCGAGATTTCCATCACTTCGCTGGAATGCAATTCTAATACCATGGACGACGTAAGCGATTTAAACGGATTCACATAAGTTATAGAACTCGCTACAGTCAACAGATACTCAATAGTGTTTCCAAGGTCTCTAGGTAAGCTCCAGGTGACTTCTATTAGTTACAGTGGAAGTTAGGAAACAATTAAATGGTTTTTAATTTTAAGAGGAATTTATGTTCCTTTTTGAGGAGATCTTGTGTGTTTAGGATAGTTATGCGTAAGATCGAAGCGTTAGTGTACCTGTGAAAAAATTGAATTATGATTGTTGTCGTGACACGCTCGGTGACATACCGGTGACAGTCATAATAGCCGTGGCTGATGCAAAAGAAGAGACAATGATTCTCAAAGTAGAGTATAAACTGCGGAAAAATGTGAGGTTAGGATTGTAGTGATGGCTCACGTGCAGTGGAAGATGAGTAAAAATGTTAACGAAGATGAGGATGACATGATGCGAATTTAATATGACATGAAATCCCAATCTAGGGGTGGAAAAAAGAGGGCCCACCGCAACTTCTACGACCCAACAAAAAAGTGAGAATTTGAGAGAGAAATTTAATTTTTTTGTCAACTATGATGCAGTTAACGTTGCATGAAATGAATCTTATTATTTATCTTCTGAACAGAAAATACTACTTGGATTAAATTATGAGCGCCAGGTAGAGGTTTTTGTAGTACGTGTTCAACGATATTATTTATCTGTTCAACTTTGCATGACAGCTATCGCAGAAAAGTGTTGCAAAAAGACGAAAACTGTGGCAGCAGCTCAGACCTTACAGACGGCGGAGAGTCTGGCAGATGCGACATAAATATCCTGGAAGTGGCATCGCAGTTGCCGCATTTCCGTTGTCAGCTCGAAAATCTGATTACGGTGACTTCAGTTCTTTACTATCTTTTTCAGAGATGACAACACGAGAACGAATTTCTGGTGAATACGGAGAATTGATCAAAATCCTCCTGCAGAGGGAAAATATTCCTTTATTTCCGGCCAGCAGTGTAAAACCTCCCTGATGAAAGTGTAGTTGTAGATGATGTCTGACTCAGCCTCTATTTCTGGCTACGACAGTGCCCATCTCTGATAATTTGGTTGATCTTTATAATGAATTCTGTATAAGAAGGAATATTCTGACGACCAGTAGCGGGGAGTTGGTGCAATCGCTTTCCATGCGTGAATGCAAAATGATCTCACTCCTTGTGGAATTAGCGGTGGAAATAACGGTTTGCATCGATATGTTATGAAGTTCTCTCGCATCCTACGACTCTCCCCCATAGCGATAGCTGTATCGTGAAGAGCAACGGAGATACTTCCACAGACCGACAGCAATTAAGACTATTTATCATAACTAGAATCGACACGATTTCTAATTTTTTGGCACCACAATAGTGATTCAGATGCCTTGAATTCTTCACTTTCGAATATTTTATAGTAACGAAATTTGGCAACTCTCTACAAGAATAAATCAACTATAAGAATAAATACGGAATAACATTGTAAACACTGAAGATTTTCATGATATGAGTCACTGCAACTTATTCAGGTAGACGTTCATGGGATGATACGTGTATTTCCTAAATGTAAATGACGTGTCGACTGAGACTAGAGCATAAAGAAGAGATGCATGTTTGAAAACCGTAGGAATCAAAGTATTAGTCAGAACAACATGCGCCAAGATTGCATTTTTCGCATTTGATTTTTTCGTGATTGGAGGATCGCAACGTGCCAACATTAATGTGGACGCAGTCTCGTGGGGTCGCGTCCCGAATCGCACCTGGGCGGAGGGCGGAGCGGCGTCGACTCGGGAGGTGAGGAATGTTAATACGCGCGTGGGGCGGAGGGCGCCTCCTCGGCCGGGCCGCCCGCTGGCGTCGCCCGAAGCGCCGAATCATCCAGCGCCCGCCCCCCGCCCCCCTCCTCCACGCAGTGGGCCAAACCACAAACGCACTGCACCACACACGCACTCGCTCCCACGCGATTATCTAGCGTTTCCGGGCGCGTCAACGGCTATAGTCATTAGTCCCGTAAGTGTAGTCCATGCTTTTTATCACGGAAGAGTAGTTTCCTGTGGTTTCTCCAATCAACACCAGGCGAATGCCGGAGCAGTACCCTACTAAACGGGCCACGGACCGCGCGCCTGTCTGTCCTTCTTTTTCCTTGTCATATCCTTTCCCCTTACACACACACACTTACACTAACATGCACTACACTACCACATATTCCGGAAGACCGGTCGGGAGCATAGAGCCTGTCCCGGCTGGGGCGGTGCCCCGCTGGTGAGAGAGTCCTGGTTAGGGGGAAACCTCACTAGCCGACGGTAGGTCGGCGCCTGATCTCGCCATCCAGCGGTGGAAGATCACCGCCATCTCCCGAGAAAAAACATGCACTACACTAACGGGACTAATGACCGAAGCAGTTGACGAGCCCGGAAACACGGAAAAATCAATCAATTACGGGAGGTGGCAGTGATCTTTCCCCGTTGAATGATGAGATCCGAGCCGGCCTACACGTCAGCTGGCGAGTATTTTCCTCATCCAAGAATCTCTCACCAGAGAAGACCGATCCAATCGGGACGTGCTCTAAGCTCCCGACTGGCCTCCCGACATGTGTTGGTAGCGTTCTGCTTGTAACTGAGTGTGCGTAAGTGAGGGTGACATTGGACAATGAAGAGGAAGGAGAGATCGCACGTGGTCCGTGGTTCGTTTGTTAGGGTACTGCTCCGGCATTCGCGTGGTGTTGATCGGAGAAACCCCCTGTCCAACGATTAGAGCAGACGGCCGCTAGATTTATCCTGTAGACAGAGGATGGATTCGTCGTAACCACTGCCAAAATAAAAATATATTCCCAATTAAGATTGAAAGACGATCACGGCCCCTTCTTCTAGCATTTGCGGTGAGTATGCGTGGCTTCTAGCATTCGGTACTGCAGAGACTTTCTAGATCATGGAGGACCGGACATTTGTGTAATGGGGATCAGACTATTACCAGGTTTTAGAGATAAGAGATGTGACAGGAGTGTGAAAAAAGACATTCATGCAATTTTTCATCATAATTTAAGGTACCATTTCGGCATTTGTCTGGATTTAACAGCAAGAAACCTTATAAAAGGATGATCACTCGACCTTTGGAATTTTCCAGGTAGTGGCACCGGCAGGCACGGCCCTTAAAAATTTTGTATTTACAATCTATCATGATGAAATATCGCAAAGTAATTATTGATTGACATCTCACTGAAATGAAATTGGTCGAAATTCTGCAATCGCGGGTACACAAAATGTTTCTTGAAAATGTATCCATCAATTAAGTTTTGACTGTTTTATGTCTAATGCTCACATGCCGAGTTCCAATGCACCTTGAAAAAAATTTGCATATAATAGCAGGAGAATGTATTTCCTGCGGATCCTAAGCGAACGATTCAAAGGGACAAACTAGTGCACCTACATAAATAAAAATATATTTTAGAATGATTATTGCTCCTCTTTCATTGGCATTTGAAATGGATTCAGTTCCCTTTTAATGAGAGATGGATGCCCTCTTGAAATTCCTCGATCCGGTGTGTAAACAATCAAATTCCTCAATGTTGATTAGAGTATCAAAAACTGATGATTCCCATGATATGTTTTACTGCAAATAATTTGATATGCAAATGAAAAAAGATGAGAAAATTTATGAATTTAACGATTTTTTATTACTTTATTAACGATGTAAAGCGCCTGAATTTGAAGAATAGACTGGGGAAAATAAAAATATTTCTTGAAAAATTCGAATAATCATCTGTAAATTGGACAATATTTCCATCTAATTCTTACAGTTTCTATAAGTACATTAAATAATACTTTTACCTTATTATTTTGTCACAAAAATGCATTTTTCTCAATGCAATGCAAATAGCATTATTATTATTATTATTATTATTATTATTATTATTCCTCAATTTGCAAATGACTTCAAATGATAAATAAATGAATTTCATTTTCCCACCAATACCATCTCGCGAGATAATCATAGCATTTCTTTCCTCCAAAACTTATGATGGAAGAATACTCATTAATTTATTTCAACTGTTTTGTGCGCCTTCACGCGACTTTCGGACCAATGTCTGTCAGACGCACCTGACCCATCGTGGTTTTCAAATTCCCCTTAAACATTTATTTTTTGCTGAGGTCGCGTGATGCTGGAGTGTTTCGCGATGTCCAAAACCGGAATGAGCAAAATTCCACGCATCACCGCTGGTAATGGTCGGTCAGTGGTCGCCAGAGGAATTGTTTCCTTGATTTAGTACGTCTTATGAGAAATTGATTATTCGTTGGTTGTGTTGGCCATCTGTGTTTCGGAACTGCCAAGCGAACACGATCATCATTAGTATTCATCAAATTATACAGTGTTACACTTTGAATATCTTAAACTGGAGTCTGAAAATTTGAGTATGACATTGAAATGCAGTTGAATACTTGCGATAAATGTAAACCCCCATGAACAATTCAAATACACAATATTGAACATTCTGAATTTTGTAAGGTACGTGCTTAAATAGTTATTTGTTAAAGAAAAATGTTGACATCATACAGAGATTGCTTATTACATACATTTACTAAATTCCCTGGTGGCAGCAGAGAGGTAATCCGTAATTAAAATTAAAAAGGATGAAAGAGATATCAATCACAATAGTAACACAGTTTTATTTCTATCATCAATAGTATTTTCTATCTCTATTTTATTTTCATCATCAATGGTATCAAGCACACAAATACATGTGTAGGGACAATAAAAATGTTCCACTTCCGCCACTGAAGATAGGAAAAAATTGATCCCAATGTATGTCTGGATATTTCATCCTTTTAAATTTTAATACATGAACTAAAATATTAATTTTATTTACCTCACACTGACGCATATGAGATTGTTTTAGTCACATGCTGATATACTAAAACATTTATTTTTAAAAAGAGCAATCTATCATTATGAGTGTTTAATAATAACCACATCAAACACTGCTCTTACTTTTTTCAGTTTTAATGGTTTCTCTACAGAACATTTCGATTAATCACAGGACGTTGTGGGCATCAAATAATTTACGTGTTCGATTTCACCCTATCCGAACAGGGTTATCATGAATCGGCTTCGAATGTATTTCATCCTACCTGAAGTCGTAGGCTTCCGCGGCCGGAGTCATGTGAATGATCTTGGCTGTTCGGGTGACGAAGTCTGCAGAGCAGCCCTGAGGAAGACCACGAAAAGATGGTAGAAACGTCGGCAACACAGCCTTCGACGAGGCGTCACCCGACCAGCCAAGATCGTTCATCCTACCTGAATTCTCTAGCTACACTCAATGAACATACACATGTCACATGAAACTCTGTACACATGGTATCACACACCAAGGACAGCGGGGGAGTCAGGGTGCGTTGTGCGCCGATGCGGGGGTTGTGGGCGCTTGCACTTGCACTTGCTCCGCGGGTAAGTGGTAGAGTGATCGTCAGAGAGAGGGCGGGGCGGGACGGGGGCGTAGGCCACGCGAGGGGACCGCACGCGGCGGCGGGGGAGGTGGGGGCGGGGCCGGCGTGATGGACGAGGCCGCGTGTTCCGCCAGCGCCGCCTTTCAGCCGTCGACAAAGAGTCGCCCTCTGAACCCGCCCGCCGTGCATTATTCATAGAGGCCGCGACAGCGCCCACTATATTCCTCCGCGGGGGTGGTGGGCGGTGAGCTATGGGTGGTGGGTGGGGGTGGGCTGCAGTGGGCAGTGGGAGTTGGGTATTGGGCGGCGGGCAGTGAGCAGCGGGCGGTGGATGGATGGATGGTTGAGTGGTTGGTGGGTGGAGCTCGTGACGGAAGGGAGTGGTGAAAGGGGCGGAATGGGTCGGGAAAGCGGTGGCGGGATAGTGTGGGCGACGGCGGTGTGGGAGGCTACGGGGGCGGTTAGAGGCAGGGCAGTAGGATAGGGGATGCGAGGAGGCGGCCTGGCTGGGAGGGGCGGCATGGCGGCGTGGGAGGCAATGAATTGGGACGGTGAAGCTGAGGGCCGGCTCGAGTGGGCGGCGGGGCGAAAGCGGGCGATGGGGCGGGGCGGGGCGGCGGGGCGGCGCGGGGCGGCGCGGGGCGGCGCGGGGCGGCGCGGGGCGGCGGGGCGGCGTGCGGCGCGGCGGCGGCGCGGGGCGGCGCGGGGCGGCGCGGGGCGGCGCGGGGCGGCGCGGGGCGGCGCGCGGGCGGCGCGGGGCGGCGCGGGGCGGCGCGGGGCGGCGCGGGGCGGCGCGGGGCGGCGCGGGGCGGCGCGGGGCGGCGCGGGGCGGCGCGGGGCGGCGCGGGGCGGCGCGAGGCGGCGCGGGGCGGCGCGGGGCGGCGCGGGCGGCGCGGGGCGGCGCGGGGCGGCGCGGGGCGGCGCGGGGCGGCGCGGGGCGGCGCGGGGCGGCGCGGGGCGGCGCGGGGCGGCGCGGGGCGGCGCGGGGCGGCGCGGGGCGGCGCGGGGCGGCGCGGGGCGGCGCGGGGCGGCGCGGGGCGGCGCGGGGCGGCGCGGGGCGGCGCGGGGCGGCGCGGGGCGCGGGGCGGCGCGGGGCGGCGCGGGGCGGCGCGGGGCGGCGCGGGGCGGCGCGGGGCGGCGCGGGGCGGCGCGGGGCGGCGCGGGGCGGGGCGGGCGGTGGGGCGGCACAGGGCGGGGCATAATGGAGCGGGGCGGGGCGCAGCGGGGAAGCGAAACGAAAGCAGGAGACGTCGAGAAAGCGTTGTGATGTTCTGGGAGATCGAATGGGGAGGGTCAAGGAAGGGCAGACACAAGGGAAAGATGAAAAGGCTGGATCATGCACTTGGAATGCATGGCTGGGGTGGGAGGTGAAGACTTGCTTAGGAGGATATGATTAAAACATTGCAACAACAGAAGTCAATAGTAACGAGGAGCATTGCCTTTACAAGTGCTGTTTTCCCAGCGTCGTGAGGATATAAGGCCACATATTCATCTACAATATTCCCTAATACCTTCACATACTATCTACAATCAGGGTTATGCTTTCAGCCGTTCTCCCAGCCCAACCCAATTCCGGTTTTTAGAAACATCAGGAATGACATGAATAAATAACCTATTTTTAATGAGTCTGCAATAAATATATTACTAATTGTGATCCAATGTCAATGAACTCAATAAATGTTTCCTTGTTACGCATATAGGCAAACAATTTATAAGCGTATATAACTTCACTTAAGCGTGTATAATTTCACTTACGCAAAACTATACAAGTTTGTTAATGAAACAAAGCACTACAAGCGTTTTGTGCAAGTTGAAATAAGATCTTTATTTTCACAGATGGTTCTATTTACACAGAAAGTGGCTCTGTCAATGATTTTATGAACCTTATACTGGATATATTTTAGTATATCCGTACATTAATACCCAATGAAAAAGATAAACTTGCTTCCTTTCTTGAAATATTAACGTACTGAGATAGATACAACCCTACTATTTTCCGATAGTGAGACATGTTCATGCAAATAAATGAAGGGGAAGTATGAATAAGGAAAACAAGTGACTTCCTCAGCCAAACACCTAACGGGCGGAGAAAAGACAACTGCGACGAGCTATGAATTGAAGAAACTGTGAATAGTGCGGAGGGTGACCGGGTGAAGTGGCGTGACAGAATGATTGACAGTAAAATGAAGCAGTAGACGGGTAGCTGCTCTGGAGAGACGACGTCCGGAAACGAACCGTCTGGAATCCGAATGAAGTGGGGTGGCATGGTCCGGAATGAATGACTGGACTAGAATGAGTCTGGTGGCATGGACCAGAATGAGTCCAGAATGAGCTGATGACGGGCTTCAAAAGTGCTGCTTAATAGGTAATGCGCAGACATTTTAATTTCTTTGCATTTCTGCAAAATACAAATAACCTAAATTCAATTTTATGTCACAAAAATGTTGAAAATTTTACGTCAATAATGAATGTAAAAAAAATCAGAATCGATTGGAAATGCATATTATTATCAGAACGAGTGTCCCATTGCACATATAGTATTATCTCTTTAATATCAAAATATATAAGGATGGATTAATTGTGAAGGAACAGTACAATATTAAAGCCAGTGAAACTGCAAATTTATAGAACAATATACCCTTTGAATTATAAAATAAAAATAATGTGTTATTCTGTAATGTTGTGTAATTGAACTTAAAATAAAATGGACACATTCAACACTATGTTAAAGAAAACATAAAATAATGTAACGGTGTAAAATATTATAAAAACCAATTTATTGCAATAGAAAAATTATACTTTGAATTCTGCAATGTTATGGAAATGACAGGAAGATATAAATAACTCAATTATTAAATTTTTTTGGTTAGAATTCCAGACACCTATTGCTTTACTTGAAATATAAAATTCGTAGTAAAATACTGTTCTACGGTTAACATAGTTTCAAATAAATGCAAATGGTTTCAAACCGTAATTGTTTCTATAGTATCTTCTTTATTCTTAAAATTTATGAAATATTTCTTAAAAAACGGCTTCATTGGAGATCTGAAAGTACGCTCAATATCAAACTAGTTTGTTATACGATTCGACCGAATTAATACATGAATGGAAGAAACTGAAATCAAAGATTCATTCTTTCCCCGACACGAAAAGTTACTTCGTCTTAAATGAAATATGCAAAAGCATTCATAGCGAGAAGTCCAACAAAACCATTATTAGCCACTAAGAGGAACCATTTCCCTTGTGAATCTGCGTCGTGACTGGAGTACGAAATGCACCCCTCTCTTCGGTGGTGCCCTTAATGGACTCCGATCAGTTCCGGGCCCCCGGGGGCAGCCCTGAGCCAGGCGAAAGCTCTGCTGCAGGCTCTAAATACTAAAAAGCGGCCAAAATACTCGTATTTTTAAGAAAAAATAAGTTGATATGTAATCCATGTCTGTTGGCTTAATGACAATTTTCAATAATCACATAAATCATCACATGGAAAAAAGATATTCACATTATTTATTTTTATTCGTTTCTGTAGAACGTTTCGTTATTTTTTCTATATTTTCATCATCAGGTTCTGTAATTACATAACAGTACAATAAGTTAAACCATATGACCATATTATTTAATGTAGAACATAATAAATGATCATAAGCGTTAAAAATGAATTAAGATTTTTCTACAAATCATAAGATTATTATCAACATAAAATGTCCGTTACATTATTTTGTATGCCAGCATTATAAAAGACCTTTTTCGTTGCAAGAAATCGTTCACACGTATATTACATAATATATATTAAAATGGCATCTTAAGGCGTATTATGAAGCATTTGCCATTTATGGCACGATTAATTGCGTCATTACTCATTCTGCCAACACAGCGAGTGAATCGTGCAGAAGTAGCGGTAAAACTAACAGACGACCACCGTTTTTTCGCACACGTCAAACACCCACGACGTCATAATAAAGTCGTTCCCAAAAATTAACTTTCATTCTCTCATAATTTATAATGCTGACACAAAAATAAAGTATGCAACTCGTTTCTCATGTTGGTTCATTGCATTCGTACCAATTTTAAAACTTGCCCCTAACTTCGCTTGTTTTCAAAACATGTAGTTGTGCAAAAATATAAACTAGTTTCGTTAAAATTATCATTATAAACTAGTAGCTTAATGTACTATTTCAAAACCGAGCATTTTACAATGTCCAAAAGCAAATCGTGATGTAGCGGAAAACTACTCCCCTACTACATTTTTATACACCCACATTTTAAATTATAGTAACTTCATATGAAATTTATGGCGGAGAAAATGGTTTGCAGCAGATTTCTTCGGGTTCGTCCGTTTCTCTAGCCTTCTATTCCACTTACGTAACTCATCACAATCATTTCACTTGCTCTTTCATTACCTTCGCATTCATTTCGGAATTACAAATGGGTTTTCCAGAGGGAAGCTGCACATCTCGGCTGCATGACAACATTCAGCGGTCTCGCAACACATCAAGCCATGTGATACAAGTAAATACACAAATCAAGCAAAAATGTAAAAAAACAAGTCTCGTTTTTCAGGATACTATTGTATTTTTGTTCAGTGCCGTGTAAAAGAACTGCAAACATGGATAATTTTTTAGGGGGACAATCAAAAATTCATTCAATTCAGTAAATATAAAATTGTGTTTTTGTTTCGTTATACTTCATTTCTTACAAACTAAACATCTTAGAAGTAGTGGGTAATATTTGTTGCAAATATTTATTAGACATGCCTTTCAAAAGATTGCAGCAATTAATTCTTAAAAGAATGCACTGGTACGTGTTTCATGGAACATTTACGAATTGCAAAAAGGTGACTACGAAATAGTCGTAAAATTTTTATTTCAGTTTTCCGCCAAATAGGATAACTCTTATTAAATTTTAGTGTAGAATTCCCACCAACGGAACAGAAATATCACGAACGGCCTGTGGCCCGTTGTTTAAGTTGGTGGACCAGCACCTGTCTGAAGTTGATTAACAAAAATCACGACAACGACCGACCAGAGCAGCGACCTGTAGAATTCTCATCCAATGATCTCTTCGATTCAGCTTCTTAATTGACATCGAAAAACGTCAGGGTCATCAACAGAAACTAAGATCTCCGATCCATGAAGAACACTCGCGAGTTTCATTTTAAATGAAGACTAGTGGTGCTAGAACAACATATACTTTCTCGCCCGTATTTTCATGCAAAATTACACAAAAAGTACTCAAATCTTCGAAAAATTGTTCATGACCTTATTTAAAAACCTATCAGATGGATGGACAGACAGACAGACACACAGACAGATACACAGACACACAGACGGACAGACATACAGACGGACATACTCACAGATGGACATACACACAGACGACAGACGGGCACAAATAGATGTTTTGCCGTCAATCGATTTTTCGGTATCAAGGACCCACAAAACATGGATTCTGGCTACACCACGCGTTAGATATTTTTTCCTAAATTTAGCAACTGGATTTATGTCCTTTTTCGTTACCAGAACCCGGCAATAAAGGGTTTTTCTGCCGAAAATTCGCAGTTTTTTCGGTGCAGCATTACATAACTGTCTGTTTAATCCGTAGCGAGAAAGTAAAAGGTATTTTCGTCCCTTGATATCCCGATTCGGGCCACAGTGCGCCGCCCCTTGGCTTTCTCCGCGGGGCTATCGATAATCCGCGACGGGGGCGGCCACAAAAGACGAGCGCCTGCTCAGAGTCCCCTTCGCCGCCACGCGGCGCCCTGATCGCATCGCGCGACCTCCGCCCCCACGCCTACACTCACGACGGGCGCCTCCCCCAGTCACCGTTGCCACCGCCGCCTTCCGCATGCGACACTTTTATTTGAACAATTTCTCCGATAACGACAGTTCAAATGAAGAAGCTGGGGTGTGTTTAAGTGAAGAAGCTGAAGGCAGGGGTGTTCAACTTACAAGACCTCAACGGCCACAACTAAAACCTTTAATATGATTGCCTGCCAAATTTTCATTAATTTTTTTGATTTATTTGTATTTTACGTCAAAAAACAGTTAAAACGGCGTATGACGTGCTATGGGGAGTAGTGAATTGTGTGCACATTTTCAAAATTCTGTGATCCCTACACTAAGCCATATACTACTTGAATTTTGAATACAGGAAAGAAGAAGAAGAAAACCACTCTGATGTAATAAAATATATTTTCAAGGAGAAATAAGCAATAAATTTTGGGCTCTTATCCATGTTGTCCATTGGAATAATACTTCCTGCCGCGACAACAAGGAAACGAGAATTTGAATAACTGTATTTCCCACTGAATTCTAAAAGACGTGCAGAGATAATGAAGTTACATTTACAAAAATGTAAAGTCTTTATTTAAAAACCTATCATATTACATTTTTAAAAACCTATTATATTACTCGAGCGATCCACACCTGACCCCGTGTTGTTGACTTCGGCAGTTTGTCTCGACTGCTCTGATGGGGGGGGGGATGGAACCATACCTGATATCAGGGTATATCATGCACAACGCAGTAAAACACATTGGAATGATTTTAAATTTCTGAATTTACTAGAAAAACTCCTTAAATCTAAACTTCGCCGACTTTTACATTAAGGGGGTGTTAAGTCCGACAGAGCACGAGTGCTATGCGCGCAAAGTTCTCGCTCGGCAGGGACGTTTGACGAACAACCATTCGCAGGCCACGATACATTGCACCGCGAACTGCCAGTTGAACAGAGCTGCTCTAAGGTAAAGCAAGGATCGTACATAGGAGAGAAAACAAATATTGGTTATTTGTGTTCCTGTATGACTTCTTTTTAACTAACTTCGAAGGTAGAAGCTTGAATTGTTACTACTGTACGATTTCAATTTTAAAAAAGATTATACAATTCGATTTTAATTGTATTATGTTTTTTCAGACATAACTTGGACAAATGAATTCGATATACATTATTTTTCATTTACGATAATGTCCCAGTTGTACCACGGTAAATTAATGGTATTGTAACAAAGGAGAACAAATGTATCATAATAAACAACGTACTTGTGGAACACACTTCAACAGTGAAAACTATCAAAATCATGCAAAGGATTTTCTCGAAAATCGATATTCACCGATCTATATGGCTTACCTTGAGACCTGCGCTTTCAATATTGAATTCTTGGGGGGGGGTACCTTGTTCTCCTTTTTCGACTTTTTTACTAACGATGTACATTTTTTCTTTAAATATTACGTTTCGATTGGAGCAAAGTGGAGAAAATTTATGTTCAATTTTTATTGAATCTTTTGAATTCTCCAAATATTTTTCTAATAGTGCACAAAACCTCGTTTTTGAAGCTATAGATGTTTCTTAATACAATGAATTCGTCAATATAAGCGCATTAAATTATTTCATGTACATCTGTTTCAAAAATATTAGTAATTTTCACTTACTTTTGTATAAAATCGAGTGTTCCAAAAATAAGCAAGCAAGATTTTCTCGAAAACAACTTCACATTATTCTTCAAGTCTTTTGAACGGTTAGAAAACAATTCACGAAAAAAGTTGGAAACTTCCATTAAAAATTTTGAAGTTCAAATGTTACACAAACGTGTACAAGACCATTCTCCTCGAGAGTGTCGAGAGACTTGCAAGGAAGGAGCAATATATTTCTTTTTCTCAACTGGCATTGAAAAGGTAAAAGTTGTAGAAGTGACCTGAAAATATAAAATTGTATTCGAAATTTTAAATCATCGATCGTACATTTAAACGATGAACGATCGTTATAGAAGGCATTTTACTTTACTTAACAATTAATTTTCCTCATTAAGTCAATGTCGACTCAAAAAAGTAAGTAGAGTGGGACTTCGATTCTCTGAACTTCCATCATCTGAAACGTCAATTATCCGAACTCGTATTTTCTCTGAATAATTATTTTTTTGAATTAGGTACGCATACAATACGTATTCATTTTTTTGTAATACTGAATATTCAGAATGATCCCCGATATGAATTACAGTGATAAAATATTAAGAAGGTACTGTACTGTAACGGTACGTCCTCCGAAATAATAATATAATAAAATAAAATACTGGTCATAGTATGCCGACCGCCGCCCCACCCGCTTAGGTGCGTGGCCGCGCCGTTCAAAAGGTTTTATGACCGTCCCTGGGTGCCGCGGACTCAATAGCCTCTCCACACTAAACGACAATTATCGAGGCCAAGCCCTACCACCGGTCTCTGCCAACCCCTCGTCATCACCCCCTCAGCCGAACTCGGAGACATATTTATGACCGTCAAAAGCATTGTGCTACCGAGACGCACCGGCGCGTGCCGCGTCGAGTCCCGCGCTCGCTGGGTATGCCTTTTGAGTCCGATCCACAGACGTGCTGCTTAAAAGAGCATCAAAATTCGTTTTGCTCAAGTGTTCACCCGGGAGAGAGGCACCAGGCAGGGCAATAAAGCAATAACGTCAATCAAAGAACGGCCTGGGCTAACCGTCGCCGGCACCCGAAAAGAAAGGAGTAAAACGCCGTGACCGAGGCGCGAAGGCGGGGAAACATGTGTCACCGTCTTCGGACGTGCCGCGCCAATATACCACCCTTTCGTTATGCGCACGTGGTCACCTGTGGACTCGCGAGACCTACTTTCGAGCATACAATGCCGCACATTGTCGATGCGAGCTCGCGAGCCATTGGCTCAAGTGCCGCCTCTTTAGCGAAGGGCGAGCGAATCGAAGACAGGCCCCCGGTCCGTGGAGAGGGAAGAGGTGCCTTCGTTCGTGGTAGCGCGCCGCCCAAAACTCACTTGTATCTAGAGATCGGTGAGAGAGACTTGTATCTAGAGATCGGTGAGAGAGACTTGTATCGAGAGATCGGTAAGAGACACTTGTATCTAGAAATCGGTGAGAGAGACTCGTATCTAGAGATCGGCAAGAGACACTTGTGTCTAGAGATCGGTGGGAGACACTTGCTCTACCGCGCGCCGCATAAACTTAATTAGTCACGTGAGCTGAAATGATTACTCTCAAAACGTGCGCTATTTGACTTGGCGCTTCATACGAGATTTTTGCTCTGCGCAATGTCACATCATCGGTGAAATTCATTAGACTCGCTACCGGAAGGAACTTCCTCTCCGGAGACCGCAAGCCGAGCGCGGAATCACCATTGTTTACGATCGGCAACGAGACGTTGTGACCTGGGTCGCGTGTCATGAAATGTGGACGACGCCAGCGCAGCATTGGGTCCAGAGGGAGCGTGTTGTTGGTGGCTTCCGCCTGAGTACGCGCCACAGCCGCCCGACTCCAGCCCGGGAATGCATCACTCACCACTGCTGACATCACGCCTCAGAAGAGTACCAGATAAGTAGTTTTGTGCAGCCAGGTGACGCTCAGCCCTTGTTTCCCGCGTAAGTGCGGACGAACTTTAGATATTCGGAGCTGTAGCGGATGTGCCGGTAATCAGGCACGAGGGTAGCGGCCAAGTACTTGTGTTCAATTTTTGTATCAAATTTCATTTTAAAGTAAATAAGAGGCCGCCGATGTACAAAAAAAAAAACATGTAAATTCATTTGTAAAAATCATTGTTATGCCAATCATCATCATCATAATCATATTTTAGAATAAGTAAATATTATCTTGAAATGCCCATCTGTGTATTATTGAGCATGCAAACCCCCGACCCACCGCCGACGGGTTACAGTACTATAGTCAATCATTTGACTTCAGTGAACTCAGACAAATCTCAACAATAAATGATTAAGAACTCGGAATGTTTATTAGCAGAAAAACACTTTTAACCACCTTTAAGTGCCAGAGAACTAATGGTACATTGTCAAACAACAGATCTTTAATGCTTAACAACTGTCACTCACTCGGAATGTTCTTTGTTGGTAGAAAACCCACCGGCTTTTAGTGCAACGTTAGCCTACGTAAACATTATGTTGGGTTATCCGAATTATCGAATAGCCGAACTATACCTGGTCTCAATTAGTACGGATAATCGATGTCGCACTTTTATGTTCGAGATTATGTTTTTATTTCATGTGTTTTTAAATTTCGAAGTCGATATCACATTTTCATTCAAATTTTCTTTTTGCTACCTTTGATTGTCTTTTTTCTAGAAATCATTTTTTGTTATTAGATATGATTTCTTTTAAAAATTGTTGATAAATTCATCTGCCAAGTTCAGTATTGGCCATTAATTTCATCCAGTGACAGATTTTGCGTCAATCAATCAAACAAACGGTCTGATTGACTGAAGGGAAAGTAAACAAGATGACAGAAGAGAATTGTGAAGTTATCGGAAGTTAATTACTTACTCATCAAGAAATGAAACAACTTTTTTGAATAAAAATAATTTTTTAAACGTGTAACGAGTAGAAAATTATTTTTCTAAATTTGTATCCTATATGTTTCTAAGTATGTTCTAATTCTTAACAAATTTTAGGTATTTATTAACAATAACGTTGATTACAAAGCAACTTAAGCTGGACTAAGGTGAGGTACTGAATTTCGGATCATCTTTAACTGAACTAATCGACAATAATAGATTTTAGTTTTGATAATAGTTTTAGCACTTTACAAAAGTTCACGTGAATTTAGGCAATTTCTTGCTATACTGTACAACACTTTACAATAATTTATATTAAAATTCTGAAAATGGAAAATTCTTCATTCCTAGGACCGATCAGATAGGATTAAATTTTTTTTTAATGTTGGGATTCCAAGAAGTTGACCATTGACACGCAGCGAGATTTCGAATGTTCAGTACATGTGACGATCATCAATCATTTATCAAAATCTGACGCCCTCGCAAGGAAAACGGAAAATCAATCAATCAGTCAAGAAAATGGCATATTCATCGCACACGCTGTCGACATGCCGCCGGGTTCGTGGCTACCAGACACAGGGCATCGCGTCGCGCGCTCCTCCTCGCATGGCGCAACCCCCTTCACT
This sequence comes from Teleogryllus occipitalis, assembly GCA_011170035.1. Lineage (NCBI taxonomy): Eukaryota > Metazoa > Arthropoda > Insecta > Orthoptera > Gryllidae > Teleogryllus > Teleogryllus occipitalis. The sequence goes on along the minus strand of BLKR01000270.1, from coordinate 534,594 downwards.
GTTCGCTCTCTCCCCGCGCGACTACCCCCCCATCACTACCACCACCACCATCACCACCACCACCACCACCACCATCACAACCACTACCACCACCACCATCACCCACCATCATCACCACCACTACCACCACCATCACCACCACCATCACCACCACCATCACCACCACCATCACCACCACCATCATCACCACCACCATCATCACCACCACCACCACCATCACCACCACCATCATCACCACCACCATCACAACCACTACCACCACCACTAACATCACCCACCATCATCACCACCACTACCATCACCACCACCACCATCACCACCCCCATCATCACCACCACCATCATCACCACCACCATCATCACCACCACCATCACAACCACTACCACCACCACCAACATCACCCACCATCATCACCACCACTACCATCATCACCACCACCACCATCATCACCACCATCACCACCACCATCACCACCTCTACCACCATCATAACCAATACCACCATCACCGACCAGCACTGACACCACCACCGATACGACCACCACCACCACCACTACCGCCCACTCCGCCACCAATGCAACAATGGTTACTTCCGTAATTTAGTTCCTAGTCCTTTACAGTAAAGCTTTTTGTCACTACCAGGATAAGTGATTTCATGTCGTTGCCAATATCCCGATCCCATGTTTTTATTACTATGATGAGATCGAACTGAATTCTGTAAAAGTAGTCTGTTGAAAATATACTCTAATCTACAATGTGTTTGGCTTTAAAGACACTCCATTGCCGCTGCTACCAAGCAGAAACCTAAGGGTGGGCTGATAAAATTTGAGCGCTACCGCATGAACTGTTCGGGTTCCAGACTGTATTTGTTAGGCCGTAACACCATCAACACCAACTCCGTCACCACCAACGTCTCCACTATTGCCATTACCTTTATGACCGCCGCTGCCAGCAACTCCATATCCATTACCGCCAACATTGCCACTTCCGCCACTACTAATGCAACAGCAACCATCATTCCAATCACCCTCTATCGCTAGCCATATCAACGCCAACACCGACCTCCGCTAACACCATCACCCACCAACTCCATCACCAATCACCACCAACGCCATCGCTACCAACGCCATCACCACCAACACCATCGCCTCCAACACCACCACCGATATTTTCGCTACCTCTCTCACCTCCACTGCCACCTCCGTCTCCACCTACAGCTACCATCAACGCCACCGCCCCCACCTTCTCAAACGCCGCTGCCACCTCAACCGACCATCACCACCTCCTCCATCACCACAACCTCCTCAACTCCGCCCCCTCCACCGCCAGTGCCGCCGCTTTCTAACTCGCGCCAGCCCGCCCGTGCGTGCGTGCGTGGCAGGCAACAAGCAAATACGCTCGCGATACCGACACTCGCGAGGCGGAGAGCCAATATTGATCGCCGCCGCCGCCGCCGCCGCCGCCGCCGCCGCCACCGCACGGAGCGGCGAGTCGAGGTGAAAAGGAAGCCAGATGACGCTGTTTGCGAACGAGAGAGTGATACCGCTGACGCACGCAAAAGCCAAGGGCCCCATGGCGTTGTGGCGAGTAAATATGAACAATCGTCGTGCGTGTTGCATGGATCCGACTGCGTCGAATAAGCCATTTGCGTAAATTAAAATAATTTGGGGTTATTACACATTTGATAAGACTTCTTTAGATTAATGTCAGATTCTCTGAGGACGAATGGCTTCCAAAATAATATGCGAAGTCCAATGTCAAATGCGTCTTAGTAAACATTTCCATCGTCACTTCCCTGTAGAATTGTAAAGAAAAATCTGAATTTTAACATTTACAATGTTCATTAGATTACCTGATCTTATAGAATGAATAAGTTAGCGACTGTAAAATTGAATTGACAGTAGATTACTGAATTTCATAAACCATGCGTTTCATGCTTCTTGAACATATTCTAAATAAGTGGTCATCCCCGGCATGGCAGTCGAACGGAATTCGGAATACGAACCCACTTGCAATCCGTGATGTACACGGATGGCTACGACAGAACAAGGAACAATAACAGATTAAACTTAAGTATGATTTGTTGTTTACCTTCACCACGCCATTCATGCTAGCACATATGTCAAAATCGTGAAGAGATCGAGGTCGATATTTAAAGTCGAACGTATTCGCCGAAAATTTCAAGCCAACTTATCCCAAAACGAAGGCGTATGCTTCTGCGACTGGAGGCACTTGGCAATCCGGGAGACGCCACGCCCAAGGCACAGATACCAACGTTTCCGGCTTCTCCTGGACAGCCAAGTAGATATCCCAAAATGGTTTACATAAAAGAATATAAAGATAGTTTAATTACTTTCAAAAAGTGCATTTCAAACCTATAAAAGTATAATTCTTGAAGGAAGTGTTATCAGAGTATTTTTTAAATTGGTATGAAATTGTAGTAACTTATAATGTACTTAAATAAAGAATGACGAACTGTGACGTCTTCGGTGTAAGCTCTTTTAATTTGCTTTGACTCCGAAAACGAAGTAACATGGTAAATTCAATTATTCTGGATTAGTTTCTTCAGTCCAAGCTCCGATGAGGCCATGGACTTTTACTTTCAGTCGTCTAAACTTCTATGTACTTCATGTGGCCACTTTAAAACCTCGACCGCTAGCCTCGCTCTGAACCTCGCTGGCAGGCGAGTGACTCCTCGAGACCTGCTGTGTCGGCGTGGCGGCGGTGGTCGCCGCAGGAGGGTGGCGGTCTCCATGGCAACGCAGCGCGCAGCTAATTAGCGCCGGCGCTTGGTGGCTGTCGCCATGGCGACGCCCCCGCAGCCTCCCGTCACCCCCCTCCTCGCCCCGTGCCACTGCGAGCATCCCTGCGGCACCCCTACCTGCCCGAACTCTGCCAAACCCACCCTGGAGTAGTTCGTCGCATGCTGCGCTTTTTACGCTGTGCGGAGTGTATCGGCTTATATACACTTGAAAATTATATCTTCTCCAGTGTCAATATCTCAAAGTGAAATAATTATTTTCTTTTTCTTACACTTGTCATAAAAATTTTATTAGAGTAGGAGTTAGGGTAAAGGCTTTAAAGAGTGCGCAATTAAAATATAAATTTTCGTATTCGGGATAGTTTTACTACTTTTACAAAAACATTTTCATTACATTCTGTCATTTTAGATAAATTGTAGTAAAATTAGAGCTGAATGATATAATACTTTTCTTTTCATTTGTGAAAATCAAGAAAATGGTAAATTCTCTAATTTACCGACTTCTTTAAGATTCATTTGGTCGTCTTGCCTGAGATCCTCCATTTGTTCATTTTGCTTGAGATCTTCTGCTTGACAGATTTCCTTGAGACCCTGGGTCGACTTCAGATTTTCCACTTGATCGAAATTCCCCAGATTCTACACTTGATAGACTTACTTCAGATCTTCCACTCTATTCCATCGATTTCTGGGAATCGAGACTCTGGGAATTTGAAACGAATTCCTTGCATTTTGTGGGAACTTAAAATTAAGCTACTGGTCCAAATTTTCTTAAAAATGGCTCCCTTTTTCTTTAAAGTTCTTATAGGAATAGAGAGAAGTACTCTAATGAAGAGGGTGTCGCACAGGTCCGGTTTTCACTGTTAACTCTGAATTTTCGAAAATTGCAATCGAAAGACTTTTTTGGACCCCTCGTACGACTACATTATTTGAGGTTGAGATTTTTTTTCCAAATTAAAATTGTTCTCCACAATTACTTCTTTATTTAACGTTATATATTCTTTATTTTAACAATAATTGTAATTTTTGCGTAGTTTCGAGAGAGACATAATATAGACAATTACGAAAACAAGATTTTTTTAAAACTGCTTTCAATTTTTTCCTCAAACTTTTTGTCCGCTAAATGCGCTGAATAACATGACAAAAACGCCATTTGGATGTATTCCTTTGATTTTTGAAAAAATATCTTATTAAACATTTCTCACGTAGTTAATATTTACTTTTAAGGGCGTTTTCAGTTCCTTCATTTCTATCGTTAAATTTTCTTTGGAAAATGTTCGTAATTTGGTATATTTCAGCGATGAGAAAATTCCTGTCACGAATTACCTAATTCATGACGAATACTAAGTTTTGCTGAAGAAATGCTCAAAACCTACCAAAAATTGTGTGCCATATATGTGTATTTAAATTACTGGTAATTTATTTTACTTCTCCTAAAACGCAACAAAATGTAAAAATATAAGAGTATTATTACCTAAACACAGAGGGGAAAACAATTTATTAAGTTCCAAAAAACAGATAGTTATTATGAATAAATGGATATTATACAATTAAATTATTATTCATTTATTAGATGCAAATTATTATCAATTATTTTTCATTTAAAAAAATTATTGAGTCTTGCGTATATTTCCTACACAAAAAAAGCTATCTTTAAAATGATCAAAATATTATGTCTCAAAAAGTAATTAATCCGCCCTAACGGAAACAGAAATTCCCCCGAACCGTTCCCAAACATTAGTTGACGGATTCACAGCAGTATCCCAAACCGCTCTCCCTGGCCCCTACCCCCTTCCCCGGCGGAGTGGTCTGTGAGAGCCCAGAGCAAACAGCTCTGTTTTATTCATGCTCCTAACATGGTAAGCCAATATATGCACACAGCGCCCTCGCCGGCTGAGGCAGGTCCACCAATGAGCGGCAGAGCGTCGCGCGATGGTCCGGGTCCAGAAAAATAAAGGACACAAATATATTCCTTGAATAGGTCGAAATTCCAACTTCTTTGGAAGGCTGTTGGTTTTTGCTTGGATGAGAACTCTACAAGTCGGGTACTCTGGTCGGTCGTTTCCATTATAGTGACAGCTTCTCGGACCGGGAGGTCTTAGGTTCGAGATCCGACAGTGACGGATTTTCTATACTACCTCGCATACATACTTGTAAGTCGCGTTCAGCCGCGGTTTGGGGGAGAAATCTAGCCGTCGGAAGCTGAGTTTCCTATGTTTTTTTATCAATATCAAGCGGATGTCCAAGCAGCACACTAACCAATGGGTTGCGGACCATATGCGATCTTCCTTTCATTATCTTTGTACCATCTCTTCCTCTCTCTCACACACAGACATACTTACATACTCAACACAACTACAAATATCGGGAGCTTAGAGTTTATCACGAGTTGTCTGGAGCCCAGTTAGGGGAGATACCGATCCGAGGGAAAACTACGTACCCCCAACCTGCAGATCGGCGCCGGATATCACGTTTGAGCAGGGGAAGAATATCGCCATCTCCCGGATATAACATTTACTACACTTACGGGACTAATGGCCAAAGACGATGACGCATCGGGAAATACGAAATATTTTCTCAGTCACTCACCCGCGCAGGTCACCAATTTGTGATGGAGAGATTGTTCTTCTACGAGTCTAGAAGTGCAGTTTCGGGGTGTAGTAGAAGTTTGGGGTGAGAGCCTTTAAAAAGTAAACTAATATATTTGAAGTACCGCAAGTAAAATGAGACTCCTTTGACGACCTACATCTCAAGAAAATCGTCCGGAAAATCTTTAGATTCGTAAGTTCCAAAATCAACGTGGACACTTCCTGCCTGGACGAAACACGAACAGTTGTAATACTGTTTGAATCATGTAAATGAGACATATTTGGAAGCAAAAATTTTGTCCTTGCAGCTTTGAAAATTCCACGTGCTTGTCCAGCTCCCACCGTCCCATTCCCGCTCCCCGCCGCCACCGCCATCACCGCCGCGTAAACTGGACACATTTGAAAACAGTTATTTATGATACGAGTGGTAGAAGTGACATTTTATTTTGGGAGTAGGAAATGTGACACGATGCCGTCAGGCAAAGGGCATCCTACGAGCAATATAAAATCATTTTTTCCACGTGTGTCATAAACTATTTTTTACACAGCCTCACAGCCTTACTGACTTCGTTTTCTTTTAATTCAAGTATACAAATCACTTAACTGGGTGCCATGTTACATTAGGTTTAGGAGTAGTTCATATGGTCTGACGAAAGAATTATGTTTTCTTTGTTGCATTCACAGTTTTCTTTGAACATTTGAGCCTCGTCCCATTTTTAGCGTTAGTGCTGACTAGTGGTACTTTAACACCCCGTACTTTCTTCCCCCTCCCCGTATTTTCAAACAAAATTAGGCGAAAAGTACTGCAAATTTTCGAAAAATTGTATATAATCATATTTCAAAATCTATCTTTAAGGAACAGATTTTATTAAGGGAAAAATCTCTATCTTGACAATTGTAGTTGTGAAAAGGCGCCGAAAGAATTAAAACTTTTGCAATTTTCGAAACAATCAGTGTTTTCAACGCGCATGAGATCCGCACCATTCTATTAAACGTCCTTTACACTATCCAACAACAAAATTTAATCAAAAACAATGAAGTTATTGTTTTGAAAATTTGTAAAATGTCCCAAGGGCTACATGCAAAGCCCAAATTTCTCTCTCCTCCATAGGGAGAATGTAAAAATTGAAGTTTCAACACATTGTGCTTGCGTTAAATGTAACCGCTTCTGTTAGAGACTGTCCAAAAGCATAATTTTGACCACCACTTGAGTGTTTCAAATCACCGTGTGTGGGCGCAATTCAGGACCAGTTATTACGGTGCAGACCGTCAGGTGTATGCTCGGCGTCGGGGCTTCTAATTATGTTAGCGGAGGACGCCAGCGTGCACTGAGCTCACGTGCGGCGATGTGTTAATTATGTTACCCTTCGGTCAAGCGGCCAGCTCGTGCTCCACAACCCTTTCTTCGAGGTAATCCGATCTAAAGAGTCACAGCTCCACTTTTTATGGATCAAGAGTAGTTATTCACAATTACTGTTACCGTCTCCCCATTCTCACCTCCACACGGAACCACAAATCAATATACGTATGTATGTTTTAGGCATTTTAGGATTGATTGATTGATTTTTTTGTGTTTCCGGGCGCGTCAACTGCTCTGGTCATTGGTCCCGTTAGTGTAGTGTATGTTTTTTCTCGGGAGATGGCGGTGATCTTTCTCCGCTGGATGGCGAGATCCGGCGCCGACCTACCATCGGCTAGTGGGGTTTCCCCCTAACCAGGACTCTCCCACCAGCAGGGCACCGCTCCAGGCGGGACAAGCTCTAAGCTCCCGACCGATCTCCCGGAATATGTGGTAGTGTAGTGCATGTTAGTGTAAGTGTGTGTGTAAGGGGAGAGGATAGGACAAGGAATGGGAAGGACAGATCGCGCGCGGTCCGTGGCCCGTTTGATAGAGTACTTGCTCCGGCATTCGCCTGGTGGTGATCGGAGAAACCACGGAAAACTACCGATCAGAGCAGCCGGCCGCTAGAATTCTCCTCCAGACAGCGACTAAATTCGACCTAGCTGAAAAGCTAGTGTCAAAAATCCTGCCACCGTCAGGACTCGAACCTAGAACATCAGTTGATGCACTGAGCTACCGCTCCCAGTAATTTAGGATTGAATTAATCCAACTCTTGCCCATTAGCGGTGTTCCCAGGTCTGGCCCCTGCTTTTATTTATTATCCACACCTGGGGGCAAGGGTGAACATGACGCATTTCTGCCGTTCCTACCCCACTTGGGCTTGCCTGAGCTCTCGTCACTCGCTCTCTATCGTCACGCTCTACGCTCTACGCTATCTCTACGCTCTCTATCGTCACTCAGCTATAGACGCAAAAAAGAATCTTAAAAAAATACAAATCATTCACAACCAATTTCTCAGAACCATAACCAATGCATCATGATTTGTCATGGTGCATCATCAGCTTCATAAAGAACTCAACTTAGAACTCATTGAACGTCACATCACTCATTGAACGTCACATCACATACTTAGCCATCAACTTTTATTACTATTTACCTCAAATCCCTTCCCTTGCAACCTTTAGACTCACGAAAAGCCCGAACCATACCAGAATAAAAAACAGATATCCCTACAATATATTACTCATAACCTTCTCCGAATTTGAACCAGAATAGAGAACCCCATCCTCAACCTTATGTTAGATTTAAGTCTTAGAAATAAGTTTTAAATATAAGTTAGCATGTAAGCCTATCAAACATATGTTAAGTTTAGACTAAATTGACCTATGTATAACCAACAAAATCAATAAAATATTATTAAAAAAATTCAGCCATAGAAACCGAGACACTTGTGATGGAAACTTAAAACTTTACATTTCCTTCGACTGAGAATCGAACCCGAGATCGCACCACGGAAAGTTAGCACACTGTTCATTAGTCACCCTAGGGGCCACATACTAAACTAAATAGCTCGCACTTTACATACGCACTAAAATTGCCCCCTCGAGAGCACTCAACACTTAATAATAGCTTCAGTCTTTAACCTAAGATACATGTAATATTGAATGGCGAGTCTCTGAGATGGGTGTTATATCATCATAAGTCAGATATCGTGCGTAGATGGACATTTTAAAATGACTAAGCTTTTAATAACAAACAGAAATGTTAGCCCCTTGAGATGATATTGCACAGAATCGCAAATAGTCCATGAAAATTTACATAGATTTTGAAATTTGCTCATTTCTGGCCGACCCTGCTAAGGAATGTGCCCTGAATGTTCAAATTTCCGAAAAAGTAAAAAGAGATTCAATAGGACTATTTTTTTAGCATGCGACTAGAATTTTTTAGAATATGGCTACAACGTAAGTCCGGCCCAAGTGATCCCCGCACATTTTCCTGTATATTCCATGTTACCCCTACAAATTTCTAGCATATTACCCACATTTTCTTCGTGTGTTACCCACAAGTTTCTTGCATGCTCGCTACATGTTTTACGAATGTTCACCTACAATTATCATCGCATCTTGAACTAGAAACAAAATAATATATTTCAAGTTGTTTTTCAAAAATAAATATTTTTTTACTTCCTGGAACCGAACAGCGCAGTGGCTTCTCTGGTGAATGAAACCGCACATTCGAGATGAAACGAGGCAACCGGAAGAGTTAGTATAACCAGAAAGGCCTCACTCAATAAACAGTATTAGGGGCACCAGAGGATCTCATTTTGAAGAATTAGTTTAAACAACATAATCTAGACTCCCTACCTAATAGGTACACAAAAATTGGCTGACGTACCCTTTGGAGTTGTAAACGAAATTTAAAATTTTATTTCAGAAGTGTTTTTTATTAAGGGGGTAAAAAATGCCGATTTAATAAATTTGTCACACCGTTTGTGAGCTTACGTCTCAAGCGAATCCTACTGTACGCCATTCCGGTATGTAAAAATCATTCGCAATACAAAGAGAGAGAATAATATAAGCACATGTTCAATTTTAGAAATATTTAGATCCTTAAACATGAACACATTTCGATTCTTTTTCTTTTTGATTTCTCAAAATAGCAAGTCGAACACAGTTTATTTCAAAATGAAGAATAATATTTGGGATAAATTGATGATACATACATAATATAGAACTCTAATATTCTTTTTATTCCATAGAATTATTTCAAAATCATCTAAAGGTAGGGATTAATAGAAATTAAAATGCATCCGTTACTCAGTAAATTTGGAGGAGAGGTAAAATAGTTTCCTATTTAAATTTCAGCGAGAGGCCTGTCGCGACCCGAGCCAATCGAAATCAGTTAAGGGAAGCGCCAAATGAGACACTTTACATGGAAGTGCAGTTGCATCGTTCCGTGCCGCAAGAGAAAGCGGTACTCCAGGGAAATGTGCGGTAGAAACTCTTCACTCGCCATCTAGACCAAAGTGCATCTTTCTTAAGAAACAACTTCGCGACCGCTTATTTGAAACTTGATTTTAAAAATCTTTTATTTAATTGTGTTTATATGATTGTATATGCGGGTATGAGTTAGCATATTCACGTACATATGTCTGGATGAACCACAAAATATTTTGAACCACTGGAGTGATTGTGTGCAAATAAGGCACCAATGGCTGAGAATCAAGACAGCGGAGTTTCCATTCAAAATATTACCGAGAATGTGCTAACGTATTACAAACTTTCTTTGAAGTATACTAAGTTTATGATTAATTGATTAAATTTAAAATAAATATTCGAGAAGTGAACCAAGAGTAGAGTGCGAACATTCGACTGTTGAAGACACTAATGTGGAATCTCTTGTGGAATTGCTATCAAAATTCGCTATGAAAGAGAAAGATCATAAAAGCATGATTCAAAAATTCAAAAGTATAACTTATGTAAGTCGAGAAAAAAGTAGTAAATGAAATCGAGACTATTAAAGAGATGTAAAACGATTCTGGAACTTCTAACTCAATACATTTTTCTGAGATATGTTAATATAAGTATAGAGTGTAAAAGAAGCAATTACTGATGGAGAATATTGCTTCGAGTGGTGGTAGCGGTGTTTCTGATGAAGATCTTGATGATGGGATTTCGGTGGTGGTGACGGTGATGGAGGTAGTAATGTGATAGTGAAGGAGGTATGGATAATGATGTGGTGGTGGTGATGGTGGCGGTGGTGATTGTGGCAGTGGTTTTTTGATTGATTGATTGATTGATTTTTCGTGTTTCCGGGCGCGTCAACTGCTTTGGTCATTGGTCCCGTTAGTGAAGTGCATGTTTTCTGGGGAGATGGCGGTGATTTTCCCTGGATGGCGAGATCCGGCACCGACCTACCGTCGGCTAGTGGGGTTTCCCCCTAACCAGGACTCTCCCACCAGCGGGGCACCGCCCCAGCCGGGACAAGCTCTAAGCTCCCGACCGGTCTCCCGGAATATGTGGTAGTGTACTGCATGTTAGTGTGTGTATGTGTGTAAGGGGAGAGAATAGGACAAGGAAGAGGATGGACAGATCGCGCGCGGTCCGTGTCCCGTTTGTTAGGGTACTGTTCCGGCATTCGCCTGGTGTTGATCGGAGAAACCACGGAAAACTACCGATCAGAGCAGCCTGCCGCTAGAATTCTCCTCCAGACAGCGACTGAATTCGACCTAGCTGAAAAGCTAGTGTCGAAAATCCTGCCACCGTCGGACTCGAACCTAGGACCTCCCGGTCAGAGGCGCTGCAGTGGCATCAGTTGATGCACTGAGCTACCACTCCCGGTTTGTGGCAGTGGTGATGGTGGCCATGGTGATGGTGGCGGCAGTGATGGTGATAGTGTTGGTGATGGTGCCTGAGACGTGAGGAGGGCGGGGACCGCGGATGTGTTGCCCATGGCCGCCGCCAGGGGCGTGGCGGGGGAGGCAAGTGGGAGGTGGGAGAGGCCAAGAACGTTTCTCCTACGTCGGGGCAATGCCCTTCCCTGGCGCCGTGCGGGAGCAGTACGCCAAGAGCCAACTTCTTCTTGCACGAGTCTAGTGTCCCAGAGAGGGCATCAAGGAGCACTCGAAATTTGCGCTGTGTCGGCAACTACCATTGCTCACACACTAGACATTCATTTCAAAATAATTCCAACAACTTTTAATCAAAGTCAAATAATACTTTCCCTGAAGTGTGGTGTAATACTGGGGTGTCGTCACATAAAGAAAAAGAAAAGATTCAATTTTTCTTAAAGTGGATTGTTTTTTAACGATTCAATTGTTTATTGCGGGTTTCCGGTCGCGTCAACAGCTATAGTCGTTAGTCCCGTAAGTGTGGTGGATATTTGTTTCATATGTTTGTAAGTGTGGTATATGTTTAGGGAAAGTGACGGTGTTCTTCCCCCGCTGGATGGTGAAATCCGGCACCGGCCTACGTCGGCTTGTGGGCTTTTCCCCAACCAAGTATCTCCCTCCAGGTGGGCACCGCCCCAGCCGGGACAAGCTCTAAGCTCCCAACTGATCTCCAGTCATATGTAGTTGTATAGCACATGTAAGTGTACGTGCGAATAAGTAAGGGGTGGGGAGAGGACAAGCAAGAAGAAGAAAAGATCTCGGGCGGTGCGTGGCCCGTTTGGTAGGGTACTGCTCCGGCATTCGTCTGGGGTTGATCGAAAAAAAAAACACGGGAAACTACCTATCAGAGCAGCCTGCCATTAGAATTCTCCTCCAGACAACGGCTGAATTCGACCTAGCTTATCTAGTTAGTATAAAAAAGTCTACCACTGTCGGGACACGAACCGTAGGACCTCCCAGCCAGAGGTACAGCAGGACATCAGTGCATGACACTAAGCCACCTAAGCCAATTTGACGATTCGGATGTTCACAGGATTCACGAGGTGCAGAGGGCGCAGAGGAGGGCGTCGCGCGAGGCCCGAGACCACCCGCGTGACGTCACGTGCGTCGCGTCGCGTCGCGTCGCGTCCCGCCGCGTCTCCCAGGAGGCGACGCCGTGGCGCCGGCGCGCGCGCCGACCGCATCCCAATGAGCGCCATTGTGCGCCTGCGCCCCCCTCCCCTTCCCTCCACGTCCAGCGCCGCCGCATGCCTCCTCGCACCGCTTTAGTGCGTCTCTTTCCGCTGGCCAGCGGTCGCCGCCGCTTCCCACCCAACCGGCTAGCACTGCGCGGGTCTAATAGGAGGTTGCCAGGATTGTACTTTTCCTTCCTATGTAGCATGCCTATTGGCAGAAAAAGTAATGGAATCACCTGTTGGCGTGCGCAGAGGGCGAGGGGACATTTTCAAAGGAGGGCACGTTCAAAGGAGGACATGTTCAAAAGCGGAAATGTTTCAAGGGGATATGTTCAAATGGGGATATGTTCAAAGGGGGAAATGTTTAAATGGGAAATGTTCAAAAGGGGAAATGTTCGAAGGGGGACATGTTCAGGGGAGAAAATGTTCAAAGGGAGAAATGTTCAAAGGGGGAAATGTTCAAAGGGATACATGTTCAAAGTAGGACATGTTCAAAGACGGACATGTTCAAAGAGGGACATGTTCACAGGGGGTTATGTTCAAAGAGGGAGATGTTCAAAGAGGGATATTTTCAAAGGGGGACATGTTCAGAGGGCTTGTTCAAAGAGGGACATGTACAAAGGAGCCCTAATACTGTTCCCGATAAAACATTTTACTTCTGTACATATTCTGAATCCATAATTTTCCCCTTTTTCACCTGACAACGAACGAACTTTTAGAATTTGTTCCCAATAATTTAAAATATTTTGTCAAAACCAGTAAAATGTGAAATTAGGTTTACATGGACGGTTTTATTTGGGGAAGATGCTTTTCACGTCTGACAAACTAGTAAAAAGTTCAGCATGAAACCGTTTGTATTTAGTCAGAAATGAAATCAGTAATGTTATAACTTAATTTTCATTATAGTCTTTTAATTTATTTACTAGAACAATTTCAGAGGTATATATAAAACTTCAATGGAGAAGGAAGTCCAGGAATGTAGTTGTCCCCTGTTGTTTTTGGTCGCGCACGCTTATTGAATCGCCATAACAATACGGTCTTGAATTTGCGGTAGTAAAATCCGTGTTTACGTGTCTATTGAGCAGTAACTCTGTGCACACATCCGGATGAAGGTCTATTAGCGCTGTTATATAGATGGTCAAGATTCGTACTGGTGGAGAGGAGATACTCGTAATTTTGTACAAGAAAATCAGGATGTGAGAATGTATGTATAGAGGATATGTCACTCATAACAGTCAGATTAGAAGCATTTGAGCTAAAACATGATATATACATCAAGAGTAAGAACTAGGTATACCTTTCCGGAAATCATGAAGATATTTTAATTTTGGGAGGTACTGTACATGAAGTCTCTGTCACGTTTTCAAAACTTGCTACAAAATGACAACACATTATTATTATTATTATTATTATTATTATTATTATTATTATTATTATTATTATTATTATTATTATTATCCTACTTTTTCTCAGCTATTTTTGCTGGTAAAAATGCTCACCTTCCCCAGAGATGTTTTGGGGACAGGTTCGGTCACAGAAGAACAACTTCATCTTATATCTGGACTTACGATAGAAATTTTCTAACGATATGGGCTGTTTGCAACAAAACTGCGCGCTGTCCCATGTTCAGAACGTTTTTCGGTAGTTTAAATTCTGTGAAGTTTTTTAGGAAGTTTTTACTGACCAGGCCTTCCGCCTATATCACGAGTGGGTATATTTTGGTAGCATTTAATTTCCAAACATGTTTTAGTTCATGGGATAAGTTTTCATATTTCGAAATTTTTTCTATTTCTTTCTGTTTGATGTTGTGGGATAATGATACTGCGATGTCTATTATTACTCCTCCTTTCTTCTTTTTATCTATAAAGAGAATATCTGACCTATTGTAATCGACAGTACGACCACTTAAAACTTGTCTGTCCCAGTACAAAAGGGTGGAACTTGTTTCCAGCACTGGAGGAGGGGTGTGCTTATAAAATGGCGGCGTCGATTCATCCAATAATTTATGCTCTATTATAATTGCCTTTTGCACGATTTTCGCAATTGATTATGCCTTCGTAAGTAAGCACTGTCTGAGAGGGAAGAGCATGCAGCTGTGATGTGTTCTATAGTTTCTCCTACAGCTCCACACTTCCTACATTTATCCACCACATCTTCTTTTATTGTCTTGATAACTCTGTCTTGAATTGATATTATAAAACCCTCGATCTCAGGATATATTTGTTTCTCCAAAAGCCACTCCACCGAGGAACGTCAGGCTACATCACCTCGAAACAAGAGTTTTGGGTACCTTCCATGTATTTCTTGTTGTTTCCATTCATTAAAGTTCGACTGGTCGGTAGAGATGTTTAATTCATAATTTCGTTCATGGAGGTTCAACAGAGTGAAGCCGCGGTCCTCATTAACAGTTAATTTTATTAATATGTCGGCGGAGTTTAAAAGGACCTGTCGCATGTTTTCCTCTTGTCTCAGGCAAAGCGTTTTTATATTAACTAACCCTTTGCCCCCATCGTTCGAGGTAGATATAATCCTTTTACTGAGGAGTTTGGATGAAGACAGCGGAATTTATGTAACAGTCTTCTCGTTGATCTATTGAACTCATCCAGGTCACATTCAGTCCACTTAACAATACCAAAGGAGAAGGTTAGGACCTGCACAGCCCAGATGTTGATATCTGAAATCAGATTACCCCCTGATAAGTAAGTGTTTAACAACTTTGTTTGCCGCTTTTGATATTTTATTCAAAGTTCCTCCTTGATACGATTATGGTTCAGCCGATGGTTCTGAGGGTTTCCCAAATAGCGATATGTTTCTTCAGGTGGTATCTGTTTAATATCACAGAAAATTTGGTTTGTGTTTTGTACATTTCCTTTATGAATATTTATTATACCACATTTATCAAGACCGAACTTCATCCCGATGTCATCGCTAAACATTTTTGCTACACTTATAAGCGATTCTAATTTATCATGCGTTTCGGCGTAGAGCTTAAGGTCATCCATATACAGTAAATGGGTTAGTCTTTTGTGTTTTTCATATTCAATCTATAGCCACATTTAGTGTTGTTCAAATGAGTTGACAGTGGGTTTAGAGCTAGGCAAAACCATAGTGCTGATAGGGAATCGCCCTGAAATATACCTTTTCGGACATCAGCTTTTCCAAGATATTACCTTGGAATCGTACATTTGTACGCCAGTTATTCATAAGATGTTGAAAATTATTTCTTACATTTGGACGGATTTTATATATTTCTAATACTTGGTTTAGCCATTTGTGAGGAACGGAGTCAAAAGCTTGGCTGTAATCAATATAACAGATGTGGAGATTTCTTTTCTTTGAGCTTGCTTTAAGACCACAGAATCAATGATAAGTTGATGTTCACATCCTATAGCTCCCTTAATACAACCTTTCTGTTCTTCTTCAAAGATATTTGCACAGTGGAGGTAGATTTTCTCACCAATAACAGAGGTGAAGAGCTTGTATATGGTTGATGAGCATGTTATTGGTCTATAATTCATTGGATTTTGTTCATTTCCCTTTTTAAAGATTAGAAAAGTGTCTCCTTCAGTCAGATAGTCTGGCATTTTATCAGGGTAATTGAGCACCTGAGTGAAACAGCGTGCAATGCTTTCATGAGCATGAGTAAAGTACTTCAACCAGAAATTTTGGATCCTATCTGGTCCAGAAGTTTTCCAATTTTGAATCTTTCCTATGGCACTCGCAATGTCTTTAGCTGTTATTTCTTTTAAATTCATTTGGGGCAGGTTCTCGTGTTCTTTCTTAATACTTTTAATCCAGATTCATCGAATCCACTGGTTTTAGCCCATTTATTTGTCCAGTATGATTTAAAATCAGCATTTATGTTGATTGTTTGCTGCTTCTTTGAATCAGAGTTCAAATTTCTCAGGAATTCTTTTTGACGGAATCTGAATTATGCATTTTGTGCCTTCCTTTTAGTGATTTCATTGTATCTACGAAGTCGGGCACATTTCACTTTCATCTTTTGTCTGATGTTATCTTTCAAGTCAACGATTTCTTGTCTGTTATGACGGTGTATATCAATTTTATTTTTATATTATTACTATATTATTTTTATATTATATATTTATTATTATTATTATTATTATTATTATTATTATTATTATTATTATTATTATTTTGCTTGGAGAAAAGAAAATGTATAGGTATATTTTCTGGAATTTATGAAATTTCTGGAATTTTGAAAATTGAAAAAGTTCACATTTATTTTCAGATCTCTGAATGATTAAATGAACTTTTATAAAATGAATAGCCGTTGATTAATAACACTAAAAGGAGAAAACGTTTTAACATGCCGTACAATCCCACGACTTTTCACTGAACATGAGAACGCTATGTAACTTGTAGGGTAAGTTGTGTATGTTATACACCAGGGTTGTCCAACTAGCGACCCGAGGGCCCCATGCGGTCTGTGGTGCCATTTATTGTGGCCAGCGAAGTGTTATTAGTCAAAATTTGAAAGTCCCGTGCATCCAAATTGGGCAAGAATAGTGTGTGCCTAGTGGACGCGCCCTGTCGAGGTCAACACCCCCTTAATGTAAAAATAGGTTCAGCTTAGATTTAAGGATTTTTTTTCTAGTAAATTCAGAAATTCAAAATCATCTTAATGTATTTCACAGCATTATGCATGGTATGCCCTGATATTACGCATGGTTCTATTCCCCCCCCCCAACGTTTCAGAGCAACCGAGCAAAGTAACACGAGATCAACAATACGGGGAAGTCAAGTATGGATCCTGAATAATTAAAATATGGCCAGTAACTATAATAAAGGTTTTAGTTGTGGCCCTTGAGGCGTTCCAAGTTGATCACCCCTGCTAAACACTAACGTTACCAATTTTTATTAATTATTAAGAGAAGTCTTTAGTTTCTAATTTATAAATACATAGGAATACATAACATACCAAATTTTTGCAATTCTGCTAAATAAAGGATTTGTTGAAATAGTGGAAGATAAACTTAGTGATCACCAGTCTGGATTTACGAAAAATATGTCAACGAATGATAATATATTTATAGGAAGACAAATATTTCAGAAATGTCACAAGCACCTATTGAAGTACATAATATGTTCGTAGATTATGTGCGTGCATTTGATTCGGTCCTTCGGAGCAAAATACGGGAGAGCCTCGAACACAAAATACCCTTTAAACTGAGGAAACTGATCAAACAAACCTTATCAAAAACAAAAGCTAAAGTAAAGATAAAAAATCTGATGAGCGAAAATTTTGATATAACATTTGGAGTCAAAAAAGGTGATCCATTATCGGCAACTCTTTTTAACATTACACTAGACGTTATTTTAAATGCCATAGACCTAAAAGGTACTATAACAACTAGACTGAAACAATGCATAACATATGAAGACGATATTAACAACCATGTCAAAGAAAGCATTAGAAGAAGTCTTTAAAACCTGAAACAACAATCAACAATGTTTTGTTTAGCAATTAACCAAGAAAAAAAACACAGTACATGTGATGTAAAGCCGATAATGAAACCTGTAGAGAAGAGGTACCAGGAAATAAACTCCTTCACATACCTTGGCTCAACAGTCAATAAGAACAATATAATCGAAGATGAGATAACTAAAAGAATTGCTGCAGGGAACAGTGCTTACTTTGCAAATATAGATCTAATCAGAAGTAAGCTACTTTAAAAAATTTCAAAACTTCGACTTTGTAAAGTCGCAATAAGACCTGTAGTAACATATGCGGCAGAGACCTGGACGCTGAAGGAAAATGACATTAGAAAGCTAAATATATTTGAAAGAAAAATAATGTGAAAGAGCTTTGGTCCAATAAAGGTTGCAGACGACCTCTGGAGGATAAGGTACGATCACGAAATTGAAGCTATCATAAAATCTAAAAGCACTGTAAATAACATTATATCCCTTCGGCTTGGCTAGTTTGGACAGCTATGTCGAATGCAAGAAGAAAGAATGGTCAAGAAGATTTATAATTGATACCCGACTGCAGCAAGAAAGAAAGGGAGACCGAAAATCAGATGGAAAGATGATGTTATAAAGGATATTATGAGATTAGGGATTAGGAATTGTCATGAGGTCGTACAAGATAGAGGAAAATGGATGGCAGTTTTGGATCAGGCCAAGACATTCTAAAGAATGTTGTAGTCCGAAGAAGAAACACATAGGGAATGTTAAATGAAATTCGACGAAATTCCGAGGACGGATTTTAACCGACGGCGATTTGTGAATTCGCAGTCGCCTCTCAGGAAACGGAAACGAAACCTTCATCTAGCAACTGCATAAGCCGAGGGAGCATGCGCTTTTTTTCTCATTTTTATATTTTTCTAAACTGTCTCTTGTCAAGCAATATAATATTAAGTATTACATTTTTCATTAAACAATATTAACTGAAGAAATATATGACGGAAGGGAATACTCAGACATATTACTAGCATGTCATGCACAAGTCACGTGTCCCCCGCTTCCCCTCATTTCGTCCCTCATTTCACTTCTGCCTCATTTTACGACATATTTGTACGTCATTGGCTAAACATTTTCACTTCGTGCAACAGAAACAACTTCCCAAATTTATTAAATGATATTTTGGGTAACGAATATTACTTTCCAACATTAGATAATAAATTATAGTCATTAACAAAACTCCAGCGCATGATACCTGCGTTTCAACCATCAGCGAAACTTTTAAAGATGTTTAAACCAAACTTAACAGTCGATTTGACGTAACTCACTGTGAGGACGTAGTCCGGTAAAATAAGAATCTTTGAAAAACTTCTGAAATAAATATACGCATAATGGGGCCAACCTATAAATCTAGAATCCAGTCACGCTTGAGGAAACTTGTGGTCAGTCAGTCGGTGTGCCACTTGCCGTGAAGGAACTACGCCTAAGTCGAATTGGGAGGATCTAGGGTTCGACTCCCGGTAATGGCGGATTGTCGACGTTAGGCAGCTAGAAAGGTCGAATTCAGTCGCCACGGGAATAAGAATTCTAATGGGTAGTTTTCGGTTGTTTTCTCTATCACTACCAGGCGAATGCTGGAGATGTACCTTTACAAACGGTACATGAGTCGCGCGTTATCTCTCCTTTCTAATCCGTGTACACGTACATTCCATTTGCACATACCATTTTAATTCACCACAATACCAACACGTCAAGAGTATAGTCAAAAGCTTAGAGCTAGCCCCGAGTGCCTTGCTGGCGGGAATACCTGTAGCAAACCGGCATGTATATCGACGCCGGATCGCATTGTCCAGCGGGTGTGGGACTCCCGTACCTATCAAAATACAACATGCACTATATTTACGGAACTAATGACCATAGCCGTTGCCTCAACATAATCGAAGACGTTGATGGTTCGACTATCGCATCTTCTCATATAAAAACTCCTTTCACGCGCTCCTTCAACTCCTTCAACTCCTTCAACTCCTTCAACTCCTTCAACTCCTTCAACTCCTTCAACTCCTTCAACTCCTTCAACTCCTTCAACTCCTTCAACTCCTTCAACTCCTTCAACTCCTTCAACTCCTTCAACTCCTTCAACTCCTTCACTCCTTCAACTCCTTCAACTCCTTCAACTCCTTCAACTCCTTCAACTCCTTCAACTCCTTCAACTCCTTCAACTCCTTCAACTCCTTCAACTCCTTCAACTCCTTCAACTCCTTCAACTCCTTCAACTCCTTCAACTCCTTCAACTCCTTCAACTCCTTCAGCTCCTTCAACTCCTTCAACTCCTTCAACTCCTTCAACTCCTTCAACTCCTTCAACTCCTTCAACTCCTTCAACTCCTTCAACTCCTTCAACTCCTTCAACCCTTCAACTCCTCCGCCGCCCTGTCGGCGTGAGCGGAGGGGTTGGGGTGGCGCCAGCGCGGGAAACGCATCCGCAGGAAGTGACATCACCCGCCCCGTGGGCTGCGTGGCGGGCGCCGCTCGGCACGAGGGCGCTGGAAGCATGCGTGAGCAGGCGATCCGTCATCCTCGGCCCCAGAGACGCGCACGCGCGCGCGCGGCCGCCACCCGCCACGCCCCACGTGCCTTCCGGCGACCCAGCTCCTTCCCCGGACTCCACGATCAACTCTCGTTTTAACATACACTGTCACAAACGGAAGTGTGTTAAATATTTGTAGATGACACTTGCACAAACACTTAATTTAAAGTGTTTAACAATCATCAGAACAGTAACACGAAAACAATCACGATACAGCCGTTGCACTACAATCCCATCTTCCCGCATGGTGAATACTTCGTGCATTAGAGGTACTCGGTACATACCGCGCGGGAAGATGAGAATGCCGTGCAACGGCTGTGTCGTGATTGTTTTTGTGTTATTATCAGTGTTAAATATTGATGGAGAACATTGATCATTTTGTAACATCTATTGTGCTTTCAACTACATCGAAAATAACAATGTCTTGGGATCCGTCAAAGCCACCTGCCATACATGTATATGAATTCTTTTTTTTATTTTTTTTATTTATTTATTTCTACCTGTTCGACTACAAGTCTTTCAGGGAGTTTAAAATCACAACATACTAACGGCTGTTTTGGTCACTGACAGTAACCTTATAAAAATAAGGAATTATTGATAATATTTTTAAGATATGTAGAATTTTTAATATAAAGTTAGAAGGAATGTAAATAAAGGATGAAAATAATTTCAATGAAGATTTATGGAGGACGAAATTTATCTTTTGGGAATTTTGATTGGATACGACGAGGAAAGTTATAAGTGCGACCGAGATTAAAAAGTTGGGCATGATGTAAAGAAGGAAAATTTTCAAAGAATAGCTGACTATGATGTTTAATATATTCATGAATTGTAATGATTTGTAATTCTTTATGAATTTGCGAATTAGGGATAAACCAGGGGGCATGAACAATTCTACGTAAAAATTTGTTTTGAATAATTTGTATTTTTTAATATTTGTTTTAGCTGCATTAGACCATATTGGACAAGCGCAAGTTAGGGAAGGACGAATAATGGATGTGTAAATTAATTTGGAAGTTTTAATACGAAGGGATGAATTATTGTTAATAAGGGCATTGAGTTTATGAATTTTTATATTTGTTTTTTTAAGAATGTTTTTTATGTGTGTTTTCCAATTAAGTTTTGTATCTAAGTAAAGTCCTAAATATTTTATGGAAGAAGTAGATGGGAGCCAAGGAATATGAGTGTTATTAATTGTAAGTGGAGGGGGAAAATTCGGTTTACATAAAGTGAATATTTTTGCTTGATATTTCGTCATGTTAATTTTGATTCTCCAATTATTAGCCCACTTAGAATATTGATTAAGATCTGTTTGTAGTTTGTTTTTTGCAGTTAGAATGTGAGGATGTGAGGTAATAAGGGCAGTGTAATCAGCAAAAAGAGCTAAATCTGAATAAATGAATTGTGGTATATCATAGAGAAAAATATTGAAAAGGAGAGGAAAGAGACAGGAGCCTTTAGGTACCCCAGCAGAAATATTAAATTTTTGTGAAAAGGAGTTATTGTATTTAACTATAAATGATCTATTAGTTAAGAAATTTCTAATAATATTTACAAGATAGATAGGAGTACCAAAGATATTTAGTTTATATATGAGACCTTCATGCCAAACTTTATCAAAAGCTTTTTCAATATCTAGAAATATAGCTAAAGAATGATGTTTTAAATGAAAAGAGTTTTCTATTTTTTCGGTGATGCGTAATAATTGGTGAAGAGATTTGAATTCTAACATGAATTATAACAAAATGGTTGCAGCGTTTTTCTGTGTGCAAAAGTGAATGTGTATATTGGCAATGTACAAAAAATCGCTATCACATATCCACTTACGCACGATAACGTGTGTGAAACGTCAACGAATTTCTTAGTTGTCAATGTTATTGTTTAGATTTTATTAACCTTCAGCATCAATTCGTAGATTCTCTGAATGCGTTTCTATTAAGCATAAATGGGATCTCAATCTTGGGCCCCCTTGAAGTCAAACACTGATATATCATGTGAAGGATCATTTATTTATATCGTTTTTATTTCTACAAATAAATGAAAAATAATTCAAAAAATATCGAAATACTTGAAGTGGCTCGTAGCATTGATTAATAATTGTTTAATAGTTCTAAACATTTATACTCCACAGTTTCTGTACATTTTAAATCGAATGAGAAGAGAGGTCGAAACTTTAACTGAAATGAATAATTATAATTTTATTAATAATTATATTAAATTGTACTATTTTAACCTTGTCAAAAATAACTATCACCCTAATATAATTTACAATTGGGAGGTATGCAATGCATTCTAGACGATACTGTAAGTGATGCACAAATACAAACGTACGGATGCGAAACTGGCTCTATTCCCGGAGGGCAAATGAATGTCTCCAAACAAAAGTCCCTCATTCCGGCGTACGGACGCGACGCAAAACGCAGGAATAGGGGACAAAGGGCGCGCAAGTGTGATGGATGGCTTTCGATGCGAGTGTCACCGAACGGAGAGCTATCCATCCACAGAATCAATTGAATTGCCTTCCCGATTGCAAACTGTGATTCGCACTCACCAATAATGTTTCAAGTAGTTTGTTTTGGAATTAGTCAATTCCTCATTTGCTTGCCACTTCACACTGAGAGGTGGCTTCGTGCATCAACTGATGTCACTGCAGTGCCTCTAACCGGGAGGTCCTAGGTTGGAGTCCTAGGCAGTGTTTCAGCCACTAGAATAGTTAGGTCGGATTCAGCCGCTGTCTGTAGGAGAATTCTAGCGGCCGCCTGCTCTGATCGGTAGTTTCCTATGGTTTCGCTGAACAACACGAGGCGAATGCCGGGGAAGTACAGTATCAAATGGGCTATGGAACGCTTGCGATCTTTCCTTCCCCTTTCATGTCCTATCCTCCCCCTTACACACACACACACACACACACACACACGCACACACACACACAGACATGCACTACAGTACCACATTTGTTGAGAGCCCTATCGGAGGCTTAGAGCTTTCCCGGGCTGGGACGGTGTCCCGCTGGTGGGAGCACCCCGGGCTGGGGAAAACCCCCTGCGGGGTAAGATCACCGTCACCTCCAGAAGATTAACATGCACTATACTTACGGGAATAATGACCTCCGTAGTTGACGCACCCGAATCACTAACCATCAATCAATCAATTCATCAACATACCACTTCAGACATCCATGTATCGTTCCATTTTCTATTGCTTTTAACGTAAAGTAAATTTAATAAAATACATGCTTATTACTGGTTGACAGAATATTTATTATCCAAACGATTGATTAAAAATTGTGTTATCTATCACTAATTAAAATCAAAAATTCTATTAAAAAAATTTCGAATTCTTTGTAAATATTTATATATGAAACCAAGAATGAACAGCACACCTTACATAGAAAGCAATAACAAACAAATCGTTGACGTTTTAAAGAAAATGCATATCACTGAGTGTCAGTAGAAAATTATTTCCTCTCATACGAATATCTCAAGTGAGAAACTTCTCTTGTTCATTGTGACGCTAACAATTCATTGTTAGTGTTGAGCTTTTAGTAAGGAGTGTATTGTGTAGAACGTATTTTTCCTAACCCACAGGTCTAATAGAACAGGGTTTAAAAGTATTGAAAAGTATTGAAAAGTACTTTCTTGTAAGTACTTACAGAACATTCCAAACCGACATTTTTGTGGCATGTAACGTTATGAAATTTCTATCATAAACTAGCTGACCCGGCGAACTCTGTTCCGCCTTAACAGCCGGTCCCATCTTTTTCTCGCGTCGCACTCACTGTGAGAAACTGTACTATCCTTGTTGCACTCGTGATAATAAAGCTATTGCAGATTTTTGTTTTTCTCTCAAACAAAGAAGAATTTAAAATAAAACGCTCTGATATTAAATAGATAATTAAAAAATCTATTACGTAGCAGAACGTTTTTTTTTAAATTGATTTTTGTTTAAGAGAGAAATACAAATCTGTAATCATAGGGACCGGCTGTTAAAGGCAATAAATAAGCAGATTTTGGAATTTATTAAGTTAAATTGTTTATTAGAAAATACAAATAAAAAAATTAAGTAGATTAATCATTCATTATTGTTCCTGTATTTTGGTGCATAGGTTGCACTCTTGCGTGCGTTCTCACACAGGAACGCTGTCGAACGGGATAAACAGTATCCTATGTCCGTCTCCTGGCTCTAAGCTTCCTGCTCACCAATTTTCAGCCAAATCCGTACAGCCGTTCTTGAGTTATAAATAGTGTAACTAACACGACTTTCTTTTATATATATATATAGATTGTACAAGTGTTAAGGAAATTAATCTAAACACCTTCACCGTGACGATAGTCGAAAGTATTTTTATTACTTTTTTGTTAAAGTAAACAATGAAAATTTGATTAATTGTTCATAAATAGTTTCTTCACGCATTCATGCAACCTCTTTTTTGCGAACAGATGTTCACGAATTTTCCACAACACGCAAATCTCAAATGCTACCTGGGAAAAGGGTTAATTGACTCCGGCGCAAAAAACCTCTGGCCATAACAATTGCCGCGTCTGTCAGCCCCTTTGGACACATCCACGCGCGCATCTCATCTCCCATTCCGTACGAATCACGACCGGGCTGCCCTCTCTCGCCCTCCCACTCACCCGCCCTCCCTCTCGCCCGCCCTCCCACTCGCTCGATCGCTCGCTCACTCGCCCTCTCGTCCGCACGGTCACCCACTCCCCCGCTCGCCCGCTCGCCCGCTCGCCCGTCCGCCCGCTCGCCCGCCCGCTCGCCCGCCCGCTCGCCTGCCGCCCGCCTGTCCACTCGACCGCCCGCCCGTCCACCCGCTCACCCGCCCGCCCGCCCGCCCACTCCCCCGCCCGCTCGCCCGCCCGCCTCCCCGGGTGCAAAGTCAGCGTGACCCGCAACGCACTGCCTGGCGGCACGACCGGCATCTCCCGGTCTCTTCCTGGTTTCCTCAGCGCCCCCACCCGCCCGGGTGCGCGCGCGGTCACTGCGCCCGCGGCGGCTCACGCATCCGCACGCCCGCCGCGCCCCGCCCCGCCCCACCCCGCCCCCCGCCCCGCGCCCGCCACTCGCCGCGGGCGACGCGATGCCAGGAGCACGCCTCTGGCGCGGTGGCGGCGGACTGTGGGGGATTAGGATGAAAAGCGGACACAAATACACTTACTTATACACTTACACAATATAACATAACTATAATACTTACAAAATATAACGTACACATACAGCATAACTTACACATACTTAGTTATAACAATTATGAAGGTTTCCACATATCTCGGTAACTAGGTTATTTATCACCACCCAGCGGAGCCTGTATGGCCCTTCCTAAATCAAAACCCTTCATTTGGCTTGAAGGAATTACGAAATCGGATGCAGTTCCACCTGCACTGTGGATCAGTCAATACACGAAAAGTGGTGGAATCGGTAAGTTTTTTTGTAAAATATATCTGTAATAAATTATTTTTTCAAATTACCAAGTATAGCTATCTTTAATAGAATAGGAATTAAATTTATCTTATGGATAATCTGAGTCGTGAGGCTATGTATGCATATAAAAAAAACCTGCATTGGATGAGGCAAACGCAATGATACACTGTTTAAAGAGGATGTTTTAGTAGTTTGTGTGCGGATCGAATTCTTCAATGAACGAGCATGGAAATACGTCAATTAGTTTTCTGAGATCATGAAAGTTGCTCTATACTAGTAAATTCATTAAAAAATATCTAAATGTTAATTAATGTAGTTCAATGCTTGGAATATTTTGACCAATCTTCCTTTTCTCGTGCTTTAAATTTCTCTTGGAATAATTTTCCCCTTATTTTGGTAAACGTTCCAAAAACCTCATTACGAAAATAAATAAATTTCATCGATATGCGAAAATTCCCAGTTGTTCGCACACTGCTAGATCCTAGGTTTGAGACACGAGTGTGGTGCATTTTCGATACTAACTAAATAGCTGGGTCGTAGCCGTCCTCTGCTGGGAAAGAATTCTACAAGCCGTCTGTCATGATTTCTTCCAAATGGATGCGAGAGAAATATCCTAATTAAAGGGCGGAGCGCGAGTGATCATTCATTCGTTATCTTGACCCATAACTGTTATGTTCTTGAGTACATTTGAAGCTGCAGGGTTAGAAGTGAGAAAGGAAACTCTCACTAAAGTATTCCGCGGTTTTTCTGAAATAATTGGAACATGTTTCCTTGAATGTCTATGTGTACATTTCTTATAAATATTCAATGTGAATGTTATGTTCTTCTCAATTGACTTGTCTTAACAACAAATATCATGTAATATATTACAATAAAATATAACTAATTTACAATATACTATATGAAAGAGCTAAATATGTTTTGTAAGAAATATCGTTAGAAGTGTGACTAGTAATTAACGTGACAGTATGCGTTATTGTAATAGTAACCATCACAGTTTGTTTATTTACGAGTATAATACTATGGCACGGGCACTATGGTACGGGGCATTCAGTGACCAACCTTCGTCTGAGCTGAAATTGCATGGATTTTTCCATTTGTCACCCTACGGGGTTCTACTGTTGCCGCTAAATTCTTTCATATTCACCGCCAGAAAACGCCAGAACAACTGTCTCAGAAATATGCATCCATTACTTGCGGGGCTGAGAAAATATGGAATCTGATTCCAACAGAAATTGTAGAATGATTTACTTTCACTGGGCATTTAACCGTGGTTTCTTTTACATGTCGAAGTACATGGCCACAGCAAATTTTACGTTCACCGAAAATTCACACACCGCAGGCGGGGCGTTAAGAGGCTTGTAAGCTAACCACTCACCCACCGAGGTGCGTACCGAAACAGTGAGATTTATAAATACCAAAATCGAAAGAATTTAAGACAGCATGTCTGCTTTAAAAACTCCTTCCGTTTGCCTTCTGTACAATGATGAGAAAGAAAATATGAAAGTATGAAAAGAAAACAAGAAGCATGCATTATCCTTTCATACGGACTCGAATCGTGAAAATTGGACAGTTTTAAAAGAATGGAATTTTGTCCGCTTCTTGCGTCTGTCAAACCACCGTGTGGCGGCGATGGCGGTGGCGGTGACGCAAGCGCGGCGCGCGGCCAGCGGCGACAGCTGGTGGCCAACTGGTCGACATCTGCCGCGCGCTGCGACGAGGTACGACGCGGCGAGCCCGTCTGCCGCTCACCCGACCCCGCTAGCCTTCGTCGGCGCCTGCGATAGCGGCAACCCGCAGCGCGCAAGTGGCCGACTGGTTGCCGGACGAGCTTGCGTCAGGCTACGCGCGAGGGATTTAAACACCATGAGGTGAAATTGTGGAAAGTTTAAAGAGATCCGCATTTAAATCAATATTACACCGACAGTATCTGTATAATTGAAGGGGAGAAGTGCAATAATGTATTTTTCTAAAATTACTCTTTAAATTTGGGATTTATTCCCTTCAAGATTTTTTGAGGCCTTCAAGGTAAATTCTATAATTGTCCTTACAAAACTTAAAAGTTCAGATAAATACTTAGAATACTAAAAATTACTTAGAACTTTTCTTGTTTATTTATATTTAAAATTATAATATTGAAATTCATAATTTTCGGTGTTTTGTGTGTGTGTGTGTATGTGTGTGTGTGTGTGTATGTGTGTGTGTGTATGTATGTGTGTGTGTGTGTGCATGTATGTGTTATACATACAAATTTCATCTGTCATTTTCAAAATTCTTCTTTAACAATAAATTTTAGACATTCTTGAAAAATATAATGGATCTAGTTGGATACATTTCGCTTACAAACGATCATTCAACAAGCATTCGCACATCGAAAATTCGAACCATTTCAAAATTCTTGTGTCAGCTCAATTGTTTCGCTTCTAATCCGAGTTTCAATATCCGTCCAGGGAAATCGTCAGTTGGATTCATTTCAGGAGCGGAACATTAATTAAATAATCAGTGGCAGATGGTCAAGGAATGTATATTCGCCAGATGGAGAATGGCAAGTTGTTCCTTCTTCACGCCACTTCTCTCCTGAGAACTGCGTGCAACTAACAAGGACACACAAAGGTGTGGAGAGAGTTGCCAGGGAATTTCAACAATGGCCAGGAATTCTAATGGGTTACCACTGAATAGAATCGCAAGGCGGCGCCATGTGTCTTCGCTTTGTGAATCTATTCACTATTTGCCCATTAAAATGCTACAGTGCAATGCATCTTCCTTCACAAAGGCGACTCTCTGCGGTGAACTTCGTCACCTCTGCGCCCGAAAGCGTTTCAATGGCGCCGTGTGACTTCGTGACTCTCACAGATTCGCGAAGGACCGGCGGCAAAACGAGATGAACTGCAACTCTTACTTATGTTTGCTCTATAAACAAGCGCATCGTCTGTAAAAGTTCACGCAGCTATGGTCGTCATAAGGTATCACCTACAAATTCGAGCTAGCTTCGTCAGAATGCTAAAATATATGATAAAAAGAAGAAACGCATCTTGAGAGAATAGAAATGAATAAAAGAGGGATGGAATTTGGAAACTACGAGAACCATTTTTCAAGAATAAGAGAATGACAAATTGAAAATAAATATTAGAGTTACGGGCGCAAACATAAAAAAAATATTCAAGACCAAACCATAGAAGTTAGTAAACATAAAGCAGATGAACAATAACTCCTATATTAATGTACTTACTTACCATATTCTGATGATAAGTAAGTTTCCTATAATTAGCACTAATTAACTGATTTTTAAAGATATGATCTTGATGTTGAAAATATCAATACATTTACTGCAAAAAATATCGACAAATACTTGTATAATATGAGCAGAGATATTTCTTTGAATCAATAGAAAAACTAATAGGTCCCTTCATCTTGACGTTTAATACAGGCTTATGAATTTATTATGATTCCAAGAGAGAATGTAAATTTCAGTGAGAACAGGATCAAGAAAGAATGGGTGCGCGATCGTCATCCGATGTCTAAAATGTTGTTCCGGCATCCACCTCAAATTAGTTGGAGAAAGCTGGCAACTTATGAATTCTACTTCGAGGGGTGGTCAACTTCAATCCAGATATTTCTAAGGAGCTAAAAACCAGGAAATCTAGGATTTCCTGTTTTCCAGAAGATTTAGTTGCGAACTTGGATCTATATTGGCGCTATAATACATTTCATCATATAATTCGAAGAAGAAATAAAACGGCACTAGATTCACCTTCCATCAATGTTGGAAACAACACACTCAAATCTCAAAAATAGATAAGATCAATATATGTACGTAAAAGGAATGGGAATGATTTGTATAATGGGTGGGGATTGTGTACCGGTGGATGCGTATCGTGAGTGCATTATGTACCGGGTGTAGATTGGATATCTGGCGTGGACTCTGCACAGGCAAAGGATTGGGTATCGGGAGAGAATTGTGTATTGGAGTGGATTCTGCACTAGGAGAGGACTGTGTATCGGTATAGATCCTCCAGGAGAGGACTGTGTACCAAGAGTAAATTTTGTACCGGAAGTGGGTTGTGTACCGTGTGTCGATTGTGTACTGAGTGTGGATGACGTATCGGGTGTTGATGTGTGCTGGATATGAATTGTTTACGTGGTGTGCCGATGTGTGCCGAGAGTGGATGTGTGTGTGCGTGTGTGCGTGTGTGTGTGTGTGTGTGTGTGTGTGGTGGCGCAGCGAGCGGTGGCTGTGGAGGTGCGGGCACGTTGTGCAACGAAAGCGGGTTGCCTAAGCATAGCGGTTCACAAAGCAGCGTTACGTTGCAGGTTGGCGCCGCCCCGGCTGACCTGCGCGCAACCGAACCGAACCGAACCGAACCGCGCCAGGCGGAGCGAGGGCGCTGCCAGTGGCCGTCCTGGCAGTACTAACCTCCTACACACTGCACGGCAGGGCACGGCATCGCATACCAATCCTCAGAATCCTCTGATTACTAAACATTGCAACGGAGGTGAAATTCCAAAATTCTAATCTTTGCGTTTTTTGTTTTATAATTCCCTTGAATCTTAAAAATTCTTTCAAACGCTTCGAATTCTCTTTCTTTCAAACTTCATTTTTCCCATTCTGCTCTCAGTTATAATTTCTACTTACATATCTAAAATATTATACACAAAATTATTTATTTTTACGTTAGAAAAGATGGAGAGACAGATAAGAGAGAAAAAGAAGAAGGAGATGAAGAGGAAGATGATGGAGCGAGGGGAAAGAGATGAGGGAAAGTCGAGATGTGGTACAAAGAAATGAAGGAGAGGGAGGTGACAGTGAGTGAGTTAAAGGAGAGGGAGATGATGAAAAAAGGATATAAGGGAGAGAGTAAGAGATGACAGAGTGGGAGATGACTGAGGGAGATGACAGAGAGGAAGATGACTGAAAGAGAAGGAGATAAGGGGAAGACGAGGGAGACGAAGGAGAGAAACGGTGTCGAGAGAGACAGGGGAAGAGGGTGAGAGGGGGAAGAGGGTAGAGGGGGAAAGAGGGAGAGAGTTAAAGAGGGGGAGAGAGAGGAAGAGGGATAGGGGGAAGAGGGTTATAAAGCAGAAATGGGAGAGAGAGGAAGAGGGAGAGAAGAGAGAAAGATAAGTGGAAATAGGATAAAGATGATGAAGAGAAATAGAATAAAACTAAAGAACATAGAAAAGAGTAAGAGGGTGTCGATTTATTTTGCTCAGCGAGAAGCGGTATTGAACATTCGTGTAGGCGGCAAAGAGACGTCTGTACGAAGTGAGGATGAGCGTTGACGTCGTGTGGTCGAAAGCGTCATGACGAAACCTCTAAACAATAGCCACCCACCAGCTCCAACGCAACTCCTTTACAAGCAAAATGAATACCTACTCATCTTTCAATGGGTGAACTGACCTTCTTATTACATAAAGGCATAAAGTCTTTTGAAAGCTTTTTCTATTGTACTTGTACATTGTATCGTTTTAAATTTAAGTCCCAATATTATTCGGTTCTACAATATAGTTCTTTTAAGTTCAAAAAACTAATTTTTAGTTTCAACTGATATTTCAGTCGGTAAATACAATGTGGGACGACAGAAACAAAAATAAATACCTATAATTGCTCAGAACGTCTTTCCAAAATCACGGTTCTATTTACAGCATATCATACTTTATTAGTGTTCTTCATTTCGATGGTTTCAGTGTAAATATTAGTGGAATTTCATAATTTATATAAGAATGAAAAAAGAAACTTCCACTATGTAGGTATAAAATCATATATTTCTTGTTAAGATGAAATTAATTCTCCATGCATTTTAATGTTCCTTATATAATTTATAATTAATCATATAAGAGATAGTTTACTTTCATTCTCATATGCTATTTACTTAACACCTTGGACGAGTTTACTTAAACCCTTATTGATTGTCTCCCGTGTTGTGCCCTTTACGTATTACCAGTTGAGAAAAAAGTGTACACTTCTATTACTAACGGAATTACTTGCATATTTTAAAGAACAGTTAACATCTCGCGGATTTGAATGCATAATACTTTAAAATGAAACCAATTTCAGCAAAAAATATTGTTCATACTTTTGGATTGCTTTGTTTATGATTTGATGGTCACATTCGAAAAAACATACAAGAAAGTTAGCACACAACAATATTTAGATGAAATAGTTGGTAGTGACCTGACAACTAAAGTACTGTGTGATGTAAAAACGTTCAAATATTTGCATTTTCTCTTCTTCAGAACACTCCAAAATACATTCTTTCTCAATTTTCACGACATTTTAAAGAAATGAGGCTACTGTTCCCCGTAAAATTTCTAGAAACGCCCCTTCATCCCCTTAAAATTGCAGTCAACGCTCCCCGCTCTCTGGAACGCCGACCTGCGTACGCAGCAGCTTCAGTGCGCCGGCGGCGGCAGCGCGCGTGCGGTGGCCTCATGCAGCGCCTGGGACCGCGGAGGCCTTCATTGCCAATAGATTTTCCACCACTCCGCGCCGGACACCCCGCGCCACGCCTCCCCTCCCCGGCGATGCGAGCGCGGGCTGCGGCCTGTAGCGGGCGGGCGGGCTGGCCAGCTGCGCGTCTGGTGGGATGCTGGCGCCGACGGAGGCGAGCGCGCGCCCCGTGTTTGTCCGGTCGCCCGCCCGCCCGCCCGCCCGGCCACTTGCCGCCGCCGCCGCACGGAATGACGTAAGGCGCAGCTGGCGGCCCCGCGCGCCGCCGCCACCGCCACCGCCGCCCGCGACCGCCCACCGCGATAACCAGCGCCGTGTCCTCGCGGCGACAGCCCTCAAGCGGTGGCATATTTAACGTACGAGTACGAAGTACGCATGCGCAGAAAAATTATAAATTTACTTTAAATCTCATTCTTCTTCTTTTCAATCTATATTCGTAGAGGGATGTTGACTACAATGTACTTCTTGTTCACTTTAAGTTCGTCGGCAGGTGAAGGAATTATTATTCAAATCCTGCGAAGTATTTGTCTTCTCGATAGGGAATCGAACCCCGGTCTCCTGGTTTATGCCCAGTAACACTAAGATACATCCGATAGGACATAATGTTCGGATATTGACGAAAATGGCCATGGGGGTGCAAAGTTCAAGGGATTTTCCAGCGCTGCCATCGCCCGCGATCGCTCACCGCCATAGCGAGGTGTCATCGGGATCCACGGCCATCATGCGGTGGCAAATTTAACTAGGTTTTTTCAATATTTTATTTATATTATTATTATTATTATTATTATTATTATTATTATTATTATTATTATTATGGCTCAGAAACATTATTTGCTAATTGTTTTGACCTGTTCAACTACCTTCTCCATTTTGTCTGTTGTTCATCTTTGCTATCCAGATTCTTTTCTTCGTTGTCTTAAGATCATTTATTACATATATTATTTACATTTATAACATCATTTATTTATCCATTTTGACTTTGCCCTTCCTTTTGCCCTGGTTGCTGTAGGGTGCCATCCTAGGGTTTCCTTCAACCTATCATCTTTCATTCATTACACTTGCCCCATTGAGCTACACTTTAAATCAACGTTGTAATTAATATTTTTGTGTTGAACTTGATTGTCCAACTCCACATTGTATTTAATTCGCCATGAACCATTTGTTAGTACGAAACGTAGACCAAAGATCCTTCTCAAAATTTTCCTTTCAAAAAACATTCGACTTTGAACGTCAGCTTCCCTGAGAATCCTCGTTTGTAATACATATTTCACTCTATGACGTTTTAATGTCATAAAAAAGTGAGTTTCACAGCAGTATCCAAAACTATTCAAATAAAAAGATTAAAATTTAAACCACGAAACACTTTCTAATGAATGAGAGTCTATTACCGCAAATTGTACTTTTTAAAATATAAAGTTTAAACGGTAATAAGAACATCGGTTTTTCAGCTAGAGGCATACATTTTAATGAATTTTATAATGAAGTTGAATCCATCAGAACCAGGTAATTGATTTCATCCACTGATGGATGAGTTGGCGCGGCAGAGTTATATTGTGATATTCTTTGTCGTACTAATGCTTCCGACATTGCTGTGGATTTTCTCTTACGAAGTTCGTACCAGATCTAATTTCTCCGCCGCAAGTAAGACGGGAATGCTCTTGGCCACATTCATTTCCTTTCAGTGGGAAACTTTCTTTCAAAATTCGAATCAAGTGGGTAAAAATCTCGGAACAAAATAGCATTTCATGTCAATGTATATAATTTAATGTCATTATTCACCATCTGCCAATATTTCTTCGAAGTCAGTCAAAAATCCGCATGCAGCGTGAGTTCGTAGCAGTTATTTACGAAATACGAATCGCAAATCATTACAATACAATCGGAGAATCGACGAATCGGTTATTGCAATGTGTTACGACACTAATGTCACACAACATTTTATTCCCTTTTTAAAACTTCCAATGAACTATAATTATATTATCACTAATCCTTGTGTTCGAATAACTCTCATTAAGAAACTGATCACAATTTCATTTGACTGTAGATAACGAAAGTGAATAATAGTTATTTATAAGTGTTAAAAGTAACATTTTACTTTACTAGTAAGAATGTCGCGCCCAGACGAGGAAAACGAGGAAAATAAGATCACTTGTGGCGTCGGTGTCATACACTATTTTTTAGACAGCCCTACTGATATTCATTTTATTTTACTTAAATCATAAAAATCACTTACTGATACATTATGTACAGTAGTAGCTGATGCGGTCACATGAATGTATTTTGTTTCCTTTGTTGCATTCTCATTTGAGTTTCATCTCACTTGTAACACTAGTGCTAAAAATTGAACTTTTAGCACGTTGTGCATAAGTTGAAAGAACCGCATTTACGACTAAGTTGTCTAAAAATATTTTTTATTGCAATTTGACGTTTTCAGTCATTCTGAGGAAAATATTCAGACTCCAGGAAACGTCACCACTTCAGCCAAAACCGCCGCTGCAATTGTCTTCATCAACGTTGTCATAGACGTCGTTGTCGTCGATGTCATTGCCGTTGGCATAGTCACAGACTATCATCGGCGTCATCGTCGTTATCATCACCGTCCCCAGTATCACCATCATTGACGTCGCCGCATCCACGGCCCATGAATGCTCTCAGAAGGCTGACTCAAACATCAGCAACGCCAGTCACTGGCTCCTTAGGGCAATTGGATCGAAGCACCGAGTCATCCAGCGAATGGCATGGCATTGGCACAGCATCAACACGCTGGCGCCTCCATCAATTGAGTAACAATTAACTTCGAGAAACTCGCAATTGTATTGATCGCTTTAGTCGATGGAGTAATGGTCATTAATGGCGCTTTGCATTCATCAGATAAAATGGCAATCGAGATGGGTGACGGAGATGACTGCTTGTTAGCACAACCCAGCTGGCACATGAGACCACAAAGTGCTTCCGAAGTGCGCATTCTCTGTACAGACGAAGGGAGGACATAAATTGGTTTCACAGCAGTAGGATGCGTCAAAGTGTATTACATATACTATTAGGAGCGTTATTAATTGAAATTGGAAGAATAAATAAATATTGACAGAAGACAATATTTGTCGCTTCATACCGTAGAAAAGTTATTATACAAAATTATATCTTATATCTCTCTTCTCTTATTTTTATTCACTCTTCTTGCGCTTGCTCTTTTAGTACACGTACTTCCATTAATTTTTATCTTTTTCCATTGGTTACTTCCATTTTATGTGTGCAATTATATAGATTTAATTTCTTCGTTTTTCTACCCTCGACGCATATCGGTATGCTAAATATGCATATTAACGTGGACAATTATTATCTGTAATAACAATTCTTAATGTTAATAACATAATTTTACGAATGATGAAAAGAATTGTAATCGTAACTGTGATTCGAAGACCCATCAAAACTATTTTATGATTCGTTAGAGATTATTAATTTTGATTATAACACACGGAGAGATTTGTGAATGAAGAATAGTAAATTGAGGCAGACTTTCAGTCAGTTGCACGTGACCTCCATGTAACCCAACTGAGTAAATAATTTGTATTTTCGGGTGCGTCAACTACTTTGATCATTAGTAGTTCCGGGCGGAAGTTGGCGCTGCTCCTTTCTCGCTGGAACGTTAGTACTATTCGTCCGCTTGTGGGATTTCCCGTTTCCACGTTTCTCTTCCAATGGGGACAAGATCTAAACTCCCGAATGGTATACCGGCATGTATGAAGGTGTAATGCCAGTAAGTTTGAGTGAGTGCATGTAGGTGTGTATGTGTATGTGTGTGTGTGTGTGTGTGTGTGTGTGTGTGCAAGGGAAGAGGAGGGAATAAGGAAGAGGAAGGAAAAATAGCGCACGATCCGTGGCCCGTCTGATAAAATACTGCTTTGGCATTCCTCGGACTCTGTTCGTAGAGACCATGGAAAACTACCAATCAGAGGTGCCCTAGAATGCTTCTCCAGAGAGTGGATGAATCCAAGCAAGCTATTTAAATAGTGTCGAAAACCCACCATTGTCGGGATTCGATTCCCAGTATTTCCCGGCGAGAAGCACCGCCAACGCTCTGAATGACCCAGCTCTTCCGATACAATATCGTAGATAAATAGATCAAAACAAAGAGCGACAACCGAACAACTCGAACTGGAACTCTCGCACTGAAAACAGGAGAGCATTGCGGCGTTCCGCAGGGCCTTGGAATGGGACTTCCCTGGCTGCGTGGCGTCCACGCGGGCCGCGGACGGGCGAGAGATAGCGATTTGAGCGAAGCGACGTCCATCTGCGCGGGGCGGTGCAGATGCTCAGCCACGTGCGCTCAGCGCTGCACTCCCCCACCACCACCACCACCACGCCGCCTCAGCCCCCGCCCAAATCCACAGAAGAGCGATGAGCGCAAGCAAGGGGCATAACCACACTTTTCCTCAATTACTCTTGTGAAATGCAGACGTTGAATATTGAAATGGTTCAGAGGACACAATTTACGATTAAGATAATGTTGTAAACTGGCCTGACGGTCGATCTCAATGTCCCGATACCGTTAGTTAGGTAGGAATGACGAATTTACTTTTTCTGGCCCTTTTCGTGTAAGCAAGAATCTATTTCTCGACTCATTGCACCCGTGTTAATTTAATGGTCTTGATGATCGATGAAGTGGCAAGCGAGAACAGTGGAATATTTGTGACACAATAGTAGATTACATAAAACTGAAGAATTTTACAAATTTTGACACTTTGCATTTAAATACTGATATTTTTTCCCGCACCAACTTCCCCTCTGTAAGTCTTTTGGACCGACATTTCGCCCTACAATTTTTGGACCGATTAAGATACTTTTTCTTCACCGACGTATATCCGAAGAAAAGTAAAGAAAAACAATTGAATTAAAAAATATAACATAACCTTATATTGAAAAAGGAGTATGCGACGGCAACGCACAGAATAAAACAAAACCAAAAAAAATGAGGGTGCGATGCCGAGATGCGAAGAAAGGGAAGTAGCAGCAGAAGTAGCAACGTGGTGGACACACACGCTGATATCACACCCAAGTGTTGTGCGGAGAGGTACCAAAGGGACCTGCTGCCAGAAGGGAGGCGAAATGAATGGAGCTGATTGTACTAATGAATCTTTACCCGAATATACGTGCAACTACTGAGAGATAATAGCACCGCCTCTTCCTGCAAAAAAAATTGTAACTCGGAAACACATGAACGAGTAACGTCGCATGTAAGGATGAAGATGGGGAACAAAGACACAAATCGCCCCTAAGCAGCACAAATCTCGGCCTAAGAACTCATCCTTAAGATCTCCGGCAGCGGCAGCACTTGGCGAGCGCCAGCCGGGCCGGCGGCGTCGCTAATATCATTGCCGCCGCCGCCGCCGCCGCCGCCGCCGGCGCGGGGGGCGTCGTCATGGGAATCACCACTCAGCGGTGGGTCGCCGGCGGAGCGCGACAGATTGGCCGGGCCATGTGGCAGCGCATCTGCGCCGCTCACGCCGCGGCGCCGCCCGCCCCGCCCCACGCTGCCGCCCCGCACGCCCCGCAAGGCGAATTGCACTGGCGCTCGCCTACTCGCGCACGCTAGCAAACGCTCGCTCGCTCTTGCTTTCGCCCTCGCCC
This sequence comes from Teleogryllus occipitalis, assembly GCA_011170035.1. Lineage (NCBI taxonomy): Eukaryota > Metazoa > Arthropoda > Insecta > Orthoptera > Gryllidae > Teleogryllus > Teleogryllus occipitalis. The sequence goes on along the minus strand of BLKR01000270.1, from coordinate 496,826 downwards.
GCCAATTCGCTCGCTAGCACGCCAGCTCGCCCTCTCGCCCGCCTACCCGTTCTCCTGCGCTCGTCTTCCCGCTGTTGCCCGCTCGCAGGAAACAGGTGGGGTAGAGCGGTCAAATACGGGCGGGCGAGAGCGGGGGAGCGGGCGGCCGAGGGCGAGTGGGTGGGAGTGGGTGGGAGCGGGCGGGCGGGAGACGGTAGGCGAGAGTGGGGAGGAACCCTCCTGGCGCTCCTGCACCTCTGAAGGAGAGGCGAGATCGAGTGGGACAGAGCGGGTGGGCGAGAGGGGGCGGAAGAGAGCGGGCGGAAGGGTGAAATCGGACAGGTAGGATCGCCTCCAGAGGAGGCGGGCGACAGCGATCGGGCGACAGCGATCGGGCGACAGCGATCGGGCGACAGCGATCGGGCGACAGCGATCGGGTGACAGCGATCGGGCGACAGCGATCGGGCGACAGCGATCAGCGATCGGGCGAGAGCGATCGGGCGAGAGCGATCGGGCGAGAGCGATCGGGCGAGAGCGATCGGGCGAGAGTGATCGGGCGAGAGCGATCGGGCGAGAGCGATCGGGCGAGAGCAATCGGGCGAGAGCGAACGGGCGAGAGCGATCGGGCGAGAGCGATCGGGCGAGAGCGAACGGGCGAGAGCGATCGGGCGAGAGCGATCGGACTAGACTGAGCGGGCGAGAGCGAGCGGGCGGGTGAGAGCGGGCTGGCGAGGAGAGTGGACGAGAGCGGGTGAGCGGGCAAGAGCGGGCGGGCAGATCTACTCCTGCGTCTCCGGAGACGGGCGAGGGCGAGCGGGCGAGTGTGACTTTGAGGGTACGGGTATTGACGAGAGGGGCGGGCGGACGAGAGTGGGTGGGCGAGGGCGAGATGTCGAGAGCCGGCGAACGGGCAGGAACGGGCGGGCAGGCGGGAGTGAGCGGGTGAGCGGGCGACAGCGAGTGGGCGGGCGGCGTGGCAGACAGACGCATGTGCGATTCGCCCCGGATTAATAGTCGACTTTATTGTGGCTTTTACTGTCGGGGCCGCCTGCGCGAGCGGGGCCGCGAGGCAGGGGGAGGGGAGGGGAGGGGCAATCTAATTTTAAAGAAGAGCGGCCGGCGGCTGGTGGCGGCCGTGACAATGACTGCGCCTATTTGTCAGGATTAGCTCTCTCGCGGGGGCGGCGGCCGAGGGTGCAGCCGGCGCCACGCGGGGTGCTGCCGGATGGCATGTCCTCGTTACTGGAGCATACGGCGCCTCGACGGCCATGTTGCGCGTTGTGGCACTACGGCCGTAGCACTGTTGTAGGCAAAAATCTAACGAGTTGGTTGTGTAAAAGGATATTTTGGACTTTCGATGGGAAGGTTAGTGGACAGGTTCAAGAAATGAGAATAAAACAAAAAACGAGTATCTAAATGTACATAGCAGAGAACAAATATTTGGGGACGTGATACAAGAGAAGACCAAAATTAAAGAGAAAAGAGAAACCCATAAAAATGCAAGAAATTTCGAAATGATGAATTTGAAAAATCGGGATCCGAATATTTCATACTTTGTACTTCGTTATTTCAGTTTCTATCATTCAGGGTCAACTTTCATGTGAAGAGAGCTTCATGGATGCGAGACTCTGACAGGGTCTCTAATAATCGCATCCTTTACATTGTTGGGAAATATGGAGTCTCTCCCAGTTCTTGAGACTGAAGTCACAGGTTTCTGCGCTCGCGAGATCGTGCCTGAAAATTCCCATACCTTCTTAACTTACAGGGAGTCCATTTAACAAAAGTGAATTCGTAATTCGCAGCAATTAACGGTAAGTTTTATCTGAAATACATTTTTCTATTCTTCATAGTTGATGTTAAAATACATAAACACTGAGATGGTGATCATGAAAAATTTCCAGAAAAGTTTCTCATCGATATAAACACATATCTCTTGTTCTTAAATTTGGAAATTAATCACGTTAGATTTCGAACTTAATATATGATAGAAATATACAATTGAAAATATTTTAGAATAGTACTGTGAGAAAAGAAGAGATTTTAAAAGTACAGTAATAGTATATTCCAGGTCTGGGCAACTTTAACTCGGTGAGATCTACTTTTATAAATAAAAACCAAGGTAATTCACCACTATCCATTTGTATGTTAATAGGAAGGGGGTCTTTGCTTTTTACAAAACAAATTAACCATGTTGCAACACAAATATTACTTATTTACCCAAGCCTTACAACAAAATGAATCCTGAAATTGTCTAATTAACATGGTGTCTGTGTCTGCATATCATGCACCAAAATCTGATAATCAGGTATATCATTAATAAGAGCAATTTATAAAAGAAATCGACACTAAAATATGCTGCGATCGACTTTGTTACCCAGTTACCTTGTTATATGGAAATCTTGTTACTGATTAAAATGACAAAAAAACGAAGATTTGAGGTTTAGCATCTCGAATCGTTTTGGATGTCTCAAGGATTCAATGATTTAATAATTTAAAATCTCCACTTCAAATGATATGTGTCTAAAATATTCCATACATTTACTTCGAACTGATCTCCAGCGGTAGAATGCTCAACGACGACGGAAGTTTCTAACGCATGTTTAAGCTTCGAAGACACTGAATGTGCAAATTCATCTAACCTGCAGCTGGAGGTTTCCTGTACATCTGCAACACGGTTCTTTTATTCACATTTCACCTTCTTTTTTCATTTGAAAAGTGGAAACTATTTTACTTGAATAAGTTTTTAGGTTTCCTCTAGAGCCTTAAAAGAAATGTCAGATTCGTGAGAAATGCGTCTTCTTGTGTGACGCGACACATGGGAGCCAGTTGTCAAGAAGAAACAGCAGATTTCTTCTGCGAGTCACATTTCAATTTCTTTTTCGGCGACTTCAGAATGAGTTGATGACTTCCAGAAAATGTCACTATGCAGGGACGTGACATTGTAAATTTTGACCTTTGCCAGACTTGAACTAGTTAATTGCTTAATGGACATTCCTGTTGTGACAATATATAAATGTAAAATAAATGCAGGATATCCCATAGAAAGAACTTCCGATTGTAAGAATGATAGCTCACTCTAGTTTAAAAGACATAAATTCGATAGTTGTAAGTTTCAATTATTGTTTACTTCATATATTTTATTTTGACGCTTCGAGATTGGGAATTGATGCTTTCAGAATAATGGAATCTCACTCTCGTTTAAAAAGAAATATATTTCTGGTGAAGAGGAAAGATGCCAACAACCCACTTTACCCACATCAATAACAGCAGAGGCTCTCACTTTTGATTGTGGCGTGATGGACAAATATTGTGGGAATGCGTTATTGTTGATAATATTCAAGGAGAATATAATGGAAATCATCTTTGGCAATTAAAAATTAATATGAGAGCCAGATTTCGACCACCTACTGCTAGCCAAGTGGCCCAACTTATTCTGTTTTTCTTCTTGAAATTTTTTATTGTTTGGAGAGGTTAATGATTACTTATTTTAATTTAATTTCATAATATGACCTTTTGAAACAATATGTTTTCTTTTGTACATTTTTAGACTGACGATAGTAAAGTCACCAAAATCTTGCTGTAATAATAAATTTTATGGCGGCAAAGATGACTTTCATTATTTTATCCGCGGTGGACGAAGAAAGCCAGCACAAATATCATATCTTACGATAATATTGATTGCTTTCTTATAGTCGGAAATTGTTCAGTAATTAATTGCTTATTATCAACTCTATATAAAATACTTGTTCACCAACATCTCCTCTGAATTGTGGATGAAGGAGAAAAATAAGCAAAAAAATCCATGACAGTGACGCAGAAGAAGAAAAAGGGAATGAGAAGGAGAAGAAGGGCGAGGAGGAAAAGGAGAATAGACAGACGAGGAAACAAGGCCAGCTCTGTTAGTTTGTGTCGGTACCACGGGAGAGGCGAGGGCCGCTGCCGTCCGTCCCCCTACGGCCGCTCCGCACGACGTGTCGAGGACTCAATCAGTGCGCCCTCCGCCTCGGCCTCCCCCTCCTCCCGGGGCCCGTTCATTAGGGCCGGCGCGGAGCGGCGGCGGGGCGATGCACCCGCGACATCGCCTTGCGAAAGAGTCGCCCCGCCAACGCGGTGCCATCCTGTGCTCCGCACACCGGGAGCGGTAGCTTAGTGCATCAACTGATATCACTGCGGCGCCTCTGACCAGGAGGTCCTAGGTTCGACTCCTGACGGCGGTAGGATTTTCGACACTAGCTGAAAAGCTTGGTCGAATTCAGTCGCTGTCTGGAGGAGAATTCTAGCGGCCGCCTGCTCTGATCGGTAGTTTTCCGTGGTTTCTCCGATCAACCCCAGGCGAATGCCGGAGCAGTACCCTACCAAACGGGCCACGGACAGCGCGCGATCTGTCCTTCCTCTTCCTTGTCCTATCCTCTCCCCCTTACACACACTTACACTAACATGCACTACCACATATTCCGGGAAACCGGCCGGGAGCTTAGAGCTTGTCCCGGCTGGGGTGGTGCCCCGCTGGTGGGAGAGTCCTGGTTAGGGGTAACCCCACAATCCGACGGTAGGTCGGCGCCGGATCTCGCCATCCAGCGGGGGAAGATCACCTCCATCTCCCGAGAAAAAACATGCACTACACTAACGGGACCAATGACCAAAGCAGTTGACGCGCCCGGAAACAAGAAAAAATCAATCAATCCATCAATCTGCTTCTCACGCCCCGCCGTGCAAGGTAGCGGGCGAGTGTGTCGCCTGGCGAGCGGATCTAATGAATGAGAAGTTAGAGACGCGAGGCGTGCTGAGCGTGGCGGGGTCGATAGAGCATGTCGCGGTGGAGCTGATACGTGGCGAGGTGAAGCGGGGAACGTGGAGGAGTGGAGCATAGACGAGTGCACATGAAGCGTAACGCGTGAAGCTGGGTGAGGTGAAGTAAGGCGAGGTGGAGCTGGGTGAGGTGGAGCGTGGCGGGCTGGAACGTGACGAGGTAGGGCGTGGCCGAGTCACGCTTGGCGAGGTGGAGCGGGTCAACGGGAAGGGTGGGGTGGGGTGGGATGAGTTAGGGTGGGGGAGTGCGGGCGAGGCACAGAGAAGCAGAGCAAAATCTAAGGAGCGAGGGAGAACGGAGTCGCACGAAGTGGGGCGGCTATGCGAGTCGGAGAGAAACGGGGAGGGGGGGGGAGGCAAGGCGGGGCGACATGTAGGGGGACAGATGGTGCAGAAGCCGCTGGTGGAGAGTGCACCAACTGGCGCCTCGCGAGGAGCAGCCCCGATTCGATTATGTCCCATTCTTCCGAGAGCTTACGCATCCAATTTGATTCTGCCTTTAAAAAGTCCGCCTTCCAATGTTTTGCTTTTCCGCTGATGCGAACTGCTGTTTGAATATTTGAGTAATGACAACCGATGCGAGTTAGAACCACCCATCCGAGGGAATTGGCGTATTCCATTTTTGAAAATAACATTACACTAACTCACGATCTTGCGGAAGGGATAATTCAGTAAGAGGAGTCATGTTTTTCTACATTAAGCGTTTTCTCAAGTATCCTTTCTAAAACGAACTATGAAAATTACTTAGCTTGTAAATTTGTATTAACAGAAAGCTGTATTTTCTTATAATTATAGAAATCATGAGGAACGGATATCGAATATAGTAATAACAAGACAATGCAAAGGCCGCTCGTGGTTAGGTTGCACCGTTGCGCAACCCCCAGAAAATGAAAGTGATCTCATAATATCTTAGGAATATACATTTTCCTTTTAATGACATTTAGTATTCAAGGTATTGCAGCAATATCGAAGTATATAAAATCATTGTGAAGCCAAAGAGCGTTCAACTGGTGCTCTCTCCGGTATCTGGTGCCTTACCAGAAATTGCACCACGCTCTTGTCTGTATTACTGGGTTTAATGGTTTTACTCTTTGGCCCTTCGATTTAACATGGGGAACATACGAACTTTTGATGGCGCAACCAGGAGGATGGCGCTGTCTAGTGCTGCGCAGCGACGGAGGAGAGTCTCAGGGGAATACCCATATTCTGTCTTCCTCTGACTCACTGCAAACGTAGTTTTATGAATTTCGCTAGTTATTGAAAGTACACAAGTTCAGCCACGTATTGACGATATTCAATGCATTGATTGTGATATTTGGAGAATTTGATTCTGATGAGTTCTTTGTGTAAAGGTGGCCGTCCTGGCTGGAAGTCCCTTAGTGTCTCGCGGAAGCTGTGGCTTCCGCTGGCAAGCGGTTTGCGAACGTTCCTGTGAAAAAGGTATGTTTGTCGAAGATCTTTCATTATTGACAAATATACCAGGGTAGTGAAGTTTTCGAAATGAAATAATTTTATTTCAGTTAAACGTGTTAAAGCAATAGTGCTTGTTGCAATGAGCTGGAGTCGAATTTAATTGCCCTGTGGAAATCAAAGTCAGAACCACGTGTGCGGGAGGGTATGTCTTGTGCGGGAGGTGTATGTCTTATGCGGAGACGACGCATAAAATTATATAAGTAGTATTTCATTACAGACTTTTATTTAACTTAGATTTAATTGATTTGAATTGCTTAAATTTTATTATATATTCGTATTTTGAATTTTGGAAATTACATTTCCGTCATTCGATGGAGGTGCAACTTCCAGTCTATTGGGGCACCAGCCGCCTCTGAGACAATGCAACTTAGGGTCTGGCAAAAAATCGTTAATATCAATATAAAATTTTGAAGCAAACAGTATAAAAATGAAGCCATAAATTTGTTTTCATCCAATAACAAGCAAATTAAAAATATCCTTCCCATACTCCCTTCAGACCAAGAAAACATTTACAATAATTTTACAAAACTGATAAATCAAAATTTACTCGATTTTTACTCCTTCCCTCTGAAACAATTGTTTTAGAAAGCTTTAATTATACAAAATGTCTTTCCCGTTTTGTCAGTTGAAATTGACACGCTTTTAACTCTCAGCCCTAGATTTGAATTATGATAACGGGTCTCAAAACAAAGAAAATATCCAAACTCATATGTACGATAAAATTCTCACTATTCTCGTGCGTACTGTATCATCGATTTTGCGGAAAATGATGACGAAACGTGGCTTAGATTTCTTGGTGACGTTGTTACCTCAACGTATAAGCAAATTTTGATCACTTGTACAAAATTGAGCAAAACATGACATTCAGTCATTTAGCTCACACTTTAATTTTTAACTGAAAAAATATGTTAATATTTGCATCAACTATTCATGCAGCGATAATTTTCTTTTTTCAGATTCACATCCATATCTGTCATAAACAGAAAAGATGTGTGACGAAAATCGTAACTGAAACTTTATAACAATATAATCGATGAGTTCTCACAAAGACCAGATATAGAAATAAACAGACAATTTGACCAAATTTTAATCTATGTCTAATTCTTCAAATCTCAAAAACTTTTCACGGCGATCAAAACCATTTCTTTTGTAATATGAAATATAAGAGAAAGTTCAGAAAGATTGTGCCTTACGCGTTTAAATATCATAGCAAATACAATACGCTTAAAGTTTATGTCGAAACAGAGAAAATAATGATAACTCAAATGTAATTAAAGAGGTCGCAGGATTTCAAAATAAGTAAATAACAAAAAGCCTGTTAATATGATTGAAGCTGTTTGGAAACCTTTTCAGGACAGACGACACGGGATCCACAGATTCGAATGTTCTCTGTCTAATTAAAAGTGGCAACTGGCCGTGGTGTCGCGGTGCGTGACAGCGCCGAGCTCCGAGTGTCATTGTGACAGAGGCGTGGCCCTCCGACACAGAGGTCAACGCTGCTGCTATGGTGGCGCGGCACAACGTGTCAACAGGGCACAGCGCCCGTATAACCGACTTTTTCTGAACGACTGATATTTTAGATCCACTTGATCCGCAAATAGGTGGGTCCCGGTGGATTGGTTGATTAGAAATTCCGGGTGCGTCAACTGCTAAGGTAACGATTCCCGTAAGTTTAGTGCATGTTTGTTTATCGCTGGAGGAGGCGGTAACCTCTCGCTGGATGATAGGAACCGGTGCCAACTCACCCGCCGGCATGCGGGATTTTCCTCAACCAGGTATCTCCTACCAGCGGAGCACCGCCCCAGCCGGGGCAAGCTCTTAAGCTCCCGACCGGTCTCCCGGAATATGTGGTAGTGTAGTGCATGTGTAAGGGAAGAAGATAAGACAGGACAAGGAAGAGGAAGGAAAGATCGCGCGCGTTCCATGACCCCGTTAGCTAGAGTACTGCTCCGGCATTCGCCTGGTAATGATTGGAGAAACTATGTAAAACTACCGATCTGAGGAGCTGGCCACTAGAATTGTCCTCCAATCGGCGGCTGAATTCGACCTAGCTATGTAGTTAGAGAAGAAAATTCTGTCAATGCCGAGTGTCGAACCCCAGGCCCTTCCGATTAGAGGCACTGCAGTAACATCAGTTGATGCCCTAAGTCACCTACGTCGATGGGGCTCTGGTGGAAGTATCAAGCACGTAAAATCATTGATCACAAAAACATTGATGTTCAAAAAACATCGGATTAAAAATCTATGATAAATCCATCGATGATTTCATGAGAACATCGATGTTTTCAAAACATCATCGATGACGCATCTCCATTTTCCCAGGCACTCTAGGTGGGGCGGGAATCACACAAACATAGATTTTTAAAACATCGATATTTTCGAGCAAAACGTTGATATACTAGCATTGATGATTTTCTATCGACTTTTCTTCGGTTCGATGTACATGTCCAGAAATATCAATGTTTTAAAAAAATGTTTCGTGATATATATAAAATTTCCAGTATCTACTTTTTTTATTGCTCGCAATCAACAGCCATTGACAAATGTCACCCCTGTCGATTCCCAGACGGCACGAAACCGTTCGTTATTCGCAACCTTTCTTCAGTGAGATGACACTCAAATGTAAGGCAAAATATACTTGAAACTAATATTGATGTTGTGTTATGTATCGCATTAGAACCTGGACATTTTACTTCGATGATTTTCGAGTAAAAGTGAATAAATAGAAAAATAGCAAAACAATGTTCTTTATTATTATTATTATTATTATTATTATTATTATTATTATTTCGTAATTTACATTCTATAAACATTATTATTAACATTTATGTTGTTTGGGACCAAGAAAAAATTTCGACCCATTTCATTAAGTATTATATTTAGAAAAGGAAACGGATAGGAAAATACTACGCGTTTCAATACTTTTAAACCATCGATATGTTAAACATCAATGCTTTTTTTCTCGATATTTTCATCGAAAACCTTTCGTTGATACATGAAACTATCGATGTTTTGCTGCTCTCACTCCGCGGGCTGTGGGCGGGCAGAGAGGCGCGAGGCGGGCGGACGCGCGATGAAGGAGGAAGCGCCAGGAGAGCGGGGCGGGGCGGGGCGGGGCGGGGCGGGGCGGGGCGGGGCGTGGGCGGGCGGCGCGAGGGGACGCAGACTGCGCGACGCCGCGCCCGCCATTCGCCGGCTGTCGAGGACGCGAGGACGGAGGTCGCTCGAGGACCCTCCACGCGCCGCGAGGGCAGGATGCGGCCGCGAGGGGGCGGTGGGGGGGAGGGCAATCGGCGCTCGAGAGGAGGCGGGGCGTCGGGGCGGCACGGCAGCGCAGCAGGGCGCGAGGTGTGGCTGGCAGCAGCTGCTAACTAGCAACTACTGAAGGAAAGCATTAATGAACAATAAATGGAGATTTAATTAATAACAAGTAATAAAAAAGTTAAATAATAATAATAGGTTAAAATTAATAATAAGTAAAGAACGAATGAAAAGGAATGTATAAATCAATCATTGAGTAAATGAATCAAAATAATGCAGGAACGAACGAACGAACGAACGAATCAATTTGTTCGTTCATTCCATTGACCATTGAAAGAGCCCTCGTAATTATTAAATGAAGAATGAAATTTTCTTAGAAATTCATTTTTCAATAATGCATAAACAACACGGAAAATATTACAGCAATTAATTAGACCACTGTTAGTACCAATAAGAACTCAAATTCAATATCCGACGCACCAAATGAAACGGCAGGTTAGCCCTGTTGTGAAAGGAAGACTATGAAGCCGCAGCGATGATTGACGCAACTGTAGACCAAGGTGAAGGGTGTAGCAGAGACAGTCCTCGCGAGGGGAAGGAGGGCGCGCCGGGGAGAACAGCGAGGGCCGTATCAAGGGGGTTGACAGGTTGGGAATGTAGCTTGGGTCTACTGCAGGGGCGAGTGTGGAGGCGGAGAGGAGGACTAGAACAAGAGTAGGGGCAAGACAAGGAGTGGTAGGGTGCAGAGGGCGGGCAAAAGTAGGATCGATTGATCCATTACTACACATTCCGGGCGCATAAAGGTGATTATTCCCGTAATTTTAGTGCATGTTGTTTGCTCGGGGGGGGGAGCCTCGAGGTGATCATGCCCCGTTGGATGGCGAGATGTGGTGCTGACCTACCGTCGGCTAGCGATTTTCCCCACCAGGTATCTCCCACCAGCGGACCACCGACCCAGCCGGAACAAGACCTAAACTCCCAACCGTCTCCCGACATATGTGGTAGTGTAGTGCATGTGAGTACGTGTGTGTAAGTAAGGGGTGAAAATAGGTCGAACAGGATGAAGGAAAGATTGCGCGCGGTCCTTGGCCCGTTTCTTAGGTTGCTGCTTGAACATTCACCTCGTATTAATCGTAGATACCACGGAAAAGTACCGATCAGAGCAGCAGGCCGCCACATATGTCTTCCACACAGCGACTGAATTCTACCTAGCTGTGTAGTTGGTGTGTAACATCGCCACCGACGGAGTTCGAACCTAGGACCTCCCGATCAGAGGCACTGCAGTGACATCAATTGATGCCCTGAACCACACCTCTCTCGGTGGCAGGATCGATGGCTAGGCGGGTCGGTGCAGGAAGGAGGAAGATGGCGAGGACACCATGCACGCAGAAACCAGACTTTCAAGCCATACACGTCACCGCCTCATTGTCCTCTCAGGTTGTTCCACTTTGCGAACCCCATAAACGCCGTGATTCACAAGTCAGCTAGGCTCGTCGATCCTCCAACGCACCGATTATAAAACTGTCGCGAACGACGTAGAAGCAGCGGCTAGTTTCCCCTCGGGCGTGTCGCAGGGTGATCAAGCGGGGCTCGTCTGTGAATGAGCCGCGGCGGACGCTGGCTGGGCGGGGGAGGAGGAGGGCAGGGGACGAGGCGGCGAGGCGCGCGCGAGAGGTACGGAGGGGGCTGCGAGCGGCGCGGCTCGGCGCGGCGCGGCGGGGCGAGACAGGACGGGACGGTCGCCCGGACGTCGCCGATGGCCGAGATTGGGCACATCCCGTGCGGCCGTGGGAACGCTGGCCCTGCCGTCGCCGCCGCCGCCTCCGACCCCGCGCCACCTTCCGGCGCCCCGCCGGATGCGGGCTCCTCGCCGCAGAGAGGCTGCGCGCCTCGGGCAGGAAACGAACCGCTGCGCAGACGCAGCCGCTCACTGCGACTGAGGCCTCGGCTGGTCCTTGCAGCGACTGCGATTGGGATTTGCAATTGTATTGGATCGTATTCGAATTTGGATTTCCATTGAGATTTTAATTCGAATTTAATTGGGATTCGGATTGTGATTCCGATCGGGATTCGGATCCGGATCCGGATCGGGATCTGGATCGGGATTCGGATCGGGATCCGTATCGGGATTCGGATCGGGATCCGGATCGGGATCCGGATCGGGATCCGGATCGGGATTCGGATCGGGATTCGGATCGGGATTCGGATCGGGATCCGTATCGGGATTCGGATCGGGATTCGGATCGGGATTCGGATCGGGATCCGGATCGGGATCCGGATCGGGATTCGGATCGGGATCCGGATCGGGATTCGGATAGGGATCCGGATTGGATTCGTACTGCTCCAGTGAGCCAAAACATGTTATTTTCCGGAAGTGCACAATTCGTCTCCCACTTCATCAGTCAAATTGATTTTACATACTACTTTCCGTTATGTGGTTTAGAAACTGTATTTTAAAATTTACAAATATTATCATTTTATTTTTTTAGAACCGCTTTTGTATTATTTTCTGACATTGATGTTTCTTTTAGAAAATTTACTAAACAAAGAAATCACAAAACAACTGTGCAAAAATTATTAACAATGCAGATAAACGACCGCTTGTTATGTTTCACAAAGTATTAGCATTGCCACTCCAAAATACACTGCCATTTCCGTAGCTCGCAAACCCGTCCGCCTTTCTCTCTTCTCTCGCGATTTATTCGCGGAGATGGGGGCAGCAGGTGGGCGGGACTGAACCAGTTCGCCTCGGGGTTCTGAGTCATATGGAACGCCCAGCGAATGTCCCACGCAGATGGTCCCCTTGACCAGCGCTTTCACCGCCTCTATTCTAAACCTCAGGTCTTTCATTGTAAAATAATCTTAAAAAATACGATGTACTCAGCTTCAATATTACAAATACAGGGTAAGAGTCATGGCGATCGGGCAACAAGACAAGACAAGATATACCGATAACTCTCAGATTAGGTAATTATTATTTTTAGCACAAATATGTCACTTTTACCTTTTATATTAATTTGCTTCAACCAAGAATTTCCATTGAAAAATTAAGTTGACTCTGATGGACATTTTTACTTACATTTACTACAATTATTTACGGTTATATCACTACATCACGTTATACGATGCTCCACTCTACAATGTAATGTTTTATATCAATGGCTTAGTGTGACGGTCCAATCACGCGCGTCCAAAATAATTACAAAACAGTTATCTTTCGTTTTTCTGTCATCAAATTTTATAGCAAGTCCATGATTGCTAGTTTTTAAGCCCTTGGAGAAAAGACATGGCCGTTCGTTTTGAAGTTATTCATATTGGTAAAGTGCATTCGTACGAATGTTGTAATAATTAATTATGTGAATGTTGGTAGAAAATATGTATCGTAAATATTAGATTGTACATCATTTTTCAAAGGGTATTTTATGTTGTTTTTTTTATGTATGCATATGTTTTGATGTTGTCACAAGCGAGGTAGAATTCGCTGAATTCAATGGATACGGAATAAACCGAGCCAGTAATTTTATACGGTTTTATGACAGAAACTTCATGGAGTTATTATTATTAGATAGCAACAACCTGAATAATAAGGAATAATTAAAATATATACATCTTTCTGAAGTAATAGTATTATTATTCTCGATTCCCTGTATAGGATCGATTTCGCAAATTCACGATATATAAATTCGTTGGAATGATGCATCACAACCCGTAGAAGGAAGACAAGGGTTGAAATATTATAAAAGTAATTTTATTTGTATTTATAAGAAAAGGAGTAAAGGGGTTGAGGTGTACATTTAGAAACCATGATATTAGTGCACATATATTGTGTGTCTGGAATTTCTAGTTTCAAGAAAACCAAGCTCCAAAGTTTGTAAAGGAGCATTTATGTCTGGACCAACAATATTTGCTTTCTGGGAAAAAGCATGATCCGTCTTGTACAGACATACAATATGTGTACACTAGGTAGATACGAACGAGAGGTCTCCAAACATAATTTCAACTCAAAAATGACCCTGTGTAGTCATGCAATATTAGTGCAACAAGTCATTGATATAATATAATGTAAGCAAAATAATATAACTGCGAGGAGATATTTTTAAAATATACCGTAAACGTTTGATTCATCCTAAATTGCTACAGGTGTTACCCACAGTCATTGATAGTCACTGATGCTTTACTAATGTGTGTTCGCAACAAACGATGGCTATAAGAGTGTCTATTAGCGCAGAGAGCAATGTGAAATCACTTGTATAACTACCGTCGTCCGAGATGAATGTAATAATTAGGAAGCGAATTTTAATGAAATGTCATTGTGTTCTTTCCACTTTAGGACCATGCCTTTTAATATAAACATTAAATTGTATGATATGAGAAAAGCAAATTACCCATTTTATATCATTTTTGTGCATTTTTAGTCGATTCGACTAAGAAGTCATTTTTTAATCTTTCTCCGTCATTTTTAACGCATTTTTCGCACTGTCGGTTCGTTTTCGTTCAGATTTCTGGATAACTAAAGACAAATTTTCTGGTAAAGAGTAGTCCAAATCAAATCTTTGCTGAGTTCACTTCAACGAAAGGAAGAAGCCTGGATTACATCAATAACATATCCAACACCTTCAGATGTTCGTATGAATTGGTTTTGAACAAATTTTTTACGTGTTTTTTCTTTACATTTAGGGTATTTTAAAAGCATTTTAAGGGTATTTTATGGATCACTAGCTGACCCGGCGAACTCTGTTGCGCCTTAACAGCCGGTCCCATCTTTTTCTCGCGTCGCACTCACTGTGAGAAACTGTACTATCCTTGTTGCACTGCGTACGTGCAAAAACGTGCGTTCTCACACAGAAACGCTGTCGAACGGGATAAACAGTATCCTATGTCCGTCTCCTGGCTCTAAGCTTCCTGCTCACCAAGTCGGTACAGCCGTTCTTGAGTTATAAATAGTGTAACTAACACGACTATGTATAGATATAACGGCGAACGAAAGGCGGCTATCATTATCGCCTTCTGTTATCAGTGCGGCGTTACAACAATGGGTTAAAACAGGCAATAATGACCGCTAACATGCGAAATCACGCGAAAACGTTCAAAAACGTGCGTTCTCACACAGGAACGCTGTCGAACTGGATAAACAGTATCCTATGTCCGTCTCCTGGCTCTAAGCTTCCTGCTCACCAATTTTCAGCCAAATCGGTACAGCCGTTCTTGAGTTATAAATAGTGTAACTAACACGACTTTCTTTTATATATATAGATTTTGGCGATGTTTTAGGTAATCAAAATTCACCCCTAGTAACGATGAATACTTACACGCTCGTTCAAATGCAAGTTCGGAAAAAAACATTTTGGCCGGCTAATTACACTCGTAGGGGCATAGATTTGGGTCAATTACTTCAAGCGAAGTAATCTAGTACTATTTATCTGAGACCAGTACTATTTATCTGAAACCAGTACTATTTATCTGAGTTGAAATTTGCGAAATTTTTGGATGGGTTCAACTAGTGCCTAATATTAGTTTATGCAATTAGTTTATAATGTTAAGGTTTATTGCACGAGTACGTGTTTTGAAAGCGAGACGTTAGGAGCCAGTTTTCAAATTTGTATGAATGCAATAAAGCAACATTATATACGACTTGCATGTGCTATTATTTTGTATAACAGCATTATAAATTTATAACAGAAACAAACTGAATTTTGCGAAACAACTTTCTTGTCACGTCTCAAGTATTTGACAAACTATGCGAGAAAACGGTGGTCGACTGTATCGTTTATCTTTACCTCCCTACGATTATCTCGCTGTGAATGGCTGAACGTGTGATGACGTGCCAATATGTCATCATTTGGCCGTAAAATGCTCGATTATGAACGATTTCTTGCAGCAGAAATGGTCGTTTATAATGCTGATATACAAAAATTAAATACGTTTAGAAAGGGAACCGGTGAATATATAATTTATAAAAGATGAAAACACTTTCCAAATTTGTCAGTCATTTAGCTTTCAAAAGAAGCATTATGGAAAGAAGAAATAGGGTATCAGAGTATCTACTGTCTCTCTAATCCTTGTGGCAAACAATTACTATAGGTTGGTTTAAGTTATATTTAATTATTTAGGGTGTGAAGTAAGCAATTCATTTTCCTATAGTTTTGCTTTTGTTCTTCATGGTTGACAGTAGAAACAATACATTACATTTCCATCTTACAATCGTCTTATGATAAAGGACAAGCAATACAATATTAAACAGCTTCATTCAAAAGAGAAAATATCAGGGAAGACGACGCGGGACTTTCGACCTTAGGAAATGCAACACCGAGATGTAGACATTCAATTAGGAGGGAATCCGCCGTCAACTGTGATACCCGGAAATCCAGAACTTCCTGTGAAGTTCTTGTTGACTGCTCCCGCAGAAGCCAAAGCCAAGCGAATGTGGACTAACTTACGCGCAGTACATTACCAGCGACGGCATGGCATCAGCCATCTGGGGAGACATGTCAGATGGGTGGCTGTATGCAGTATGATGAGACTAGTTTTAACGGTATGCAACACCCAGTTCGCAAATACCAGCAATTTGGCCAAGTCTCTACATGACCACGTCGTGTTTCAGCATTTTGTCTTTTATCAACTGCGCATTAGTAGTGCACCATATGTGCAACAACACTTTTTCTTGCCAATTTTGTTCCTTTCACGTTTTCATGATAATTGGATGAACTCTCTACAAGATATTACCTTTGTTTGCAAGTATATTTTTTCAATTTTAACATTTCCTTTCCGATAAAGGGATATATTATCAAAACCGCTATATACATGGTTATAATAAAATATGGTTATATTTTTACATTATTTCTTCAAAAACGTCTGATAATGAACTGATTTCATTGCATTACATAACTATTCGACGTGCCTAATGGCCAAACTCAACATAAAAATTATTTCACAAAACAATTCCACACACAAATTTCAGCATTTACGCATGTAAGTAAAATTAAAATAGCCGGTTAAAAAGTTATATATCTATCATAATTGTAGTAGGTTTTGAAACGCACCAGAAAATGTCTAGACAAATGAATGTATTTAAACACAGAATGAATCTCGGAGTAAAATATACACATGAGCATAAACCAAAGACCACGAGAGTGTGATTGCGAGGAATTACAATTAAAACATCGAACTTTTAACAAATTAGCAGTTGTAACCAATTTAGTTCTGAAGCTTTTCTTCCCAATACGACTGCGAGCAAGATACTCCTGAGTTTTTTTGCGAAACCGACAATCCACACCAGCAATAAGTTTCTTCTCTCTTACAGTTCCTGGACAGATGTATAAGAATTCGACCCTTGCTGTTGTGAAATATGAACTTGTGAGTTTTCGAGAAACATTTTGAGACATAATTGGAGTACACGTACTCATAAATGCAATGTTGAATACAAATCCTGGAAATTATATTAACGTCTTGAGAGAGATGTCAAAAAAATTACATTTGTGTAATTTAAAAAAAAAGAAAAAATAGAGCAATATCGCATTTATATCACCTTATACAGTACATTTACCACTATCCCTACCAAAAGTTTAGAGAAAAATTTTGTTGCCGTTTTTGAGAAATTATTGTTTTGATATTTTTTAATACTGCACATATTTTACTCAATATTGCGCGACAACTATTTTTTTAAAAATGTAGTTGACCTTAATGAAAGAGCTAATTAAGGACAACAGGTTTTATTTGAAGGAATAATCTTACATTTTACAGTTGAAGGAAGACGCAAAAAAATTCGAACTTTTGCAATTTTCAAAAATTTAGTTAACAGTGACAATTGTACCTAAGACACCTTTATAATTGTATTTCAATATATTCATGCGAGAAATTCAAAGAAAAAAAATTGGAGTCGCTTTTGAGACAATGATCCAGGGGCTTTATGTAAATTGCATCCTAAAACTAAAGAAAGGTATTTCAAATCGCAGAGCATCAAGTGAGGCCAGATCGACCACACAATATTCAGTCTGAAAAAAATCCTACGCATAGTTTAGGCCGTAGTATTGATCACACACGACAGACGGACGGACAAAGGGGCAGACGTACAACAACAATTTTTCGGTATCAAGGAAACACTATTACTGATATCTGACTACAAAAAGTATTATAAAGAGTAATTTACTACATATTAGAACAGGGCTTACCTACTTTTTCTGAACCAGGGCCTCACAGAGAGTTTTTCTGTCAAAAATTCGTGTCGTTTTTTGCCGCAGCATTACATAATTTCTATATTATACGTATATTGCTCAGTATATACGTCCGTATACGAGAAAGTAACTAGAAGTGCTACATAATGTCACATACTTTCTTCTAGTAAAGTTTTCTAATTTCCATGGTGTGGTCTGGCTTTACGGTCTGGCTCCATTCTTTGGCCTGCTGCCATCAATCGTTGCCCAAAGTACATTTTTTGACATTTTCTCAACTTTTTGCTTTCCTAGTAGTACAACCCAATCATTACTTCAAAAATATTTTAAAAAATAGTAAAAACTCGTCCTAAATAGAAATTTTCATTGAAAATTTCGAAGCAGTTTTTAAGAAAATGGCGATTAAGCATTTCTGTAAATGCGAAAGTTTAAGCTCTTTTTCACAGGAATCAATTGAGTGTGCGAAAAAGTTCATTTGAAATCATTTTAAGCACTTCCACTCACAAATATAATAATGCATACAAATCGATGGAAATATCCATATTAACGGCGTGAGAGGTATTTCAAAAAAATCACTCACAAATGTAATAATGCATACAAATCGATAGAAATGTCTATATTAACGGCGTGAGAGGTATTTAAAAAAAATACATTTGTGTAATTTTTAAAAGAGAAAAGGATACAACACAATGAACTTTACGTCATATTGAACAGTGCTATTAGCACTATCCATTGGAAAGATTTGAAGAAAAACTTTGGAGCCATTTTTGAGAAAATGGCGTTTGAGCGTTTCTTAAAAAAGCGAAATTAAGAGTTCATTTTTACAGAAAACTGTTGAGTTTCCGAGGAACTTTAATTTAATTATTTATAGAACATTTACTCATAAATCTAATAAAGTGAGGAAAGTGCCTCTAGTGTAAATATTTCAGACGTGAGAGACAAGTCAAAAATATTAAATTTTTGTACTTAAAAAAAGAATAGGGCAATATGGTGTTTGTGTCATCGGATAGGGTGCATTTGGTACTATCCCTAACAAAATGTAAAGAAAGAATTAGGAATCGTTTATGAGAAAATCCTGCGTTTGTTATATTTTTTTTAATGGAAATATTGCATGCACTATTGGACAAAAACTACTAACATTTTCAAAAGAACTACATGACCTTAATGAAAGAGATATTTACGGACAACAGATTTCATTTGAAGGAAAAATCTCTATCCTGAATTTTATACTTGTAGAAAGACGCGGGAAAAATTCAAAGTTATGCAATTTTCGAAAATTCAGAGTTAAACGTGGAAATCGTACATATATCACTTTTATACGTGTATTTTACTCAGTTCTTACAAGCAATTTAAAGACAACATTTGAAGCGGTTTTTGAGAAAATTTTAAAAATGTCCGCCGGGCTTCATGTAAAGTCCCCCCAAATTTTAAAGAATGTTTTTCAAAGTTTCAAATCTTCAACTAGGGCCAGATAGGCAGAGGTTTCTTTAATATGGAAAAGATCTTTTAGGTGCTAGGTTTGTTCACATATGACAGATGGACAGACACGGGCGTTTTAAAAAAAACAACACTTTTTCGGTATCAGGGAATCCCAAAACGTGTTTTCCGTTGAAATCTCGAAATCGATTTTCCGCAGCATTACATAACTGTCTCTATACTACGTATATTACTCCCGTAGTAAAAATAAAAAAATAACGAGAAAGTAAAACTTATATCCTCTACATAATTACACCAAAATATGTGAAAATGTCTAAAATAAAAAGGTTTTAATTCATTCAGAATGTCTTGTAAACATGTAGTATATTTTCATGAAAATCCGTTCCCTACTAATAGCCAAACGTTAATTTCATGTTGCTGCGTCGTATGGCGTCCATTTCTTAGACTTTAAAATTCTCCACCTCAGACACGATACTAGTCCGGAGGGTCTGCCGGAACTGTTACCGCGACTGGAGGGGGCGGGGGCGGGGGCGGGGGCCGGGGCGGCCGCTGGCGTGCTTCCTTGCTCATGACGGCCACGCTCTCTCACGGGAGAGCTCCCACACCTTGTCGGCCACGGCCGGCGCCCAGCATTAATTGCTCTGTGCATCATCAACTCATTAAATCATCGGTTTATTTACTCATTTTCGCGACTCATTTCCGGAATACTGGTATTCACAAACTCATTTTATATACATATATATATATATATATATATATATATATATATATATATTTATATATATATATAAACACACACACACGTGTGCGTGTTCGTGTGTAAGTGTATGTGTATGTGCGCGCGCGCGTGCGCGCGCGCGCGTGTGCGCGTACGGGTGTGCATGCTCGCATGTGTGAAAAATAAAGGTCGGAAAATTGTTGAGCTTCATACAACTCAACAACATTCTACATGATAAATTCATTTAAGAGTAATAGAATTTTGTAACAATATTTTGCTTGACAACCGCTGCTACAAAGCTGTAGCATACGAATAAAATTTAGTGTTTTACAATAACTGTCTAATATTAACAGCTTCTCTAATAATATTAACACATTCGAGTAGCAAAAATAAATTAAGGGAAATTATATGTTTCGTATTGTTATGCGTGGGTAAATGCAAGTAAAAACCCTAAATGTGTTGCGTAGAAAGTACAAAGAGATTTCAAAAGTAGGTAGAGTATTCCAAGGACCCGTTCGGCGATAAAACCGCGTAGATTTGACTTCCCTAAACCTTTCCAGCTATTCCAGATTTCAGATTAACCATTCCCACTTGAAATGAAGTACGCCTTTTGCAGGAGGAACGGGCAGATTCAAGAGAAGCGGCGCACCACAGGGCTGTCTCGGGGGGCGCGTATAGCTGGACGGCGGCGGCGGCGGCGGCGTCGCGCCACCAGGGAGGTGTCGCCCATCTGTCGGCCCCATCTGTCCCTCTGGCAGCAGCACTCGCGTCTGCGAAGCGGAGGTGTAAGCAGCCCAGCCGGCGTGGAGCGGCGCGGCACGGCACGGCGCAGCACGGCACGACACGGAAGGCGTAAGGCGGGGGCCGCGAACAGGCAAGCACCAGACGCAGCCGCCGCCGCCACTCACGCTTCGCCTCGCCCCGCCTCGCCCCGCCTCGCCCCGCCTCGCCCCGCCTCGCCCCGCCTCGCCCCGCCTCGCCCCGCCTCGCCCCGCCTCGCCCCGCCTCGCCCCGCCTCGCCCCGCTCCGTCGCACTCCTGCTCCGCTCCACCCCGCCCAGCCGCTTCTGTCCACCCCCGCTCCGCTCCGTCAGCCGGCCCCCCATGCCCCGTGCCTCTCCGCCTTGCCACACTCCTCCTCCTCATCCTCCTTCCCCCTCTGCGGCCTGCGCAAGTTCGCAACTTCGCGCGCTGTTCGACCACCTCCCAAAGGTGCTGCTATATTTGGCCTCCTCTCCATGAGGCGGCGGTGTTCCCATTTACACATCGCACATTCCAATCTTCCAATACCTGAGACCGAGGGAAAGGCTCTCGACCCGAAAGCTTCAATCTTCGCGCTTTCGGTTCATTTGAATAGTTATTTACAAAATAAGAATCATAAGCCATCTTATATGAGATTGAAGATAAGCAATCGTGGTCGAGTTGGATAACCAAACGATTTTTGTAATAAGATGTTACGATAAGGCTGCCGTACGTTTTATATTTGTTAAAATTCTAATGAACTAGTACATGTTTGTTTTAATTTGAGTATTCATCCTACAAAATGTGAAAGACTGATGTTGATATGTTGATGTTGTGAAAGACTGATGTTGATATGGTGTTGTTGATATGGCTCCTGTCGTCGCTTGTTTTCTTGAACATACTACTCGGGCAATTATAACTCTCTTTATCCTCTCGTTTCGTTAATTAGTATATTTTAACAAGTATTTAAGAACAATTTATAATATCCTAGATATCATCTACTTCTTCTCTTTGATCGGGATTCATTCCTCTACAATCAAGTTTTTCAAATAATTATTAGTATTATTTTACTATTATTATTATTATTATTATTATTATTATTATTATTATTATTATTATTATTATTTTAGTGGTGGTACTATTATTCATGAGTAGTTTGAGACTTCAAAAATTTACAAAGTTTGAGAATATTTTAGGATTCCGGATTCGAGAGCTTCAGCATTATCCTGAATGTAGTTTCTTGTTCCACATGGATTGATGGATTTACAACGACCGCAAATAATCGCACAAACATGCCGATCTCCACAATGGCAAATGGCATTATTGAAAGTGTACGTATATCTTTTGTCCTGCCATGTAAAGTTACGCCGAATCCGTTTTCAACCGTAAATTACCAATTTAATGCTTATCAGGTATGTTTTGGACTAGTTTCTAAAGAAATGAGGGAAGCAAGACTGAACAATAGTTTAATATAATTACTCTTCTCCAGCTCTGGAAGAATTTTAGGGATAAACAATAATCTTAGTTCACTCCAATCAGAAAATGAGAATTTTCTAAAATCTTCATCGCTCATTCAACCAATCATACTTTTCAAGACGCCATGAGCTCGTCTGCAGAATTCGAATCTGGCATCTACTGTCTCAAACATCCCAGATCTACGCCTTTTTAAGAAGCTGTTGTATTAACAAGCAGAAATAGAAAATTCGCCATCCCCTGTCATATTGAAATGTTGATTCGGGTTGGGCGCCTTGCGACCGTGAACCTCCGCAGCGAGGCTCACGCGAGGTGTGTCAATTTCATTTAAACACGAGTGCGCGTCTGGGAAGGCGCCTCGCGCTGCTGGGCGGATGCGGCGGGCAGAGGAGTGCGTGTGAGCTCTCCCACGAGAAGACCCGCGGGCGGCGTCCCACGACGGGCAACGCAGGAAGTGCACACGGCTTAAGGTGTGTGGACGGCGACATGTGGCGGAAATCGCATGGTCGGGTGAATACGAGAGATTGCATTTTCTGTTAATTTGCCGCATGTACTGCTGGCCGATTAATTGATTACTCGATTTAAACAAAACCTAGTGGGACATAATATATGAGATAATAATACCATCTCTTAACTGGCGTCTTAAAAGAAAGACAAAGTATTCTATAACTTCTGCTTTTTTCTTGCAGTCCAATCATCACGATACTGTTAAACGAAAGACATTATTCTGCAGTATGAATGTATTTTTGAAGGTACAGTAATTTCAAATGGTATAAATTTTGCATGCTTCTAATATATATTAGAAGCATGATGGTTCAACATTTCTTATGCAGTACTTTTAACACATTTTCATTCATTTCAATTTGTAAACAAGGTAGGTGCTAACTTCTAAAATATAAAAATAAATATTAAGGAAAATGCAGGTGGTATACCTTTTTCGACTAGCAGATGTAAAATATATCATGAATGGTAATAGAAGTGACATCCACATGCTCCTTGGGTTATGCGAGTGTGGTCATTAATGAATTTTTCTTGAAAAATACTTTTAAAAATTAAAAAGAATGTGAATATATTAACCAATTTAAAAATTTTGAATAAATCTATTGTGGCATGTGCATTTCTCTGTGTTCCCTAGTGGCAGAGGGCAGGGTACAAGAACAAAGTGCCCATGTGGCGGGGCCACAAGCGCGGTAGAACAGACGGAATGGAAAATCAAGCTCAATGTATCAAAATCAACAGCTGAAATATTCTTTCAGAACAATCTCCAACCCATCCCACTCCAAATTAATAACAACATAATCCCCTGAATTTCATTCAAGCAAACTATTAAATACACATATTAACTATTAAATATACTGATACAAGATCAACCTGGAAAGCTCACATAGCAATGAAACTACACCAAGCCAAAATTAATGTAATTCAGCTGAATCCACTACTAAACCTCAAAAGTAATCTCTCTTTAGACAATGCCATAATTCTATAAAAAACAATAGCTGTAAGCTTGATCCGTTTAGACTAATACATCACAAAGAAACATCAATCACATACAAATAATGCAAAACAAATTCCTCAAATTAGCCGCTCATGCTCCACGGTTCATTTCCAACCTTCAACTCCATACAGGATTAAACGTACTGTTGGTTGGTTGGTTGATCAATGATTATGGGCGCGTCAACAGCTTAGATCATTAGTCCGTAAGTGTAGTGCACGTTTTTTCCTCGGGAGATGGCGGTGATTTTCCCCCGCTGGATGGCAAGATC
Organism: Teleogryllus occipitalis; assembly: GCA_011170035.1. Classification (NCBI taxonomy): domain Eukaryota; kingdom Metazoa; phylum Arthropoda; class Insecta; order Orthoptera; family Gryllidae; genus Teleogryllus; species Teleogryllus occipitalis. The sequence continues at coordinate 473,005 of BLKR01000270.1, read as the reverse complement.
CGGCGCCGATCTACCGTGTCGGTTAGCGGGGTTTCCCCCTAACCAGGATTCTCCCATCAGCGGAGCACCGCTCCAGCCAGGCCAAGCTCTACGCTCCCGACCGGTCTCCCAGAATATGGGGTAGTGTAGTGCATGTTAGTGTGTGTGTGCGTGTGTGTGTGTAAGGGGAGAGGGGACAAGAAAGAGAAGTAAGATCGCGTGCGGTCCGTGGCCCGTTTGTTAGGGTACTTCTCAGGTATTCGCCTGGAGTTGATCGGAGAAACCACGGAAATCTATCTTTCAGAGTAGCCGGCCACTAGAATTTTCCTCCAGATATCGACTGAATTCGACCTAGCTGAAAAGCTAGTGTCGAAAATCCTGCCACCGTGGAGAGTGGAAGCCTAGGATCTCCCGGTCAGAGGCGCTGCAGTGGCATCAGTTGATGCACTGAGCCACCGCTCCCGGTAAACTTACTGTTCACGAATTTAGTCACCATCCATGAGAGTTGGGTACTCGCCCAACTCTCCGATAATTTATATTCAAATGTATCCTCAGTCAACCAAATAACTCACTATAAACTAAGCACAATCAATGGCTTCCCGTCTAGAATAAAAAAATAGACATCCTTCCTCCATATATTCTCTGATGCTAACTAAGCTTAGATGCTCAATGTGTATTCTAAACCCATGCAAGTAGTTGGAATATACACGTCAGGAATGTCTGACCAGAAAGAGTGGGAGGGCAACAGGAACAGGAACGCCAGGATCCTGTTGTGCAACAGGAGCATCACTCGCTGTGGAAACAGCAGAACGACAGGTGCCTGCCGCAGTTTGCCTAGAGATGAAGAGCGACTAGTGACAGCATGGCCAGCCATGTTGGGAAGGACGGGGGAGGAGCGATGCAGGGCGGGTCGGCAGTTTTTCAGTTTTCCCCTCTCCAGTCACCCTGAAGGGGCGGGGATTTATTCATAATTAGGATATACAGTATATTGCTGCAGTCTTTTTGGCTTCTGCAGCTTCGGGAGGGCGGTTATCTCAAAAATACTACTTAAAAACTATCTTATGATTAACTCATAACTAAAAACACAGCCACTTTTGAACTCATTATTTATAAATATTATTAAAAAATTCATGGAAAAGTTATTTTTATTGTTCAATCTTCTAAATATTTGATTTTTTTTTCATCCACTCGCACATTCAATCTTAAACTATATACACAAACACATTCACTCACGCATTCATACCACTTTTCACTTCACTTCACTATATACACTATTTACACATGTCGTTTTTCGCCCCGGCGCCGACTTTACTTAATGGGGGTCGCCAGTAGCCGCAATCTATTTTACAGGAAAATCAAAAACCTGGAGGTTTCTCATTTCCACGCAGCACTTGGACAACTATTAACAGAATACGTACTGGACACGGCCGCTGTGCTGATTTAATGCATAAATGGAAGATAAGCCCTAGCCCGCGGTGTGACTGCGCAGATGTCAGGCAAACTACACATCACATTGTCAATGACTGTCCGAGAAGGAAGTTTCCTGGAAACCCCCAAGAATTCAACGCAGTAACTGACAATGCGGCCCAATGGGCAAAAGAACTTGACTTAAGGCTTTAGAATCAATATTTTAAGACTGATCAAATCAACTTTTTATTGTAAATTAGACATATAGTTTTTACTTAATGTGCTATATTGTTTTTAAATTGTGTACTTGTTCTTTTAATTGTTTTGAATTGCTCTCTTAGTGTGAATTTTTTTCCCCTTTTTCTTATTGTATTGTTTCCTACCATACGAATAAATAAAAGTAGCCGCAAGCATGGCAGGACGTCAGCAGCAGCAGCACTGCGGAGGAGGAGGAGGTACGGCCCAACGGAGCGGCGGGGGGGTGGGTTCAGCGTGCGGAAGTCATTCTCTCCGCTGGCCGGGGCTGGCGGGGGAGGGGAGGGGGCTGCGCTGGGCCTGGGGCAGGGGCGAGGCGCGTCTCTGCGCGGTGGCAGGTGCGTGCAGGCTATCTGCGCACCATCGCGTCACGGACGCCGCCCCGCGGATGCATAATGGATGTGCAGGGGGTACCTGCGAGGCCTGGCGTTCGCTCGTCAACGAGACACATCTGCATTATGTGGAGAGGGCACCGTCTGTTCATTCTTTTCTGCTCGTGCCCAAGCTCTGATAGAGCATTAGAGGACATGTATGATCCCTTCCCTTTTTTCCCTAAAAAAAGTAATGTGAACACTTTTTCATTATATTTGTAAATTAGGCCAATAAAAAAGGGGATCATATAATTATTTATTTAATGATTGATACATAAGGTTGGAAAACAATAAAAAGTTGCATTCAAAGGACTGCCGAATATCCGAGTCCCGGTTAACAGAGACACACATCAGAAAAATAACAAAATTAAAGAAGAACTCCGATCTACATTTTTACAACGTAGGTGCATAGTCATGTATTGTGGAGGTAAGAACTTATTACAACAATTTTTACGGGAAATAATTCTATCCGTCTAAGGTTTAATGTAGATTATGTTCGGTTAATCGGATTTTCTTAGTTCTTTATTGAATATATGTTTAATTATTTATGTACTGATGTACATTTTCAGACTGGATTAACATTTAACTAAAAATATACTTTTAGCCTCATTTTTACGTGCACATGTATCAAAAGAACTCCCAATTATCAGAATTTTTTTCATATCCGAAGTAAACTTCATTAGAATTTGCATCTCTATTGTGATTCTATTTACTTTGACGAAAACAAGGTAAAACAGGATAGAATTTTTAGATATTTAGACAAAATCGCGGAGTAAAAAAGAAGAGAAGTGTAAATATTTTTGAAATCGAAAACAGAACTATTTCTCCTTGAGAGAATTCGAATCTGTTGAACCTCAGTTAAGCAGTCTTTTCAATAAACAGAGCTGTGAGCGATTTACCCGCTAAGGGAAGACACCTTAGTGTCGGCTCGTACTATCAAAAGAAAAAAAAACATTTTCTCTCCTGGAGTCACTATTGGCAACATATGCGAAGCATGCTTTACAATAAGACAAATCTGGCCAGCGAGTGGGAATACAGGTAACAAAGACGCTGTCGCCTGCATGCGCTTGACGTGGAAAACGAAATATCGCAAAAAAGAACCACAAAAAACAAAAAAACAAAAAAATGAAAGTTATCGTGACTCCTCAACAGACTCTCAAAACTCTTCAAAAAAATAAACATAAAACCTACATCAGTCTCCAATATAAAATTATGACGTTCCACAAGCGAATTAAACAGAAATTTAAGATATTCGAAACCAAAATCTAGGCTCAGCAGCACGCAGAGTTGTTATTCTTTAGAATTTATAAAGATATAAACCTCTCATCTATTGCAGACGAAAGAAGTGAAAGAAGTCAGGACGATCCAAACTTCTTCATTAATAACCTTCTTGATAAAAGCGTAGACACCTTTTGATCCTGTGAAAACGTAACTCTTATTACCACAGAATGGATATCTGTACATATAAAAGTGAATTCAACCGACATCGATATCACGAAAAGTAGTGTATGAGTAGATGTGAAATTTTCACGGGCTCTTCTTCAGGATTGTTGCAATATGCTTGCAAAATTTGTTAAAGACAATTTAACATAAACGCAGAAAATAAATAATATGTTAGTAAATGCACCACGATTAGTAATTTTCGCCAATCACTAAGAGGAGATTGGTTTTTATATATTTCGCCAGAGACCAGTATCGATGCCTAAGAATACGCAATAAGATTCTCTTTCCTGGTTCCTATTTTTTGACTCGACAACCCGCTACGGGTCTTGGGCGACCAGCGGTGCCCCAGCCTCTCAGCCATGGAATAAGGGGTTCGTGCGTTTAACACGAAGACCTCTTCACCGTATGTACTGTTCTTCGTAGCCTAAGAATGGGCTTTCTCATTGTCAAACTACAATAGATACTGCGACATTTGTAAGGAAAGCGCACAGGTATAATTTGTCTCGACATAATAAGACACTAAGATTTTTAAATTCTGTGTTCCAATGGGGCCTTGCTTGTTTTAATTGACTTAGGTAAATGTACTGTTGTGATGCTATCAGATTTGTGTAACTATACTGAAAGAACATAATGTGAATTTGCAAATATGAAAATCCATAAGAGCGTGAGCGTGGGCGTGGGCGTGAGAGGGAGAGGGAGAGGGAGGCGGGGTCACGGGAGCGGGCGAGAGGGCGGCTGAGTGGGCGTGGGAGGCGGGAAGGCCGCCGCGGGCGCCCAAGGATGAGAACGCTCACACGGGACCATCCCCACGGCGCCGAGCTTCAGGCGCGGCGCAGCGGAGCGGCGCGGAAAACAGCTGGCTCACCTCGGGCCACGGCTCACCTGCAGTCTCAGAGTACGTTAATTCATGTTCCTGTGACACGTATGCCGCTGATGATGCCTTGTGTGATGTGTGATGACCTGATGACGATGTGGGACGTGTGAGGTGGGATGATGTGGGACGACCTGATGATGTTCAAGGAACCAATATAAAACGCGTTTGTATTCATGAAATGACTGCTATGGCGTAGTTTGAGTACGAACTTGCATGAGAACTTGCCTAGATAGTGTATGATCTATTATCACAGTCTAAATTTCCGCACTGCTTCCAAGTAAGCATTGCTTACTAAGTAATCTTCATTTATAAGGTCTCCAAATCAACATGTAATTTTCCATTTGTGTAGCCCAAAAATCCTCCATAAAAAGTTGACTTTTCTGGATTAACTCAAAGCACGTTGTTCTTAAATACGCAACTGTTCGAAGGATATTTGAACTAACATCTTTTAACCAGACAAACGGAAATTTTAAACACAACCATATTGGAAAAGGATAGCCCATTGAAATATCTGATTGACAGAAGGTACATTTTTTTCCAGGAATAATATATTTTTATCAAGGAAAGAGAGCACACACAGATAATCAAGTGAGACATAGCAGATATATTCGTAAAGTTGTATTTTCAACTTCCAATTTACGGAATATTGCGTTTATTTTAGTGTATAAATCACAAATTGTGACGTTAAATTAATTAAGTTTATAAAAAACTGATAATTGAAGGTCACTAAACTTTATAACAATAAACAACTCAAAGATAGTACTGTCAAATGACAAGTAAATCTGAGCTTTTGTAATTCATTTTCTCAAAAAATGCTTTTTTATATAAAATGTATTTTACTGTCATATTCCTGACATTAATTCAGCAAAATTGAACATGAAAACTCGCCTCGAAAATTATTATCATCTTCAGACAAAACGAAATGCTTATTATCTTGCAAAACAATTGATATTCCCATCGCAATTCTCCAACGAGGTATTACGCGCACGTACTATCGTCTTCAGACCGATGAGGTCAGGACTCGTGGACTGGAAGGCAAAGTGGTAACGACTACTCGCACACCAAAGGTCTTCGTCCTCTGTTCGATACGCAGACAACGCCCAATGAGATCATGCCTCGCTTACATTGCCAGAAGATACTACCAGCAATAAGAAATGTGAATGTCACATTCATCTGCTGTCGAAGTATTGATGGCATTGTATAAATAATTCACTTTAATAATGTCAACCAATTTTTTTATTTAATAGATTAGCATGGCTTGTTGCTAAATTCTTCTTTTTTGGCAAATCACACTGTGATGACTAAGGAATCATTGGTAAAGATATGAATTTGATTTTTCCTCACAGTATTTGAAATATGAAATAAATAATTAGTGACGGAATATCAAAGTGTATTTTGCAAAGGAATTTCTCTATAGGCTACAATGATCTGTAATTAATAAAATCAGTCACCACAATCTTAAAATTAGACGTGTATCAAAATTTATTCATAGCATTTCAAAAGGCATTTAACTATTGAATTTATTTATTAATTTAAATTAACTATTGAATGGATTTGTATACATATTTCTCTCTCTCTCTCTCTCTCTCTCTCTCTATATATATATATATATATATATACACATATATATATATACATATATATATATACATATATATATATACATATATACATAAATATATATATATACATATATACATAAATATATATACACATATATACATAAATATATATACATATATATATATATATATATATAATAAAAACAGTTGTCAGGTCAAAAATATCAATTTTGATAATAATAGCACAGCCTCCATTAAGATTTTAATTTTTTCCATTTCTCATATTATCGCCCAACCTCATTATATCCACCATATCTTGTTTTAAATTGTAAGTTATAATAACAAAAATAACAGTATACAATAACAATTACAGTAAATGCGACAACACAAATAACAGTATACAATTAGAGTAGTATTACAATTTAAAAACAGTACACAATTAGCAAAATCAGCGCATGTACAAGATTTAAAAAAATTCTTTTAACTTCTTGAGCAGCCTCTTAAGCAAACAGTCGTATTGCAATAACTCAAATGGTCAGAGAGAAAGCAAAGTGGGACACCAGCCGCAAATACAGAACCGCCTAACAAGAGACCCACAATCGACCTTCGAGCTCGAGTGCACAATCGATTCCAAGTGGGGAGCGTCCACCGCCGGCGCTGAGCAGCCTACAAAGCAGGCACTCGCCCTCCCACGCGCCCTCCGCCGCACCGAACAACGCGCTGCCGAGCCGCCTCAAACTTCATCTCTTCATCCGTATTATGTGAGCATAGAAGATGGGTTTTGCAGCCCTCACACGCAACCAATCTTTATAAATAAGGCCTCTAAAGAACCAAAACTTCACGGACACTTGACGAATGGTACTTTAACTTAAAAAATTGAAGAATTTGTTGAAAAAAGGGCAGTTAATTTATTCATGTCAAATGCAACCCGTAACACTCTGACTTTTTTTTTACTCTCTCTCGCTCTCTCTCTATTATATATATAACCCCAAACCGAAGAGTTTTAGGGCTTTAAAGCCTGGAATTTTGAAGCGAAAGACATCAAAGGAACGATCCTCACACCATAATCTATGGAATGAGAGTTTCTCCGACATTCTATTATATTTTGTTGGTGAGGCGCTTCTCAATTCTACCCCACCTACTCAGAAACGTGCTGAATCTGCTCCTGTGTGCGTAATTAAACTAATTACTTGATATATCCAATTGAATTGCACTGTTGTACCTCTCTGTTCGGTAATAAAGTTAAATAAGAATAGTTTCTATTGACAACGGTGCATTGTACTGCTATGATAAAATACGTTCAGATAGTACAATTACAAGGAGAAATATAGAACAAGTGACGGAGGGTAAAAGGTTCTTGAAGTAAAATATATATTTTGGACTTAATATGGAAATGAATACGGAAGCCGCTGGGGTTTGACACGCGAGAGTTTTCGCACGGGTACGCTAGTTTTATTCATTCATTTTCTATTTCATTTTGTCTCTCAAAGTCATTATTGTTCTACTACAATATAATTAATTTTTATATTGTCTGATTAGAGAAATCAACTCTACTCATTTCGACTCATCTCAACTCTACTCTGCCTCATTTGCATTATTGCGATTTCCTCCTTACGGACTTTAAGGTCAAGCAACAACGCAAATTACAAATAGCACAACATGCATGCATCCCTTTCATATTCGATCTTAGGAGATACGATCATGTATCGGAATTTTACGGTCAAACAAAAATTCTCTCAATCAAAAAAGGAGAACTTTACATTGCCTCCTCCTTCTCCATAAAATTTTACAGTAGTAGCTATCAAACGCACTTATTGCACAACTTTCAAATGCTGACGCTGGAATGATCACGTTCCTCGCGATTACTATGCATACCTCCGCACAATACGGTATCCTACAGTAAGTCATTTACTGTCACTATAATTAGAATATGCAACTCACTACCCACATATCTAAAACAAATTAGTGGTTTCTGGAAATTTAAAACACAACTCAGAGATTGGATTAAAACAATTAACTATTAATAACACAAGCCCCTATTCCCATTTTCACTTCCTAATTAAACACACTACGTACGCTATGATCAACGATCAAATTCAAATATATGTCAAGATCTACTTTTGTACTTTTCCCCTCTTTACACCATCGCTGAAAGCCCTAACGACATATCTTCCTGTCTAATTCAATGCCCTAAAGCAAGTATATTACATTTTAGATAATAAGATTTTCATACTCTTTCACACATTTTCTTGCTACGCTTTATTTATCTTGTTCATTTGCCAGCTTTCTGTTTCTTTTTCTGTTACAGATTATCTTCCAGACTTCAGCCGACTCCGTTCAACCAGGAAAACTGCATCCATTACATCAACAATGTTATATTCCTATTATCATCTTGTCCCCTCCCCACCTTCCCCAGTTTTCCTAATTCATTCTAACTCCCTCTACTTTCATTCTGTCTAGTGTTACGGCCCCAGGCCGCCATCCTGATTGAGGTTTTCCTGGGTTTACTCAATCGCTTAAGGCGAATGTCGGGATGGTCCCTAGTCTTGCATCCTTGATATAAATGTAAAATATGCCCTCCTTTTTCTTTACATTTGTTCACAATTGAGGCATTCGGGTATGCGTGAATTTCTGACATTTTACGAAAGTAAAATTATTGACCTACCATGCCTTTCTTATAAATAAGAAACATGGGGTCTCTTTATATCATGTTAGTTTTAGAATCCAGGAAATTGACAATGAAATTACATTAACACTTTATGTTTCATTAGTTATGTGTAGCACACTTCCATTAGCTAATACGATCGTTGCAATTTCGTAAGTAACGAGAAATGTCCGTTATCATTATTTCCGCCCGAACGCACGGTGGGCTAGAATCCCAAAAACCTGGCCATAATATAAAGAGTTGTTTCATTTATACCAAAGTTAGTATGTAAAGATTATAAAAGAATGGCGGATCCAAGATGGCGGGAAATATTGATAAGTCATTTTTTTCATATAAAAGTATTTTTGGGGAATAACGAGATTGCTAATAAGATTATGAGTTCAAAAATTCAAAAGACCAAAATGGCGGATAAAAATTTTGTTAATGTCTTTTTATTAATATAAAACTCAATAGTTAGAGATTGTTGTAGTTAATGGTTAATATATCTCAAAAAATTGAAAGCTCGAAAACTGACAGAGGATAGAAGATGGTATAAATTACAACAAATAATTTTATTTCAATTACAATTATTGATTTAGTAAATTGTTTGTAATTATAATTAGAAGTTGTAGTTTTCTTCTCTTTCTTCTCCTTCTTCAACTGAATCATCATCTTCAAAGACTGTTTCCTCATCATCTGCATCGGAATCTTCACAATATTCTGCCACAGGAACTAAGAGGGCAACGGCTTCTGCCGACACACTACAGTTTGTTTGGTGATGATTTGCGTTGAGAAACGTAGGAATCTTTGGTTGTCAAGAATATCCTGAACACATCATCCATGGTCTTAACTCTCGAAAACTTTCGTGAAAAACTCAGGTGATAATGCTTTATCAACTTATTAGTTGATTCTTGACAGTTGCTTCCTCCTTCATCCTCCGACAGTTGACCGATGGATAAAATGGCCGAAGAAATAATGTCTGGTCCGTGGATAAACAATCTATGGACTGCTGTTGGCATGTTGTACCAGAGGTATTCTTTGAAGTAGTGTCTGTCAGTTGCTACGGCGTAAAATATAACCAAAATATTCAGTTTAACATAAGAAACCGGAATGCCATCATTTCTTGAAGATTGTATAATAGTAATCGCGACGCGGCCTTTGTCCTTATCTAAGTTATACATCCTACTGTGAAGGAGAAAGCGTTGTCCTAGCTGTCCAACAGCGTCTACCTGGCAATGGTTAGTGCGAGCAATATAGCACGCATGATAGCTGCCGATTCTATGAAATTTGTTGGATGTACTTCGCAGAGCGAGGCACATCAGGAGACGTAACGGGCAATGTAGACTGTCGGAAGTGCAGAATCGTATGGCCAGTCGTGCAGAAGTAGAGTGCGTCAGTCATAATGTACCCTTCTTTTCATATCTACTTCAATCCGTTTCGAAAGAAACATAGTACTTTGTTCGATCATTCTAAACATATGTATGCTTCAGATGGAGCGCCATTTTGTTTACTATTGTGAACAGCGCACAGTCGTGCTACACAATTGGGTTTCAATCGATATAAATAGGTTCAAATATGATGAAGGTTACGACAGTGCAATAGAAACTTTCGGAAATTGAGAAAGAATACATCATGAGTTTCTTAATATTTTACCTTACTGGCGTTTGTATCAATTTGAAATTTGACTCTCTTGAAACGTGAGTTAGTGCTTTAAGTCCTAATGATATATTCAGAAACGTTAGCCTACGCCTTCGTCATCTGAGTTTGAAGAAGCAGTCTACCTAGTCTAGGAACAGTCTACTTACGCAGTTCTGCGACCGTCTACGCTCAAATCGTCAAAACATGACAATGAGCTGAAAATACAACACAGCATTTTCACCGTCTACTGCAACAACACTACGTGAATCACAGAGCATCCACCTAAAATAAAGTATTCTCTGCATCCTGCATACTTTGGAGTATGTGCAGCCTTGAGCGAGCCATATGACACGATGCTAACGAATGACTTCCACACTCGCAACTTCCTCCCGTCGCGGCCTCCTCCTGGGACGGGCGTCGGGTTCTTGAAGTGCGGGCGGCGTCGCGCTGAGAGGCGTCACCGCAGATGTCGGGGGCGTCGCGGCGCTCCGTGCCTCACCAGAGAACCCGACGTACCCCACCCCTCCGCAGCCCTCACTGTCTCCGCACCTCCCGTCTACCCTGCCGCCGCAAAAGCCAACGTTTCCGTCACGGCCACCGCCGCCACCAACACCGCCGCGGCCCCCGTCCCCGTCCCCGCCACCGCCATCGCCAACTCCATCACTATCACCACGGCATCCGCCTCCCCGCCCTGTACGGTGTTCCCTCACCATCGCCACCGCCCATAACGCAGCCCCTCTGGCCACCGTGTGGCCAACGCAGCCCCCGTCCCCGCCACCGCCATCGCCAACTCCATCACCATCACAACGGCCTCCGCCTCCCCGCCCTGTACGGTGTTCCCTCACCATCGCCACCGCCCATAACGCAGCCCCTCTGGCCACCGTGTGGCCAACGCAGCCCCCGTCACCGCCATCACCACCATCACTCTCACCATCGCCGCCTGCCCCGCAACCGTCCCCGCGATCCTCGTCCACCCGGCAACCGCCAATCGTATCACACCTTCCGACGCGCCGCCAATCCCCACGGGCGCCCCGAGCTTCCGGGCGGCGCCGCGGGGCGCGCGGCGGCGCGTCATCGATTTTCCGCGCGCCGAGGGCGCGGTGCGCCGCGCCGCGTCGCGAGGTGCCATGCGCCAGACGTGCCGCGCCGCTACGGCCAGCCTGCATCCTGATGCGCGCGCGAGAGGGAGAGGGAGAGGGTGCTGTGTATGCGCGCCGCGGGCCGCGTGTTCCTCCGCCCAGCGCGTCGGCGGCGCGGCGCGTGGCGGCACGCCCCCTCCGCCCACATCCGCCCTCCGGTGACGCCGACACTGCGCCGCCGCCTTTGCGACAGCGCTGCGCTGGCGAGTAGCAAACCACGGCGCGCTGGCTTCGCACGAATAATTCAATTCGATTCAAATCAATGATGACTTATTTTACGCGGTAAGGATCAGATACGCTCTTCCCCGTGACCACGCAAATTATGTTACGCTACTATCTCGATCAGGTTTTTCGTCCAGTTTCCCTGATCCATTGAGCAAATGCTGAGATGGCCCCTTGTTTTGCTTCTGGACATAAATGTAACTTCATTATCTGTGCACGTCTTCTAGAATTCAGTGGAAAATACAGTTATTCAAATTATCGTTTCCATGTTGTCGCGGAAGGATGTATTATTCCGAAGGACATGGATAAGAGCCCAAAATTTATTGCTTATTTATCCTTGAAAATAGATTTTATTATAAGGGAGCTTTTTTTATTTTCTTTTTAATTTTTTTAATTCAAGTAGTATATCACTTAGTGTAGGTATCACACAATTTTGAAAATGTGCACACAATTCACTTCTCCCCATAGCACGTCATACGCAGTTTTAATTGTTTTTTGACGTAAAATAAATAAATAAATACTTTCGCCGTCTAGAAAAGGAAGTTGGTATCATTCGGGCGACGAAATATGCAATTAGCACACGGGCTTCTTGCTTTTGAGGATCGTTTACATGCAGTAGATCTACAACACGGGACAGTCCCATTTACTTCCCTTCCGAAGGGAGGCATACGAAGTGTAATTTCGCCTTTAAAAATCCACGACTTCAATGGGAATCGAAACAGCGAACTCGGGTATAAAACTTTCGATTCACCGCTACTTCACCAAAGACGTGAAAAGGTACTAATCAGTCCCCGGGTTCAAATTCTGTTATCTGTGTGTGTAAATGTGAGGGACAATGTGAATTCGCCTCCTAAGTGCGTCTTTTGGAGTCCAAAGGAACGTAGCGCTCAGCGCGGTTGCTCAAGTGGGCGGCACACTTAGCATACCCTAGCCCAGCTATTATGGTCTGATTCCTCGAGGAGAGATGAAGGAAAGCGATCGTGCACATCGGCCCTAGTCCAGTGAAAGACGAATAGACTCAGAATTATCAGTTATTTCAGGGGCGCACGAGTGGCTGGCCCTCTCGCGCTTACCTGCGGGAAACCGGTGTGGCCTGCTGCCTTATTGAGTCAGCCTGACGGACGGGGAGGAGAAAAGGGGAAGGGAGGAGCTCAGATGCGATCGGTTTGAGTCTAGTGAAAGGGCGGCAAACGCATTGGGCCACCACTGGAAGCTTGGCAAGAATTCTTGCATTAGAGCAGCACTGAGCAGGTAGAGGACGGTGTGTTGTCTCGTTCATCTGGGTGCTATGGTACAAATCTCTGCAAGGTATAGTGGAATTTATGGTGTACGAAACGGTTTCGACTTTCAAGCGAATTCTTCCGAGTCCCTGGTCGTACATAGCATACGGACGGTGTGTTTGCTTCACACCATTAGGTTGTAAAGTTTACCAAAAATACGTGACATTCCATGCGATATGTGGTGATCAAAGCTTTGATCCCTTTTAAACGCGTTGTCCTTGCAATTGCAAGGCGAACTGCATCATAAAAGTCTAGCTTTGCACTAAAAGGTGGTGAGTTGAAATCACACTCACTTATGTTTCCTTGAAATTTCTTATCTCCCTTTGTTAAACCTGCGTTCTCCTTCTTGAAGGGTACGACAAGAAGTGAACAAAATTATAGATGGCTAGGCAATGATATTACCTTTTGAACCCCCCTGAATGTACTATTCTTGTCTTTTCAAGCATATATAACCAATTTCATTAGTGTAATTTTCACGTCTATTCAGTGATGTATTGTCAGAGTCTCATAAGAAATACACATCAAAGATTACGCCTAACATACTATAGTCAGGAATTAGAATAATACACCAGATGGCTCAGGCATCAACTGATGTCACTGCAGTGCCTCTAACCGGAGAGTGAAATTCGATAATTTCCCATGGATTCTCAGATATTGATCTGGCGGCTCCACACATTCGTTATTCGGCGAACACCGAGCAACCGCTCGCCGAATCCCGAGTTGGGTGGATGAGTTGCTCGCTATTTGCCGAGTGACGAACATTCGGGATTCGCCCTACCCACCGCGTATCGGTCTTTTGGACACATCAAAGGGAGCGAACATCCGCCGAACATGTCAGCTGCTCGGGATTGGGCGAGCACTCGCTCGCTGCTCGGCGAATGCCGAATGTGTGGAACCAGCTTCAGACGAATGCCGATGCAGTACCGTGGTCGATAGACCGCGCGCGTATGTCCTTCCTCTTCCCTACCCTATCCTCTCCCAATACTTCCAGAAACTTACTGATCACTTACATAAACTACATCACCACATGTCGGGAGACCTGTCGGGATATTAGAGCTTGTCCCGACTAGGACGGTTCTTTGCTAGTGGAGATAACTGGATGGTAAATCCCAGCTAGCCGAATGCTAGGTCAGCATCGGATCTCATCAGTTCGCGCGGGAAGAACACCGCCACTTTTTTTTTCTTCTAGGGCTTTTATCCAGCCGACAGCCGGTTACCCTTTACGCCCCGATGGGACGCATATTCGACCATACACTAGACACCAACACACTTGCGGGCTCCTCTGATCTGAGGTCAGCAGAACGCGAGGCCCTCCGCGACAACACATACATACAAAGTCAAGGGACGAACAACCATGCCCAAGGCGGGACTCGAACCCGCGACCCTTCGGACCGAAGCGCTGAGTGGGTACTCGCTCTTAGCCACTTCGGCCATCCAGGTCGGCACACCGCCACTTGCTGTGATAAAACATGCGGTACACTCACGGGACCAATGACCATTGTTGGTTGACGCTCCCAGACATACGAAATAATCAATAACATTATTCTAGAAGTGACAAAAATTGTTCTGTAGTAATCAAAGGCACTCCTGCACTCGGAAGCAGGTGCAAGGGCTGCGCCAGGGAGTTTTTTCATTTTCCCCTCACCAGTAGCCCTGGTGAGGCGGGAGTTTACTCAATTCATGGGTGTACATGGGCTCCGGCATTGCTGCTTTTGGAGCTGCGGGGAGGGATTTATCTTAAATAAACTAATTAATCTAAATATTAAAACTAAATACACAATGCCTCTTTGGGCGATTGACGTTTTATACAATAGATTTATTTAAATGGATTTTTCAAGTTCTTAAAATGATCTTGTCTTCTTTTCCTTTTTCTGTGACATTTTTCACTCATTTATTCTTAATCTATAAATACAAACACATTCACACACTCATTCATACCACACTGCACTTCACATAACTATTTACACTTTGTACACTACACTGATTAATTAACATCACGGCGCCGACTTTACTCTGGCGTCCGTGGCGCAGCGACGTTTTCAGGGCCTGTCGGTTCAGATCCGGGCCAGGGAGAGACTGTGCGCCGGGCACTGCGCGGCGCGGCCCTCGACGCGAAAGGCGACGCGCCATTCGTTCTGCACGAGGGCCCCGCGCAGGGCGGCGCGCCCGCGCTACGCGCATGCGGAATTTACGAGCCCCATCCGCCGCTCTCCACCGCGCCGGCCGGCCAGCGAGGGGGCGACTGCGGCGTGACGCATGGCCACTGGCAAGGGTTACGGGTGGCGCGAGGGGAGGGCGTCGCCCCTCGCCGCCCTGGACCATCCTCCGCCCCGCTTCCCGCTTCGACCAACCAGCTTGGTCGCCCCGCTGCGCCCACACCGCTTCGCTCGCCCTGCATCGGCCTCCCCGTCCCATTTCAGCCTTCCACTTCCGCTCGGCCTTTCCATCCCGCCCCTCCCTGATTGCTTCTCTGTCCCCGTCCCGCTTCGGCCTCCCTGGTTCATCCTCCGCCCCGCTTCCCGCTTCGACCAACCAGTTCGGTCGCCCCGCTGCGCCCACACCGCTTCGCTCGCCCTGCATCGGCCTCCCCGTCCCATTTCAGCCTTCCACTTCCGCTTGGCCTTTCCATCCCGCCCCTCCCTGACTGCTTCTCTGTCCCCGTCCCGCTTCGGCCTCCCTGGTTCATCCTCCGCCCCGCTTCCCGCTTCGACCAACCAGTTCGGTCGCCCCGCTGCGCCCACACCGCTTCGCTCGCCCTGCATCGGCCTCCCCGTCCCATTTCAGCCTTCCACTTCCGTTTGGCCTTTCCATCCCGCCCCTCCCTGACTGTTTCTGTGTCCCCGTCCCGCTTCGGCCTCCCTGGTTCATCCTCCGCCCCGCTTCCCGCTTCGACCAACCAGTTCGGTCGCCCCGCTGCGCCCACACCGCTTCGCTCGCCCTGCATCGGCCTCCCCGTCCCATTTCAGCCTTCCACTTCCGCTCGGCATTTCCATCCCGCCCCTCCCTGACTTGCTTCTGTGTCCCCATCTCGCTTCGGCCTCCCCGTCCCGCCTCGGTATCCCCGCCCCGCTTCTGTCTCCCCGTCCCGCTTCTGTCTCCCCGTCCCGCTTCGGCCTCCCCGCACCCTTTCCGGCTCCCTGCACCACTTCCAGCTCCCGGCACCGTCCCGTTTCACCCTGTCCCGCCACTTTGTTCCGCCTCGCTACTCCGCTCCCCGCCACGCCCCGTGCTGCTCTGTCCCGACGCTCCCTCCCCACGCAGGGCCGAAATCGCCAGGGGCCGTGCGACGTAATTCACGCCGGTGGCGGCGGGAGGATGGGAGGGCCCGCTGGGATTTCTAACGCCCTGCGCTAGAGGGAGAGTTACGTCGATACACTCTGGAATGCCGGGGAGCAAGTGGCAGATGCCAAATGGCAACGATGGGGATGGGTTGACGCCAGGTCGTGGCAGTGGGCGAGTTTAATTGCAAATCACTGCGCACAGATGGCTGTGAGTTCAGACATAGATCAGAACACATTTTGAAACCAATTCTTAATATCCAAATCACATTTCGTCGAATATTGTTTGTATTAATGTAATCTGTGTCTTAAATATAGAAGACTAGAAATAGTATATGGAGATCAGTGTTCCTCTGAGTGTGCTCTTCAGAATTTGTTTTTCGAATTATCGTGAACTCTTCAGAACTGGGGTTCCGAAAGTCTGATTGAACACGCCAAGTGATTGGTGTGGTCTCCTGGCTTAAATTATCATTCAGAACTTCCTTCGAAATGACATTTCTTGCTTTGCAGATCTGATAACAATGCTGATCATTGTAACATGGAGATAAAACGTAAGAATTATCACAATAATAAGCAGCGCGTTGAGAAAGGAACTTAAGTTTGTGTTTCATCTGAACTGCTTCTCTTTACTTATTTGTAGATAGATTATTTGTAAGAGATATATCTCATAAATTAAAAATATCTCTTTTCACTTGTTAATATCTCGTAACTATGACAAATCTGTCGCCATCTCATAATCTGGATACGTCGAGCTTCACTACTCCTGCTGTGTGGCTGGGCTTCCAGGCTACGTGACAGTTTTTTTTTTTTTTTTTTTTTTTTTTTTTGCGTAGAATCCGTTTCTGTTATGAAATATTCTATTAAACATTTTTGCTCCTGTCCTCGTATACTGGATATTATGAATATCAGTTTAGTATATTTTATAGCATTACGTCCTTATTTTCGTCTTACGAAGAAGCAACCATTGATCTCAAGATCCCATTTCTAGTCTTTTATTTGTTCTTGCACACATTACATTAATATTAACAACATTCCACGAAGTGTGATCTGAATATTATTAATATCGATATCTGGCGCGAAGGAATCATATTCGTCACAGCCAACTCTCGAGCAGCAATGTGCCGTGGGTACATAACCTGCGTAGGAGTCCGTAGTCTCGGCACGTTAGCTACTACTTTGTTGCTCAGATCTCGCGCAGCGTGCGCCGGGGCGCGGCGCGGACGAAGCTTCCAATCCCTACGGACACCGCGCCCCTCCCACGCCGCCCAAATGACGTTACGGTGCACTCCGCTCCAGAAGACCCATCTCTCGCCCCGTCATATTTCCCTTCAATATCGCCTGCGACTCCCCTTCATATTTCTCGCGAGGGAATGCCTCCGGTAATGGCCACCTAACTGCTTTGGAGTCCCCACTGCGACTCGGAGTAGGGCAGCGAAAAGGGAAGGGCGGTGAGAGGGACAAAAGGTGAAGGCAAGATTGAAGGGAGGACATCTTACGGCGAGAGAATAAAATTAATTCAGAGAGAAGAATATGATGAAGTGTGGTTCAGGTAGAATCGAATAGAACAAAGAAAGAGAGGATGAAGAGGAGGAGAGACCAAATAGGATCTTAGGGTGAATGTGATAGAAAAATGTTAGCAGCAGTGCGCAAAGACCTTCGAGTATGGAAAAGGAAGGAAAGATAAAGGTATGATGAAGAGAATGAAAGAACAGAGATAAGGAAAGTGAGACGTGGAGACGAGAGACTAGGCAAAAAGCAACGGAAAAATAAATATAATGATATTATCTGCTGGTGAGGAGTTGCGATATTGAAATTGTCGCCAACATTTTGATTATAATTGTAATGATAAAATCTTTCAATTGATTAATCTTCCTGCATCAACTTAGAACACAACTCAATCATCTTAAAATTCACGAACTGGGTACTAGCATCTACTACACATTTACAAAAGTAATAGAATTGTAGATTGTGAAATATTAATGATCTACAAATGGTTTGAATTTTTATAAATAATTTATAAAAATGATTGTACTCAGTCAATATCATTTTCTGAAGTATGTAATAATTTTTATCAGTAATCTCATTTTATATAATTAAAATCCTGAAGATGGATGGAATGGATGGAGCCAAAACCCAACAATCTTCCATATTTGATTTCAGGGCTCAGGAAATAGGCAAACAATCAATATCAATCAATGTTCACAATTTGAATTTTTCAATTTTAAGTATGATAAAAATGTCTATTATTCTTTAGTCTGCTATTGCTATTGGCAATGAAACAAAGATTCTAGTACTTAATATAATAGTGAAAAGTTATGTAATCAATATTTTTTTAAATTTTAGTTTAATATAGTTAATTACTTGTACAATGTGAATTTCTATTTATGCTTTCAGAACCAAACAATCTGCATGTTGTTCGTACTGAGAAACATATTTCCTGCGGAAGAAAGAGGCTATTCGTAGTCCTTAATATTATTCAAACGGGTTAATAATAATAATAATAATAATAATAATAATAATAATAATAATAATAATAAAGTGTATTCAGACATTCCGAGTACTGACAGAATCACTACGTGCTCATGAAGAAACACCTCGAAGCCTCATCTGCTGCGAATCGGCTCGTGCTCGCGTCGGGGGCGCAGCGCAGGTGGCGGTGCCTCGACACGAGGGGCGTGAAAGCTGTGGCCCTGCTCGCTCGCCCACACACGCCAGTCGCACGCGCGCGACCATCTCATCGGCTCTTGCAGCAAAGAATGTTTATGAGACAAAGCACCTTCAAGCAATTTCTTGCCGGAACAATCCACGACGAGACAATGTTGAAGTGCTCGTTATTTCAACTCAGTCGCAGATTCAGAAACTGCGTAAGGCGAGGGGACATGCAGATGCACGGTTGGTAGTGGAGCTTTATTTGTGAATATTAAAAATGATTCCTGGTATTACGCAAGTATTAATTTAACATATCATGTAATAAATTATGTGTATTTAAAAAATATTATGAAATCCGTGCAACACATGCTGTGATAAGCCAAATACCCTGGGTTTAGTTTTACTGATAGAAGCGACATTGTTTACAAAATCGGAAGTCAAAGAATACGCGTTGTTAGGACAACGAATCAACAAAGTTTGATATTCCATGCTTGATGTCATAACGCTGTGCAAATGGACGCGGCCCCGAACACATTATGTGCACAAGGTGTGAAGAGGGCATTGGATGGGTGTGATCTTTTTAGAAAGACGCAAGGGAGGATTCTCTAGAAGTTTATTGTAGCGAACACACGTAAGCGGTTGGTGAGGTACGATCGGATTTTCAGCATAGGCTGGGTATTATGTAAATGATAGTGAGCTGGGAAGTTATGTTTTGTTTGAGGTTTGAGAGACTGGTCTTGTGTAAATTGTGATGTACATTGTAAATGGGAATTTTTATTAATGTAATAGTTGGAAGCTTGAATTAAATAGACTCCATATTTCAATGAGATGCATATTAGGGTAGCTCCGTGGATGGAAGATTTTTTTTAATAAGTAGCTGAAATAGTCGCGAGTAGGTGTTTCATAGGAAACACAGATAGAAAAGTCGTGACCGCGTATTAATTTGTGGGAATATTAAGTCCTAGTAATAGCAAACCGTTGAGGACATTCTGGAACAGTTTTTTTAATTTAGGAAAGAACGCAAGAATTGGTACACCGAGGATTCCATGGACAACATTCTGCTAGTCAGCCGAGAAGCCAGGGAACAAGACATTTTAGTAAGCTTACGAAGTATAGTCAAACCCATACGGTGTTTTAATGTTTATAATAATGGTACTGAAAAGTAATTCACATAAAATTAATAGAATTGTAATGTATAGATTATAAGAAGAAATGTTAAATGTTTTTATTGTTGAAAAAGGCTGATGATTTGAAGAAGTTGCCATCAATCTAATAACTGATTTCAATCAATAGAACTTCTAGGAATCGTGATTCTGTATAGAATTACACGTCCACATGCAACAGGAAAGGAGTATATGTTGTATGTCAAACCCACGTTTAAATTAGCAGTAAAAGTTAATAATTTAGTGTTAATAGAAATTCACAAATAGCTAGCCCACCGCGGAGCTCGACAAGAAAGATTTATCACAATACATATTGAATCCAGGAGAATACGAATTGAAACAGTTAAGTTCAAGATGTGGTGGAGCACGTGCCCTTACTGGTAATATTTCCTAGTTAACTAATTTTTTATATTAATCATTTTGTATTTATTGCAAAGCGCATTCCTACACCCAAATCATTTGTAGGGATAGTTCATAACTTATGACAGTGAATTTTCAAACACATATTAGTCTAAAAAATAAATACTGTTAATTGTGGACGTTAGTGGATGAAGGTCGTGATATTTTTTTGTTACTGAGAAAAAAAACTAAGACTGATGATCAAGTAAATAAATTACTTCTAAAAAACCATTTATCCATAAAAATTGTTATAGTATATTTCATGTGCTGTATTCATTTAAACAATTAAAAATTAGCTGATTTCCTTAACCGTGATATTGGAGTTCTCAATTACTTCACCGATCCAGGTGATAATAGTGACACTGAATTTATCATGTTTCGCGTCGAAAACATTCCTTCCAAAGTGTATTGTATAGACTCGAAACCTAAGATGCATATTAATTAGATCGTTGGTGATATGGATAACTTCTTATATGAATGTAAATAAAAGATGTCTGGTATCAATAATATGCGACTGAACTAATCAGAACTTCGTTTTCCGCCCAGACGCTGCAAGATAACTCTGATGATGATCGCTACGCGATCGAAAAGATCTTAAGATAAAATATACAGATTATTGGTACCGGACACCTTTTATTTACATCTAAGATGCCTAATTAAAGAATTTCCGCCACCATGCCCCGTAAAGAGGTTCTCAAGAATCTCTACCTCGGCTCGCAACGGTGAAGAATTTGGGGAATTCAAATTTCTTATTGCCACTGGAATATAAAGTCCAACTTTTAAAGCAGATGCTGTTTACATTTACTTATACATTAAAATTTAGAAGCCCTTCGCCTGCTAAAGTTATAAGGGCCTGTGAATGATGTTTTAATAAGTCTATGAAAACGATAATGATGATAATGTGAATCATCACTCATGAAAGTGAGATGAGTAAGAATGAAATTGTGAAATGAGAAGAGGGGAAACGGAAGAATTTCCAAGAAAACTCGCCGATAGCTTGCTTTGTCCACTACAATGCCACACCACGCCACGATCACCGTCGCTTTGTTTAAATATTCACGAACATTTAGAGTTTCTGTTGCTGGATTGATTGATTATTTCCGGTTTTCGGGCGCGTCAGCTACTATGGTCATTAGTCCCTAGTAAGTGCAATGCATTTTCTTCTCTCAAGAAAGGTGACGGAATGCTTTCCCTAGCTGGATGGTGAGATCCGACGCCGACTTACACGTCAGTTAGCATCTTCCCTATCCAGGTGTCTCCCACCAGCGGGACACTGTCTCAGACGTGACAAGCACTAAAGTCCCGATTGATCTCTCAACAAATGTTGTGGTGTAGTGCATGTGAGTGTGCGTGTGTAAGTAAGGGGTGAGGATAGGACAAGGAAAATGAAGGAAATATCGCGGGTGGTCCGCAGTCCGTTTGTTAGTGTACTGTTTGTCATTCGACAGGTGTGATCGGAGAGACGACGGATAACTACTGATCAGAGCAGTCGGTCCCGAGAATTTTCCTCCAAACAGGCTAAATTCGACATAGTTATGTAGCTAGAGTCGAAAATCCTACCACTTTTGGGACTGGAGTAACTGTTAAACAAACATGTTTTGATATTCACTTCATCTACATTTTGAACGGAAATTATTTTGATCAAATATGAAGTATGATGCTCGTTACAAACAGCAGTGTCCTTCCTAATCCACTGGAATTGCCTTAAAAGAACAGTCACACCTTAAAGAAGAGCCGGTAGGGCACCTACATCTTTACAGCTACGTTTTTAATTTTAAATATACACTTTTCACACTCTTAATTTTCCAAATTTAAAGTAGCCAACCTGGTGGAGACTTACATGCACCTTTTGTATCATCATGCACCATTTTTCTGAGGCGAATGCCGGAGCAGTACCGTAACAAACGGGCCTACGACCGCGCATGATCTTTCCTTCCTCTTTCTGGTCCTACCCTCACCGCTTACATACATTCATTTACTCATACATGCACTACACTAGCTATATATATATATATATATATATATATATATATATATATATATATAGTCACAAAATACACGTGGCATGCTAGCGGCAGCCGGGCTGGGTGAGGGTCAGAAGCACCTGGGCGTCACCCCTATCCTCCTTACCCCACCTTGTCATCGCTTTTTAGTTAAACATGTTTAGCTAGATGGGGAAGGCAATGATATAAGGACAAACTGGCCTAGTCCACCTCTTAGCCGGTCCGCCGGGAGAGATCCCCGCGGCCCGTTACCATCCCTTGGGCGGCTATAGACCCGGGTAGGATCTACTTTCTGACAAAACCTCTGCAAATTTACATCCGTGCCATCGAATGTACTGCGTGTGAAGTGTTTTTGTGGTTAACTATAGCGCAAGCTATATTTCCAAGAAGTGTGAAGGAGTGTTTATGTTGTATCGTACGAGAAAGAGTGTCAGTGTCTGCGTGTAGATGTCGACCAATGTACGATTCGATTAGCCTCCGCCGCGAGGCCCATTGCGGGCATTCACAGATGAGGTGAATCGAGGTCTCTTCCTCACCACAAATGCAGCGGGATGGGTATTATGCTTAATGGGTATAAATGCACCCTTGTATATTGTGCGAAGGGCCAGCGGGTGAACATGCCCGTGGGTCCCGGCAGCTCTACGCAGTTTCTGGAATAATGCCCTGGCTTTGCTGCACGACACTTTAACATGCTGTGTAAACGTCAGTCCAGGGTCAAGTATCACTCCTAGGTGTGTGTGTGTCTTGACAATCGGAATAGTTTGCCCTTGGTATCTAATCGTGGGGGACCTTCCTTTACATGGCAACCCCAAACCAGGAGCAGTGCGAACGGGTGCCGTAACTACTATGCACGCAGATTTTGCCGCGGCGATGGTAAGTTTGGACTCTTGGCTCCATAAGCTTACAACTTCAAGGGCTGCTTCTGTATTTCTTTCAAGCTCCCTGCGGGAGTGCCCGCGCGCGATAATCACTAGATCATCGGCATAGGCAATGGCCACTACCCCCGAGGTGGCGAGACGTACGAGGAGGGTGTTTATTATTAGGTTCCAGGAAAAGGGGCTGGAGTTGGACCCCTGTGGGCAACCTTTCGACTACTTGTGCCGCACTTCATCCCCTGTGTCTGACATGAGAGCATATCTGTCCTCGAAAAAGCTCTCATAAAGTTTGTATGTTTATCAACTTGCCAATGGCGAAGCTGAGCAAATATGTATGGTCACCAAGCATTGTCAAATGTCCCCTCTATATCTAAAAAGATAGTAACGACTTATCTGTGTTGTGTACTTTTAGGCATGTTATAAGATGGTTCACTGCGTCCTCTGTGGACTGGTGCTCTCTAAAACCAAATTGGTAGGGGAAAGGTCCCCTTTTTGCTTCATTCCTGAGGTAAGGCGGGCCATGGCTAGTTTGTCAAGGAGCTTCCCCGGGACAGGGAGCAGACAAATAGGTTTGTAGGCTTTTATTTCGTCAGGTCCTCTATCGTTCTCTTTCCTCAGCAAGGCCACTCGGGCGACCTTCCATGGATTGGGAAGTACTCCTAAATTTAGGCATGGGTTGTATAAGCTAAGAAGTTCATTGCTAATCAGAGGGACAGCTTCTTATATCCATGCCCGGGGTGTTGTTCAGT
This sequence comes from Teleogryllus occipitalis, assembly GCA_011170035.1. NCBI lineage: Eukaryota > Metazoa > Arthropoda > Insecta > Orthoptera > Gryllidae > Teleogryllus > Teleogryllus occipitalis. The sequence continues at coordinate 449,075 of BLKR01000270.1, read as the reverse complement.
TTGAGGGCTGACACTGTTATTACGAGGTCTTCATAGGAGAAATCTGCTGCTTCTGTCTCTAGGCTGCTGTCATCAGTAATGGCGGATCTGAGGGTAGCGTGCTCTGCGGTGTCATCTGCTCCGGTGTCCGGCGGGAGGAGGGCGACCAACACGACCCGTGCGGTATCCTGCCTTCTCTCGGTATCTATAGCCATTATCTCCCTTTATAGAGGAGAGGACGGATACGTCGCTTGCGAGAAGCTATTTTATAGGGAACGCCCCACGGGTCGCGGGCTGACGAATGCTCCACGTACTGCGCTCAAGAATGTTGTTTGCACTTATTGATTTCAAGGGCTATCTTGTTCCTGGCTCTATAAAAGTCTCTCAGCCTTCTCTCTGTGGTTGGATCTCCACGCTTTAGGCTCCTCTGGTACTACTTCCGTTTGTGCCTTTTATCCCGCACGAGCTCCGTGAGCTCCTCCCTCCACCAGAGCACAGTCTTCTGCCGTTCGGGTGGACCGTGGGGGATGCCCCCCAGGGCTGCTGTCATCAGGGCACCCATCAGTAAGCGGACGCGGTCTTCTAAGTCTGCCGCCTCCCATTGCAGCCTCACTGCTTCCATCTCTCGTTCCAATTTTGTCGTGAACAAGCCCCATCGGGCATTCCTCGCCCGGAATCTAAGTTCCTAAGAATTTAAGTCGGAGTGATCCCGTCATGCAGGGGCTCCATATGTAGCTCATGGAAGATCGCTCGGTGGTCGCTGAGGACCACTCCTTCTGCCACTCGCCACCCAGTTACCGGAGGAGCGTCGGCATCATTCACCAGTGTTATATCAATATTGGAGCTCACTTCCCAACCCCCCAATAGTCGAAAGAATGTCTCCTTTTGTCCAGGTACACTAGCACACATGCTGGGAGACCGTTCGGGAGCTAAGATCTTGTTCCGGCTGGAACGGTGCACTGTTGGTGGGAGGTACCGGGTAGGGGATTACTCCGCTAGCCGACGGTAGGTCGGTGCCGGATCTCATCACCTAACAGGGGAAGATGATGCCACCTCCCGGTGGAAACACTGCATTTACGGGACTAATGACCTTAGCAATTGACGTACCCGTAATCACCAACCAATCAATCAATCGGTCAGGTCGGCGGTCGTTGCATCTTCACCACAGACCGACTCGCGCACGGCCTAGGGAAGAGTCGTTTTAACTTGCAAACAACCGAACGTAACCGGACCTTTCTGAGCTTTAGTGTTATTTACCGTGACTCCACTAGGCATGTACTCTTGCCATGCATCTCTTGTAAACGCTCACTTACGAGTATGTAACGTAAGCATCACCAAATAGCCTATCATACGAGTTACGAAAGAAACGAGTTTCGAACTTTAAGAATTATGGAGATTTTTTAAAAAATAATAAAATAACCCCTAGAAAAAGAACTCAAGTTACGATAAGGATGCCACAAAAACGATCATTTAGAATGCCATGTAAAATGCAACTTGAACATGATTATTATCAAGGTTATCAGGAATGTTAAGTGTTTGTTACTCCTTTCTGTTGAGAAGAAATCACTGGGCGCAGATAATTTTTGATGCATAAAAATTACAAGTGTACGAAATAGACTGTAAAAAGTCACCTCGCGACTACAAGTTAAAGAACCTGGTCGTGCGATCTTCGCCGAAATTGTAAGATACGAGTCAACCGTAATTCCTCATGTCATTATATTATTTATAACTTTATCCGGAATATCGGTTCTTATGATTTGTTTGAATACGCTGACATGCAGTTTCTGCACCTCATACAAAATCACAGCTAGCGTGGTCTAGAGTTTCCTCCTCCGACGCGCAAACCATCCGTCGTCTGCGCCGCGTCGGGTCTTCTCACGCGCAGTATGCGGCGTGCGGGCGAGCGGCCGGGCAGCCGGGCGAACGAGCGGGCGGGCGGGCGGACGCGCTAATCTGCGCCCGCGTGTCCACCTGCTGTTGCGCGAACGGCCGCTCGCGCGGGGCCGTATGGCGCGGGGCCGGGCGCCGCCTGCGCGCCCCGCCTGGCCCGGCGGTCCGCCCGCCTGCGCAGCCTGCGGCGACCATCTGGCCCCCCGCGGGCAAACAAGCCACGGCAAACAGCATTCGGACGCCCCGCGCGCGCCTCACGCGGGACGCGGGCCTTGAGGAACACCTCGAAAGGAGCACCGCACGCCGCACGCTGCCTGCGACTCGTGCGTTAAAGGAGCTAACGTCGTTTTAAATAGGGGGTCGTGGCGCCCATATGGTACAGTGACGTTCTCGGGTGAGATAACTGCCCGCAGGCTCAATGGCCAAATTTGGATACTGACAAGGGTGCATTAATGCAGGAGTAGACTAAGTATGTGCTTAGAGTCCCCGAACAATTGTTTTAATATAAAATATATTAATTCGTAGTAAATATATAACAACAGTGAACGTATGAACGTTTTAAATCGCGAAGGTATAATTTATTTTCATACTATTATTGATTTTGATTACATGAGTTTATGTTTAGGGGGCCTCTATATATAAATCCTAATCTCGGTACTGGGGTTCAAATTCTCTTCAGTTTTGATGAATTTTGCCTTGAATGAAATGAGCAAATCCATTCATTCCTTTGAGATATTTCTTGTTCTTTATCTTTCATTATCCCATTGTATCGTAATCAATTATTATTATAGTCTACTCCTGGCGTATGCTTAATTCACAGTTTATAAAATCATAAAGAAATAATAAATTAAAATAATGTATTAAAGCTCAATTACTAAGCTGTAGTTCTCTGGCTAAATGTGTAGTAAAAAACTGGTTAAATCTCTATTTCATTTTTCATTTTTATTTTAAATGTACACAATGTATGGTGCGAAAAAATAATATTTACAAAAGTTATAATATATCTAAAATTCCATAATATATCTAAGTCCCTAAAACCTTTTGCTACATGCAAAACACATGAATGAAAGTGACGCTGCTTTTCATGGACAATATTATTTCTTAAGGTAGCATCTACAAATACTCATTACTTATGCGAATATGTGAATTTTATTGAGCTTAAGGGATATACATGAATGCCATTTTCATATTCGTAATTTTACTTTGTGGTCCCTTATGTAAAATATCGAAAAATCTACAAGACAAATTTTACGTTTTCAGTTACGCAAGCCGCTTATTTGAACGCCAATGATTTCCATTATATATTCAGTACCTACTGAGGGCAATCTATTCAGTACCTTCCGAGTAGCTTCACATTACCGCCCTCACATCTGAGAGCGCAGAGATCTGTAGACGCTCACGGCGCGCCGTGAGCGCCGCGGCGTAGGCACGGCGGCACAGACGTCGCAGCGCTCGTTTCAAAGAACCGATTCCTTGTTCGTACAGTTGGGAAGAGGCGAAATAAGGATGCGGGCGCTGCGGTAAACTGTATTATTGGCATTCCTTTTGCATTTCCGCCATCACTCGATGTACATTTTCTCTCTCCACTCTTCGTAATCAGCAGCACATTTGTGACATACGAACCTATCGCTCCAAAATAACTTGGTCAAGTCGTAAAATATCGTGCACAATTTTCACGTGATTCTTATGTAATCTTCTGTGGGGAAAAGCCCAATATTTTTTTAAGAACACACCTCATAATTTTTCATTTTCGATATTCGTCAGTGTTGCCTGGTGATCTAATGATTACTCTTTTATATTTATATATATATATATATATATATATATATATATATATATATATATATATATATTTCAAGGATTGGAAACATTCATTCCGATAGCAAAAATTCGTTGGGATTGACGAAATCGTTAGGGTTAAAAAAATCGTTAGGATTGGAAAAATTCGTTAGGATCGGGAAAATTGGTATCGATTGGGAAAATTCGTTAGAATTGGATAAATTCGTTAGGACTAGAAAAATTCGTTAGGATTGGAAGGAATCATTGTCATCGGGAGGAATGCAACCTGGAAAAATCCTCAAAGGTTTCATTTTCAATTATATCTCAAGATTCAAGTGTTGGAAGGATTGGAAAGTCCCTTCAACATCCCATTCATCTCCGAAAGAGCGACCGGGAGATCAGTGATGTCACTGCATCAACTGATGTCACTGCAGCGCCTCTGAGCGGGAGGTTCTAGGTTCGAGTCCTGACGGCGGCAGGATTTTCGACACTAGCTTTTCAGCTAGGTCGAGTTCAGTCGCTGTCTGGAGGAGAATTCTAGCGACCGGTTGCTCTGATCGGTAGTTTTCCGTGGTTTCTCTGATCAACACCAGGCGAATGCCGGAGCAGCACCCTACCAAACGGGCCACGGACCACTCGCGATCTGTCCTTCCTCTTCCTTGTCCTATCCTCCCCACTTACACACACACACTTACACTACCACATATTCCGGGAGGCCGGTCGGGAGTTTAGAGCTTGTCCCGGCTGGGGCGGTGCCCCGCTGGTGGGAGAGTCCTGGTTAGGGGGAAACCCCACTAGTCGACGGTAGGTCAGCGCCGGATCCCCCCATCCAGCGGGGGAAAATCACCGCCATCTCCCGAGAGAAAAAACATGCACTACACTAACAGGACTAATGACCAAAGTAGTTGACTCGCCCGGAAACACGAAAAAATCAATCAATCCGACAAAGCGAGCCAGCGGATCAAGTAAGAGCGAAAGCTATGCGGCGCGACGCGGCGCGAGTGCGGTCGTTGCCAAGCGGTAATAAACGGAACGATCGCTGTACACGAGAGCGGCGCGGCGGTGCAGCGGGCACCCGCGACCCCGCGACGCGTCGGCCGCGGCTCCTGCATCCCAGGGACCTGCGCAACGAGAGGAAAGCGCCACCGCACGGCCACGTGCACGGAAATCGACCTCCCAAGCGTTGGCGGTAGGAACACCCAAAATACACGGTTTTAAAAACATAAATGTTATTAAAACATAAATAGAGCAGAAACAGTAATATATAAACAGAGATGTTTTGCTTTCGATGTTTTCTTACGATCGATATACTTGTGCAGAAATATAGATGTTTTTTAAAAAAAATTTCATGATATAAAGTTTCTAGTATCTAATTTTTATTTTGCCGACTTAGAATTTTCCTCCAGACAGCGGCTCAATCCTAGGGTTTTTTTGTGTTTTTTTGGTTGTTTTTTTTTTTTTTTTTTTTTTTTTTGCGGAATGCTCGCAATCAACTGCCACTGACAACTGTCGTTTTTGTCGATCCACAGGCGGCACAAATCCGTTCGCTATTTATAACCTTTCTCCAGTGGGATGACAGTCAAATATAAGGCAAAATACACTGGAAATTAATACTGATGTTGTGTTATGTATCATATTATAACCACAACCCTTCACTTTGATGGTATATGAATGAAAGTGAATAAATGTAAAAATTAAAAACACACAATATTCTTTATTTTTATTTCGTTCTTTACATTTCATAATTATTATTAACATATTTATTGTACGCGAAAAACAAAAAATACAACTCATTTAACTAATTATTACGTATAAATAATGAAAACGGATTGGAAATGTTACATGATATTTAAAACCTCTATATTTCAAAAATCGATGTTTCAAACATCGATGTTTTTGTTGATGTTTTCATCGACATTGAAAACCTTTTGGTGATATATCGAAGGATCAATGTAAAAACATTCTTTAAAATTTGGGGTACTTTGCATGAATACCCCATTTTCAAAAACATTTTCAAAATTTACTCAAAAACGGCTCCAAATATTTTTTAAAACTTTTTGTCAGAATAGAATAAAATACACTTATAAATGTGTCATAGGTCTGATTTTCACGGTTAACTTTGAATTTACGAAAATTGCAAACGTTTGATATTTTTCCGGCGTCTTCCGACGACTACAAAATTGAATATAGAGATTTTTCCTTCATTCCTTCCAAATTTGTTGTCCATCAGTAGTTCTTTCATTAAAGTCAAGTACATTCTTTTGAAAATTTTTGCAGTTTTCTCGCAATATGGCGTGCAATATTTGCAATTAAGTTTTGAAAGTTTAAGAAACTATACTGTGGAAATATTTTAAAAATCTGAAGGTGATTTTGAAAAAATTGTTTGAGAGTTAGGAGTGGGGACAGACTTTGATGACCTAAAACATTGCCAAAAAATGATCAATAAAATGCTCTTAAAATATTTTTAAAATTCTTTAAAAGGAACGGCTCCAAATATTTTTTAAAACTTTTTGTCAGAATAGAATAAAATACACTTATAAATGTGTCATAGGTCCGATTTTCACGGTTAACTTTGAATTTACGAAAATTGCAAACGTTTGATATTTTTCCGGCGTCTTCCGACGACTACAAAATTGAATATAGAGATTTTTCCTTCATTCCTTCCAAATTTGTTGTCCATCAGTAGTTCTTTCATTAAAGTCAAGTACATTCTTTTGAAAATTTTTGCAGTTTTCTCGCAATATGGCGTGCAATATTTGCAATTTAAAAAACGGTCAATACAATTTCTCAAAAACGGCTCCAAATTTTTTATTTAAACATTTGGTAGGGATACTGCTAAATTCACTCTATGACATGATGACATATACGCCATTTTGCTCTATTCCTTTGTTTTTTCAAAATTTGCGAAAATAATTTTTTTGCCATGTCTCTCACGTCACTCAAAATAACACTTCCGCCAATTTGTTAACATTATTGTATTTATTGTGTACGTATGCTTTAAGTAATGTTATATAAAATTTCTCAACAGTATTTTGTGAAAATGAAAAAAAAAACTTTCAAATCAAATTCCCGGTTTTTCCCCGGTTCCTCCAGGCTTTTTCAAATTCCCGTTTTTTTCGGTTTTCAAGGATTCCAGGTTTGCTGGCCACCCAGAGTAATGCTTAACACCATTTTCTTACAAATGGCTCCATATTTTTCAATGAAAATTGCTACTTAGGATGAGGTTTTAGCCTTTTTTAATATTCTTAAAATAAGATTTCGGTTCTACTCTTAGGATATCGGAAAGTTAAGAAAATTTCAAAAATGTACTTTGGGCAGCAATAGATGCGAGCTTGTAACAGGAAGGGGTTAGACCGTAAAGCCAGTCCACACCTAGGAAATTAGAAAACTTAACTACGAGAAAGTCTGTGCCATTCTGTAGCACAACTAGTGTCATTTGTATGTATCATGATTCTTCGTTATGTCACTTAACGTGGGTTTTCGCAACCACTGCATATGAAAAGTCCACACAAATTTCTATGGTCCAAAATGATAAGAGGCTCTCATTCATATGCTCATATTATCTCACTTGTTTGGTCATTGTATCGGTGTTGGCTTACACACGATTGAAACATCTGTTACATCATAGAAACACCACAAATCTGCATCTATTGATGATGAATAATGATGATTAAACACGTTACGTACTTTTAGAACATAGGTGTCACAATAATAATCCTTGAAATACTTTTGCTTATGTCGAAGAATTTCAAGAGGCAATTTCAATGCAAAGAATAAAGAATTAGGACCAAGAATTGCATTAAAAATGGTCGATAAAGGCGTTACCATAACGAAAAGTGATATTGCAGTAGAACTTACGTCTTCCTCCAAATGAACGAGCGTTAATTTTGCACCTCAATTCTGTATGTTCGTCTATGACTTTATCTTTCACGCGCTTGTCACGAATTTACACCGTCTGGTGGTTCTCTAGTTCGACATTATCACGTGCACTCTTACCGCAAGCCATGACCGCATTACAACCAACACATCTGCTGAAAGGGACAGATATACACAGTTCAATTCAAAAGCTCAAATTTTCGCTATCATATTTTCATATATTGAGGAAAATAAGTACTTTGTTTGTCCTGGATTTCCCTTTAGAGAAAAGTAAATAACTCTCAATTCATTCACTTTGGATACTGGAAAACTTAGTGTGAGATTAAATATTTAAATTCCTATTTAATTACTAATTAGTGATGTGTTAACTCAGAAAATATTTCTTGAAGTGTCAAACGTTCATATGAATTTGCCAGAAATAAAAAAAAACGTAAATTGGTGTTAAGTATTTATTGGCTTTAACCTCAGTTATATGCCAGGATACAATTGTGGAAATAATGAACAATACGTCAAAACAATAAGCATGCAGTTATTCAAAAACACAAAAACTTACAAAACTTAAAACTAACAAAATGTTTAACTTATATACATTATACTACCATTTACAACATTCACATGCAATAAGTCTTCGTAAAAATCTTAAATTTAATTCAACAAACTTATATAATACGTTTTATATTAATTATCGAATAGACAATATCAAAAAAAAACTACATTAGTTGCCTACTAAAATCCTAGGATGAACATTACAAAAATTTTAAAGAATGTTTCTTTAAAATATCAAAGCTTCAACTAGAGCCAGATTGACTGAGGATTCTTCAATTTGGAAAAGAATGTACGAATGGTTTAGGCGTAGTAATGTTCACAGATGGACGGACCGACGGACAGACGTTTAGATTTCAATTGGTTTTTCGAAATCAAGGATCCACAAAACTGGGATTCTGGCTACACCACGTGTTAGAGGATTTTTTCTCTTAATTTATAAACTGGATTTATCCACTTTCTTGTTTTCAGAATCCGGCAATAGATATTTTTCTATCGAAAATTCTCCGTTTATTCGCGCAACATTACATAACTTTCTCTATACTATTTGTATTACTCCGTACGTATACGAGGAAGTAAAAATAAATATAATTACTCTACGTCATACGAAAGGTACCTCCAAGGCAACAAAAGACTTTCGGTGAACACTGCACTTCTTTAATTGCATTATTTCTCACAACTACGTATTATTCTAAAATTGTCGTAAATCACAATATTCAGATCTCATTTCAGTTAAGGCAAAAGATTAATTTTGAATTAAGGCGCATTGATTTCGATGAGATTATATATTTTTTCAAAACATTTAATTATTGAGAGTAATAGTTGATTTATTGAAAATCTTGAATGTAACATTTTTAAGAAACTATACTGTGGAAATATTTTAAAAATCTGAAGGTGATTTTGAAAAAATTGTTTGAGAGTTAGGAGTGGGGGACAGACTTTGATGACCTAAAACATTGCCAAAAAATGATCAATAAAATGCTCTTAAAATATTTTTAAAATTCTTTAAAAGGAAAGAAAAAGGACGTAAAAAAACAACTCAAGCTGGATACGTTACTAAAGTAATCGAGGCTGTTTCTATTCGTTCACTCAGCTTGCAAAGTTTTAGTTTGGATTGTTCTTTTCCAGGAAATCTGTCTTTAGTTATCCCGAAATCGGCCGAACCGACAATGGTGATGATAGGCGCCACAGGAACCTTACCTTAGACTACATTCAACGGCTGACATTACAATTTTTCAGCGAAGAAATCGAATAGGCTACTCAGGAATTCTGTGGAGAACATTTATTTCATCTCATATTTATTTTTTGAAGCAAGTACCATTAAAACGGTATTGAAATTGAAGAAATTAGTGAAAATGCATTAAAAATGATGGAAAAAATGAAAAAAATTACTTATTAGTCTAAATCGACGAAAAATGCGGAAAAACAATATAAAAAGGGTCATTTCCTTTCGTCATAACATAAAATTAATTTCTTAACTAAACGGCATTGTTCTTAAGTGAAAAAAAGAAAATTTCATTAAAATCCGCCCCATAGTTATAAGGAAAGTGTTATTTCTATTTTTCAGTACACGATTGTCGTTATTATTTCGAAAATGTTAATTTTAAAAGATTAGTGACGAAATCATTATATCATCAAATGTAGATCTAAAGTAAATATTACCTAAAAATAATAATTCGCGAAAGGTTTCAAAAACTTAAATGAAAATGGAACTTGTATCATACTATGAAGGGCACTGCACTTCTTGTATACAATATATTTGAACGTAGGAGATTTTGAAAAAATATATTACTGTGAAATTGAAAGATGCTGTTTTTTCGTGAATATGTTATCAGGGAAATCGTCTTAGTTTGGAATGACTCGGGTGGCGTAATACAATTTTTAATTTTCGAAAGTTGAAACAAAACAAAACCAATTTATAAGCAGCCTAGTTAAATAGGCCACTTGTGTACTCTACTGTTTATTTATGTGCCATCTTACACAGCGATCCTTATACGTCAACAAAGAACTGCACATTTATTCTTTCTATTCCACTCGTGAAATTAAAACCAGTAGTGTTCCACTATACATATAAAATGCCCCAGGGCGCTGTATCTCAAAAAATTAATAGCTTTTTCTATCCGATTTTTCTTACCCCCCTCTCTAATACCCAATAATAAGCTGTGACTCATCTATCTGAGGAGGCGCTATGTGTAGATTGCTGTGTTGATATGCAATAAACGTATGTACTATAGCATAACCTCTTAGAATTTAACGTTTTAATGTTTAATGATAATTTGATTTTAATGTTTTTTCTTATTTTCAATATTTGCTGCTGCATTTTGGAACTGTTTTGGACGTGAAATAGCCCTATTAAATACCACTCGTGTTTTGAAAATTCTCCGATATCCACCCATCACGATACGGAGATTTAGCGACATTTTTCAAAGCACTCGTCGTATTACCTGCGATAAACGTCCAAAATGTTTAAATATTGGATTGAAGTTGCTCACCATGTTAAGAAGCGACTTAACACACGCTGGGTTCCCTGACAGGAATGTTTGATGTGAGCCGACTAGCTCAAGAAAGGTAAGATTCATTAAGTAGAATGTATGGCTTTTTTTTTAACATTCGATGAGCCTTCAAAGAATATAATTTTTAGTACTTCATTTTCGTTGCCAGTCGCAAGCTTTTTGCGCAATGACTCGCGCCCCGCCCGCCCCCGGCTCCGCTGCACCGGCGATCGCCCGCACAGGCACTCCGCCGGGGGCGATGCAACTCACGCTGACGTCAGCAGGAAGCGCGGGCGGGCGCTGGGCGGCGCGGCGCCCGCGGATGGGCGGACGCCGCCAAATACGGGCGCACGAGCACAGCGTGGCAGGCCACCGTCGCCCTAGCCTCGCCAGGCTGCGCTCCGCGGCGGAGGCGGGGACCACGGTGGCGGTGGTGGTGGCGGTGGCGGTGGCGGAGGCGATGGCGGTGGCGGTGGCGGGGGCCGGGGCGGTGGCGGTAGCGATGGCGATGGCGGGGGCGGGGGCGGGGGCGGGGGCGGGGGCGGTGCTGGGGTGGGGGCGGGGGTTGGGGCGGGGGTGGGGGCGGTGACAGTGGCGGTGAGAATGGCAGTGGCAGTGGCGGTGTCGGTGGCAGTGGCAGTGGCAGTGGCGTTGCTGATGGTGGTGGCGGTGCAACGATGGCGATTTGGAGGCGGAGCGGGCGTGGGCGCGGGCGGTGCGGGCGATGCCAAGTGGGCGACGCCCCCGCCACAAAGGCGAACGGTACCGTCCACGCGTCGCCCGCCACTCCCGCCGGCTTCGTGCCTTGGCCATTGGTGGAGTGTTAGCGCGGCGCATGCAGTATGTATGGAGAGAAAGTATTGGTGCGATGGTCGGGAATGGCTTATTTCTAAACATACATCCTTGAAAGAACACAGACCAATTTACGACCTGAGGGGATAATATATGCTCACTGTATCGAGATTTATTTACATAAAAAAGGGAAAATCCGATAACCTCTTAATCATTTTTTTAAAATAAAAAGGTGAATGAACATTCAATATTGATATTTATAAATTAAACTCACGCTCCACAATCACCAATTTGTCATACAATTGATTACTTCAACAAGCATTATTGTCAACATTACTACATGAAACCAATAATTTTATCTGAATTATATGGTTCTAAAATATTATTGCTGGAAATAGTAAGCGCATTAAGATTTTGAGTCTCAAAATTTCGACTTTTTGAGTGTTAAACTGATCGTTCTAGAATACTTTTAAACGAGAATAATTTTATTTTCTTTAAAAACGCTTTTCCTGGCAAACGGTGTCTACTTTCAACTTCTGTTCTTCAAGCGAATAAGTATCATTTGTACGACTGATTTGCAGTCTTCACTAAAGAAAATTCCTTGACATGTCGAGGAAAGATGAAGAATCTGTGTCCATCTATTAGGTAACCTATAATATGCTAGCGATAAAGGCAAAGAACATTCATATCTCCTTACCTAATATTATTACTAGCATCTTAAGAAAATTATGATACTACAACGCGCATTAACTCTCTTAAAAATATGGACTTGCAGTGAAACAGTCAGACAAAATAAGTCTCCAATATACCGCGAACAGTACCACATTACTGACATTACAAAGCGCTTCCGTCTTTTCAAAATTCCACAAGGTTCATGTGGCGAAGCACCCGGCGCGGGTTCACTTGGAGCAACTCGTGACGATAAATTAGATGTTAGTATTGTCTCCCTGCGAACATTCTATTGGAACGTATGAATGAATGGTCTTATTTTACGTGGTGAGACTCAGGCCATGAGGCCTGCTCTTCCGTCTGACTACGCAAATTTCGTTACGCTCCTTTCACCTACTAGGGGAGAAAGAAGGTATTATTAGGGCGACGAACAAGGCAATTTGAATTTAGCTCAGAGGTTTCATTTCGGCTTGAGGATCTTTTACATGCAGTAAATCTACTAACATGGGCAGCAGGCTTTACTTCCCCTCCGAAGGAAGGCGTACGAAGGATTTTTTCCACGGCTTCGATCGGGTTTGAACCCGCGAACTTGGGTGTAACAGCCCGATACGCTAACGGCTACACCACCGCCGCCGCAATGTATCGCAAGCATCTAGCGGATGGTGGTTACTCATCCTAGCGTCCGGAGCATCGCCATCACCTAACGCCTATCTGGCATCAAGCCGCTCGGTAGGCGCACAATAGGGAAAGCAGCGACCTGCCCGACGCCGCGCCGCGCCGCGCTGCGCCACATGCGCTGATAACTCACGCGGAGATACCTCGCGCAATTGGGACGAAGCAGGGTCCTCGCAGCTGTTGCAGAAGTGCACGATCCCCACGGGCAGATTAAAAGCGCCAGGTCGAAAAAAGAACGCCAGAATCACCTCGTGCTTGATTATTTCGTGTTTCCGGGTGCGTCAACTGCTTTGGCATTCCTCCGGAAAACGTGCCTATTTTTTATCACGGGAGGTGGTGGTGAAATGCCCCATCCGCTTGATGGTGAGATCCGGTTCCGACCTTCACGCCAGCTTGCGGGTGTTTCCCTTATTAAGGTATCTACCCAAGCGCGGAACCGCCCCCAGTCGGGACAAGTTCGACACTCCCGACTGGTCTTCCGACATGTATGATAGTGTGGCGCATGTAAGTGTAAGTGTATGTAAATAGGGGCGTTGAGGATAGGATACGGAAGAGGAAGGAAACATAGTACCCGATCCGTGGCCCGTTTGTTAGGGTACTGCTCTGGCATTCGTCACGTGTCTATCGCAGAAACAGCGGAAAAATACCCATCACAGCAGCCGATCATTAGAATTCTTCAGACAGCGGCTGAATTCGACCTAGCTGTCAAACTAGTGTCGAAAACCCTGCCACTGTCGGGACCGTAGTACCTACCGGTCGGAGGCACTGCAGTGACATCAGTTGATTCCCTGAGCCACCTCAGCCGGTCATCTGAAGAAAATACGTGTAGGGGAAAGTTGTAACATATATGATGTTTATTTCAATTGGAGAATAAAACTTGGTGTCATCACAGTACACATTTAAAATCTTCCAAAAGAGATGGAAACCAAATACGGAAAACCCTGCTCCATTCCATCTCACTTTCACCAATAAATTCATTCTTTAATGTTGAGTAAATTTACCTAATATCAAAGCACAATAATTTTTTTTAAAATTATGCTTAAAGTGAAACAATTTTTAAACTAGAGAATACACCAATGGATGTGAATAAACCCATCATTGTAAGCATATGACGCCGTTGTTCTCCAAAGCGCTTGAGTTTTTGTAAACTTAGTGGAAGACAGGAGAAACTATTGCCGAAAAGGTTATGGCGGCAATAGTTTTCACTCGATAATATCTGCTTGATGTATGTTTTCACGCAGTAAACGTGGATAACGTATCACAATTCCCATATAATCGTCCAAGGAATAATTCATTATCTATTAGCACGCTGATTTTCCAAAGTTTCAGAAGGAAAGTCTAAGACCTTTGAAAATTTAACACAATTCTCGAAATCTGGATTTATAGAGGATGTAATGATATTCGAAATACCATTTAAATTCAAAATTCTTCAATTAGCACTGATTAATTCGTTGCTGTTCGTTTACAATCAACGTTGTATCCGTCAGGCAATTTCAATCTCGTAATCCTGCCCAGCAGCTTTCCTCGTATCTTGCAAGCGGTGCGGGCTGTGAATTTATTTATTTATTTTGTCAAAAACTGTATATGACGTATGGGGGGAGAAAATCATCTGTGCACGCTTTCCTGAGTTTCAGAATCTCTTCCCAACTATTTAACTATTAAAAGTTGAAAGATGAAATAATAATAATAATAATAATAATTGTTGTAATAATAATAAATTTATAAAAGAGAGAGATTAACATTTCAAAAACTAGATATTTTAGTTGCTGAATTATAGAAAACTTATTTTTAACGGTAAAGGAACGAACAGATTTGATTTTTCTCTATTGCTAACAAATAGAAGCTCACCCTAAGCTCTACTACCACTACAAGCAAAAGGAAAGCTCAACAAAACGCGCGCATAGTGAAGCTACATTTACGTCCAGAAGCAACGGATATGAACGGAAGCTGGCGCGGTCGGCAGGGCGGACCGTCAGCCGCCAGATGCAGACTCGGCGCGCAAGGTGGTGGAGAGGACTCGAGCAGGCGGCGCGTGCTGCGAGGGAGCAGGGCACTGAAGGCTGCTCAATTCACTCTGTGTATTCAGGTCTTTGTGATTTCGGATTTACAAGAAAATTCTCTACGATAGACCTTAGACTAGGGTAAATATTTCCAAAATTATTTGTTGCACCAAAAATTATATTTCTCTCTTCAAATCATATTGAAAGGGGGAGGGGAGGAAAATGAACTCTCCTGAGCCTTCGGACAAAGAAGCTGACTCTCCAATCACCTCATTAGATCGGTCTGATACAGGCATCTTCTTGCTGCTAGTACGAGTAGGAAACATGTCGAAGTTCCTATCATCTTGCGTAGATTAATAGGCCAGCAACATCTCTGCACTAAGATGGTAATCATTCCGCACAGCAACAAGAAGCAAGAGAAGAAAATAAGAATGAAAATATAGGAAAAAATAAAGACAAAAAAGAAATAAAAAGAAAAAATAATAAACAGAATAAAAAAGTTATCAAAAGCAGAAGAAAGAAAACGAGAATATAAGAAGAATTAGAAGAATAATTAGAAGACGAATTATGAGAAAAATTAGAATGAGAATAATTCGAAGAAAAGTAAATACGATAAGAAATAGAAGAAAAATTAAAGAAAACAGAAAAAGAAGAAAGAGAAAACGAGAAGGAAAAATGGAAGAGAAAATAGTGAGAAAAAGAGATAGAATAAATAGAAAGAGAAGAACTAGCGACAATAGAAGAGGAATGAGAAGAGGCGTGGTGTTTCTCCAGCGCAGCGCCCGACGCATGGGCGGCGGCGGCGGCGGCAGCAGGCGGGCGCTCGGGCGGTGACAGTTGGGCGGTCGCGCGCGCTGGCAGGCAGGCAGGCAGGCAGTTGGCGAACAGAGACCGAGCGACCTCCTTCCGGGCTCTCCCTCCCTCAACCCACCCGCCACCCGGCCCTCGCGCACGCGCACGTGCACGTGCACGCGCGCTGCCACGTCACGCGCCGAGCACGCCCCGGGATACATTTCCGCCTCTAGGTACACAACTTCAAATACCGGCCGATCGATGCGCAATTTGAGGTGGATGTAGAGGTCTCGCTGCGGGTTTCGTCGGTTGATTGATTGGTTGATGTTTCCTGCCACCTTTACTGTTATAGCCATCAGTCCGGTAGTAGATATTTTCTTCCGGGACTAGGCGGTGATTCTTTTCCCGCTGGATGGTGAGATTCGGCGCCGACCTCGAAATGTAAATTATAGAATAAAAAGAGTATTATCAAAGCAACCATAATTCATATCCAGCAGTGTAGGCGCGGCCGACACATCTCGTATAATTATACAGATTTGTTGCAACATTCAGACAAATTTCTCCACGTGCGCATTTGGGCACAAATACGTCTTCCCCGGATGTCGTAAAAACTCTTCCTGAATCGCACTTCCCCTAATCTGGCGCTGACCCATCGTCATCGTCCCTTTGAAACGATAGCAGTCAGCCATGATCGCAGCCAGGGAACAGCACGTATGAACGCATGTTCCCTCGGATATTGACTACAAAAACGAAAAATGAAGCGAACATACGAACTCGTACAAACATGAACCTACATCTATGAATGAATACTGACAAAAATACACTAGATTTTTATTGAAAATATTAGCTAAAGTAGTACACAAAAGTCACTTTAGATAGAAACATAAAAATTGTTAAAACTTGAAAACCTTCATAAGACTCTGAAAATCACATCATATTTTCTAATTATTCTCTTTAAAAAAGATTTTTAATGTTCTGTTTCACATGCATGACTATAAATGCTGTGGTTAAAAAACTTTAGATCCAAAACTATGATCATCGTTATCTTTGTATTGGGAAACCGGCACCATCACCGCTTTCACCGTAAAACGTAGGGCAGAGACAAGCTCCCAACGAGTAGGAAGAGAGAGACGAAGAGAGAGAGAGGGAGAGACGAAGAGAGAAAGGGAGAGACGAAGAGAGAGAGAGGAAGAGAGAAAGGAAGAGAAAAAGGAAGAGAGAGAGAGAGAGAGAGAGAGAGAGAGAGGAAGAAAGTATGTTTCCAAACAACTACATTACTCATTTCTAACTCATGAATCTTAACTTTACATAGTGAAATTGTAACCACAAGCGACTCCGCTATCTCATTTTGAAATCATGTAACCAACTACATCAGAAATGTATTTTTTTTTAAGCAAAGAAAAACAAGCCCCGCTCAATAGCCAATGGGTAGGTAGCACTCGCGCTCCGCTAGACTCGCCTTCGCCCTCATCGAGCAGCGGCGCGACGGAGGGGCCGAGAAATTTGATTAGGGCGGCGCGCGCGATTCATTAGGCGGCGAGGGAGGCGCCGCGCGGGCGGCGCCCATGGGCGACGGGCGAGAAAGCGCCGTAATCCACTTACGGGCGGGGAATCGCGGCGGCGCAATGAAAACACACGGCCGTGACTCACGCGCGTTTCATTAGCGCGCCACTCGACTCGCAAACGCCGCCCTTCCGCCGCCCACAGCCTACCACTGCCCACCACCCGATTTATACCGCCCCGACGTGTATCTCCCCGACGTGTACTGCCCCAACGTGTACTGCCCCAACGTGTACTGCCCCAACGTGTACTGCCCCAACGTGTACTGCCCCAACGTGTACTGCCCCAACGTGTACTTGCCCACCGCCCTCCACCTGCGCCACCGCACGCCTACCGCCCTCCACCTGCGCCACCGCTTGGTGACTGCCCGCTGCCTGTCGCGCCGTCTTTTGTCGTCCTTGAAGTAGCGCGACATCGACGAGGGCAGCAGTCTGGGAACTATGGGTGTGACTGTCACGATTATGGGAACGAAAGCAGTGACGACGGCGACGGCTGCAAAAGCAAGGATGGAAATGGCAGTAGGGTATGGCGACAACGGCGGTGGCAGAGGCGCCGATGGGGGTGGTGGTGGGAACTTGGCGGAGGTCAAAATGGTGGCAGTGGAAAGCATTGGTTGCGAGGGTGGCGGCCACCCCAAGAAGACACCAGGGGTGCAGTGCCACGCCCCCGCCGCCGGCTGGGGACGCGGGGACGTCGGGCGAACGAAGATGTATGGTAGCGGAGGCGGAAACTCTCCAAAACCAATTTGCTGATTGCTTGCTGTCTTCCTAACTTCCCTTGTCTACGTAATCTGGGATAATTTTGGAGCCTGCGAAGAACTTTTTATAAATGTCACATTAGAGTTCCGAAGTCTAAGTAACGTAGTATTACAAAATCGTGAAGTAATACCGAAGTCGCTCAAACATACAACAATATATTCATAACTAATTGTGTTTATTTTTGAAATGCAAAAATGATTTACACATTTGAGAGTGGATTTTCAAGATCATTTTCAAGAGCGAACTTTCTATTAATTAATTTAAACTTCAGAGAAATTTTCAACATTTCGTCATTTAAAATAAGTTGAAAAAAGTTGAAGAAATAGAAAATGTTAAAAAACAATATAAAACTATGATAATATACACAATTCATTCAAGAATATGATAATTCCACGGCCAAAAAACATGAAAATGGATAGTGAACGCAAGATGAACTTACAGATCTGGAAGAACACGATTTTAAAAGGACCGTATTTAATTGCACGAGTAATTCACAAAATACTTTTTTGTTCTTGAGAATTAGAGAAAGAGAAGATTACGACACTGAGGACGACACAACGCTTTCTGAGTTATCGAGGACGAACCATTTGACTCATCAGGAAATCATCGTCGGGTCCTTGATTAATTTACATTTTTTCACTTAGTCCTGCAGTTTTAACGATGGCGATTAATATTCAACTGTAATGCTTCGTTTACAATGCCTGATTTTTATTAATATATTTTACTTCCTTCCTACAAACAAATAAGTACGGTACCAACATCATATATCGCTATAAATTTACAGCCTTAATTGCACATCGAGAAGTTAACATTTATGTTACATAAAAGGGCAAGATAATATAATCTAAAATATCAACTGACAAGTATAAGACTATGCTTTCTGAGGCAAATACTTCATAAAAATTAGGCTATACTTTCTGAGGCTATGCTAAAAAATAGTAATAAAAACATAACTGTTGAACGAGTATCTATCTCCCATTATTTAAAAGAACTACCTAAATTTCAAGCTATCGGCGACACTATCAGAAGAACATCGAGAAAAAACCGGACAAGAAATTAAGCAAAAACTCTGTAAAACAATGTCCTCACCTACTTTTCTCCGTGGAGCAAGACAAGAGTACCAATATCCAGGGAAAACAAGAGAACAATTGCGGAGAAAATGCGATTCCTGTGGTACGACAAGGGATATTTGTTAATGGATCAATTTAGACACGATGTTATAAGTAATGACTTGGGAATAGACAAAGTACAAGATAAATTAAAATCCATTGAAAAAACCGGCTGGATCATCTGAAATCGTTGATCAATGAGAAGTTGCCTATTATTACACAACAAAAGGTAAAAGAAAGTTAGGAAGATCAAGGAACAGATAGTCTTCACGAGACAAACCAGAACAGGTCAGTGGTCTTAAACATGCTGCTGCTCATAATGAATAATAGCACATGGATCGCCCAGGATTTGATCCCCATTACCCAAAGTTGGCAAGTGAGGGAACTACGAGTCACCGCCGCACGGCAGAAAGAAAACAAACGCCACGGAAAACCAGAATCCACAACCAAGCGACACCATGGTGATACAACTCCCCACCTCACCCCGCATGACGCACGCACCTCCTCACCAGCAATAACGGGTCCCACCAACGCTCCCACTACGTCCGGCCGCGCCCCCTTTTGATTTCGGTCTCCCCCCCGGCACGGCGCGGCGGTGGCGGCTTTTTAGACGAATTTTTAGTTCCGCAAAAAGTGGTGTCCAAGTAGAGCGCGCACAGGTCGTAACTCCGCCCATTTGCCCCCACTACAGATTTCACCCCTACTGTACCCTGTGGCGTCATTTTCAAATTATAGATACTGTTACTGCCGCAAGATCTTTCTATGGCATTTTCAGCTAGGGAGCACATGATGGGGTGTTGCCCTAGCACGCGGGACCTACCGCCTTCACTGAACCAATTAACTGCACCCCAAAATGTGATCCTGTGACAATATTTATAATAATCATGCTAGTGCTTCTATTTATTTATTTATTTATTGCAACGTTTGTAAAATCAAAATTATTGATTATATTGTGGTGAGGTGTCGTGCGTTGCTCAAGCATTTATTAATCAGATTCATCTATTAGATAGGAAAACTCTCCACGTCACCGCGCATGACGGACGCACCGCCTCGCCAGCAATAACGGGTCCCACCAACGCTCCCACTACGTCCGGCCGCGCCCCCTCTTGATTTCGGCCTCCCCTCCGGCGCGGCGCGGTGGCGGCGGCTTGCCTCGACGCGGAGCTTTACGGCGGCGCGGGACAAAACGCTGAAATCGCCGGCGGAAGCCTCGGCGCGTGGCGGGGAGGAAGGCGCCACGCGACACGCGACACGTGCGTGGGGTGCGCGCGCTTTGGACCAACCCTCGCCGCCTCACGATCGGCGGACTCGCCGTGGTCGCGTCTCGCTCGCCTCGGATTGCGGTCGGCGCTCGCGTGGGGGTTTCTCCAAAAATGTTTTTTGGAGAAAATTTGTGACATCTTCAAACTTGGCAAAAACTACC
The DNA here is from genome assembly GCA_011170035.1 of Teleogryllus occipitalis. NCBI lineage: Eukaryota > Metazoa > Arthropoda > Insecta > Orthoptera > Gryllidae > Teleogryllus > Teleogryllus occipitalis. The sequence continues at coordinate 428,738 of BLKR01000270.1, read as the reverse complement.
CCAAACCAAACAGAATATGCTCACGATTTCCCAAGGATAAATTCAGGCCTCCATAAATACTCAACGGCATTAGTTCACAACATCTATTAATATAACATATTAAATCACAAATATTTTATTTAAAGACGATTACGAGTATAAACTCCCCATCAGTATACTCTATTTTCAAAATTATACACTGAAAACAGTCTGTAACAATCAGGACAATTAACGTTAGAAGAAATGACAAATCATTATGTTGTAAAAAGTTAACATCCCTGAAAGGCAGAAATGCCGAACAGGTGGAAATAAATTTAAAAAAAAGAAAAAAAAATTGTGAGGGTCTTTGTAGAAAGTTTTAAAGAAGTGGCTGTGATGGCTCAATGACACAGACGTGCGTAGAGGGGGGCAGTGGGGTCATGCCCCCTTGAGCATTTTCAAAGAAGGGCCCCATTGCCGTACGTGATAAAATATTTTATTTTCGTAAATATTTTCAATCTCATATTTTCTTCTTTTTAAACTGATAATTAGGGATTGAAAAAAAGTTCATTTAGGTCGCTTTAGAATCAGCTCAGATCTTGAGCGACCATTATTATTTTATTCATAAGTAATATTTTAAAAATTATAATAATGAGTACTAAACAATTATTCTAAACATTTTTATAATGATTTAAATTAATTTGTCTAACCCCGTAAATCAGGGAATTTGCAATGCGACATATGGGGAACAGGCTCCAGGTCTGGCAACTAAAGTCATAATATAATACTTTTTCTCTTCTTCTTCTTCTTCTTACTCTTCTTTAATATTCTTGACGTAATATTTCGGTTACTTATAGGCATGCAAAGAGTTGAGAAAATGTCAAAAAAATGCACTTTGGGCGACGATAGAAGACAACTGGCCAAACAAATGCAGCAAAACATTAGTCAGGCTAGGAATAGAGGTGCTTAAGAATGGCACAGACTTTCTCGTAGTAAAGTTTTCTAATTTCCTTTTTGTGGACTGGTACTGTACAGTCTTGCTCCTCCTTCTTGCCTGCTGCCATCTACCGCCGCCCAAATTACACTTTTTTTGAAATTTTCTCATCTTTCGGTTTCCACATAGCAGAAACAAAATATTGATTTAAGAATATTAAAGAAGGCTAAAACCTCGTCCTAAATAGCAATTTTCATTGAGAAATTTGGAACCGTTTTTAAATATTTTGAATTTTTTTCAATATCTCTCACGCTGTTAATATGCACATTTCAATGGATTTGTATACATTATTGCATTTATGAGTAGAAGTTCATCAAATAACTCCAAATGAATTTTTTCGAAACCTCAATAAATTCCTGGAAAAAGAGCTTCAAATTTCGCATTTACAGTAATGTTAAATCGCCATTTTCTTAAAAGGAGCTCCATAAAATTTCAATGAAAATAAAATGTATTTTGGTCGAGGTTTTACTCTTCTTTCATATTCTTGAAGTCATATTTCAGTTTTACTATTAAGATACCGAAAAGTTGAGAAAATGTCAAGAAAATGTACTTTCGGTGACGATAGTTGGCAGCTGGCTAGAGAATGGAGCAAGACCTTAAAATCAGTCCACACCAATAAAATTTTAAAAAATTGCTACGAAAAAGTCTGTGCCATTCAGTACCACCTCTAGTTTTCTAATTTTTTAATCTATATTTTTATCTTTATTATTTTTTAAGTTTTTAAAATGTATTTACTTCTATTTTGTTATTATTATTACTAGAGCCAGAGGTTCAAGGGCATTTATTTTTCCTAAAATAAGCATGCAAAAAAGGCATTTATTCTGTCTAAAGTAGGAGGGAAACAGAAGACACTTTATAAGTCACCATTTAAAAGTAATTAGAATAAAAAATTAATAATTAAATGATAATATATTTATTCTAACTCAAAAATTTACATTAGCACTCAGGTGGAAGGAAACTACCTGTTCTTTGTAATCTTGATCGCACTTGACCATCCGATTGAGGACTATGAATTTATTTTACTCATCACCCTTTCTCTGCGAAATGCTATTGTGGACTCCCTTCTGAATCTTGAAATGGTAGCAGTGAAAACGGAATTGTAGATTTCGTCCTTCCCAGCTTCCCAGCCCAGGGAGCTTAAACGTTACCATAGTTACGTCACTGTAGTGGCATACTATAAGCTCCCGATTGGATGAAACCGTCAACAGCTGATACCTGCCGGAGGCACGGTTAGAAACATCGCACTATAGTTAGAGTAGAAGCAGATCGGCATCTTGGTCGTCAGGCCAGGGAAGTGTGTCGCGGCCCACGTGCCAAGAGGTTGGACGACCGTTCGGACTCCTTCCGCTCCAGCGAGCGCCTCCGCCCCCGCGCCGCCCACCCTCTCGACTCATCGCCCCTCGGGCGGACGCCCTTCGCGGGGATCCGTCCCCCTCCCCCCCGCCCGCGCGCGGCACGTGTCTCCCGGCGCGCACGTGCGCGACGAGACGGCGCGGGCGCGGGCGCGGGCGCGCGGGGCTTCGGGGCGGGCGACGAGCACGCGGCGGCCGTGGCAGCGGGGGCGGGGCGACGGTGGCGGGCCGCGCTGGCCGGGCCAAGGCGGCGGAGTGGCGGGGGGAAGTGAGGACGGGCGCCAGAAATGGCAAAAACACCCGAAATGAGAGCAGATGATACACAAAAGTTCATTTGAGTAATAGTTTAAATTCTGTTGCCACCTAGAACTGTCATTTAGTATTTTCAAATGCAGCAAAATTGAATGATAAGAATATGTAACCTTCACTTATTGTCCATGGTAACGGATAGAGAAAATTTTTTTTGGGGGGGGGGAATACTTTTGCCTTTTCAGGTTTACCGAATCTGAGCCAACCAGAAAATTCATCTGTCGGGTTCATAAAATCACTTTTTTTAGTGTAAAAACAGTATCTGAAACAATTCGTTACAAAATAAACTTCGTATTTAAATATTTTCAAATGAGTGTTTTTTAAGGCTGGCAATATTCTCTCTTCATTTCTGGTAAGGGCGGAAACACGAGAGAGCCTTTGTTCACGTGCCATGTTTAGTCTATGGGCATAGACTAAAGAGGTATAGACGGCTCACTACGGGCAGTGGAGAGGGTACCAGAAATGATGTCCCATTCCGAGATGGCGCCAGCGTCGAATTTTTAGTTCCGCAAAAAATGGTGTCTAAGTAGAGCGCGCACAGGTCATAACTGCGCCCATTTGCCCCCACTACTGATTTCACCCCTACTGTACCCTGTGGCGGCATTTTCAAATTATGGGCCGCAAGATCTTTCTATGGCATTTTCAGCTATGGAGCACTTGATGGGGTGTTGTCCTAGTATGCACCGCCTTCACTGAACCAATTAACTGCACCCCAAAATGTGATCCTGTGACAATATTTATAATTATCATGTGAGCGCTTCTATTTATTTATTTATTGCAACATTTGTAAAAACAAAATTATTTATCATATAGGGGTGAAGTGTCGTGCGTTGCTCAAGCATTTATTAATCAGATTCATCTACTAGATAGAAAAAAGAACGAATGCGTCTATGGCGTACAATTATAGAATTATAACTGAGGCGTTGTTTGGTCGTTGTTTATTTTGGAAGAAAGCGTTTTGTCACGTTGCTGCCATCTTCAGTGGTAATCTTTACTAATGGAGCGGGTACGGCGTTCGGAATGGAAGGGCGGGACGGAATAGTGAGGACAAGTCGGGACAGGCGGAACGGGGAGGACAAGTGAGAAGGAAGGAGGAACGAGACAAGGGGGACCGGTTGGAACAAAAAGGGAAGGACCGTGGGACGAAGATGGGAAGGGTAGGACGGCATGAATGGGAAGGATGGGGACGGAAAGGAAATGGTGGAGAAGAGGCGAAGGAAGGGGTGCACTCTGGCAAGCGAGTCAGCCGCAGTCCCCAGAGCCTCGTATGTCGCCTGCCCGCTCCCTAGCGGCTCGTTAGCCCCGCAGGGCGGAAGGCTTGCCCGCCGCCTCCTAACGACCTTCATTAGCCACTCAGGCACCCGGCCATCTCCCCACGAACTTCGCAAATTCTCCTTTCTACGACTTGCAATTCTCAAATGTACAAAAGAAATTAATAGTTGGGAATAGTTCTTCTTCTTCTACTCCTCCTAGTTATTGTTCTTCTCCTCCTCCTCCTCCTCCTCCTCCTTCTTCTTCTTTTCTTCTATTTATTAGCGTTTCAACATCGCATGAGTCCTGAGTGACATCTGCATACTAGCAGTACCATCAGTATTTTTTTAATTTTTAGGGGAATAGGCCATTTCTCTCGTTAAATGCAGTACAACTATCGTAACAAAGAAAAAATATATTTTTGAGAAACGGTGCCGTTCTATGAACTTTTTCAATTTTAAGTGTAAGCTCAAGCGTCAAATTTGAGGTTACAAAAACAAACTGTATTAATGTGATTTCTCACACTATTTCTTCTAAGAGTGGAAGAAAATCATGATCTTCAAACAATTTTCTGGAAAGTGACGATTTTTTGCTACGAAGACATTGTTTTTAGTGAGCGGTGTAGGAATGGAGGTCCATTGCTCCATCCTGAGGATGGAAGGCCACAAGATTGGGAAGTAAGGATTGCGCGCGATCCGAGGACCGTTGCCTTGGTAGCTCTGCTTCAGCATCGTCCGGAATTCATCTGAGGAAATCATGGCAATGACACATGAGAGCAGTTGGTCTCAAATTCCCATTTAGAAACCCTTCGACTCGGCTAGTTAACTGGTGTTGACAATTCATGATAATCAAGACTTAAATATAGCACCTCTTGGTCTATGAAGATTTTGTTGTAGATTCGCAACTTATACGCCATCACACTCAGCTCTGAGTATTATAAAGTTAGGAGTACCACCAGATATCAAGTACAAAATGTGTCGTGACGTTTGCAATAGAATGTAAAAAGAAGTCAAAGAGGATATGAATATAACGTTGTGTAGTACAGATACCTAAGCCCACAAAAAATAAATTGCTGAACTCTCAAAGCTAATGTAGTGGAGTTTAAAAGATTCTTTCTGATTATTATTTCAGGACATTCAAATGTTTATGAAACAATCATACAACACATCTTATATTTTCCTTAATGGTGATAAGCTTTGCGGAGATCACACCATTCCATTGACTCATTCGTCTCTGACCTCTCCTCTTCGTTGTCAATAAAACAGCATTTATCAATAAATCTACATTTGCAAAACCGAACGCAAGAAATAATAGTTCATGGTTTAAATTTGGTATTATTTCATGGTTTATTTATTGTATTTTTATCTTATTCATGAAGAGTTCTAAGGATGGAAATAGATTTTACGAAAAGTCGGCAAACAATTAATAAAAAGGTTTTTCCTACCCTCACTTCAAAACACGTATTTGGCAGAGCATTGATACGCCGCAAAGGTGAGCTTCGGCGATCTAGGCCAAGAATGAATTTAAGAGGACGAATACCATGGCAACGTCAAGTTAATAAGACAATATACAAATGACTGTTGACTCATTGGCAAATAATATTTATTATTTTTTTAATAGGCATGTTTTTAACTTATTTATTGATAATATTTTTATTAAAAACACAATTCGATATATTCTGAAATATTATACCTGGAACTGTTACGTCTTCCGGGCATTTAACTCTGTGATACTGCCCGATATCTATGTTTTCTTTTCTGTCTGTATACAAAATCAATGTATACAAAACCACATTATTTTTTGCCATAAATCTGTTAAATAATAGAAATAATCTTTAGAAATAAGACGTCTTAAAAACTGTCTGATTACCTTAACAAATTTTGAAGTGTTGTTACATATTTATGAACTGTATGTACAAAAAAGAAAAAAGGAGGAGCTGTAGAAAAAGAAAAGTACTACAAATAAACTACATGGAAAATCGAAAACCTCAAAAATATCGTTCAGCACCACTGAAATCAGGGAGGTTAACAATTCCTCGAATAATGTACGCACAATTGACTGTGAAACTTGTATCTCAAAATGTAACTGAAATGTTTTATATTTACCACAATCTAAATATGTATGTTGTGGATTGTTATAGCACGAAACCGCATGATGCACCTTAACTTAAAAACAAAATGCATCACATGTAATCACTAAACATTTTCGTATGGAAAGACACATATCAGACGATTACTGCGTTTATAACGTTTATACAAAACTACTAATTTTGCATTTAAAAGCTCATTAATATTTGAAATTCAAAAACTCCCTATTTTCTCTTCGCTAACTATAATCTCACTCTCACACATTTGCTCGCACTAGATAGATTGGTTGCAAGTCGGGCAACAAAACGACGTAATGAGCAAATGACAGTCTTTCTATTATTTTTAATATATTCAAATTTAGCATTTAGACTATTAAAGCGGGTAATAAGAAGAAAATATAACGCATCTAGGGCTTACTACCCTTCTTAGAAAAAGTAATTTGATTGAGTAGCAAGTTCAAACGTTGTTCTAAACGACAACATTTAGTGTTTACGTATTTAGATTTTTCACGGTCCTGTGATTTCATTGTGCAGAAGTAAATTTTAACTTAAAGATTACATTGTAATAGCAGGGGCGGATCCAGAAAGTATATTTGGGGGGGGGGGATTTTCTCTCACTCTTTTTCTCTAGTATATAATATATATCCTAAACATGACAAATAATTTATTATATAATATAATATAATATAATATTCTAGCAGAATATTGAAGTGATTATTTAGTGAATTACTGTATGTTGTAAAAATATTAATGTTAAAATATTTGTTTCAAATGCCTGTGACAAATTAAAATGTACATTGACTGACAAATTTGGGGGGGGGGAATTCCCTTATCCCCCCCCCCCCGTGTATCCGCGCCTGGTAATAGGAAGCAAACCGTGCTGTTCCTTCAGTGGGACGGGCGACTGCCTCTGATGGAAGGGAGCTTGCCCTGTCCGCCGCTGCAGCGCGAGAGGCGCCGCGCCGTCGCGGCCCTCAGCTGGCGAAGGCGCAGGCGGCCGCTCTTCGTGCGCATGAGCATGTGCGCACGCACGCACGGTGCCGCTGGCGCAACTCGCCCATTCGCAACACAGCGATGATGGGCACGTTTTTCATTAGCCGCGCTGATTACGGCGTATTCGAAGTGGTGACGCATGGCGGGGTTGGAGCCCACGACCGGTAAGGTGCCACTTCCGGGCATCTGGTGCGTGGGATGGTGTGGTCCGTATATGCAAAGAATTCAGAATTAATGCTGCTTTAACGAGTATCTGCTTGTGAGAAGCTTCATTCAACTTCCATGCCCGGAAATGGGCGTTTGAAGGCTGATAAAGTTTAAAATATTTTAACCACGTCATACAGTGGTGGCTGGTTGATGTTTCTTGCGAGAAAGTCAGAAGTCAATAACATGAACTATTTCAAAAGAAAAATACAATCAAATTAGATTACATGCATCGAATTGCGATGGGATCAGCGAGAAAGATTTATCAACTCGATTTGAGCCTTCACACGGGCTTCCGCCAATCTACGTTGTAAGATTACGCTGTGTGCCAGACTCTTCCCATGACGCGTCGCATGGCAGTGCTCCAGGACTCGCTGATTTCGTTGAAAAAGCATTTTTAGCTGTCAGAGCAAAAAATGAAGTCTTCCCTTCGACCCGTAAGGCTATATTGAACTAGTGATGCTACAACAGCAAATACTTTCTCACATTATTTTTAAATTTCCAAATTTCGAAAATTCAGAGAGATTAACCAAAACCAAAAATACCTGTGTGTGTGTCCCTTGTTCTATCCGAGGAAAGAATTAAAGGAAAAATTGGGAGCGATTTTTCAGCAAATGTATTATAAATTACATTAATCTCAAGTACAAATTACGCGAAAACCACTCGTTTTTCCAAAACACTGTACATGACCTTTTTTAAAGAGCTGATTTTTAGAAAATATTTTCATTCAGGCAAAAATTGCTACCATAAATTTTGTGGTTTTAAAATGTTAACTTTTTGCAGTTTTGGAAAAGACCTACAGTTCGCCGGAAATAAGACTAAACTCACTTTTGTAACACCTTTTGATCGATATGAGAAGAAAATTTTTAAAAAAGCTTAGAGCCATTTTCGAGAAAAAAATTAAAATGTCTGTGATTCACCCACAATTACACCAAAACTACTCAAATTATCGAAAAAAATGAACATGATCTTATTTCAAGATCCGTCTTCAATGAAAAGATTTTATTCAAGAAAAAATCTCTCTCTTCAACATTGTGGTTGTAGGAGGACGAAATTAAACTTTTGCAATTATTGAAAAATTTGGTATATCAACGAAAATGAAATCTGCACCGTTTTCTTAAGGGTTCTTTACACCATTAAAAAAAGTTAATAAAAATATTTGGACACTTTTTGAGAAAATTTTGAAAATCTGGAGGCTTCGTGTAAAGTTCCTACCATCAAAATCATAATATCTGTTTCAAACTTAAAGAGCCTACACTTCCTTTAAATTGATTGAGGAATATCTATTGTTGAGAAAATTGGCTGAACGGTTTTGGCACATGTTTTAACCACAGATGGACAGTCTTACATTTTTGGTCAATCAATTTTTCGGTATCAAGGACCCATAAAACATAGATTCTGACTACACAACGAGCTGGAGGAAGAAATTTAGTACATACAGGAATGATATGTTCACTTTTTCGTTACTACAGCCAGGCAATTGAGTTTTTCTGTCACAAATTCGTTTTCCATAGCACGAGTACAGTATTTTCTGTTCTTACGAAGTAAGTCCAAAGAGTAAACATGTTTCTTCTTGTGTTTGCAGGAGCTCTGTAAGATGTATGTGATTAACAAGGAAAGAATGGAAAGCTGGGAAATCCTCCTGAAAGCAATATCGATCGTTTTCGCGCCGATTAATAGCGATTGTTTTTAAAACACGATAAATTTCAGAAAAGAACGAATTCGATCTACTTCAGAAAAGAACCTATTTTTGTCATTTTGATATACCAACATGCACTAAATTATCCGGTAAGCTTATTTTGAACATGCAATGAATCATATATCATTTCATTACTAGAACTACTACTCAACAAGTGAAATTCAAGCTCCGAAGAAGCAATGGTCACAGCATATTTTAAAACCCGAACGTACTGAACTCATAAATCACATCAAGAAGCCAATAGCATAAACTGTTTCAAATTAGACATTCAACAAATTATATTACATACGTAAACTTGAAGTAAATATCAATAAGAATCCTCACAATAATTGTTCTACACATACTCCAGACGGAACAATAAGACATTTGAGGACTCGAACAAAACCTGCGATTTCATTTAACCCGTTTATCCTTACTACCCCTCCCACGTCACAGACGATGCTTCAGCTCAGGCGAGCTCCTCTTCACTGTGATGAATGAGAGGCGAGACTAAAAAAATAGCGTTTCTGACCGGCCGTCAGTTGGGCTGCCAGCGACTTCGCAAACTCCGCTTTCCGTCGGCCACCAAAAATCAGCCAACAACCCGAATTCCTTCCGCAAATACACGCGGATGGGCATGAATGAACCCATTTAGCGCGCCAGCCGTACGATTCCGCCGTCGAGTTACCCGCCCGCCGCGCCGGGTGGCGTTCAATGAAAACGTGACGTGACGCGGCGCGGCGCGCGTACCACTTGTTTACATGCGCGAGCGCTATTTGAGCAGATGTCAGCGAAATGTCTCCCGACCGCAGCCGTCGCGTCGGCCCGTTCGGCCCATTGAGGCCCCGAGAGCGCGCTGGCGACCGCAAACCTCAGGCCGGGAAGCCACTGCGTCAACGAGCCGGGGGCCGGGCAGCCAGACGGCTGGGCGGCGCAGAGAGCTCAAAGGCCGGAGCAACGCAAGAAGCGCATTGCTATAGAGCGATTTTTCTAAGGATGAGCCAAAGTGACAGCTAGTGCTGACAACATAACTGAAGGTTCTGTGGTCGTTGTGCCCTTGAACCCATTAGACTCCCTTCCCGCATTCGTTCGTTTGCAGTTGGCTAACTTGTAAACGGCTTCGACACTTCCTTTTGTGGTGTCCTTGTCCGACAAAAATATAGTGCGCTGCGAGAAATAATTGATATTAGGAAGTGCAGTGTTATGTGCTCTTCTGTAAAAATTCTTTTTCTTCTATTACCATTACATGGAATATACATTTTGAGTGATAAATATTATGTTTATTTTAAAACCGAGACGTGAAAGAGAGATGCGTACCGGTGCACGTGTTTCCGGCTTAAAATCATTTTCCTTTCTATTTACATTCCTGGCAGTTTTCTTTTACTGATTGTGAGAAGCATGTTAAGGGATTTTCTACATAAGTAATTAAAATTAAATATTTCCCGGACTCACGTACGTGCATGTACCTCAGCGAAACTCTTGGACTTCATAGGGATGTTTTCACAGAAGCCATTACCAAACACTTTACGAAGAGGCGTGGTTGAACAGTTGTCGCGGCGGAGGGATACTTCTCTGAATTACATGTGATGTTCACTTGTTTTCGCGAACTGTCACTTTGGCTCATCCTTAGGAAAATCCAGGGCTCCGCATACATGAACCACGTGACCACAGCACGACCACTTCGTTTGAAAAGCCAGACCAGACGCTGGCTGTCATGTTGCATGGAGAGCGAGAAGTGTTGAGAAACATCATTCTTCGAAGTGACAATTTTCATCGGCAGCCAACGAAAAATAACACGATGAAGGTGTACAAAATGCAATATTTAAAAGAAATGCTTCATAAATCTGTTTTAATGTCTTGTAAGGAGGTGATAATGGTGGCATTTATATTCCCGCTAATATCGTGACGCAAACTGGTGTCTGAAGCTCATTGGCTGAAGTCGGTACGATGCGCAAGAGCCCACCTGCCCTGTAACACATGCTTGCTCGCGCTAGAAACATCGACTACTTTTGAAATATCGATTGCAACTCGCACAACGAAACGACCAAAAACAACTACAATTGGTCTAGCAAACGACGTAATGAACAAATGGTGTTAAATATGCGTTCTTTCTTTTGATTTTAAGATTGCTACCTGAAACCTTACGATTGGATCGCACAAAAGGAAGCACTGTAGAAAAGCTACAACAGTAAAGTACAACGAATACCCTATAAGGATACTAGGAATTTCCGAAAAATATGTTTAATTTTTTTTCAGCACTTATTCTCATAGACTAATGAAATGAGAGAGGTTTACAAATTCTGGAACAATAGAGTCAATATTCAATGAGAACACAGATTTAAACATCTCTCTGAAATTTTAATTGAAATGTTTTATATTTACCCAGGTTTGTACGTGTATGTTGTGGTGGACTTGCCAAGAAATTCTGCTATACATCTTAATTTAAAACCGTAATGCATTACGTATGATTGTAATGACTGAAGAGATTTCGTGAAGGGCGACGTGCGTCACATGTGCCAAGTGTAATTGCTGGATATTGTCTTGCGACATTACTCAATCTTCGAACTTGAAAAAGTCGCAATCTTGGCTTCCCTAACTACAACCTCACACACACACACGTTGACTCACGCTAGATTAAGATCTTCTTGAAGATATTGACACAATCAAACGACGTAATGAACAAATGACAGTAGTTAAGTGTCCATTCTATAAATTGCACGATTTATATTAAAATGTTGCGATTATACTATAAAACCGGTTAATAATAGCAAGCGATACCACATCTGAGAATGAGTACCTTTCACTTACGGCAAAATTACGAAATTTGGTTGAGTAGAAAGCTCGAATTTCTTCCTAAACGAAAACCCTAAGTGGTATAAAGATTACGTTGTCACTTATCATTGAATTTTCACATCATTCCCATAAATAGGAATCAGTAGTTAATGCAATCTGAAACGGTGATCTTGTTTCTGAAAACGTCTTTATTGTATTACAGAAATATAATAGAATTATAGTTATGTATAATAGAATTACATTTATGTATAATAGAATTATATTTCTATGATATATAACTCTACTTTCGGATAAGGCACAGATATTTAATCCATGTGGTCGAGACATGGTTGCCGTCTCGCATCACCACGTTTCTCTTATGAATTGCCATCCCATCAATAATACACACATCATGTATAATAATGAATAATACACACACCGTCACCATTCTTCCTTCATGATCACTTAACCAACTTTCTTACGGAGGACATAAAAGGAGTGGGCACAAAAAATAGGACATAAATTGTGAACCCCTTCCCTTCCTACGTTTAGGAACATGAACAATAGCTGGTGCCGTGAAATATATCACAGAATTTGGCGGTATCTTCAGAGTTGTTTTATCTTCTTATGAACTATGATTCAATTTACTTTCATTATCGTTAACTATATGTACAATATTAATAATATGTAAAACATTTATTATACTAGTATGCATTTTTACTCATTGAACAAAATATGAAATACAGTAGGTTCAAGGAGATATTGTAAAATAATGATTCGATATTCTTGGAAAGTAACAAACAAAATTAGAGGTTAAGTTCCAAAGAATCTGATGATGGCAATACGAAGAACATGCGATTGTACTGATTGCTAGAGGATAAACTGTTGGTAGATGTATGGAGTTCCGATGCAGGTAGAGGGTTAAAAGCAAATAGGGAGCGGGTGTTCACAGTGAGCAGCATACGGAGAGTAGTGGGTAGAGAATAGTGGATGAAGGACGGAGAGTGAAGATCGGCGGCTAGAGACTGATGGGGGGAAAACGGTAGACGAAGAACTGTTGGAGGAGAACGGTGGTCGAAGAATGGCGCGCTGAGAATGGTAGGCTGATAATGCCGAGGCCGAGAATGATGGACCGAAAACAATGTGCGTTGCGGCCTTGGGCAGATGGTGGAAGATGGGCTCTAATGACATTGGGGTCGAGAACGATTGCAAGGGAAATTCCATTCCTCAGAAGAGACTTCCGCAAACAATATGATGCGTTCACTATTTCCAGAAAAAAAATCGCCGGTCATGGCACGCGCGCGACAAAATGTGGTCGTGACACTGGGAGATAAGCTAATGCGAAAACTGTCGCCGTCACTCAATGTTACGAAGGATACACAACTATAGAATCACCTGATGACGTGCAGGAAACGTGATTGTTAGGTTGAGGTTAGAGAAAAAGACTAAAGATGATCAAAAGCCATATGATTAGAAGGCAGATAATTGTGAATAACTTGTTAGATTACTGAAAGGGAATAAACAGGGGCGGATTTGCACTTGGGGCGCCTCCGGGCTCAACACTCCATGCCACCCCTTTTTGTATTCTTTAATTTTTTAATACAGACAATAGTTTCAATAATTTTCAAACCCTTTATTCAATTAATAAAAATACAACATTTTTATAATAAAATGAATAACATTACACAAAATAAACTAAAATCTCTCGCGTCTTGCTGATTGATCACCGAAAGGGTGGACGAGATCATCGCAGTGTATTGATTTTAAAATTTAGCATTCTATTGCAATCAACTCAAGCGCATTTAATCGATCTGAGATTAAATTTGATTGAGTTTTTCACACTTTCAGACATGAATAACATCTTTGAGCGATGCAGTTGCTTTTTGGTGTGTAGATAATCATTCGATATGCAATATCAACATTAGAATACAACATGTACAAGACATTTTCACGAAGAAACTTCATCAATTCCACTGGGGACAAATTGTCGATGTTCTTCTAAGCACAGTGTGCACAGAAGTGTAACATTTCATTTCCCAATGTGCCTTCTAAATCCATGTCACAGAAACTTCGTAACAAGTTTGATTTTTCTTGTTTACATTCAAATTTCAAAGTTCTAAAATTGTGAAGAATTTCTCACTGATCTTCTTCTAAGCTTCGTTTATTCGACTTACCTCGCAAACTAAGTTATCTAAAATCACACATTGACTTTGAAGTGATCGCGGGTCAATTGTTCGTTATCTATTAATTTAAAGTTTCAGCTTTTGATTAATTGAGTTAACACGTAGTCATGTAAACCATATATTTTTGGACAAACAAAAATTCAAGTAATTTCTTTGATTATTAACCGAGACATCACGAGATGAAGCAAAAATCTAGTGGTGCTAAAACAACACGTACTTTCCCGCCCATATTTCTCGCAAAAAACACTTAAATTTTCGAAAAATTGTACATAACCTTATTTCAAAATATGACTTTAAGGAAATATTACATTAGGTCAAAAATCTCTATTCCTGATATTTTAGTTGTAGGAAGACTCCGAACACCTGCAGCATTCTCTTAAACGTTCTTCACACTATCCAGCAATAAAATTTAATCAAAAAAGATATAGCCATTTTATTTGAAAATTTGGAAAATATCCCAGAGGCTTCATGTAAAGTACCCCCAAACTTTAAATATCAGTTTCAAATTCAAATGACCGCGAAATCAGCCAGATCGACTGGGAAATATTAAGTTTGCAGGAAAACGGCTGTACGGTATAGTCGCTAGCGTTATTCACATACGGACTGATTTGCCGTCATTCAGTTTTTCGTTGTCAAGAAAACGTGGATTCTGGCTATACCACGTGTCAGAGAATTTTTTTTCCTAAATTTAGCATCTGAATTTATCCACTTTTTCGTTGCCAGGACCCTGTAATAAGAGATTTTCTGCCGACAATTCGCCGTTTTTTTTGCGCAGCATTACATATCTTTCTCTCTACCGCGGTAGCGAGAAAGTAAAAATTACCTTTGTGCAATTATTGAGGAAACAAGAGAATACCACAAAATGAACTTTGTGCCATATTAAACAGTGTAATTAGCTCTATCCGTTGGGGAAAAAATTGAAGAAAATTTTGAAGCCATTTTTGAGAAAATGGCATTTAAGCGTTTCTGAAAATACGGAATTTTGAGTTTATTTTCACAGAAACCTGTTGAGTTTTCAAGAAATTTTATGACATTATTTAAAGCACATTTAATCATAAATACAATAATGTGAACAAATTGCGTCTAATGTCAATATTAAAGAGACAAGTAAAAAATTACAGTTTTGTAATTTTTAAAAACTCGAAACAACAGAGCAATATAGCGTTTGTGTCATCTTCTTGAGTACATTTAAGACTATGCCTACCAAAAGTTTAAAGAAAAAATTTTGAGCGTTTTTGAGAAAATCTTGTTTTTGTTATTTTTTAATATTGCACGCAATATTGCGCAAAAGGTACTGACATTTACAAAAAATTTACACGACCTAAATGAAAAAACTAATTATAGAGAAAAAATTTATTTTAAGGAAAAATCTTTATATTCAATTTTGCAGTAGTAGGAAGACTCCGAAAACATTTCAAACTTTTGGAACTTTTGAAAATTCAGTGTTAACTGAAAATACGGTCCATGTTACCTTTGAAAGTACATTTAACTCTGTTATGCAAGAAAATTAAAGAAAGAATTTGGAGCCAATTTTGAGAAAATTTTGAAAATGTCGCAGTGGATTTTTATAAACTACTCCCAAACATTAATGAGGCCAGATCGACGCGGGTTTATTCAGTTTAGTAAGAATCCTACGTATAGTTTACGCGCTAGTGTTGTTGTTCACATACACCAGAAGGACAGACGGCCGGACAGTAAGGCGGAGGGACAATTAAAAAAAAATTTTTTTAGTTACCAAAGGACCCCAAAACATGTATATCCACTTAACTCAATTTTTCGAATAAAAAAACTTTTGGATTAAAGAAAATTTGCCGCCAGGGGCTAGTGCCCACAGTGTCCATGCCTAAATTCGCTACTGGGAATAAAAAGAAAGGAATTTGAAATTTAAATGATCTGCGAGAGAAAAATGTTAGTGCTGAAAGTATATTGTCACAAAAGAAGCAATAACAGGAACTTAGAGGAGAAGTAGAAACAATTGCCACCAAGATAAAGAGAAAAAAACGTGTTGAGAGAATTATTTTAATACATCACACGAGCTCCCTACAGTCTTGCTTTGGAATTCATTTTAAAATTGTTCGAAAAATGCGCACTACGACTAACGTCAAACGATTAAATTTTCTTCAGAAGACACAATTAAGCTGTTCCAAGCACCCATCATTCTTTATTAATGATAGGAACCCTCCGTAAGTTAAAATCACATTTGGATCAGGGGAGACGGCAAGTTCGCAAGAACGACGCGGGTTGACCGAAGCTGAAGAGATTGCATTAGTCACATTCCATCAGAAGGAGGAGCTCGAAGGTGAAAATGGGATGGTTATGCTACTACGCACACAAACCGTATGGGCGGGAGGTGCGAAACAAGTATGTTAAAAGGTGTTAGCAAAACGAGGATAATGAAGACCCTGTGGATGTTAAGGGGACATCGAAAATGTCCATTAAATCAGAGTTGTTCAAATATTGATGATGACGTTTAATCAGTTAGAGATTGTTTGTTTATTATTCGCAAAGAATAACAAGAATTAGTTACGAAGCGTTATAAAGAGTCTGATATTTGTCAGGAAGGAACAAGGAAAACCGCATCTAAAAATCTTCCTCAGTGATGCGGATCTGGAGTTTAACCCCGTTGTTTTGTATCCCTAGCTATCAATGCTAATACAGAGTATATAAAATTATGACTTAATAAGGACAAAGCAACGCATGCAGAACGAATCCTGTGTATTCGAGAAAACGAGCCATGCGTATGTTGATAGTGAGGCGTAGCAGAAGTGCTCTTTTAAACCTGTGGTCAGTCTCTTCTCCTTGACCCGAATCTTAAATATTTTGCAATTCTCTGTTGCATAATACAACCAAATTTATTTTCCTTTTATATACCTTTGCTGTAGACATAATCTTTGTTGACTCCTACACATGACTGCAAATTTTATCTCTCAAATGAAAAGATCTAAAATTACAGATGCAGTTTTAGTGAAATCACATAGACCTTCATGAAAAACTATTTTTTTTGTAAATGTGCTGATGACGGCCAATTTGTGATTTACTTTAAAGAATATAACCTTTTTCTGTTACAGCCTAAGTTGATTTTGTTTATTTTACGCACTCTCGTCTGACAAATTTGGCCAATCTGACGAATTTGCGATTCGGATAAATGCTGTTTTCCGAAACCTGACAATCGTTACCACTCGCTATATTTAGTAATAGATACATTTATTAAAGTTCGCTTTGAGCTAATGCTTGGTGGCAAACATTATTACAACTAGATATACGACAATTACAAAACTACTACGAATATTCGGAAATATAATTACAATTAGAATTAGAGATTCTAGAGATAATAGTAAGTGTAACAATTTTGTAAAAAGTACAAACTCACTTACTTTGTCGGCTGCTTTATCCGTTCCACTTGAATGAGTGTCTGTGGACAAAAACCCAACCAGTCAGTCACGAACGAATCCCGTCGGCTCCGTATTTTCTTGCAGATAGTAGGTCAGGAAGCAAAGCGCCATCGCTCAGACAAAAGGCCCCTCGCATGAACAATGGCGAGCGACGGACAGAGCGGAGAGCGTGATGGTACAATCAGCGTAGCTGACAACACGCCACGAGGTCAAATCGAACGCTTACATGTGGGCGTCCGTAGACGCCTCAGGGATATGGTTAAAATCGAGACGCGGACAATCGAGCTGGTAAAATTGTTACGCAACCCCAACGTAAATGGTTTCTTCCACAGGTAACGCTGATGTCGGTGCCGAGGAAGCCGTGGAGGCTGGTCATCTAACATTTGGTTATATTTTGTTAATATTTTTATTAACAGGTTACAACGGTTGTAACTCACACATATATTAGAAAACCAAAAATGTGAAATTTCAGCGTAATATTTGCAAAGTTAACTTCAACTAATGGAAACCATTAGTTAATTATCAATTTTATTTTAATTTTTTATTCACACTTTCTGATAATTTTTTATTTTTCAAGAGATTTAAACCCTTCTAAACACAATGAGTGAGAGTGGTGACAATACTCACAAGAGATGTCAATTCAGCATTCAGTTATTTCGCCTAGAATATATTTGCCAAAAGTTTGATTTTCAGGCTGTTACATTTTGACAATTCCCTAAACTGTTTTCGCGGTCCTGCGCGGATACAGCGTGGCGCCTGATCTGTTACAAGCGGATAATTGTGCACACGGGTGTCCATTAGCAGCCAATTGTTTCCTCACCGCATCAATTTCACCTCCACTCTTATCTAGAGTCGCACTTGCAGCAGCCTGCAAGCAAAGGACTGGCACCTATTCAACACGGTGCGCCGTGCCCTTGAAAAGTGTAAGGAAGCCGATGAAACGGAAGAGTGGTCCGCTGTGAAGGCGAACTGCAGCTCGTTCGGTGCGCTGTGGAACGGCATTGGAATTGGGGGACTTCAACCACCGCTTGGACATAAGTTTTCGCCACGGTGAAGCCTCCTTAGTTCTTCAGGTTTATTAAAATATCAACAAAATTCAGGTTATTCAGAACAAATACCTAAGAACTATCACCCACGCTCCCTGGTTCATTTCTAATAAGCAATTACATCACGAACTTAACCTAAAACCCATCGCACATCACATAATATTTCTTGCCAATAACTTTTATTCCAATCTAACCCTCATCAATCATGATAGACGTATAAATATAGGAAAATATAATGAAAACCCAACCATAATAAAAAACATATCCAATTCATTCTTTTCTGAATATTTTTTCAAACCTTAGTAATTTTTAGAGGTGCGCGGTGAGTCCCCTCGTCAATTGTAGTTTAGAGTTAGTATATAAGAATTAGATATAAATCAACTATACAAATGAAGAGTTTTATGTAAACTGAACTTTGTAAGTGAATCCTATACAAAATTTTAAAAAAAGCTTTATTAAAAACGCAAATGGCTCTTGCTACTCAAACATGGGCGTGCGTGTGCATCCGTAAATACGATTTACTAAATAGGTAGAAGTGAGTTACATATGTGTGTTCAAAGCCTCGTCCACACTTGCAAAAATGTACGCCGAATGCCGTGTACACCATAAAACCTAGAGCGAACGTACTGAATTCCTATAGTAAGGACGTGTTTGCCGAACGAGAACGCACGCAAATATTTACGCAGCGCAACGAGCGCGCGAGCTGCGCTCTGTCGGTTTTTCCGCGCACAACCAAGGAATTTGTGGCGCAAATCAGTTGTAGTGTGGACACACTTTCATGTACACGTTTATTGAAGGTAACATTACCTCACAAATGTTCACAACCGCGAAATATTCGTCTTAATGTACTATCTCAAAATGAAATAAAAGTTTTTCTTTCGAAAATTCGCCGTTTTCCTGTGCACGATTACATAACTTTATCCAGTTTCTACATAGTTGCAACTAGTAAAATTAAACACTTTATTATTTCCATTTCTAGTTCGGTGTGTTGCAATGACAGGAGAAGAATATTTAGTTCTCCCTAATTTATTTTTTTATTTTTACGGTAATGCCAATTTTCGATTTTTTTTTAATAAGTTATGTAGCTGAAACCATGGTGGAAATATTTCCACCATGGCTGAAACAATTAAATGCAATAGTTTTTATTCAAGTATAATAGCCTTAAAGGCAATCACGGTTAATAGTGTGTTTTCCTTGCATCAACTATTCTCTTATCCATATGCGCCTTTCTCTTTTTCTCTTTCGCCTGATTACAAAATAAGCTGCCGAAATTGCCGCGCAAATAGCTGGATCCATTGTACGGGGCAGATCTAAAGCACTGCACAGTGATGCTCCGTTTGGACAGGGTAGCGCACGTGCGCTCTATTGAACGTTCGTCTTTCAACTTTGCGCATGCAATTTTATTCCCGTGACGCACAGAAAAGCATCGTGTGGAGGCGCCTTTAGGCAGTAATTTTGTTTTAGACTAAAAAAGGCGAAAGCAAAGCTTTTATGATTATTAATAATATCTGAACCGTTACTAAAAAATTGTTGAAAATTCTGAGTATGAAATATTTTCTTTCGAAAATTTGCCGTTTTCCTGCGCATGATTACATAACTTTCTCTTCCTTCGTAAGGCGAGAAAGTAAAGTTAGTTGCAGCTAAAAATTATTACTACTAATTAAAACCCGGACTACCAGAAGATGCGGAAAACTAAACATTACCAACTTATTCGACGCATACATTGAGCACGGACGCGCGACGCGCGGCACAAAGCTAAAAAATAAAAAACACCAGACTTTCTGCACAATGAAGAGTAGCATCTTCCCATTGGAAGAAAGAGAGAATAGACGAGATAGAGGGATACCACTGAGAGTAAGAGGGAAAAATAGTTATGAAGTAAATAATGAAGGAATATCACTGAATGTGATAGTATTTACACCTGATAATGCCAAACAGAAAAAAAATCCTAATGGAATATTTTTTATCTTGTTTATATAAACGCCGCATTTCTGTATAATTGGAAATATTATTTTTTCTATGTAATAGAAGTTCGTACTGTAATAGTAGTTACTACTTTACATTCTGTATTTTAAGACAGTGATTTCCCACCTTTAATGGTTTCTTTCTTCTTCCACTTACAAGTAGAAATCGTATCATTTATTCTTCCTCCCCTATACGACGTATTCTTTTTAATTTCAACGAAATTCGGCAGACAACACCGAGTGCCTTCCGCAAGAAGCTTGAGAGCAGTGATTGGCAGAGGGCAGGGGTGTCGAAAATCGAGGACCTTCAGTCCCACTGGACCGGCAGTCGGGAGGCGGCGCGGGCCATCGAGTCTGGACGTGGAGGGGGGTGGAGAGGGAGAGGGGGGCGGGGTGCACGTGGCTCGACGGTGCGGTGGCGCCCCGCGCGGCCAGATGCGGCCCTAATCGAGTGAGGGCTGTGTACACTGTTTGGCTTCGGGGGGCGCAGGGCAATCCAATTGAGCGCAATTCAGTTACCTGCCCCCTCCCGTCCCCTCCCCCCACCCCCGCTGACTCACCGTCCTGCCCGGCGACGGAGTGGGTAAGAACGGGCACTCACTCGGAGACTGCCCTAGGTGCGTCGACACTTTATATTGAATCTCCTGGTTCTCCTTGTTTTAAAAGTTTCTGATCATGAAAACATTGTGGTTATGGGGGATGGACAGGGATGAGGGGTTGTGATGGGATTTGGTGGGGTGAGGTGGAGGTAGGGGAGGGTGTGGAGAGAGGTGATGGAGTTTGGTGGGATGTGATGGGATATGATGGAATGGAGATAGGAGAATAGGTGGAGTTGCGATGTTGTCATATGGTCAAATTATTGTCAGTGGTACGGTCAAGTGATCGTGTGGTTGTGAGGTCACGGAGTGACCTCACAACCACACAATCACTTGACACATTCACTTGACACTTGTAAAGTAGTGTGGTAGTGTAGCAGGGATGCAGAGTGATATGATACAGTGATGAGATGAACACATGCTGTCTGACGATAGTAAAGTCAATTCAAAGAACGTCAGATGTAAGTGAATGCATTGGCACTTTTGGCAGCAATGAGAACTATTGTACATGAAAATAAGAACGAGACAGCACGATGGCAAAGAATTATTATCGTTGACTGCCATCACCTTATCGTTCTTTCATACCAATTTTGAACACTCACTCTGCAGACTCGAATAACTCTTTCGAACGAGCCGCAAAAACCTTTTTGCAGCGTTAAAACTCGACAACATTAACAATTGAGCTGATCAGAGGTAATGAGAGAGAGAGAGAGAGAGAGAAGAAGGAGAGAGGGAGAAATTGACAATGAAAATACACTATAGAGAAACGGGGCAAGGAGACCTGCAGGAAGCGGGGGACGAGCATCTCTTCCACCTGCCCGGCGAAGGGGGCGTTATCAAGCGCCGGGGATTCGTGGCGCAGACCATAAAGGCGTCACCGCGCAGCACCCCCGTTAGCCCAATCACGGTAATGGCCCCGCGACAGCCGGCCCTGCACGGGGAGGGGCGCTGGGGGACCCCAGAGATAGATGCGAAAAACAGGAACTAGGAGGAGGAGAATTCATTTGAAAGTGTTTTACAGAAAGGGTGGAAAACGAGATGTTAAATATAAAATGAAAATAAGAGAAAGTAATAAACCACGAAAGAGAGGGAGAAAGGGAAAGGAAGGAGAGAGAGACAGAGAAGGGGGGAGAAAACAGAATATCCAAATAGACGGGAGTAGTATAACGAAGGGAAAGAAAACAAATAATATAAAAAGGCGTGAAGAAAATTACAGCGAAGAAATATAAAAGCCTAAACGGCATAGATGAGTAAATAATAAATAGAACGGAATAAGTTAAGCAGATATGCATCAGGAAAGGTGATTATTGAAAAATACATTTTAACTTGGAAAACGGGTTAGTGAAGAACGAATTAAATTACTGGAAAGAAGTGACATAGAAAGTAATGAGCAACAGCCATATTATAAGAGAAAGGAAGGAGACGAGAGACCGAGGAAGAGTCGGGAAAAGAGGAAGGGAGAGAGAGAGAGAAAGAGAGAGAGAGATGAAGGCAAGAATAGAGGGAGAATGAGAAGAGAGGACGAGGAAAGAAACGGAAGGTAAGGAGGTAAAGAGAGGGAACAGGAGAGAGAAGAAGCAGAAGTAAGGAGAGGAAGATACTAAAAGAAGCGATGGGGGGAAAGGTAGGAGGGAGTAGGGAAGGTCAGAGAGAGTAAAGAGGTAAAACATAAAAGGAGCAGAGAATGAGAAGGGAAAGGGCAAGATCGCAACCAGAAAAGAAAACAAAACCACCAATGCTCTTTTCCAACACCTGCGGCACGGATACGCATCCAGGCGGCGAGGGCGGCGGACCCGATAAGCGCTGCACACGGGAACAGTCGCCGGCTAATTAAACATCTGCGCGTCGCGTCGCGTCGCCGTGCGGCGCTGCTCCGCCCCGGAGACAATCGCGGCGGCGGCGCCCCGCCCCCTCCCGCGCCCAGCGCCGCCCTCCAGCGCCCGCTCTTACACGCGGCGCGGCCAGGGCTTCGCGTTGCCATATGCGGCCCGGAGGGACCAGCGCTCGCACAGTGGGCGCGCTCACGCCCCAACCGACCGAGGCGCCCGTTCCCTCTCGGCGGGCATTTCAGCTCGCAGATGCCAAAAATGGAATGTGGAATAGCTGTACTTTATTTATTTATTTATACGTCAAAAAAACAGTTAAAAACTGCGTATGACGTGCTATGGGGAAAAGTGAATTGTGGGCACATTTTCAAAATTCTGTGATCCCTACACTAAGTCATATACTACTTAAATTTTGAATTTTGAAAGGGAGAAAAAAACAAACAAAAAAAACTCCCATGTAATAAAATCTATTTTCAAGGATAAATAAGCAATAAATTTTGGCTTGGATAGATAAAATAGATAAAATGTATGTAGGCTGTAGATAAAATAATGGCTTGGTCGATTGTTTTGTTTCCGGGCGCGTCAACTACTTTGGTATTGATCGATTGATTCATTCCAGACGGGAGTGTCAACTGCTAAGGTCATTAGTCCCGTAAGTGTAGTGTAAGTTATTTATTGTAGAGAATGCGCTAATATTCCCCCGATAGATGGTGAGATTCAGGGCCGACCTACCGTCGGCTAACGGAGTTTCCCCCAACCAGGTATCTCTCGCCAGCCGGACAACGCCCAGCCGGGATAATCTTTGAGCTCATGACTGGTTTCCCGACATGTACGGTAGTGTGGAGGATGTGGGTGTAAGTTTGTGTAAATAAGGGTATGAGGATAGGACAAGGAAGAGAAAGAACAGATCACGCGCGATCCATGGCCCGTCTGCAACTCCAGCATTCGCCTGGTGTTGATCGGAGAAAACCAACCTCCCATCAGAGCAACCGGCCTCTAGAATTCTGCTCCGGACAGCGCCAGAATTTTACCCCGCTGTCTAGCTAGTATCGAAGATCCTGCCACTGTTGTGACTCGGAACTCCAGGACCTCCCTGTCAGAGGCACTGCAGTAACATCAATTGATGCACTGAGCCACCTAAGACTGTATCAACAACTACTTTGGTCATTAGTCCCATGAGTGTATGCTATGTTCCTGGAAGTGAAGATGTTCCTTCCCCGTATGGAACATGGAACTCCGTGCCCACTTACACGTCCACTTACCTCCTCTATGAATCTCCCCCGAACTGGGTACCGCTCCAGCCTAGTATTTTTTAGCTCTCGACTGCGCTCCCGGCATTTCTGGCAGTGCAGAGTACGCTACTGCGCGCGCGTGTGTAGGTGAAAGGGAAGCATGGTCAAAGATGAGGAAGGAAATATCGCGCGCGGTCCGTGGTGCCTTTATCAAAGAACCGCTTCGGCGTTCGCCTGGTGTTGATTAAAGAAACCATGGATAACCATCGATCAGACCAGCTATCCTTTACAAATCTCTTCTAGACCGCGACTGAATCTGACCCAGCTATGTGGCTAGTGTCGAAAATCTGCCACTGTCGGGATTCGAACTCTAGGACCTCGCGCTCAGAGATGCTGCAGTTAGTGTCCTGAGCCATCTGAGTCGGTTTACAATACTGGAAGTAATGATGTTTGATAAATAATTCCTCCTAGATGGCTGAAGCGGTTGTAATATTTTTTAATCATAAACAGATGCTCAATTTAGGATGTTATCATATCACTTTGATGGTCTGCTATCACTATGCGGTGAAACTCGTCGTTTTATTCGGGTCTCTATTAAACTTTTTCGCGCTTTATTCCCTTAATGGGAGCTTATAATTGTCTTTAATTAAGAACTAAAAATGACCGTAAAATAATTAAATGCAATTTTTATTAAAATACCGATTTTAAGAAACAAAATAGTGATTCAGATTTTACCTGACTGAATCGAAAGCCTATTACTTTTAACCGGTTGGTTACATTTTAATAAAATTCGCTGATCCCAATGAAGATTTTCGTTGGGTCGTTTCTATTGTGTAAAGAAAAATAAAACTATACATACAATCAATACGATCAATTTGTTTAATAATATTATAACTATCTGATATATAATATTGGAAGCGAAATTTCATGCACGTGATCACCGAATGTTTCGCATTAATATTACAAATTAATAGTCTCAATGCGGTACAATTTTTCGATATGTACTTTCCCTTATTAGTTTTCCTCTAGCTTCTTTCGTGATCAATTGATTTTTCTTTTACCTAGTTATGATTTACTTTATCGTTTTTCCACGAGTTGAAAAGAATTAGTTTTTGGCAATTGAAATATTGTATCACGTTCAATTAACAGCTCTTTAATGACGTGAGCTCCTTCACTCGCTCTTTATCTCCAAAAGCTTACAAATTTTGATGCAGTAAAAGACTTCACGCTTTCGAAATCCGTGGTGACAGCTGAAATTTGTGGTAATCCATTACTGAGTTGGATGAATGAAGTTATCCTAACCAACAAGACGTATGTTTTAATAATTGTATATAAACATCAAATAAACTAATTTTAGACGGCCACTAGTAAAAGCGGTTACTTTTAAGGAGTAAATTCAATTTTTAGCATTAGCACTAAAAATCGTATGACGCATTACACCTAAAAGTTATTTTATTTTGCTCGTAGGAATGCGCCACTTCCCCTGTATGCTTCGTGTCGCAACATTTTCTACACGCAAAATAAAATGTCGCTTTTACCTCTCGAATCATAAATAACTATTCTTTTATGTATTCTATACAGTGCGCCAGGCAAATCTCTCCACAGTGGCACCTTGCTGATGAGTGTGTAAGCAACATAAATTATGTTGGTAGCACAAGCTACGGCTTGTAACAAAAGAAAACCTAAATTCCGTACACACCCCCAATCAGATGCTGAAAGTGTTGTCATCTTCACTGTTTCCCAGTCATCTGGTTGCTGCCAACATAAATTCAGTTTTTAATAGGAGGGCCTGACTCAGTTCGATGAGGAGAGACTTTCCCGATGCAGTGTAGTAATTAAAGAAACGAGTGGATAAAGAGCGGTATGTTGAAGAAAACGAGCGACGATAGGATCGAATTTTCTTATTTACCACGGATGCAATTATGCCCCTTCATCCACATGTCACGTTTAATATTCTTTCATTTCCATTGAAGAATAATTGAAATTTTGTAGATATTCAACCACATCTTTACCATTCAAGGCATACATTTGATGAAGTCGTATTGCTTCTGAAAAAATACATATTTTAGTGGGCCTTGCATTGTGTTTTTATGATAAAAGGATATAGAAATGTTTGCAAATGGAAGATATTCAACAAATTATAGATGAAATTTTAGAATAAGTTAACAAAGCCATTAGAACATTACATCCCACGAAATGCTAAGACAGGAATGAGAGAGAATATAAGATGCATGAATGTTGGAAAGTAAAAAACGAGTCACTTCTGACTCAATTTTGCTGGCGTACATTTTAAAAGAGGAAAATGCAACTGACGTTTATATTGTTTACATTTTCAATATACCACGAGCATGTAAAACATTTAATTTATTCATGTTAAATATTTTATGTTTTTTCATTCAAACTAACGTTTGCTTCACCAATTTTATTTTATTCATTCACTGTTATATGCAGTTGACGTAGACACAGATGTACATTTTTATTCATGTTTTATGGCCAATTGGAAATATCTCAGCCACGTCTGTGTTATAGTGAATTAAACGATTTTGAATCTTTTTTCTGATTGCTGATTGGTAGTTGTGGAGTTTTAATTGCACGCGTGCCATTAACACTGTGATAACCAACGATTTTTCCTGGAAATAACGGGCATATTCAGTACATCAAACGAAAAAGTAAATATTTAAAACGTAGGTAGGTCCTTGCTGTTCGTTTTTGTTATGCCCCCGATTGCGTCGTTTTCGGTCCTTTGTGCACCGCCTTCGCCAGCGCACATGGCACGCAATCGCGGTAATAACTCCATCCCGGGCCGGCAGATGGCTCCGGGCACGACGACAGTTGTTTGTTCCAGCAGCCGGCGGCGGTGGCGGCGGCGGTGGCGGCGGCGCAACTCGCCATGCGCCAGGACCGCCTCCGGTATGGGCTCTGTGCCGCATGGCGTCATGTAATGATACACAATGCATAACCCCTGTTGCCCCGTTGCACGTCTACTAATGGATCATGCGCCTCCAAGGGAGATCGCAGGATAGATTCAGGCGACATGAGCAGTTGGCGCGAGGCGAACTGGGAGGGATCTGCTCCTGGTGGAGAGTTGATTTAACGGAGAGAAAGTAAATGCACAAGTCTGACGCTTGTTATCAAAAGCGGCTTCTCCCATTTGCAAAAATTTTAGAAGAGCTAGAAAAATCACGCATCCACACGTGGTATGATTCTATCGGGGTATGTTTATGTCATATTTTAGGCGGAATTAACCTTGGATTCAAACTGTATTCCTTCAAAAGGAAATGAACATTCTAAATTATGCAAACACAAAAAAATCTTGAATTTTGGTAAATAACGCCTCAAGAGTCTATGCCATCAACTAATTTAATGTCTTCTTCTTTCATTCCGTAGAAACTTCCCAATACACAGCAAATTGCCGTTGTTTGTAATATAACATAAAGTACATTATATTTTTTTAATGATTTGTTGCTAGGTATGGGAAGTAGAAACCAGAAGAAAGAGAAGGGAAGTGGTATGAGAATCAACACAACGATGTATATCTCCTTAATCAGGAATATAACACAGAATTGCATTCAAATCGAAGCTGCTCTATTTCACACAGATTATCTCCACAGTTGCAAAGTCTTAGTCGTTAGTTAGCAAGTTTTATAATCAATTTCCTGGTAGTTTCAAATTATTGCCCTTTTCATTGATACCTGTTGGATTAACAGCATTCATTTACCATAATTTTTAGTTCATATATTTTTACTTCACTGTGTGACTGACTTTATTTTACTTTATACAAGGAATTTTGCTTCATTGTATCAATTTTCCTTCTTTGTTTGTTTTATTTATTCATTTTTGTTGTTGTTGTTGTTGTAATTTAGGTTAGTCTGCAAATCAGAGTTTACACTTTGATGCTTCAAATCAAACCCTCCAGAAACTGATTTCAAAAGACCAATTAAACCAAATTTCTATAATTATAGTTACATAACTGCCTCCTCTTTTTCACACATTTCTTTGAATCATTTCATGAAGATACCGGAGCTACGTTATGTGGTGCTGATACTGCCCCCAAAACCACTTTCAAGATTTTTAGAAATCCCTTTCAAGAGAAAGATATTTTGTAATAAAATGAGTTTTCATGGATTCTTATTCTCGCGAAAACACGATATATTCCTAGCATAAAACACACGAGCAAACAGGGCATGCATATCTATACTAATAAAAATGAATTCAACGACATGTAATCGACATCGATTCCACAAAAAGGAGTGTATGAATAATACGAAATATTTACAGGCTTCTCTTCAGGATATGACGCAGTGTCTTTGCAATGTTTGGTAAAGATTAAGACAACACAAATGCGGAAAATAAATAATTTAAATAATATGCTGGTAGATTCACCACGATCATTATTTTTCACCTGCCGCTAAGAGACAAGTTCTTAATATATTCCGCCAGAGGCTACCAGCGGGGAGGTAGGATCACAGAGTAAGCATAGGGAGGTGGGTGTGTGAACGATCTCCATGACAGTTGGCACATACATATGTTTCCACGGAGATTTTTATGCTGATGATTTTTTGTAACTCTACTAGAAGGCGCTGCAGCACAAGATGGCGCTTCAGTTAAATGCAATTCCCAATCATGGGAACCCAGCTTCGTTATTGCTGAGCGTTGTCGTGTGACGCGGAACGAGGCCGAGGAGGCCAGGAGAAGGCAGCACCGCAGGATAGAGAGAGAGGGAAGGAGAGAAAGAGAGAGGGGGAGAGAAAGAGAAAGAGGGAAGGAAAGAGAGAGGGAGAGGGAAAGAGAGAGGGGGAAAGAGAGAGGGATGGAAAGAGAGAGGGATGGAAAGAGAGAGGGATGGAAAGAGAGAGGGATGGAAAGAGAGAGGGATGGAAAGAGAGAGGGATGGAAAGAGAGAGGGATGGAAAGAGAGAGGGATGGAAAGACAGAGGGATGGAAAGACAGAGGGATGGAAAGAGTGAGGGATGGAAAGACAGAGGGATGGAAAGACAGAGGGATGGAAAGAGAGAGGGATGGAAAGAGAGAGGGATGGAAAGAGAGAGGGATGGAAAGAGAGAGGGCTGGAAAAGGAAAGAGGGAAAAAGAGACGTACAAAGACGGAAAACAGAGGGGGAAGAAAGAGTGAGGGAAATAGGAAAATATATAGAGAGAGAGAAGAGAGGAGAGAGAGGCGAAAGGAGAGAGAGAGTAGGAGAAAAGATAGGGTAAAACGAGAGAGGGAAAAGAGTGAAAAAGAGAGGGGAAAATAACGTTAAAGAAGGGAAAAGGAAAAAAAGGAGATGGAAAAAGAGAGAGAACGCGTAAAAAGAGAGGGAGAAAAAGAGAAGGAAAAAATGTATGAGAAAAGGGAGAGGGAAAATAATAAGAAAATAGAGGGGGAAGGGACAAAGCGGAAAAAGAGAGGAGGGGAAAGAGAATGGGAAAAGAGAAAGAAGGGGGAGGGAGAAGGGGAAAAGGGAGAAAGGGGAAATGAGAGGGAGGGGAGGGAAAGGGAGGGGGAAAACGAAAAGCGGTAAAAGAGGGGAGGGACAATTGAAAGAAGGATGAGAAAGTGTGAAATGAGAGGGGAAAGAGAGAGATGGGAAAGGAGAGAGGAAAAAGTGAGGGCGGGATAAAAGAGAGGAAGGGTAAAAACGAGAGGTGGAAAGAGAGGGCTGGAAAAAGAGGTATAGAGAAAGGAGAAGAAGAAAAGAGTGAGAGAAGAGAGAGAGAGAGAGAGAGAGAGAGAGAGAGAGCAGGGCAATGTCTGCCGGGTTCTACTAGTAAGACATAAGAATGACGAACAATCATTTCCCGTTCTTCTGCTCACTGGCCGGTCTCAGCCACGCTAACTGTACAAAGTTTCTGAAATCACGTTGTACCGGCCAAGTTCACAAATGTTTCCATTTCGCCTAGCACTATTATTAGAACTGAACGTTAAGAAATAGAACTAACTGTAGTGTTGAAATCATCGAACATAACGTGATATTTTTACATAAACCACTTAGAATTTGACCCTTTCCATGATCGATAATTCGTGACCATTCTGATACTGAGGAAGAACATACAAAATATCCAATGAAATTCTTTTGAAATACCCACTTACGGAAACGAAACATTGATGTTTCAAAATATTGATTTTCTATTTTTGTGTCGTCAGATTAGCGATATATGAACAAGAAATTGATATTTCAAACCCTTCACAAATTCTACATAAAAACCACAAGTAAAATGCAACATGTCCGTTCAAATTTTGAAATATCTTCAGCGATTTCTAAATTTCGATTGAGCTTCTAATGTATCGATTTACAAATACATTCGCAGTCTAACCTCTTCCACTAAGGACATAGTCAGGATGGAAGGCACGAAATTTTCCTCATAAGTATAAGTGACGTATCAATCAATTTAATAAATCGATGATTTCATTCCCCGAGTTTCCGATTATCGCGTCACATATATCGGGCCTGTCATCGACAACTATAGCGGCGGGTGGAGTGGCTGGCAGGCGTGATGGGCGATGGGCGATGGCGCGGGCGTGGAAAAATAGCCGTAGGTGTGTTTTTAGCTGGGGCGATCCGCGAGTGAGGAAGGGCCCGCAGGTGGGCCGCATGTGTTCGCGCATGTTTCCGACTGTCACCGCCGCGTGCCAGGCAGCGCCCGACGCCCGCCAACGCCGCGCCGCTACTGCCTGCCTCCCTGCCTGCCTGCCTGCCCGCCCGCCGCCAGCAGCGTTGCGACATCGACCCCACGGGGCTCCTCTCCCCCCTATCTGGCCACTCCCCGCCACACCCGCCCCGCGCACCGTCAGGTCGTCACGTCCCTTCCCAACACGTTTCAACACGTTTCGTCACGTTTCGTCCCGCCCCGCCCTGCCGGGCTATGCCACTCACGTTACATCCCTGCCCACCTCATCAAGTCCCGCCAACCCCTCCGCGCGCACTGTCACGTCACATCACGTCCTTTCCCGTCCCGTCCCGCCCCGACACATCTCTCTCCTCCCCCCGCTGTCTCGCCGCACCCACTTCCGTCCCACACGCCCCACCTCGTCACGCTTCCTCACCTTGCCCAACCACGCCACACCGTACTAGTGACGGCTCGTGCTTAGGTTGCACGGTCGCACAACCCCCAGATAATCATTAATAAAATACTCTCCATTATTATAAATTTAAGTTTTCGATTTAATTTCATTAAAGAATAGACATATTCCAACAATATCGATGCATAAAATCATTCTGAAATCAAAGAGTACCCGTCGAGCGCTCTCTGGCGTTTCGCTGCAAGGCAGACAACGCACTGCGATGTGACATCCCGCTCTTATGGAGCGCTGAAAACAGCAGCCGCCGATTAACATTGCGAAATATATATTAATGGATTAAGGTGACGAAGGAGACTTGCATTGTTTCTTCATGTAATTACGTCAACAATACCACATCAGAATTCCCACAATAACATTGCGAAGCTTGAGTCTCCGGGGTTCACGCGCATCCCTATATGCGCAAGCGTTCATTCCAAGTGCAATGAATATTTTACGATTTTGAGTGGATTACATGCTACGTACATGCTACGGGGATTTTATTTCCATTTTATATTAGGTTTGTTGATGTACAATGTGATTTGATGAGTGCAGTTACTTTATAGGAAATGTTTGTTGATCAGCTTTTGATAGTGCTCTGTGATTACGTGCAATTCCTTTGCAAGTAGTCATTTTGTTTCGTTACACACACAGGTGTGTGTGAGTATTCGAACCACGATTATCTTTAATTTCTCATATACATACGTATATACGGAGTAATAAACGTAGTATAGAGAAAGTTATGTAATGCTGCGGAAAATCGATTTCGAGATTTCAAAGGAAATACTCGTTTTGGGGTCCCCTAATACCGAAAAAGTTGTCTTTTTTCAAAACGTCTCAGTGCCAGTCAGTCTGTCTGTCTCTGGGTTAGGCAGTCTGTCCGTCTCTCTCTGTGTGTCCGTCTCTCTCTCTCTCTGTGTGTGTCCGTCTCTCTCTCTCTCTCTGTGTGTCCGTCTCTCTCTCTCTCTCTGTGTGTCCGTCTCTCTCTCTCTCTCTGTGTGTCCGTCTCTCTCTCTCTCTCTGTGTCCGTCCGTCCGTCCGTCCGTCCGTCCGTCCGTCCGTCCGTCCGTCCGTCCGTCCGTCCGTCCGTCCGTCCGTCTGTCTGTCTGTCTGTCCGTCTGTCTGTCCGTCTGTCTGTCTGTCCGTCCTGTCCGTCTGTCTGTCCGTCTGTCTGTCCGTCTGTCTGTCCGTCTGTCTGTCCGTCTGTCTGTCCGTCTGTCTGTCTGTCTGTCGTCAGTCGTCCGTCTGTCTGTCCGTCTGTCTGTCCGTCTGTCTGTCCGTCTGTCTGTCCGTCTGTCTGTCCGTCTGTCTGTCCGTCTGTCTGTCCGTCTGTCTGTCCGTCTGTCTCTCTTTCTCGTTGACTCATCTTTCACGTTGTTAATATTTACATTACCGACATTTTGTTCACGTTATGTTATTTATAAGTACACGTGCTTTAAATAATGTCATAAAATTTCTCGAAAACTCAACAATTTGTTGTGAAAATGAACTCTTAATTTCCGCATTTTGAGAAACGCTCAAATGCCATTTTCTCAAAAATGGCTCCAAATTTTTTCTTCAATCTTTTCCAACGGATAGTGGTAGTAGCACTGTTTAATATTACGTAAAGTTCATAGTGGTGTATTCTTTTGTGTTTTGTTTTTTTTTTTCAAGAATTAAAAGATGTAATTTTATTAAATATCTCTTACGCCGTTAATATGCACATTTCCATCGATTTGTATACATTTTTGCATCTGTAAGTGAAAGTGCTTTAAATGACTTCAAATGACGTTTTTCGAAAAGTTAATAGATTCCTGTGAAAAAGAGCTTCAATTTTCTCATTTACAGTAAGCTTAATCGCTATTTTCTTAAAAAGATTTTGAATGAATGGTGGCGTTTTCCGAACAGGAAAAATATTCAAATTTATTTTTGTGTATACTTTCGAAAATACAGTTTACCACGAAATTCGCATAATTTTGCGCAATTGGACACATTTGATTGTAGAATATGGTTTGGTTCTCCCGGCTCACTTGTAGTCCGCCCCGTACATTACGCACCATCTATCGGCTAACGACGCAACTTCTTGCAGGAGTCCCGTTCTGGCGGGTTTCAAGTTTTCCAATTTGGAAAATCTGTATTTATTCAAAAGCGTTAACCCTTCAAAATATCTGGTATGCACTCCGACGTTTCTCTAACTATGTCTCAAACCATCAAACAGTAGTATCATTATCTACCAGCAGGGGTTAGGGTTGCTATTTCTTGAGTGATCTGTTCACTATTTCTATTTCTGATTCACTAATTAAAAAATCAAAATTGTGAACATATAAAAATACATTTTCGAATGATGAAAAAGGAACTTATTGTATGAGCGAACAAATGTTAGTAGAGCTTTTAGCGTTAATTAGGGCAAGTTTTTAATCTCGATTACATCTGACTTTACACTGAAGCTAATCCTGGCAATTGCGCAGGTTCGTGCAGTTGTCGTTTTAGTTTGGTAACTATTCGTAATATGTATGTTTTTGTTCAAGTGCACAGCACTGCGAATGTAGAGGTGTGTTTCATAAATGTCTTTCATGCAGATACTACTTTAACGAACTCCTGATTAGCTGGCCCTTATGCACACGTAGAATTTTATTTGAAGATTTAAATTAGTGTATCAAATATTTATTCTATTTTATGTTAAAACAAATCTCAAATTCACACTTGGCTGTGTTTTAAATAAAGAAGAGAATCTATCATTATCACACAAAGATCTCCTCGTCCCTCGGCTCACTATTTTCTCAAAACATTTCTGGCGAGCAGTGGTAAAATTATGGTGCAAGAGAGAATGCCTCCTTTACTCAGAAGTAATGGACTTAAAGGCAGTTACAGGCTGAATGTATCTCAGAGACAGCATTGTCGCTGCCTCTGCAGCGACTCGGGCCGGGAAGTCCTAGGGTTCGAGCACCGATGGAATAGGATTTTCAACTCGAGTTATGTCGCTGGGCCGAATTCAGCCGCTGGGTGGAGGAGAATTTCAGCAGTCAGCTATTTTGATCGATTTTTTGTGGTTTATCCACTCAGTACCAGGTGCATACCGAGCAGAACCCTAACAAACGGGTTTCGAATCGAGCGCGATCTTTCCTTCATCTTCCTTATCCTGTCATTTCCGCTTACACAAATGCACTTCTTACATATACTACACTACCACGCATGCCCGAAGCTTAGAGTTCGTGCCGGCTGGTGTGGTGCCCCGTTTGGGGAGATATTACCCGTATGTCAACGTGTAAGTTGGCACTGGAACTCACCATCCAGCAGGGGAAGTACAGCGCCAGCTCCAAGCATAAAAAGCATTCACTACCCCAACAGGACTAATGACCATATCAGTTCACGTGAACAGAACCAAATCTATCAACGTAAGGTGGACTACACAATCTGAGCATTCCTACCTTGGGTCGTGAACGACGAATGTATAAAAATGTGTAATCATGCAAGCAGTCTATTCTAGGAATACGAACAGGGTGGAGATGCAAAGGTATATCCAAAGTTTACTATCACGTAGTCCACTGTGATTCAATGTCTGAAAACCTCGGAGGCGATTAGTCAGAGCAGTCGAACTCTATAATTTTTTGCTAATTATTTTGAAAATACACCATATGGGGATCCCAAACTATAATTTGTCGGGCCTACCTCACAGAAAATGATTATTTTTTCCAGCCAGCAAAAATATTTTCTACGCGCCGATATTCGAACTTCGGTCTATTGAGTTAACATGCGCTTACAGCTTACACTACGCAGTCGCTCTGCCGTACACGCTTTTGCCGATGCTTACGAAATAATGCTTTATCCAATTATTCCTAAATCATCCAATTTTCAAAAAATCAAAGTTAAAGAGTTAAAAATCAGAGTCTGCGCCATTCTTTGAACATTCTCTATCCGTGGACAAAAATTAGAGAAAAAATTTGGAAATATTTTCTGTGAAAATAATTGTTTAAACATAGCCTATATTTCACAGCAAATTTACACGACACCTGCGTATATTTTCGAAAAAGTGTAATTGACCTTATTTCAATATGGCTGAACAACACATTTCGTTGAGGAAAGTAGTGGTGTTACAATACCATATACTTTCTCACAATATTATGTTTTCGTTATGTAATGTTATATCTTAATTTCTGCCTTTCCCATGCTTCAATTATCATTTTATCTCGAAAATAGAAAAAGTATGAAAAATTGAGTTTTTATTCAAATTTTAAATGAAAATATATTTTTGGCATTGAATTTAGAGTAGTTTAAGGTATTTAGTGCATTCACGAACATATCCGATTTTAGCGTTCAAATATTCTGCGTCAAGACTAAGCGAGAAAGTAAAATAATGAAAAATTAATCAATAATACGATTCGCCGGGGGCGGCGACTGCTTTCGCTACAGCGCGTTGTTGCCTGTTTATTTGCGATATACATTTTACAACGCTTTAACACTGATAGTATTTACAGCTCGAAAAATATATAATAGTAATTATTAAATACTATAGTATTGTGATATTCTCCAAATCTGCTTCTTTTTACATTTGTGAGTGAGCCATTTTTGAGAAAATGGCGTTTGAGCGTTTCTGGAAATGCGGAATTTTGAACTCATTTTTACAGAAAACTATTGAGTTTTCGAGAAACTTTTTTTGACATTATTTAAAGCACAAGTACTCATAAATCTAATGGTGTGAAGAAATCGCCTCTAATGTAAATATTACAAGATGTCGCAGGATCGCGACCGCATCAAGCAGTGCCGCAGATCAAGCGACTCAAGCGGCAGAACTGAGAATGACTCAAAAAGTCGTTCCGAATTCCATCTTGGAGATACTACCCTCAGCCGCCACGTTAGAAAAACCCAAGTATAAGGTCCAATAAATGTATCTTAGACCCGCAACAGACTACACCGAGAGATGCGTTGCCAGAAATGTGCAACTAGAAATGTGGAAAGAGGCCGGCGAGGCTGAGTCCACACACTACAAATATTGATTGATTTTTTTGTGTTTCCGGCCGCGTCAGCTGCTTTGGTCATTAGTCCCGTTAGTGTAGTGCATGTTTTTCTCTCTCGGGAGATGGCGGTGATCTTCCCCCGCTGCATGGCGAGATCCGGCACCGACCTACCGTCGGCTAGTGGGATATCCCCCTAACCAGGACTCTCCCACCAGCGGGGCACCGCCCCATCCGGGACAAGCTCTAAACTCCCGACCGGTCTCCCGGAATATGTGATAGTGTGGTGCATGTTAATGTAAGTGGAGAGGATACGACAAGGAAGAGGAAGGACAGATCGCGCGCGGACCGTGGCCCGTTTGGTAAGGTACTGCTCCGGCATTCGCCTGGTGTAGATCGGAGAAACCACGGAAAACTACCGATCAGAGCAGCCGGCCGCTAGAATTCTCCTCCAGACAGCGACTGAATTCGACGTAGCTGAAAAGATAGTGTCGAAAATCCTGCCGCAGCCAGGACTCGAACCTAGGACCTCCCGGTCAGAGGCGCTGCAGTGACATCAGTTGATGCACTGAACTACCGCTACCGGTACCCTACAAATAGGTTATTCGATGACTTGAAATGCTTTTATGCGCTACAAGCCGAGAGTGGGGCAGCAGTTAAACGAGATCACCTGCGAGTCTCATTTCTTGTTTTATTAAATGCTCTTGTGTAACTTTAACCCGTGAAATCTTTGTTTTGTTGTCATAATCATAAACCATCTGTTTAACTAGTTCGAATTGCGTAAAGAGAAATGCATTATTGCACTGCATACAAATCATTATTTAATGTAAAAAAACTGGGGCGTATGTGACTTTGGGTGGAGATGGGATGAGGGAGGGTTGACTTTGGGTGGAGATGGGAGATGGGAGGAGTGCCATCTGCGCATATTTTCTTGAACTCTGTAATTCCCCCCTCTGTTTTACTGTATTTGTTGGTTGTACTATGAATAAATGGAGAACGATCAAATAATTCAGAATAAAATTCACAACTGATAAATTCTCTCATTAATAATAAATACGAATTGAGAAAATAATGAATTCATTAAATTATTTTTAAATACCCCCTTCCAGTTTCTTACTTCAAAGTTTTATTTTTATATTGCTCATTAGGAATGGGTTTCGTTCAAATAAAAATATCTTTCACACAAGTTTCTTTTTCTTGTTCATTCCCGTTTAAGAGAAAATTCAAGTAAACAATTAAAAAAACTGGTTGTTTAACATGTCTTTCACTGATAAATATTATAACCTCACTCAGTTCTATGCACTGTTTAGTTTTTCCATGCTGTAGCGAAGGCCTAAATGTCATATAAAAAATGAAAGAGTAAAAATGTGTCCGAGAAAACTCGCTCGCTGACCGACTCGAGCAAGGAACTCTTTCGCCTCCGCAGAGGCGAACGAGAAAACTCTTTCTAGTGGGGGTCTCTTTCTAAGTGGGAAAACTCTTTCTAAGTGTCCCTTGTTTCGATTTTCCACATTTCATGTCACACTTTTCTCGCAACGTATTCCTCGGTGTAGTCTGTTGCGGGCCTTACACCAAGCCCCGACCACATTTGGTGGTACCTTGAACCTTTTACATATACTAATGAGTCATTATTAAGAATCGAAACAGAAAACGCGACCGAGAGGTTTTGCATACTCGTACGCAACTATGGTCTCGTCTAACATTGGAGCACAACTCTACAACATATGTTAGTGGGATATGATATTTTGGACGAGAGGGCAATCGCTGTCATGGACACCGATGCTCATTGTTTCAGCTGTCAGAGAGTCTCCTGTGGTGAAGGACCACAGTTGGTTAAAATGAGGGAACCAAGAGCACTGAGATGTTTGAAATACGAAAATGGATTATGTGGTGCTTATTACGCGTATACTTCAAAATAATAGGTTGAAGAATAAAATGCACCACTTGTTATTACTGAAAAGCCAGTACTCCACCACCAGTAGCCACTCCCATTTCATTAGATTTTTTTTTACTCAAAATGTTATCTTAAAACCTTTCGGTACAGGGCAACAAAATGCTCATAAGAAAAAAATCATAATCATTTTCAATCTTGATGACCGAATCAAATAGACGGTACAACAAACTCCGGCCAACTGTATTGAGCTCACAATTTTCTCGTCAAGGTCACAATAACGATCAAATTCACTAGCCCCTAGAGACCAGATTCGCTTCACGCCGCAACTGCAACTCTATGTTCACAACGTCGAATGGAAATAATGAAGTACATAAATCTGTGGATTCAAGCACTACCTAATCACATTGTATTAGAGCCTACTTATAGTACAAAAATGTATGTATTGTTTCTTTCATAACAAATGTTCCGAATTGTTCTTTGAATGTGTCACTCAAAAAAATGTTTTTCGGATAGTTATTCTCACAATAACTATCAACTAGTCTAAATTACACCCATAACAAAAATTACAATTGAAATTCAGGATTCTTCCTAAACTTTCTAAATTATATGAAAGAACCAAACAAATTCTTAAGTAGCTGAAACAGGTGAATACGAAGGGGTATTACTTACTTCGTTTATTCTCGTTCTGAAGCATAAAATGTATGTAGACCTTTTTCACAAGTTCCAGGTTTCTCACTCACTTTGTAAATGACTCATAAAACTGCACAGGTATAATTAATACCTCAATTAAACTCACTAATTATAATTTCGCGCAACATGACCTATTCCTCACGTGGACTTAAATGCACTGATAAGAAAGAACAATTCGCACGCGATACCATTTCTGCCAACAATACAAAAATTTAAAATTTAGAAATGTTATCAAATCACTCTGAATAATTAAGACCATTAAAATGTCTGTGGCGTAATCAAAAAGTTGAGCGTCTGTATCTTTCATGATGCCTATTGCCTATTAAAATTTGGGAGTTATTGCAACAGGGATAGGTGCCGCAGCCCTTGGTCAGTCTTCGCTCTTCGCCGAATTTGGCAACACGAGAGCTAGTCATATTTGACCTTACGGCCGGGCACGAAGCTGAGCGACAAGCTGCACTGCGTTTCAAATTCATGGAATTTCTCGGAACAGACGTTGCCCTACGTAGTACAAGAGAGAGCGAACGCATTTTCTGATCGTTTTAGTAACATGCACACGTATTACGTCAAGCTCAGCACACAGACAAGTATAAATGTATAACGAAGTTTTTCGTGTCTGAAACTGTATTAGTCGATAGAAATATTTTCAAGAAAATAATTTGAAAATATATATAATTGTAAATTATGTAAAGGAACTATTAATTGTAAATTATGCATAATGAAAACAATTTAGAATATTTCTTCTGTAACTTAATTACTTTTTATATCTGAAGGCATGTTTGTATTTTTCTATTTTTGTACTTACTTTTTATGTTAATTTAATTTTGTGTGTGAATAATATTTAAAAGGTCAAATATAGTTTGTTTAAACAATATGTACAAACTTAATTACTGTAATAATACTAAAATTATAAAATTTCATTAATTCTGAAATATCACATTCAAAATACAAAACTAGTGATGGGTCGATACAGGAATTTCTCGAAACTCGATAACGCTACCTGTCTGAGAGCTTCGATACTCGATACCATACTACTTCAAAGGCTCAGCAGTAAAAGTGGTTCAATCAGAATTGGAAGGATATGTTTTGTTCTTCACACATGCATACATGTACTATTTTAATATTTAAAAACTACTGAGATGAACACACATTTTTTAAAGTTTTTAAAGATTCTTATTAAGGAAAACTAACATTCTAACTTTTTCTGGATCCATTCTATTTCTTTTTTTCACATAGCAATCCAGCTTACCGAAAAGTCTCTCCAAAAACCCTGTAGCTGATGAAATGCACTGTACTGGTATCGAACAGCACTTTTTCTTAAATTGAGGAGAGTCACTTTGTTTTTCCAGTAAGATGGTACATTTGCATCAGGAGGAAGAAAGTCCGCACATTTAATTCATCTTCTTGTGCTGTAGTTTCGTATTCACAGCATGATACTTCGTAGTCATTCTTCAGAATATTCGTATAAGGAGATCACATGTCAATGCATTTTCGGGGGTTCAGAAGTTGAGGATGGCGAAAAAATAAATTAAGTGAATAAAAATTTTGAACAATAAATACTTGTCTAATTTGAAATTTCTAATGTAGATAATGAAAATGAGTTATTCGGAATCATATACAGTTATTTAATTTTTTTTTAACTACGGAAATATCGGAGAATCGAAATCGTGATTAAAGGGTTGTTGTTTTCTTGTGGGCATAGTGTATCTAGGTTCAAGATGTTTAATTAATTCCTTGAATCTATTGTCCTCAATAATACTGATCGATTATCTTTGCGTATCACATAAGCAAATTTTCTTGTCATTGCTTTTGAACGGTTGTCTCCTGATTTAAATTTGTTCTTTGTGGCCAAAAAATCAATGAGAGTTGGTTGATTTGTGTTGGAACTTGCTGATCTTGACAGGACTGGCCATGGGTCATTAACTTTTACCACTTCACTTGTACGATCTGCGACGATTCAAATGCCCGGTGCAACATTAGTTGGCTTGGCTCACTTGTGTTCGGTGGAGCTGAATACTACCTGTTGAATTGATGTAACATGTTTTTTTTAATTACTAGTACTGTGTGAATTTTCACCAGGCGAAAATGTTTTTTACATATTCTACAATTAGCACGATTGTAATTTTTTGAGTCCTCTTCAAAATAATTCCACACTTCACTCTTTTTGTTTATGGAATGCACTAATCTAGTCGTCTTTAGGTCATTTTAAAGTGCCGAACTGAACTCAAGAGCTCCGTCAGATGCCTTTGCAGTGGGCTGAGGAGGGGAGTATCCCGAGAAGAAACGCTGTCATCGAGCATTGCTTATCATGCCTGTCGGCACTAGATTGCTGGGAGCTCACAAGGAAGGGTTTCCCAAAGCTGAATTGGTCGCGAATTGCCTGCTATCTCAAGAGATGGTGACAGGCGCGAGTGGGATAAAGAGCGTGGGTAATTTCAACGACTGTTAGTGAATCCGAACAGATGGACACTTCCTTGTTGCTAACAGAAGAAAAATAGGAGAAAGAAGAATATAAAGAAGACAATTCTTCCGTAAAATCAGAAGAGATGAGGAATGGCATAAATAATTGAAAGTATCGAAAAAGTTTAGAGTCATTTTCCGAAAGTATCGATCGATACCACCCGAATATCGAGGGTATCGAAAGTATCGAGGACCCATCCCTACACAAAACTAAGTTGAAAAGTGGTTTATCTGGAGATTTTACGCTATATAACACCGTTTTGCAAAGTCTACAACTTTTTATTGCATGTTTTTGCACGTTTTGGTGTTTTTACTGCTCGTTTTAGAGAGTTTTACCGTATGAAAATCCGGTCTTTAATGATAATAAATATAATAAAAAATGCACACAAACCAGCAAAGAATTTAGAATTAGTTTCTCTATTACTATTGATTCTCACCTCAAAATGTTGTGAATAATAAAAGTAAGCTACAATATCACTGCACCATACCAACTGATAAGACATTTCATTATAATAAGGCCAACGTAATGCTCTGGAATAAGTGTATGAAGAAAATATGGTTGGCTGACACGGCAGTTATTGTTGCTGGTAATCTCATAGCAGTTTATCAAAAAACAGAAATTTAGAAAACTTTCAGGACTGCTGAAAGAACAGAGGTATGCCTAGGGGATCATACCAATTATTTATATTCTCAGAAACAAGTGTAATCCTAATAACTCTGAAGTGTTCTCTTGAAAAATTAAATTTTGAAATGGCTGATATCATCAATCTTCAGAAAGTTGCGATACTAATCACATAGGAAGTTAGTAACTTTCTGGGAATCCGTATCAATTTCTAAATTATAAACAACAAATCTAAAAATTGTGAATTTGTAAAACTGTCTTAAATTTCTAAATTCGTTAAACTTGTAAATATGTTTGATGAAGGCATATGATATTACCATTTTATTGTACATAAGGTCTTTAAAGATGTGATTATTAAGCAAGTAGCCGTCCTTTGATAAAAATATCTGGATGACACCTCATTGAATTTATTTACATACTGCTTCAGTAAATTTACATAGACATTTATTCACACAATAAAATTATACCCGATTTTTTAAAAATTCATCTGGCATAATAGTGGAGAAGATTGAAGTCGAGTATTGTGTCATGGGAAATGTGCCACTCATTTTATTAATGAACTAATGTTTACCACACACACAATATTTGTGAATATATTTATTTCTTCTGAGATACTAGGTTTTTAAGAATATTTAATTAGTAATATCAAAAAAACAGTTAAAAAACTGTATATTAAATATGGGAAGTACAGGGGAGGTGAGAACTACATATACTTACACTTAAGATTCCAACAGTCATTATTTATTGCAATTTAATTAATCGTCAAAAACAGTGATAATACTGAGAGGGGTGGAAGTAAATATTTAAAAAGCATATTTCATATTTAATACAAACATTCCTAAAAACATTGATGAGACTGAAAATTAAAAAAATTATCTAAAACTTTCCTACCGAACTATCATCAGTTCAGTCATATTTAATTATGATGGACAGAGATGTAACTTGATTCCAGGGATCATCCTCTAACTAGAGTTTGAAGTCCCTTGCTAGAAAATAATTATATTTGTCATGCTAGTGATACAATTAAATTTATAAGCGCCAAATTTATGATTTCCATATTTTATAGTAGTATTCAAATCATGAGAATTGGACAACAAATCTACTTCAAGAGCA
Source organism: Teleogryllus occipitalis (assembly GCA_011170035.1). Classification (NCBI taxonomy): domain Eukaryota; kingdom Metazoa; phylum Arthropoda; class Insecta; order Orthoptera; family Gryllidae; genus Teleogryllus; species Teleogryllus occipitalis. The sequence continues at coordinate 386,135 of BLKR01000270.1, read as the reverse complement.
TTCTTAGGATTTGTTCAGACTGAGTCACAGAAGCAAAAATGATCTTTGTTTCACAAGTTAATTTGTCCCTCTCACCCTAAAGTTCTGAATATTTCTACCACCTGGAGAAAAACTGCCAGTGATGACTTTCGATACATCACCATTTACCCCAAACAATTCAATAAATGTGAGGGAACTCCATAGAGTAACATTTTAATCTGAATTTGCTAAATAATTCTTCATTGGAAATTGCAAAGGAAGTTTTGTTTCATGTTACCATTGAGAGAAGTTTATAAAACTGACTTTTTAAATTTATTTTCAGTCTTGTGTTGGTTAGGTATTCAATAATATTATTTAATTAATCATATTTATTATGTGGCTTTATATTTTGGACTGGACATTTGGCAAAGTGCCTTTTTATCATTAATATAATTTTATGACTTTCAAGAATAGGACTCACTTATTTGTGCTTCTGGAGTTGTTTTAGTAGATTTTGCCTTTTTTTGCTTATTTTAGCTTCTGATACTTACTTTTGGCATTTTGCTTTATTTGTGCTTTTTTGTCTTTTTCGTCATTATTTTCCCTTTTTTCTGTCCTGGCACCAATCTCTATCGAGATCGAAAGATATTAGCAAAGCTGAACAACATGAACTCACAGTTGTGTATTGTCTTTGAGTGCACATAGGGGCTTCAGTGTCAGAGTCAGGTTGTGTTAAAAATCTAAAATGAAGATTTTTGATATCTTTCATTGTTGCTGCAGACAGACTCACGAGAAATCTCATCCTATGTTTGCATGTGGCCTCGGATCCGTTTTGAGGACAGAACTGTCTGTACATGTTATACCTTTCTCAGTTCCTTCTTCCCTTCTGGCAATTACACAAGTAGGAAGAATGAAAATATATCTATAATTATGTTTTCATTGACACCATTTCAAGATTCAACAGGGATTCCACAATAGTGTTGTGTAGAAGCAGCGTTATGAATAAAAAATATCGTAGTTATCATACTGAATGGTCATGTGCAAACTAGATTACGAAGAAAAGGTATTTTCCTTCCATTGTAAGTGCTAATGTAAATTTTAGACTTAAAAATGTAATTCATTGTAATTATTCATTTTTTGCAATAATTACATTCAAATGATGATTTTTCAATATTACCTTGCTTTTACCCCACTTTAGCCTGAATAAATGCCTTTTTTGTACGCCTATTTTAGTAAAAATGAATGCCTTTTTGCCTACCTATTTTAGTTAAAATAAATGCCTGAACTTCCAGGCTCTAATAATAATATATTATTGTTATTATTACATATAATATATTATATTATATACAATATATTGTAATATTAATATAATATTAATTAAATTAACCTTTAACTGTGTTGGTGGGGTCTGTGAGACCCACACTATTATATTTTTTTAAATAATTTAAATTTTTTTATAAATAATTTCTCAGCAACTTGTGAATTCCTTTCAAATCATGGGGTTTGTGAACTAACGAGCCATCTTCACGTTATGTTTGTGCAGTGATGAGTTACTCTCGATTTGAACATTTCCGGGTATCCTAGACTCCACCAGCATAGTAACGTAAGTTTCTAAAATACATTATTTTATACGTCATTGATTATTTAGCAAAGTCGTTTATTAGAATATGGATAGGAAATACATTGTGTATATTACAAAGAGTTTATTTTTTATTTTCATTGTAGCTTTGCATTTGAAATGTCGACAATCACCGACAAAGAAATCCTGGGATTGTTGTTGGACAGTAGTAACAAGTTTCGGGATCAGCCCGTGGTTAGACTACAATCAGTAGTTCCAAAAAAAAATAAAAAAGATTGTCCACGAGGCGCTGACAGAAAGACAAAACATCTTTGCATTAACTGCCCCAAATTTGTTTTACAATGCTCAAACTTTGTTTCAATTATTCTGCTTCGGAAATTCAATAGCATTCTAAAAATTTCATTTTGTTCTTGTGCGTTTATCAATATTGATGCGTTTCTCTGCTGATATTTAATTTCTTTACTTTTACCAAAATATACAACTTAACATCATGTCGAATTGCATTAAACATGTTTACGTTGAAAAATATTGTGTGTAGCGAATTATTTCCTGCCTTGGGTCTCTCAGGTACAGTTAAAGGTTAGTATTTTAGTATTTTTCACCAGCACAGTTAAAGGTTAATATTAAATAATCACATTCTGTTCTAAGAAGGGCAAATTTGCTCACAGCTCCTTACATTCTTAAAGATAAATTAGAATGATAACTATTTTCCTCAATTCATAATGTATTCCCCAAAGCAGTAGCTCAAAATAAACTTTCAAAAAAGGTTAAAATTAAAAAAATGTATCATTTGGTTGGAATGGTACAAAGATTGTTCAATATAAGAATAACAATATTCCCAGAACACACCTGAGTGATCAATGTTATAATTATGTACGTGTTTGGCATTTTGAGCCGACTGCCTGACCTTGCAGGCTAGCTAAGTGGCCCTAGGCCTGTCATGCTTGGGCCTATTTAATTCTCCTGCTTGAGGAGTAAGGGAAACATGTGGCAAACATGATGTGTTCCCTTCACTGTAACTAGCAAACTCCGCCTGCCTGAGCTTTTCTTCATCACACAGCTACAGAAACAGACGGTTTTAAAGGAAAGCTACAACTCTATTTTTGCCTTGACTGGGAATCAAACCAGGGCCACACCATGGGAAGCCAGTCTAGCCTGCTCATGAGCCAGCCTAGAGGCTATTATAATGATACTTTAATCATATACACAGTTCTTAATTTGTAGAAAAATAAAGGAGCTCTGAATTCAAATTACTTATTAGTTTGACTTGTATTTTCTCAAATTCTTTGCATAATGATTCATAATATCTTACATTATTCATTGTAAGGCCTGATATAGAGCATTATTTTGTGTAAAAAAATTAATCCAATCAAAAATACTTATATTTAAATTTTCCTTTCTTCAAAAATACAGGGTGCACTGCTGCTATTAGTTCCCCTGGAAATTAGGCACTGACTATTTGTAACTTCCCAGATATCTACACACTATTACAATTTGTTACATTGAATTTAATTTGCTTACTTCGGTCATTGTTCCAAGATGTTTCAGTTTCATTACAGCTCTTGTATCAGTATCGAAGTCTTTGGAGAAATCAGAGAGAACTTGCTTCTCATTTGTTGAGAATATTATGAAAACATACCTTAGTAGATGCTAGAGGAATCTTATTCTATGAGATTATTATGCTGAACCACAGGAATCTTAAGTGGGAAACCAACATTTGTATTAAATTTTACTTAGAAAACTAATAGAAAATCCAGTGTAGCTGGGCTGGTTCAACCAGTGCTAGGCACTGGGTCCCTGAAGTCAAGAACTCCTGATGAGGATGCCCACCGAACCCAATAATGAGGGCAATGGCAATGATAGCCCCCATTTGCACTTTCTACATTAGGTCTCCCAAGAATCTAGCTACACCTCTGTAGAAAAAACAAAAGTTATAGTAAAATATTTTTATTACTATTAAGACAAGGAAAGAGAAGATTGGAGTACACAAAAATGTTATAATGGATAGCAAGAGAGATTTTTAAATACACAACACGAGAATAATGAAATAATAGATCCTTAAAGTATGAAACACAGAAAACTACCAAAACTAAATTTAAAAAGTTAAGAAAATGTGTATATAGTATATTATTTATACTACTCCCTATAAGTGTATTAGTATTTAATAACATAACATTGATATTTTTTTTCTTTCAACATTTGCTGACATAATTCCTTTTTTTATTCTTATACTAAAAAATTAAAACATTTACTAATTAATTTGTTTTAAAAACATAAATTAATTAATGTTATTAGAAGTAAATTGTCATAATAAATGAAAATATTTTTGGTTCAATTTTTTTATTGAATCTGTAAGATTACGAAGAAAATATTCAAAACTGATATGTAGTATATTCTAGAATCCATTTAAATGGGTGTAGTAGATTCTCATCCATGGGACATCAATGAAGGCAAGTGGAAGATTTGTGATCACAAATTTTCTTACCTATGCGTCCTCCCTTCTCTCTCAACTTGCTCCTATATTATTGTTTTGTGCTGTCAGCAGCAACAACTAAATCTGACTTTAATTATCAGAAATTTTAATATACAACACAAATAAAGTAAATACAATTTTTTTTTTACTGTGCTGTAATTTATTTTCACTTTTGCATTTACAATGGGGGTGTTGTCACAAGTGTTACGTAATTATTTAGGGAGATTCAAGTGTGCGTTATGGGTGCGTTTCCGTGGGTGAGGGGGTATTCAAAATACTCCAAATTTGCATTATGTAATTTATGGATGGCCTGAAAAATCTAAGACGAGGTTATGTTGCATCTCAGGGTTACAAGTTGGATAGAAAAATGATCTTAAGAAAAGAATTAAAAAATCAAATTTAAATGGCACTTTTTAAAAATTAAATAATATATATGCTGACAATGTACATATTTGGATGTATAATTCATTAAAGTAATCAATTGGACATATCTTAGACATAAACTATTATTTAGAATTTTGTATACCGGATAATTTTGTGGTCGCAGGGTGAACGTCCTTAACTAAACCTATCTATTTCAAGACTTTTACCTTGTTCCTATTCCGACATACCAGATTGTCACCAATATGAAATTCAGCGAATTTCATTAAAAATAACAGCTTATTAGCAAAAAGATGCTGGTTGCCATGGTATCGGAGTGCAACATATAATCAATACCCATTAGTTCAAAAGCGGACGATAAGTAGCATCCATGGTTGCGCCTACGAAGAAAGATAAACAAACTTAAGAGATGCTTAGTTACACAAATGAGAAAATTCCATTCTAATATACCGGAAGTGTCATGGGAATGTGAAAAGGTGAGTTATTGGTCAAAAATAATTACGTAGATGACACTGCGAGGTAGATTGCATAATTTTGTTTCAAACAAGAGAGTAAAAGATTAAGAAAGTTGACATGTTGAAGAAGGATACAAAAATATTCATTCGAGCTTTCGGCACGATAGCGATCGGATCAGGGTGCTAGATACATAGCAGTTTATTTGAACATAGAAAATTTACACGAGTTTGGACGTAGTGATTTGTCGTTGTTAGTATTCAAAAGATAGAACTCAGAAATTGTTTTATACGAAGTGAACAGTGAATGCCAAAAGTGGGACTTATAAATTTTATTAAGCAGACAATGATAATCGAACTTAGCCTCCGATGATAGGAACCCGGGTTCAAGGCTTATATAATTTTCATGGACGTAATTTATAACTTGGTGAACTTATATGCTAATATTTTAACAGCACTTAAGATTTTGCTTAGGGAATGAACAATAATTTTACTATGGATTTCTACTAAATATATTTTTTTGATAACTTATTATTTTAAATCATGATCATTAATACAAACTCATGTCAAATATTCATGTGCTTACATGGTTATTACGATTTCTTGCCCATTTTTCTAATATTTATAACAATATTTAATATTTTTAAAGAGTATTTCAGTAAGGCTGTTACTGAAATAATATTCATATTCAATCGCACATTTATGATAAAATTACAGTTAACTGAAATTATATTTATAGTCATTTATAAGAATATTATTTTATCATAATGAAGAATATTAATATTCATAATAAAGATGTTTTTCTTAATGGCAAGGCTTTAGCCAAAACATTATGCATGTTCGTAGTTAAAAAACTCTGCATTGTAAGTGACTTGCCATCTAGTAACCAGGTTCACTACAGAAATTGCCAGCTTGTTTAACTTATCAAGTAATGACATAAATTACTTTCAATGGAATACATCTAACAATCCAAAATTAATTCCATGTTTTCATACATTAATTAGGGTTAAAATAATAATTTGTACATTTTCTTCATACAAAAATTCAAATAAATTTATATATGTATTCTAAAATTTATAATGGAGAACATTACTACAATCTATATGGATTATGTCTTATTCTCTTGTATCCTTCACGTACAAGACAGGTTATTTCAGCACCACTCTCTCTTCCTCCCCAATGATTAATATTCTTAATGATTGTTATTATTATCAAATTCCTAGATTTACAAAATGAGTATGGAGTGCGTACTTTTCGTCCGAATGAGGAAAATGAGGGTATATTGTGATAGTTTATAAAATTTTGAAACAGGATTATGCCTCAAGAATTGAGAAATTGCCGATAGTTTAGGAGATATGAGCATTTTAAACCAATTTTTTTTCTTATGAAAAAGGTAAAAGTTCAACGCCCCCCCCCCCCACCTATTGAAATTTGCAGTTTTCGACAGGAGACCGATTCTACTGAAAACTAGCGTCCTAACTTGATATTTAATGGTGATTACAATGGTATAGAGAATTTTTCCATTTAAGGCTTTGTATTTTGTAAATTCAGGAAAAATTGCAAAAACCAAAGTCCAAAAATTCAAAAATAGAGCAAATTTCTGTTAATCTGCCATGGAAATTTCAGTGTTGTAGGGCTAATAGTTTAGGAGATACAGCCAGTCAAAGATGTCTGTATTTTTTAATTGTCTAAATAATCCTGGATTGACAAAATGCGCCTGGAGTGCGTATTTTTCATCCGAATGAGGCAAACGAGGGTATATTCTCAAAGTTTATAAAATTTTGAAACAGGATTATGTCTCCTGAATTCAGAAATTGCCCATAGTTTAAGAGATATGAGTATTTAAAACCAATTCCTTTTTCTTGTGAAAAAAGTAAAAGTTCATCGACCCCCCACACACACACACACACCTGTTGAATTTTGCAATTTTCGACAGGAGACCGATTCTTCTGAAAACTATCGTCCTAACTCGAAATTTAATGGCGATTATAATGGTATAGAGCATTTTCCATCTAAGGCTTTGTATGTCGTAAATTCAGGGAAAATTCCAAAAACCAAAGTCCAATAATTCAAAAATTGAGATTACTTTTAATCTGCCATGCAAATTTCAGCTAATATTTTGAGAGACACAGCCAGTCAAAGATGTCTGTCATTTTGACATGTTAAAAAATTCCTAGATTGACAAAACACGTCTAGACGGCGTATTTTTCATCTGAATTAGGCAAATGAAGGTATATTCTGAAAGTTTATAAAATTTTTAGAGGATTTTGCTTCCAAAATTGAGAAATTGCCCATAGTTTAGGAGATATGAGTATTTAAAACCAATCCTATTTTCTTGTGAAAAACGTAACAGTTCAACGACCCCCAACCTGTTGAATTTTGCAATTTTTGACAGGAGACTGATTCTGCTGAAAAGTAGCATTCCAACTCGAAATTTAATGGCGATTGCAATGGTGAAGAGCATTTTTCCATCTAGGGTTTTGTTTTCCGTAAATTCAGGAAAAATTTAAAATCCAAAGTCCAAAAATTCGAAAGTAGAGCAGAGTACTCTTAATCTGCCATGGAAATTTCAGCGTCATAGGCCTAATAGTTTAGTAGATACAGCCAGTCAAAGATGTCTGTATTTATTGACATGTTAAAAAATTCCTGGATTGACAAAATTCGTCTGGAGGGTGTATTTTTCGTCCGAATGAGGCAAATGAGGGTAAAAAAAAATTGATTTTTTGCTTTTGTTGAAAAATTCAACAAAATTTCAACGAAATTCAGTTCTAAACCTTTCTCTTAAATGTCCCTTGCGCTATCTGACCCAAAATTTAATCAAAAAATTGGTGCCGTTTTTTAAAAAAATTGAAAATGTCACAGGGGATTCATGTCAAGTATCCCCCAAAATTAAAATATTAAGACTTTGGGGCAATAACTTGTGATGCCACTAAATAAAGTTTTGAGAAATAGGAAAGCAAAGGTACATGTCCATAAATAAGAAAGCCATGCATATATTTATTTTTTTAACATTCTATCAACATTCACAAGATGAAATATCCGCATCATGTCCAATAATACATAAACATCTATGGGCACCGAAATACACTAATATCACAATTTCATCAGAAATGTGGCATAGCATGTTAATGCCCCAAGGTCTTCATTTGTTTCAAATTGAAGGAGATGCATGGGGGAAGATCGATTTTTGGTGAAAATCCTACTTATGGTTTAATCGCTAGTGTTGTTCACACATACTTTTGTCGTCAATTGTTTTTTCAGTATCAAGGACCCACAAAACATGGATTCGAACTACACTACGTGTTAGAGGAAGTAATATACTAAATATAGGGTAAAGATTTGTCCACTTTTTGTTACCAGGGTATGGAAATAAAGTTTTTCCTATTGAAAATTCCCTGTTCTTTCCTGCAGCATTACAATTCTTTCTCTATACTCCATACGCGGTAGCGAGAAAGAATCTTGTAGGAAGACTTTAAAAAAATGTAAACTCTTACAATTTTCAAAAATTAAGCGAAGTCAACAAAATGCGACCTGAGGTCTTCTTTATCATCTTATCTTTATCCGAGGAACAAATTTTAATCTTTAAAATTTAAAAAAATTGAAGCTTTTTTGAGAAAATTTTGAAAATGGCTAAGTCTCAAAGTAGTCCTAAAATCAAAATATCAGTTTGAAACTCACAGGGTCTCTGGTTCAGCCAAATCCATCAAGGAATATCAATTTTGGAGAATATCTTCTGAAAGTTTTAGACACCAGCGTTGAACAGACGCAGACAAACGTATTGCCATCGATTGATTTTTCAGTATCACAAATTTTGACTACAAGTGTTAGGGGAAGTAAATTGCTAAATATAGGAACAAGTTTTTTCCACTTTCACGATAACACGGCACCAGAATACAAACGCTTTTGTGTCGCAATTCGCCATCTTTTTGCCGCAGCATTACAATACTTTATACTAAACACAAGAGAATGTAAAAAGTGATTTTCACAATTTCAGAAGATTTAATGGAAATCAGGCATGTCATTTTTATAAAAGCACATGGCACACATCAAGCAAAATAAAAAAACAAGAAAATTTTGAAAATGTTTGTAGGGGCTGCATATAGTTTCTCCAAAATGAAAATTTTCAGTTTCAAATATCCAGGGTCTCCAGTCCAGACGCATTGATTGGGGAATACAGATTTTAGAGGGGAATTTGCTATGTATGATTTAGGCACTAGAGTTAATTTTTTACTATTCGAAATACCCAAGACTTCCATTAAAATCTCAACATTGGAAATGTTACAGCTTCACATCACTATCTTTATATGCTACTATTATAGCAAATAAAAATACTTTCGAAGGAAATAAAAAATGCGGCACAATCACGTCCAGAAAACATTTAATTTTAAAAATTATAAGCACAAAGAACTATTATCTAGAGTGAAATTAGGAATCCAGAACTGTAATAGTTGCCTGCCAATTTATACAAATTCCATGAAGATAATTATCTCAAAGAAAAAATGTAAACAAACAAGACATTTCTGGGACACGGACATTATTTACTATTTTGCATTTGACTTCCTTGTATAATTTTTTGATAAGTAGTTTAGAGGCATATCACAAAACATTCAGATCAATTTCAAATGGCATATATAAAACCTGTGTAAGTCACGGTATTCCTCTTCTTCTTAACCTCACATTGTACAAATAACACTCAAGTTCAAATTTTATCCACTTAAGTATTAGTTGGGTTTCTCGATGCATCAGCCCACTTGCTTTGTAAGTTTATATCCATTGCAGATGTTGCAAAACAACTTTATAAATTCAAGGTTTCATATCAGTCTTTCATTTCCCCTTCTTCATCTTCTTCTTCAACACCTCTAATATATAAAACATTGTTACATCTTATCAGAACTTCTCCCAAGTTTCCAGTCAAAGCTCCGTCTATATGCTCCTCAGTGTTTGCAAGTTGCAGATTCATGTACCCATCAACAGAGACTAGATATCCTTTGTACTCATGGCCCCACTTCAGCTTCACCATCACAGGCTTCCCTGTTAAACTGTTGAGGAAAGGTTTGGGGTTGATGGGCATTGCAGTCGCCATGATGGAATCTGCAACACACACAATCATGTTCTATATTAGGAACATGTTCAGATACTACACACATTTTTTGTGGCGGCTTTTAACAGACCAGATATCTTAGTTACTGATAAAAACATGAACACCAAACATTAGTAGTGGATATAACTGTGCCTCTGTTGCACAACATTAGTCAACAAGAAACCCAAATATGTAAATATCTTATATGGAGGTTAGCTACAGTAATAAATAGTAAACACCTTCGCGGTATCTTCCAAAGGTGTCTGTTATCTCCAGAAACTTCTAAAATAAAATTTTATTTAAGTCACTACCAAATAACTGCAACAAGAATTGGATTTGCAAGTAGATCAGTTTGTTTATGCTACAAACTCTGTGTTTCGTAGTACTGAACACCCTAAATTTATAAAACTCATTACAACTTTTAAGGCCAGGATATACACCACCTAAAAAAGACAAAATGAAAAATGATCTCCTAAATGTTGTATTTGAGGATGAACCCAAGAGAGTTGCTTCTGTTTTAACAATGAGAGTGTATCCTTCTCTAGTACATGGTTGGTACTATATCTTTGACCCTGGTGAATAAGCTGATAAGTCAAAAGAACTTAATTTTACAGGTGAGCAAAAAAACACTATAAACAAATGCTGTAAATAAGGGATTAATGATATTCAAACAAAACCTACACACAAACGGTTTTGTTTGAATATTACCTTCGTTTGAATATCATTAATTCCTGATTTACTTCAGTTAACAGTTGTTTTTTGTTCTCCTGTAAAATTAAGTTTTTTTGACTTAGCTTATTTACCAGGGTCAAAGATATTTGATATGAACCAGTAATTGTAGTTTGTGTTGTTGACAAAAATGGAAAATCTTATTTAGTCGACAAAATTGATACATCCATTGCACTGCCACTTACTTAGAAAAGGTTGTTACTCAGTCAAATGAAAAGCTGCAAAATTTAAACAAATGTATTGTTATTAGTGTTGTAACAGACGTTGTAAATATGTCTCCAGGGCGAAGAAATATTTTAAATAGTGATCTGGATATAATAACATATGAAACTGCTGCACATTTTTTTACTCACAAAAGATTTAGATACTCAAGAAGTTACAATACATGTGGAAAAATAATAAAACACTTTATAAATAATTGTTTTGCACCAGCAAAATTTAACGAATACAAGTTGTTCATGCTGTTGTGTTGCCAACAGACATTTGTTGGAATACTGTTTGCAATTGTTGGGAGAGAGTGTCTCAAAAATGATGATTAAAAGAAATGCAGAAGAGTTGGTAGGTATTTTGAAACCAATTTCGATTGTACTAGACAAAGTTCTGTACAATTGGCAACGTAACACACATATGGAAAATTTTAGAAAATAATTTGTCTGGCATTTTAAATTTGTCGCAATTACAAATTTTTATTAAACATTATGGGCAAGCAATAACTAACAGTCATTTTGTATGATATTTTTAACACCGAAATATTCTTTTGAAAACATTATGCTTTAAAAGGAACAAGCATTTCAATATCTAAAATCAAACTACAATGATAGTGTAGAACTCGTAACAAAAGTTTTGAAATTTGAATTGCAAACAGCTCCTTTTATTGGAACACTTTTAGATCCAACTGTTATGAAAGGAAAAATGTTCACCCATGAAATCATTTTTTAAAGAAAAAGAAATGAATAATGTAAAACATCATTTATTAGCATCAGCATCTTCCGCAAGTTTTTTGAATCGAATTTGAATTTTGGCTGCATTTGGACTTGTCCAATCAAAAATTAGAAATCGCCTTGAAACAGAAAAAGCAGCAAAATTGGTATTCCTTGATAAATAATGAATCAATTCATAGAAGCTATTATAATTCATTGATTATTAATAAATAATTACCTTTTATGTCAAAACTTGTTATTCCTTCTGGCCTTAAAATTTTTAATAATTATTTGTAAAATTTACAAAAATTTAAATTTATTTAAAACATTGATTTCTTTTTGTGAATTATTTGACTTAAATTGTAATTTAAATCAATGACAAATCACTTGATTTAAATCATTTTGCTTGCTAATACTGAAAGTATCAAAATGAAAAATATACATAAAGAGATTCCTAGACATTATCAAGATGCAATGAAATGGGTGTGATAATTCTGAATGGGGAGAAGTATGCTGCAATGAATGATTAAAGAAAAGTTAAATTAAAACTAAACAAAAGTTTGTATGATTTTTCTGAAGCTGAAACAAGATGGCTTATGAAACTGTGTAGTATGTTGAAAAGTGAAATGAAACAATGCAATTGTCATTTTTAAAACATATTGGATTTAAGAAACAAGTGAAATGTCTGTATTTTACAGACAGTAAATCACTAATTGACTGGGCTGTAGATTTTACAATTACAGCCAGAAAAAGGCATATCATGAGAAAATCTAACTGAGTAAAAGATATGGAAAGTGGGAAAAATATTTTGATTAATCACAGATCTTTTTAAATGTTTCTTGTCTTCTGTTTTTTTTCCGCCATCCTTTCTTCCTATAAAAATTAACCTTGGAAAAGCAAATGATTGTGAAACTTTTATTGTATCATTCACTTTACCGCAGTGCCGTAAGTACTACATTTTCAAATTAACACTTGTAGAGGGAAATTGAAAAAACTTCTCCTTTTTAACTAATTTGGATTAGTTTCACAAGAAGAGAGCCTGTTCCAAGACAGAACCTGAATAAAACAGATACCTGTCCAAAATAGAAAATATTTTTGAACCCAAGGAAAATTCTTTGTACGAAATTTTTCCTGAATAAAACAGAGACCCTCTAATGTGGAAACGGAAATCTTCTGTCCCAGTCTATTATCTACTGCCCACTGTCCAGAACATACATACTTGACATAAAGTGTATTAAAAAATATTATAATTTTTATAATATAATGCAAACAACAGTTCCAGCTGGTATAGAAAGTAGAATAATAAAATTCACGTCATCTTCCAATACCACAATTCTCATAGGAAGGGAAAATTGATTAAAAGCTAGTGTGTTTATCCAAAACCCATTTTTAGATTTTATCTGGTTTTTTAAATGTTTTACTGAAGTAATCTTCCACTAGAAAAGGCCTAAGAAAATACAAAAGCATGACGATGACTTCCATTACAAACATGGAAGAGCAACGTAAACAGAAACATAACTGTGAGCAGCTCTGATGGAAATAAAGGAAGCATTGGGGGATTCTAGAAAGCAGAAATTTGACCTGTTTTTGCGAGAAACAATAATTTACAAAACCAGCTAGCAGACAAGTGCGAACCACCAGAGACTACTGTCATAGAACATTTCTATTTATTATACAAATTGTTAGCACACAAGAAATGCGATATCTCCAAAAACATCATTAAAGTTGGTTAAGAAAATACATTTATTTTTAGTTGTGCATATTTCATAAACATAGTTCACAAAACAGCCAGTAATTATAAAGAGTAAAATACTTTGCTACTAGCCATGAAATTAAGTTCTGCATAGATTAAAATTGATATCCTGCAAAATAACAATTAAGATGTCTGCTTTTCTTGTGCAGATAACGTTTTCAATTGAAGGAATTTATAAAATACAAATCTTAAATCATTTAATGGATTTCCCTTCTTGAAGCATTGTGCAATGTGACATTTTGGTAGGTTTTATTATATATATATATATATATATATATATATATATATATATATATATATTTATATATATATATATATATATATAATACGTATTAGAAATTAAAAAAAGAAGGTTGTAATAAACAAATTAAAACGAAAAATAATAAAGATGCATTACCGGTCTTGGGACAACTCTCGACAGTTAATATACTTCCACTATCTTGCTTTTCCTTCCGCTACAAGACACTCTCAGCTATAATATCTACTACCCTAATTTTAAGAAACTCAACCAACTCAGTAATCAATTACAATTACTTTCCCGACTCGTAAACGAATACAAGAACCGAGCAGAACACAACAGCGCGCTTCACACGTCTCATACACACAGAGCACAGAGAATACACAGACTTTTTGTCGATACTTTGAACTATACTTGGGTTTTTCTTACGTGGCGGCTGACGGTAGTGTCTCATAGATGGAATTCGGCACGAATTTTTGAGTCATCCTCAGTTCTGCCGCTAGTGTTACTTGATCTGCAGCACTGCTTGATGCGATCGCGATCATACGACATCTTGCGGCGGGACTGAGAATGATGCAAAAAGTCGAGCCGAATTCCATCTTGAGATACTACCGACACATGTCACGTTAGAAAATCCAAGTATATGCTCAGGAGCGTGGTGCTTACTTTGCCCAGAGAGTACTCTAGACTAAGGCTGCCAACCTACATTCTGCTGCCAATCGGACAAAGACAAAATTCTGCTGGCCCAAACAATATTCATAGATTATTGCCATTTTTAACACACGAAGCAATTTTGTGTGTATATATCGCTTAATGATTGTCTGTATAATGTTTCTTGATAAAAGTTTCAAAATTTATTTTTAGACAATCATATCTAAACAAAAATAGAAACTTCTGATTGTCTAAAAATTATTTTTTGAAACTTTTATCCAGAAATCTTTTGTGTACCATAAAAAAATTGACAATGGGGTCATTCCATGTCAAATCCATATACCCAAAAAATTCAATCTTATACTTCGGTTTTTAAACGTGGCGCGTGAAAACATGTTTACGATGGAATATGGTAAGGATTTGTGCGTCTTTCTCGATCGTGACTCTAGATGTCGCATGATCGCGACTAAATCAAGCAGTTCTGCAGTTCACGAAACATCTAACAGCAGGGCCAAGAAAAACGCGAAAAGCCGTGCCATATTCCATCGAGAAGACTGGACTTTAGCCGATCTGGATGGCCGAGGTGGCTAAGAGCGAGTACTGACTCAGTGCTTCGGTCCGAAAGGTCGCGGGTTCGAGTCCCGCCTTGGGCATGTCTGTTTGTCCCTTGACTTTGTGTGTGTTGTCGCGGAGGGCCTCGCGTTCTGCTGACCCCAGATCAGAGGAGCCCGCAAGAGTGTTTGTCTAGTGTGTAGTCGAATATGCGTCCCTTCGGGACGTAAAGAGCAACCAGCTGTCGGCTGGATAAAGCCCTAAAAAAAAAAAAAAAAAAAAAAACAGGCCTGTAACGCGCCACGTTATAGAAACCGATGGATAGCATCTCGGATTTCAACACCTTTCTTATGCTGGCACTACCAAAATCGTTGACCACAAAACCACTATTAAAATCATATATGCCACTATTTAGAACTATTTAATTGCTAATTAATTACACAAAAATTAATTATTTTGCTCTTCAAATTTTTGCGTTATTAATGGTGAGCTCGCGGAAGATTACGTTGGATCTACCACAATTAGTTACCACAAAACACATAAATTTTTGGTATAGTGCCAAACAAAACCTATGCCGAGACAAACGCAATATTGCACTATTCATTTGTTTTTTCAAAAATTTAAAAAATGAAAGTTTTTTGACTTGTCTCTCACATTAGTAAAACTTACATTAAAGGCGATTTCTTCACATTATATTTATGAGTACACATGTGCTTTAAATATTGTCAAATAAAGTTTCTCGAAAAATCAAGTTTTCTGTAGAAATTAGTACCAATTCCGCATTTTCAGAAACGCTCAAACGCTATGTTTTCAAAAATGGCTCCAAATTTTTTATTTACATTTTTTCAATAAATACTGCTAATTGCATTGTTTATTATGACGTAAATCATTTTGGTGTCTTGTTTTGTTTTTTCAAAAATTACACATGTAATTTTCTTGAAATACTTCTCATGCCGTTAATATGGACATTTCTATCAATTTGTATGCATCACTATATTTGTGGGCGGAAGCGTTTCAAATGGCTTCAAATGAAGTTCTTCGAAAACTCAATAGATTCCCGTGAAAAAGAGCCTAAATTTCGCATTTACAGTAATGCTTAATCGCCATTTTCTTAAAAACGACTACGAATTTTTCAATGAAAACTTCCATTCAGGACGAGTTTTTACTCTTCTTTAAAATTCTTGAAGTAATGATTCAGTTGTAGTGATTCAGGAAAGCAAAAAGTTGAGATATTGTCAAAAAAATGTACTTTGGGCGACGATAGATGGAAGCTCGCCAGAGAATGGAGCACGACCTTAAAGCCAGACCACACCAAGGACATTAGAAAACTACGAGAAAGTCTGAACCATTTACCTCTAGTTACTTTCTCCAATACATACGTATATACGGGAGTAAATACGTAGTACAGAGAAAGTTATATAAGGCTAAGGCCATTCATTATAGGAAATCGTAAACAATCTTACCGTCTAAAGGATAGTTTCTAATATTTAATGAAGGAGTACCATATAAAAATGTCAAAAATGCTTTGAAACTTGTATATTATAATAATTAATTGTATTCGGATTATTCAAGCATGTGTTTGACCTTATCATGACAGGCGACGCGTGGAGAATTCCGCGCTTTGACAAGCAGCACGTAATGAAACGTCTGAATTCGAACTGTCGGAAAAACTATATGTAATGGTTTATACCACATTTAAATTTATTTTTATAAAAAAAATTGGAGCTATCTTTGAGAAAATGGCGTTTGAGCGTTTCTGAAAATGCGGAAGTTTGTGCTCATTTTTACAGAAAACTGTTGAGTTTTCGAGAAAATTTATTTGACATTATTTAAAGGACATGTGATCATAAGTATAATGTGAAGAAATCGCCTTTAATGTAAATTTTACACGTGAGAGACAAGTCAAAAAATTTCATTTTTGAAATCTTTGAAAAAAAAGAGAATACATCAATATGGCGTTTATGTTACAGCGTTGGGTTCGTTTGGCTCTAACCCTACCAAAAATGTAAAGAAAAAATTTGAAGCCGTTTTTTGAGAAAATCTTGTTTTTGTTATTTTTTTAAATTGCAAATATTGCACGCACTATTGCACGAAACTACTAAAATTTCCAAAACAATCTATATGACATAATTGAAAGAACTATTTATGCGCAACAAATTTAATTTAAAGGAAAGATCTATGTCTTCAACTTTGTAGTTCTAGGAAGACACTGGATAAAATTAAGAGTTGATCGTGAAATTCTGACTTACGCCACCTTTTAAAGTGTATATTGTCTTACTAAAAATTTAAAGAAAGAATTTGGAGCTGTTTTTGAGAAAATCTTGAAAATGTCTGGGGGACGTCATGTAAAATACTCCCAAATTTTAAAGAATGTTATTCAAAATTGCAAAGCTTCAACTAGAGTATATTGTGAATATTTGGGATATGTTTTGTATCTTGAAATACTGAGATCCTTTCCCTTCCCCGAGCGCGCGCTTGCTGGTGGAGCGCTGCGTGACCTGTGGAGATCTGTTACATTCAAAATATCCGTTAACTGGTCGCAAAAGAATCAAAATTTCTCAAAAAAATCCTTTTCTAACATATGACAATATGTATATCATTGGATTCGTCTTTTTACGCTCTTCATAATAATCTGAAAAAATATGTATAGTTTCATTTGAAAAAACAAAGTTACCTCAAATATCTCGTAAAATACAAGTGATATAATAGAAATGAATGCACGTATCAATTAGCCCTATTTTCTCATGGACTTTCGTGAAAACTGCATTTCAACATCTTCAACCGTTCAAAAGTTACAGGAGGTGCTAAAGTTACGTGACTCACCCTGTATATCACATGTTCTGAATTGATATAAAACTGTTATCCTAGAAAAAAATTTGTCTTTAAAAGAAAGGACCAAAAAATTCTGATAAATTTAAAAATCTATAGACAGGAAAATAAATAATTTTAAAATCCCATTGTTTGGATTGATTGATTGGTGATTCCGGGCACGCCAACTGCTAAAGTAATTAGTTCCTTTAGTACAGGTACAAGCGTAAGTGTAAATAGTATGTTTTTATCGTGGGAGGTGGCGGGAATCTTTCCCCACTATATCTTAGATGGCGAGATCTGGCAAATACCTACACGTCGACTTCCGTTATCCCTCCCCAACCACGTATCTCCCACCAGCGGGGCACGGCCCCAGTCGAGACTGGCTCTAAGCTCCCTATTAGTCTCCTGGCATGAATGGTAGTGTAGTGCATGTTAGTGTAAGTGTGTGAGGATATGACAAGGAAGAGGAAGGAGAGATTACGCGCGGTCCGTGGTCCGTTTGTTAGGGATCTGATCCGGCATTCGTTTGGTGTTAATCGGAGAAAGCACGATACTTCGTAGAGAATATTGTTTTAAAGGATAATAAAAGAGACGCAAGAAAAAGTTGCGAATCTCTTCAACCAACACTTTTCTAGAATTGGGATTGATCTCACGAAGGGACTAAAACCACAAAATTCAACATCATATGCTTCTCAAAAAAATTTCGGCACAATGTTCATTTCCGAAACTTCTTTGAACGAAATCCTCATAGTCAATAAACTAAAAAATAAATATTCATCTGGTTTACATGAATTTCCGGATTGTTTATTGAAAACGTGTGCACCTTCCATTATACACCCATAACTCACATTTTCAATGTTTCTTTATGCACAGAAATATTGCCAGAAATTTTCAAAACAGCAAAAATTAAGCCACTTTTTAAAAAGGGGAACAAAAATTAAATTCAAAATTACCGGCCAATTTCTCTTTTGTCAGTTTTTTCAAAAATATTAGAGAGGCTTTTCTATACGCGAATGGAAACTTTTCTCATGAAAAACACTCACAACACTGTTTCACACTCACAACACTGTTTTAGAAAATCAAAACCTTCAGAAACTGCCATCTTCTCTTTTCTTAAAGATGTTACTTCATCAATTGATCAAAATGAAGAACCCATTGGGATATTTTTAGATCTTTCGAAAGATTTTGACGTTATTAACCATAACATCTTACTCTCAAAATTACCTTCATATGGAATTCGTGGTATAGAGCGATTTTCCTAAGGATGAGCCAAAGTGACAGCTAGTGCTGGCAACCTAACTGAAGGTTCTGTGGTCGTGGTGCCCTCCATTCCATTATACTCCTTTCCCGCATTCGTTCGTTTCCAGTTGGCTAATCTGTAAATGGTTTCGACACTTCCTTTGGTGGTGTCCTTGTCCGACAAAAATATAGGGCGCCGCGAGAAATAATTGATATTAGGAAGTGCAGTGTAATGTGCTCTTCTGTAAAAATTCTTTTTTTCTTTATATATTACATTGAATCTACTTTTTGTGTGTTGAATATTATGTTTACTTTGAAACCGAGACTTGAATGCGAGATGCGTACCAGTGCACGTGTTTCCGGTTTAAAATCATTTTTCCTTCTATTTACATTCCTGGCAGTTTTCTTTTACTGATTGTGAGAGCATGTTAAGAACTTTTCCACATACGTAAGTAAGTTTAAATATTTCCCGGACTCACGTACGTGCATAGCGAAACTCTTAAGACTTCTTCATAGGGATGTTTTCACAAGAGCCATTAGCACTTTACGAAGGGGCGTAGCTGAACAGCTGTCGCGGCGGAGGGATACTTCTCTAAAATACATGTGATGTTCACTTGTTTTCGCGAACTGTCACTTCGGCTCATCCTTAGGAAAATCGTTCTATATTGTCCTAGATTGGATAACCTCGT
Organism: Teleogryllus occipitalis; assembly: GCA_011170035.1. Lineage (NCBI taxonomy): Eukaryota > Metazoa > Arthropoda > Insecta > Orthoptera > Gryllidae > Teleogryllus > Teleogryllus occipitalis. Next base: position 366,630 of record BLKR01000270.1, on the reverse strand, counting down.
ACCTTAAACGTCGATCTCAAAGAGATGAAATACCGTACTGGAACGAAAGAACATTATTTACTTATCTTTCCAATTCTTTGCCAATTGAACATGGGGTCCCACAAGGTTATATCTTAGGCCTATCCTCTTTCTGTTACACGTAAACGATATGCCCTCATCTATTAAAAATGGAAGAATAGTTCGATTTGCCGATGACACGAATGTTCTTTGCAAAAAAGAAACAATAAATAGTACAATTTCAGAAGTTTTAAATTGGTTTTGTAATAACAAATTAATGGTTAACGAGGAAAAAACTGTCTCAATGCAATTTTGCGTTTCAAACCGGCAATCGTATGCTCCTTTAAAAATGAACAATATGCAATTAGCTGATGTTAAGGTAACAAAATTTCTAGGTCTCTCAATTCTGTCAAACCTAAAATGGAATGTACGTATATCAGAATTAAACACTAAATTAAGCTCATTATGTTACGCATTCAGAATTCATTCAAGTTCTGACAGGCTTCATGCAGCTCGTTGCATGTATTTTGCAAATGTACAATCCCACCTGAAATATGGCATAATATTCTGGTGAAGCCCATCCTTTATTGCATTTAATTGCGGACTTTATTCTGAATTAGTTGATTGTTCACAATTTATTCATAATTCAACTAATAAATACAGTAAAACAGAGAAGGGGAATTACGGAGCTTAAGAAAATATGCACAGATTGCACACCTCTCTTAAGTCACATACGTTCCAGTTTTTTACATTAAATAATGATTTGTATACAATGCAGAAATGTATTTCTATTTAGGCAATTCGAACTAGTTAAACATACGGTTGACGATTATGGCAGTAAAACAAGGATTTTACGGGTTAAACAAGAGATTTTAATAAAACAAAAAATGGGACTGGCAGGTGATCTCATAGCTAACTGCTGTTCCACTTTCTCGTAACAAAATTTTTAGGTCTCTCAATTCAGTCAAACCTTAAATAGAACGTCCATTTAAATGAATTGAACACAAAATTAAGTTCATTATGTTACGCGTTCAGAATTCTTACAAATTCAGTCAGCCTTCATACTGCTCGATGTGTATAAATCGCGAATGTTCATTCCCGCCTGAGATATGGCATAATATTCTGGGGAAATACATCTTATAGTTCCCAGACTTTTAGATTACAAAAACGAATTGTACGAATAATAACCAAATCCCACCCACGTGATTCTTGTAGGCCTCTCTTCATTAATCTAGGAATTTTACCATTACCTTGTCTGTTTATTTACGAATCAGTGGCTTTTGTCAAAAATGACTTGCTTAAGGGCGGGAATATATTTTCAGAAAATGCCGAAGTCTATTACTATAACACTCGACGTAGAAATCATATCCATCAGGTGACAGTATCAACCAGTATCATTACAAAAAATTCACATACAATATATGTACATTATTCTACAACACTTTGCCAGACGACATTAAACGATTAAATTCAATAGAAAAGTTTAAATCCAAAGTGAAATCGTTTCTGCTGCATAACTGTTTCTATTCAATTAGAGACTATAATGAGATCACAAGAAAAGTAACATTAATTTTAACAATGATACATAGTGCATTATTTACCATTTGGACTGTATAAATATGTATAAACAACCTGTAACAAGTACTGAAGTGCAGCCTCCGGGTCAATGACCCCATCTCGATCAGGTTTTTCGTCCAGTTTCCCTGATTCATCGAGCAAATGCTGAGATGGCCCTTGTTTTGCTTCTGGACATAAATGTAACTTCATTAATTGTGCACGTCTTCTAGAATTCATTGGGAAATATAGTTATTCGAATTATCGTTTCCATGTTGTTGCGGCAGGAAGTATTATTCCTTGACGAAGGACATCATGGATAAGAGCCCAAAATTTATTGCTTATTTATCCTTGAAAATAGATTTTATTCATGAGTTTGTTTTTTAATTCAAAATTCATGTAGTATATGTCTTAGTGTAGGGATCATAGAATTTTGAAAATGTGCACAGAATTCACTTCTCCCCATTGCACGTCATACGCAATTTCAACTGTTTTTTGACGTAAAATAAATAAATAAATAAATTGTAGCGCATATGCGCGTAGCTTTATGCTTGTAGCGCATAAAGACATTTCGAGACATCGAATAACCTGCTTGTAGTGTGTGGATGCAGCCTCGCCGGCCTCTTTCCACATTTCACACATTTCTGGCAACGCATCTCTCGGTGTCGTCTGATGCGGGCTGAAGCCACCGGTTTCCCCTCCTTCCACAGCAGCCCCACGGCTGCCTAGGACGCCGTTTCTTCGGTCGCATTCTCCCGAGTGTGCTCCGGCAGACTTTCACGGAAGAAAGCCGGTTGGACTGGCAATCGCAGCTTCCCAATGGCGCGTGTTTTGAAATACCATGTTTCGTAAATGCTCTGAAATGACTTGCATTCCCCTCTTCTTAAAGAGATGTTTAAGAGAAACGGCACCGAATTAATTTGGGTGTGCACATGTGAACGTGCGAATACCCACGAGCCGCCACTGGTAAAGAAGCAATTGCTTTGTGTTCATTCTAATGGCTGAAGAAGAAAATGAGGCAAGGAGTAGAAAAAAACCAGTCTCTGAAACAGAAAGAGAATGACCAAAGGGGAATTTCATGTGAGGAATGTGTTGAAGAAGAAAAATTCTTTCAGTGCATTCTATTTTGAATGGGGAACTACAAAGAGATGACAAATTGTAGAGAGCAAATAGCAAGTTGCAAGAATGGTTTCTTGGTGGCAAGTGAACACTATTTGATTAAAAAAAACTTGTTTACATAATTTAAAAAAGTAAACTAGTGGTGCTACAGAATGGCACAGACTTTCTTGTAGCAAATTTTTCTAATTTCCTTGGTGTGGACTGGCTTTAAGATCTTGCTCCATTCTCTGACCAGCTGCCATCTATCGTCGCCCAAATTACATTTTTTTTTCATTTTTCTCAACTTTTCGATTTATTAACAGTAGAACCGAATTATTACTTTAAGAAGATTAAAGAAGAGTAAAACCTCGACTTAATAGAAATTTTCATTGTAAAATTTGAAGCCATTTTTAAGAAAACGGTGATTAAGCAGTGGCGGCACGTGCTTAGGTTGCACAATTGCCCAACCCCAGAAAATGAAAAAGATCTCATATATCTTAGGAATATACAATTTCCTTTTAATGGCATTCGATTTTCAAGATATTGCAGCAATATAGATGTATAAGAAATCATTCTGAAACCAAAGAGCGACCAACTGGCGCTCTCTCCGGTGTCTAGTGCTTTGCCAGGAATTGCGCCACGCTCTTGGCTGTATTACTGAATTTATTGCATTTACTCTTTGACACTTCGATTTCACATGGGGAACATACGGCCCTTTGGTTGGACAACCAGTTTACTGGCGCTGTCGCGCAGCGCGGCGACTGTCAGTCTCAGGGGAATACTCATGTCTTCGTCTGACTCACTCCAACGTAGTTATATGAATTTCGATTGTTATTGAAAGTACACAAGTTCGGTCAATTATTAACGATATTCCATGCATTGTTTATATTTTGAGAATTTGCTTTCATTTGATATTAGGTTTGTTGATTCAAAACGTACATTTGATGAGTTCTGTGTGTAAAGGTGGCAGTTCTGGATGGAAGTCCCTTATAGTGTCTCGCGGAAGCCAGTGTGGCTTCAGCTGGCAAGCGGTTTGCGAACGTTCTATTGAATAAGAATGTGTGTCGAAGATCTATCATTATTGCGAAATATTACAGGGTAGTGAAGTTTTCGAAATAAAATAATTTTATTTGTGTGAAACGTGTCGAAGCAATAGTGCGTGTTGCAATGTGCTGGGGTCCAACGTAAGTGCCCAAAGGAAACCAAAGTCAGAACCAAGTGTGCGGGAGGTGTACATGCGCGGACACGACGCATAAAATTACGTAAGTAGTTTCAATATAGACTTATTTCACTTTAAATTGATTTTATTTACTTACATTTTTGTTATGTATTTGCATTTTGAATATTACATTTCCGTCATTCGATGGAGGTGCTACCTCCAGTCTCTTGGAGCACCAGCAGTTACTGCGATTAAGCATGAGTAAATGCAATTTGAAGCCATTTTTCACAGGAATCTATTGAGATTTCGAAAAAAAAACTCATTTAAAGTCATTTGAAGCACTTCCACTCACAAATGCAATAATGTTTACAAACCGATGGCAATGTGCATATTAACGGTGTATGACATTTGAAAAAATAATTTGTGTAATTCTTAAAAAATAAAAGAATACACCATAATGAACTTTACGTCATATTAAAGTGCCATTATCACTATCCGTTGGAAAAGTTTGAAGAAAAATTTGGAGCCATTTATTAGAAAATGGCATTTCAGCGTTTCTGAAAATGCGAAATTTTGAGCTTTTCACAGAAATCTTCCAGAAACTTTGTAACATTATTTAGAGCAAATGTACTAATAAGTACAATAATGTGAAGATATCGCCTCTAATATAAATATTACCGACGTGGGAGATGAGTGAAAAAATTACATTTTTATAATTTTTGAAAAAACAAAATAGAGCAATATGGTGTTTATGTCATTGTATAGGGTTCATTTGGCACTAACCCTACCAAAAATTTGAAGCTTCTTTTGAAAAAATCTTGTTTTTGCTATTTTTTTAAATTGCAAATACTGCACGAAAACTACGAAAATTTTCAAAAAAAAATTTACATGGCCTTAATAAAAAGTATTTATGGACAACAAATTTCATTTGAAGGAAAAATCTATCTTCAATTTTGTAGTTGAAGGGAGATGCTGAAAAAATTCAAACTTTTGCAATATTTGAAAATTCAGTTTAACTGTGGAAATCGGACCTATGCCACCTTTATGTGTATATTATACTCTATTCTTACGGGAAATTTAAATAAAAATTTGGAGCCGTTTTTGAGAAAATGTTGAAAAAGTTCTGGGGGCTTCATGTAAAGTACCCCCAAATTTTAAAGAATGTTTTTCAAAACTTCAACTAGAGCCAGATGGACAGGGGTTTCTTCAATTTTGAAAAAATCCTACACATGGTTTAGGTGCTAGTAGTGTTCACAGACAGACGGACGCTTTGAAACAAACCACTTTTTCAGTATCAGGGGTCCCCAAAACTTGTATATCTGTTGAAATCGATTTTCCGCAGTTTTACATAACTTTCTCTGTACAACGTATATTACTCTGTGTATACATATGTATACGAGAAAGTAAAAATCAAAGCACTGTGTGCGAGACAATCCCTTCTCTTTTCTACAAATTAGACTAGGTACATCTATAAAGCTGCATTAGTTAAACAATTCTCAACATGATAATTTCTTTGTTTTCCACTGTAATGTGAAAGAAATGTTTTATTTAAATATTTGTGTACTTTTACTTTATTACTTTACATCAACAGTTTCTAATCGGAATTTCTACCATTTCTATTCAGTCAATTATTACTACTAGCTAAAGACAATTCTGGTACAGATGTAACAACATACCCCAAAAAACTTTCTTTTGGACATCTTGCTAACGGGAGGTGTGGATTGTTCTGTCCCAATCATGATAGGCTTGTTCATGCACCCTTATGATAAACAGTGTAATCAACTTTTTAATAAAACTTACCACTAGTTTTCCCATATCGACCCTATGTGTGCTAAATGTGATGAAAAGTCACAGGCTTTCAAATACAAGGTATAACAGTGAAACCCCTATCTTAAGCCACCCTAGGGACTGGTCAGAAAAAGTGTAAAATTGAGAATTTTTTTTTTTTTTTTTTTTTGCACGATATTGTTCTAAAACACGTAATTCTAAAAATAATACATTAAAACTTCAATTGAAAAGAAATGAGTAGCAACTAGTGGTGATAAAATGGCACGTACTTTTTCGCCCGCACTTTCTCGCAAATTTACGCCAAAAGTATTAAAATTTTCGAAAAACTGTGCATGACCTTATTTCAAAATCTTATTTTTACGGAACAGATTTCATTACGCTAAAAAAAATTTCTATCTTCATAACTGTAGTTGTAAGAAGACCCCAAAAAAAGTTTGAACATTTGCAATTTTCGAAAACTTCCAGTTTTCAACGATAATGAGATCTACACCATTCTCTTTAATGTTCTTCAGACGATTGAAAAACAAAATTTAATCGAAAATGATGGAGCCATTTTTCGTACCGAGTTATCACTGGCAACAAACTAACTCAACAAACACATTGGAAACGAAACACGTGGGCTTAGTCCTGGAATATTACTCAACCAACCAATTCAGAACATTTACCAAAATAAACTCCCATTTGTAAATAGCCAATCACATAACATTTATAAGTATCCCCACTACCCTTCCCGAAACTGAGACTGTCATTGCTGCCTTTTCTTTCAGAATGTCCGTCTCAATTAAGAGTCCTGCCGTGCAAATATCATAATATCGGGGTTTTAATACACAGTAGAACTTCATAACTCAGACACAAAATCAAGGAAAATGTAAAATTGCGGAAGCGTAAAATCAAGGAAAATTATACATTACTAAATGGACGTTTTGCCGGGACTACTAATTTATGGCGAAAATTCCAGGAAAACATAAAATCGAAGTTTCACTGTAATACTACAAAATAGTTAAACAAAATGCTTAGGAAATTAAAACACACAATTGTATAATATATGAACTTTATTCGCAATTCTCACCTAGCATAGCACCACAAGTGGAGGCTACTATGGAGTTGTATGAATACAAATGCCTTACAGTAATCTTCTTGTTGATTTCACTATATCACTGCACAGTGCTCAGATTGAATTTGATATAAACTTAAGATAATTTCTCTCTTTTTAGTAATGTATGTATATATATATAATTATATATGTAATATATAAACCTCCTTCACCCATATTATGCTAAGGCAGTTGTTCTTATATAGGGAAAGGAACAAAAGAGATAAAGTATACAATGTAAGTCCCACATTTCAAACTAAACATCTAATAAAAAGTTACAAATGGGGAGGCTGCTCCTTTGCCTGCTTCTGCAAACAAACAAAATAATCTTTAAAAAATATTAACATCTCATGTAAACAGCCCTTGGGCGGAGAAGCTGAACGCAACAAGAGCAAACACACCAACATAAGTATCTAGTATAAATAGAGTATACTATAATGAAAATGACGTAGCATTCTCATGGCACATTCATTTAAAAGATTTGTTTCGTTTTAAAACACTTTACAACTGAGCAGCATAAGTCAGTGTGCTGTTCCTGTTGCCTAAAATTCCTCTGCCCCAGGGTACCAGACACAAAGTCAGGACTTGGACCAGAGATGAGTCCAGTAGTAGCGATGCAGTAGAGGGGAAGACCTTGAGTGTACATCCAATCAGCCAGTACCAATTGTCGCAGTCCAGAGATCGCAGGCCCGGGTCGTTAATGCAGCAGGCAGTGAGGGATGGGGAGCCACCTTACGGAACCAGGAGCTCACACAGGACTGGCGTGGGGTACCCAAGGCACAGGATAGGCGCCAGTCCTGGGTCCAAGCTCCACATCAGTGATTGCATGCAATGTAGCTATTTATTGAAATAAGAAGCAGTGATTTCTTGGAAAAGTAACTTTGGCATCCCCTGATGCAATTCACTTTGTCAGATGCAATAGATCTATCGATAATTATCTTTTTAATGTTACCTACAATGCAATTCCCACCACAAATATTGACAAAATAAGAAGTCAAGAAGAGCTACGTGGCACGTCGCGAACCCCATGCTCCTGCTGGAGGGGCAGCTGGAGGGGCTTCGCCCGCGCCAGCGAAGGAAGGGAATTCCTGGGTGCTGGCAGTGTCTGGGGTGCGCTGCTCCCAGGGCCCCCCCTTCACCACGAAGCCTGCAGCGGCTGCCCCGTTGTTGCCAGAGGAGCCATCCTCATCGCTACGGCCAAATGCCACAAAGCTGGGACGATAACTTTCACGAATTTCAGCTTCGGTTACATCCTGCATCTGTATTGGGAAAATAAATTCACCAATGTAGAAAACAAGTAGTTGATACATTGAAACACAGTAAATTTCAATAGTTATCAGTTGGTAATTACAATAAATGGTTTTTATAATTCCATTAATAAGGGATTTGAAGTTTTTTTTAAGTAATTCTTGCTCATTTACTGACCCCCTGCATACTATTAGACTAATAGCTGTATTGCAATCACAAACAAATCCATACGTCTTTAAAAAATTGCTTGGGAAAATTATGCCTTTTCTTTTTTGTGATTTATTTTTAATAGATAAAGCCAACTATGGCCAGATACCCCCAATTAGAGACTTGCAAATACAAAATAAATAACTAGTTCACATCTCATTGCTTATCTCATCAGAGAACGACAAATCAAACAAACGGACTCTGCAAATAAATCTATATCATTAGTGTAACTGGTTGTGACATTATTAACTTTATCGATCATTTTATATAAAGGCAAATTTACAATAAACCTATCTGTAGAAGTGTAGTTATACAGAGGCTTGTCAGAATGTGGTGCATGCCATGGAACCAATAGAAATCTGATCATGCCCATATGGACAACTAATATAGTTTCGAAGAAATTTAATAAAAGAAGAGATCATGATCAGCTTCCGCCTGTCACCAGGCTCTTAATATTGAATTTATCCAAAAGATAATGCTGCTCAATAACTCAATTTGGGAACACACCAGTGGTCCTGAAGTACAGATACTTCAAAAATCTATGATGACATTTTTCTAAAACTTTAATTACTCCAAATATCTTAGAGAAGTTAAGTACATATCCAAATACCAGATCCTTCGTAGGATGTGGATTACATGGATGCAGAAACAAGAAGTACAACACGGAAGACCTACTATGGTCCGGCCAACGAACTTTGTAATATAAAACAATAAACAAACAAATTAATAGTTATTTCTTTATCTATTACTCACAAATTCTTCTTCCAAGTTCAGCAAGTGATCACGGGCATCCTGTACATTGTCTTCTTGCCCAATTATTGTAACTAAATTTGGATTGCCATCTGTCCGAGGAAATTTAATATCCACTTTATACTGCTCCATGATACGTCGAATATTACGACCACGAGACCCAATCAATCGAGAATGTACACGTGCATCCAGCTCCACTTCTTCTTTGACATTAGCATTCTGAAAATTTCCAGGATTATTTCACTCATATCCAGAATATGTAAAAATGCAAGCACGAAACTGCTTAATTAATTTCAAAATACATAATAGTACATCAAATTTTAAAAAAAGGGAACAACATATATTCTTACCAGTTCATTAACAATTTTCATTATGCTCTCTTTAGCAGCATTAACATTTTTCTCATAACCAGTAATAGTAATAACATTTTCATCTGTACTGCCTTTCTTTCCAAAGTTTATTGCCACGTCATGATCAGTGCGAATCTTTGTAATAACAGCCCCTTTGCGTCCAATGATCTTAGGATGATATTCAGGATCAACATCAATCTGCAAATATCCACATTTTATCACACATTTCATTCCAATGAATGCAAAAAATTGACAAAGTCACAATTATACATCTCGAGAGTTTTAAAATACTTCCTCTATTACAGTGTTTACATATAAACACTATCTTTCATACCTCTATTGTAATATTAATAATAAATGTATATATCATATAATTTGCAACTGGAAAAAATCATAAAGAACACAAAGCCAACCTTTTGTTCATAAGAACGTAAGATACGATCTTGGCATATTTCCTCTACAGCTGTCTTGGCTCGCTGTACACTTGCTGGAGCTCCAGTAATCTTAATCACATCCAGCTTTTGATCCGCAGGAGAAAGAACAATATGTACATCATACATATCCATCAACTCACGTACGCCTTGACCTTGCTGCCCGATGATGGAACGATGCAGGTTGAAAGGAACGTTAACCTACAGGCAAAGGTCAATAGAATTGATTCCACACCCAATGTGGCGAGTTATCATTACAGTCAAAATATGACCAAATGTTACAAAAATAAGACTAAATATAACTGAAAGAGTGGCCATCAAACTTCAAATTCTAGGTTTTATGCAGGTTTTCCAGACCCCAAAAAAACTATTTAAGGTTGTTTAGTATATTTCTGAGTTGGCGATTGTTATATTATTCTGGATCCAATATACTCATTTAATTCCAAATAATTATATAATTAAGATTGTCATATACTCTCTCTTCAATAGAGAATATATACAATAAAATGTATTTGATATTGTAACAAACATATTAATGAACTCAACATATGACAAAATACATAAACAATCATTTTCCAAGTGCATCGTTCTTATTTACTTTTAATTTTTGTAAAATTTTGGTCCCTCAGCAAGGGAGGAGAGGCGAGGAGCGAGAGCGAGAGCGCGAGAGAGAGCGAGAGAGAGAGCGAGAGAGAGAGAGAGAGGGGGGGGAGGGATGGAGAGAGGGGGGAAAGAGAGCGAGCGAAAGAACAAGAACCAAAGTACCTACACTGTTATGTGTAAAAGAGCAGAAAAAATTAAACTGAGACCAATACTTCTTTGAAAATTGATTTTAAGATAGGATAATCATTTCATTCTGCCCAAGTACAATAAGTCAGTGTTTACGTTGTAGAGAGCAACATTAAATTGTAGAAAAATTGATAATATAGTATTTCTGTTATAAACATTAGAAAGTAAATATTTTTTCACACTTGACAAAACAATTCATGGAATATTGTAACCCCAAAAAATAAAAAAATATTAGAAATTGACATGGAATTTACATTAAACAAAGGCTTGTGAATTATCATCTTTAAGTGCTTACTTCCAAAGTAACAGGCACCAAGTCTAACAGTGCTTGCTTAGCTGCCTCGCAATTCTCTTGTTTGCCTGTGATAAGGATAATATCACAGCGGCGCACGGGAGGTTCCTCTACTTCTCCGTTTTGCTGACCTTCAGCTGGCGCAGCATTGCTCTCCTCTGAAACACAGAGTTCCAATTTCACGCATCAGAACAAATAACGTGCGCTAGGAAAGTTTCTCTGCACTGACCAGAGTCCGGGGCCGCCACCGCTGCCACTTCTGCCCTCAGATTCACTGCCCTACAGAGCACTAGTGTCACATGCATGTCGCCCCTTTCCCTGCTGCTTCTGCACCAGTCTCTCGATGGTGGGGTGCTGCCTGGTGCTTGTGGTACCAACATCATTTGTGTGGATACCACTCTCATCAGCATTGTGCCACGGCGGAGAAACTTTCCTGGCGCACTGTAGAATTCATTCTTCCACACAGTGCATTAATGATTAATGTTCCAACTTAGAAGTTGCAAATTCTTTGACTAACTTTGTTTCAAATCACTTACGGGGAACTAACACAAAAAAGTCCAAAAACGAAGACATTTTTGGTTTTTAGTTCAATATTAGTTATTCTAAACAATTTGATTTATAAATTTGGGGTGTAGCTTGTCAAAGAATAGGGTTTAATTTCTATTTATTTACATGACTATACCTCTGATCACTATACAATACTGGATACACAATGAGCACTAAGCCACGATGCCAATAAAACGGTATTATGGCATCTAATATTAAGGTTTTTCCCCATATTTTCTGTAGTCATGATACGCCAATGTTTCTCCTACAGCTAACATGACCACAAGTTTCATAGAAAGAAAAAGTGTCCAACCAGTAATTGACTGGTTGTTTTAATACTGCATCCAGTGTTGTATAGAGATTTAGTGGTCAGCACCTTTCAAAATGGCTGCCGAGTTTGACACAAAGCTTAAAACTAGCAAAACTAAAGAAATAACTCATCTGAAACTCTGATTTTGTTTACATATATGTATCAGGAAGTTTCATTTCATATGTTGCAAGTACTGTCAGTTCTGTATTTTGATGTTTGTTTGTATTTTTGCAAGTTTTGGCTAGAAATAAGTTGTGTTTCTAGGTTGCTTTTGTAAATCTTTAATACTTTAAAGCTTGTTTGAGAAAAAATATTTTTTTAAAATAAATGTTCTGTCCTTCTCTGAACCCTCTTCAGCAATTATTCAGAAATAAACACAGAAGGTTGCAACACCAGCATTAAATATACTGTAGCAGATTTATTAATGTACATTGTCAAATTATAAATTTTGTATCAAGATAAATTCATATTGGTTAATTAAATTTTGACATGCCCTAATTCTTTATAAATTATTTATTGAACCAAAAGAAGAAAGCATATACAACCAACTTCCAAAACTGAACCGTGATAAACAATGTGGAATATAAAGGACTACGGGCCAAAGTAAGATCCCTCTGTCGCTTACGCAGGAGAGAAGATGAGAAAATTTGTTAGAACATGAGTGACCAGCATTCTGGCTTTTTGGAATTCAAGTTTTTTTCCTGGTTTTCCAGGTCTGAGAATATAAATTTTACAGGTTCTTTTACACACATTACAACACGATTTTACTTTCTTGCTACTGCTTACGCAGTAAAGAGAAAGTTATCTAATGCTGTAGGAAAAAGCGAATTTTCGGCAGAAAAGCTCTTATTGCTGGGCCCTAATAACAAAAAAGTGAATAAATCTAGATGCTAAATTAAGAAGCTAGAAGTGCTACAGAATGGCACTGACTTCTCGTAGTATAGTTTTCTAATTTTCTTGGTGTGGTCTGGCTGTACGGTTTGGCTCCATTCTCTGGCCAGCTGCCATCTATCGTTGCCTTAAGTACATTTTTTTTACATTTTCTCAACTTTTTGCTTTCCTTGTAGTACAACCAAATTATTACTTCAATAATAATGAAGAAGAGTAAAAATTAGTCATAAATAGAACTTTTCATTGAAAAATTTGAAGCGGTTTTTAAGAAAGTGGCAATTAAGCATTACTGTAAATGCGAAATTTGAAGCTCTTTTTCACAGGAATCTATTGAGTTTTCGATAAAGTTTGTTTGAGGTCTTTTGATGCACTTCCACCCACTATCGTAATAATGCATACAAATCGATGAACATGTCCATACATTAATGGAGTGAGAGCTCTTTCAAAAAAATTACATTTGTGTAATTTTTTTAAAAACAAATTAATACACTAAAATGAACTTTATGTGATATTAAACAGCACACATAGCACTATCTATTAGAAAAATTTGAAGAAAAAATTTGGAGCCATTTTTGAGCTTTTGAGTGTTTCTGAAAATGCGGAACTTTGTGCTCATTTGTACAGAAAATGGTTGAGTTTTCAAGAAACTTTATTTGACATTATTTAAAGCACATGTACTCATAAATATAATAATGTGAAGAAATTGCCTTTAATGTAAATATTACCGACCGAGAGACAAGTCAAAAAAATTTCATATTTAAAATGTTTGAAAAAACAAAAGAATAGATCAATATGGCATTTATGTCACGGTATATGGTTTGATTGGCACTATGTACCAAAAATTTAAAGAAAAAATTTGGAGCCATTTTTGAGAAAATCTTGTTTTTGTAATTTTTTAAAATTGCAAATACTGCATGCCCTATTGCATGAAGACTACCAAAGTTTTCAAAAAATCTACATGACCTACTTGCAAGAACTATTCATGCACAACAAATTTCTTTTGCAGGAAAATCCATGGCTTCAATTTTGTAGTTGTAGGAAGATGTTGGAAAAAATTCAAACTTAACCGTGAAATTTTGATCTACGCTCTTTTTATAAATGTATTTTGCTCTTATCTTACATGAAATTTAAAGAAAACATTTGGAGCCATTTTTGAAAAAAATTTTGAAAATGTCCCAGGGACATGTACAGTACTTGTAAATTTTAAAGAATGTTTTTCAAAATTCCAAAGCTTCAACTGGAGCCAGATCAACATACGATTCTTCAATTTGGAAAAGATCGTACTTGTGGTGTAGGAGCTAGTAGTGTCGACGGACGAACAGACAGAAGTTTTTCTTCCAATTGGCTTTTAGGCATCAAGGACCCACGAAAAAGGGATTCTGGCTACACCACATATTAGAGGATTTTTTCTCTTAATTTAGCCACTGGTTTTATGTACTTTTTCGTCACCAGAGCCTGGTAGTGAATTACTTTCTGCCGAAAATCCGCCGTCTTTTTTGCGCAGCATCACATAACCTTCTCTATACATTAGTATATACTACGCGTACACACATGCACACGCACACGCTGTATGCGTGCGTCGATTGCTGGCAAAACGTCTGTCCCTCTGACTGTGAACTATGCTAGCGGCTAACATCGTTCAGCCGATTGTCTCCAAAATTGATATTTCCCAATTGATCTCGTCGATGTTTTGGCCCCTTGAATTTGGAACTGATATTTTAATTTTGGGGAGTACTTTACATGAAGACCCTGGGACATTTTCAAAATTCTCAAAAAAATGGCTGCAACGTGTTCCATTAAATTTTGTTATAGGATAGTGAAAAGGATGTTTAAGAGAATGGTGCAGGTCTCATGACCGTTAAAAACCCTGATTTTTTTGAAAATTGCGAAAGTTTACAATTTTTTGTTGTCTTCCTACAACTACAATTGAGGAGCAAACATTCTAAATGTGACATGTCCACCATTGACCAAAACCGAATTATACTAAGATTTGTATTAATTTTGATGAGCTTGAGGATAATAAAAAGGAATAACTTACTTTGTAGAAGAGCACAGCCCAATCTAAGTTAAAACTCCCTTTGACAATCATGGACGTGATATCATTTCGATCGGAAAAATAGCAAAGTAGTACCGCTGATATCAAAGAAGAAGAGTGACAATAATCAAAACTCGGTGATTGAGCTCCTGGCAAAACGTTTGTTCCGCAAATATCTCGTCCGTGCATGTGTAACCCACAGGCAACCATGTAGATGCTCTGGGGCACTATGTACTCAACTCAAGCATCAGTGTTTGAAGTTGTTAGGCATGAGTCAAGAACTTCGCAATCCTCAAGTATATATGTAACACTTCTTATATATACTTCAATTTCAACACTAAACATCACATATCGATTTGAATTCTGCACTTTACTGAATACATTGCCGTATGTGAATTGTGTGAAATATTGGGGATAAATCTGAAAATAACGAAAAATCCTGGTTTTCAAATCAAATTCCCTTTTTTTTTTGCCGGTTCTTCCAGGCATTTTCAAATCCCGTTTTTTCCCCAGTTTTCAAGGTTTTCAGATACGCTAGCCACCCTGTAGAAGCTTAGAAAGAGATGTCTGAGGCCTTCAATGAATGGGATTCAAAGTTTTGAAACTGCTGAACATGACTCTGAAAGATAAAAAAAAAACTAGATGATATACCAGAAGAAAATAGGATAAAACACTACTCCACCCTGTGGAACAATCCAACTCTCAGATCCAATGAAGTGCTAGAAGGAACAAGCCACTTTACTGATGATGAACTGGACACTCCATTAAATACAGAAGAACTTGAGACAGTAATAAGAAAAGCAAAAGAAAAAAGGCCCAGACCAAATAAAACTCATAAGATATGGAGGAAAGGATCTGAAAGAAATGTTATTAGAACTTTGTTAAAAAGTATGGCAAGAGAAAACAATTCCAATACAACAGCAAGAGGGTTTGGTAATTAATACTCACAAGAAAGGCTCAAAGAAGATTGTGACAATTACAGGGGCATTACATGTTATCAACATCATCTAAGTTATATGCAAATATGCTGAGAAACAGACTCAATGAAATATGTGAGAATTTTTTGGGAGAAGAGATATGTGGGTTCTGAAAGGGTAGAAGCACTAAAGACACCACTTTTAAATTACAGATGTTAATAGACAAAAGAAAGGAAAAGAATCTCCCAACTTTTATAATATTTATTTATTATGAAAGGACATATAACAAAGTTAATAGACAGAAATTCTGGAAAATACTACAAGAGGAGAAAGTTCCAAATCATTGCTCAATACAATATTTTATGCAAGAACTCAAGAATTAAAATACTGTTAAAGAGTGGGAAGAAATTCGGCAGCAGTAACAACCAACAGTGGCTTAGGGCAATGATGTGGATTATCACCCATTCTCTTCAACACATACAGAATGTCCAGGGAGGAAACAAAGAAACTTTGAAAATAAGCTTTTAAGTCAATTTTAAGCACATTTTGTCTCATAAGCTGCTTTGAGATTTTGAATGGTTGAGTCGCAGTAAGCACTCAAAAGTTGGTTTGAAAAAATACTTTCTAAGCCAAATTTGCATTTCAGAAACTTATAAACACTCCAGAGACATGTAAAATGTTTATTGTTTACAAAAGAAATGAATATATTTATTTACAAAGAAAAATTAACACCGAAAGGAAAAACCAATTGAATTATGTAAATTTATTAATGTAATAAATTTATGTGTGTGTTTTAACTTTTACTTTCATTCAAAACTGATCGGTCACATGTAGGGAAGGACAAAATTTGCACATTTTTTTTGTTGAAATACTTGATTATTCGTTGTTCCAGGAGGAAATATAAGATTCAACATGACTGTGAAGACTTGCATAGTATGAGTCAAGCATCTCGAACAAATGTGCAAGCACCCATATCACTACGTACATAATGATTAAGGTCTATAAGAATTTTTCATCAGTAAGCGTGGATATGTATAATATTTCATTGAAAATTAAGGATATTGTTTTATTTTAATAAATTTAAAAATTGTGATATCCATGAACAATTAAATAAATAAAATAACACGGAACACCGTTCAGATTTTCAGTGATACGACATTAAAACAAAGATTGAAGACGAGAAAATTCATGGCAGATTTTTGGTGGAATCTACTTCTATCATCATGTATAATTTATTTGTTGTATTGAAAAGCTACTTTCGATGCTCAGAAGAGACTTCAGAAACTCAGCAAAGCTGTTGCTTTCAAGCAGTCAGAAATATATGTGGAGGAAGAAGTGATCAACCACTCATACTACCAATAGTAGCAGATGCTTGATGAAGAGCAGTAGTTTGGAGAGCACTTAAAAAGACAAAAATTAAAATAAAATGTATGATACCTAATTCAATTAACATTTTAAGAATGTACTGCACCCATGCCAAAAATAAAGTTATACTATTTTATTAATTAGGTTTCAGAGGATAAAGGTTCAGAAAAGGAATATATAACAAACAAATATTCTTGAGATGATAAATCTTCTAATAGGAGTCAGAAACTGAACTCATTCAGACACTATTTAACAATTTCAATTAGTTGCAAGTTAACAAAAATGAAAAACAATTAACTTTTTTGTTTGTACAGGAAAATTCAACTTGATAAGAGCTTTCTTTGAGCCATTTAACTTTTAATAATTCATGTAAACAGGATTAAAGTGGTAATAAATTCAATATAAATTAGTTCACGAACAGCAACACTGGCACAAAATTGTTGTACAGCACAAAAATCGAATAACATTCTATCCTCACATCAGTAATAAGTAGTCCTAATGGCATACGATGGCATGTTAAATGAATTGAAGCTGCTGTTTTAATTAGTAGTAAACTTGAATGGAAGATTTCTTCTTTAATAATTATTGTTCAATAATCATATTAACATTCTCTAATCAAGTTAAAACACACTTATTCTTTTTTAATATTTATTTTCTACCTAATCAATCGTACATTTTTTCAGGTATTTAACTTTGTGTACATTAATTATGTATGGCAAGCTGTCAGTAGGTAAATAGTATTACCCATAATTTAAAAGAATAACTTATTAACTATATTTGAATAAATAGCATTCTATTTAAAAAGAAGTGAATTGAAAAGGGGGAAATAACTATTTAAATTAAGGAGGATGGAAAAAGTTCTTAGGGAACACTAATGTATTCGAGAACTTGGAAAATAATTTGGTTCTAAAGAAAAATTATTAGATGCAGGTGAAGTAAGTAAATTATAAAATTTTAAGTTCTCTAGTGTGTTTTTTTTATTCTTATACAATTATTTGGATTTACAGACAATTTTTCTTTTATTTTCACAATTGTTTCTCAGATAAAAATAAACAAAGGTGAGAAATGCATTTCTGCAAGTGTTATATTCACAAACTTATTGAACACATTGTTAATTTATTTTACTGTATTCACATCTTTTAATCATCATATTTGTCAGATCTCATTTTTATATTGGGCTCTTTCTGCAATCATTTATCCATTCCTAACCTACACACACCCATTTGGACATTAATTTAAATTTGACACAATGGACACCAGCATTCAATACTATCGTAATTCAAAAACCATTCATACATCAATATGAATCCACTAACTACCACTGCAATCACACAATTCGGGAGAAAGTGCAAAATATTCTGTGCAAACTCAACACAAAGTTACCGCTAAGCCTTTACAGAGACACCAAGGAATAAAGAAAATACGTCAAAGATGGTATATGAAACAACATTGCCAAGCACTTATTCCATATGTAACAAGGACTAGTTAAGGTACGGTTTAGCGGCCATTATTGGTAAAAATTTAATCCATCCTTATTCTGAGCTTATGCTGGAAGTAACTATTCTCAGAACAGGCATGATATAACGAAATTACACCAAGCTTTTATTAGTAAGACTGTTAGGGTTTACATTTTTACATTGCCATTCCATGTGACAAAACTCGTAAATGTTGACATGGCATTACAATGTGAAGACTGCTAAAATGTGAAGATTACACATATCTAAAATAAGTAATTATATTTGCAGTCGTATTCTCAGCAACCAATGTGAATTTGTCAATTCTGGCAATTCAGACGGATATTTTTGAATGGGCTGGAAAAAGTGAGAATCTCAAACGAATGGCATCATATCAAATAAAATGTAACGTTGAGACGAATGCAGAGATTTTGTTACATGATGCACGTTTGACAAGGCTGTGTGAAATCTCTGTTCGAAGCCTGGCAAGTATCTGCATTTTGAAGTGTTAAAGAAACAGAGGCCATCAATAAGTGCCAGGACAGATATAAAAATCTGGTGGCAGAAGGGAATGATCTTAGGTGGTGTCTGATGAAAGACTAGCACGATGCAAATTCATTGAGCAAAACTTTCAGAGGGGCTTAAAAAGTCAGATGATGTTGCAGCAGGGAAGGAGGATCAAAAAGAAAGAAACATTGATACATCACACAAATTATCTCAACAACCTAAAAATTGATAGTGTGACTTGTAAACTGCGCATAGGAGAAGAAACATACAGCTTCAGAAAAGGTAGTAGCTCAATGGATGCCATATTCACACATGAAATGATAATGGACAGTGTAAAGAAGACCATTATTCATTTTATTCATAGACTATCCAAAAGCTTATATTGAAATATGAAAGAAAAACCTGGAAAATTTTCAAGAGAAAAGCATCTCAATAGAAATAATTTACAGAATTAAAAGTTGGTATGAAAATGCAAAGATACAGATAAGATATGGCGACCGAAATTCATGACCCATTTAAACTCCACGCAGTTTAAGGCAATGATACTGACTCTTAACACTTCTCTTGAATTTCTATAATGCCACACTCAGAAAACAGAGAGCAAAAATCAATCCAGCAATACAACACATCAAATCAAAATAACATTGTAAGCAGATGATCAACAATAACATAGAAACCGAAAATGACCAGCAGAATCCAGTTCATGAATTAAATAAAATAGCAGAAGAATATGGAAAGAAAATATCATATGGGAACCCCAAAACTATGGCCTTTTGGGGAGTAAAGATTTAGAAAGAGTAAATGTAATAATAAATGGGAAAATAATTGAACATGAAAGAAATTAAATTACCTGGGAAACATAATTGAACATAAAAAAGAGGACTTGGAATACAAAATCCAAAAATTCAACAGAATAAATAGGACAATTAAAATACTTTGGAAAGGAGACATAGCAGACATTTTTTAGAAATTTTGAAAGAACTTGGATTAAGATACACTTGGCCAAAGTAAGAAAACTACACAAGACACAGGAATGAAGACATTAAAAAGGAACATATGAGAAGGTATATAGGAATATCAAAGAAAATTGTTGAAATACATGGAAAAAATGAAGACAATCAAAGTTATGGTTGAAATATCAACCCACAGGCAGAAGAGAGCAAGGAAGATCAAAGAGGAGATGAAGACTACAGAAATACCTGGAGAAACAACCACCAGGCCTTCTGGACAAAGGACAGGGCACAATCTCATTAAACATTGTTCAAATATTAAATAATAATAATAATAATAAAAAAAAGTTTAAAACCCAAACCTTTTAGTACAGCAGTCTACTTGATCAACAATTACTTCATATGGGGGAAAAACAACATATTTTAAGACATTTTTAAAAGTATTGTAAGATTTTTTTTCGCAGTCACAGGGCCTCTAATCAACTGCGCATTTTGCTTGTACATAAATCCAGCCCTGATTCTGAGTGCGAGGTGGGAACAAACATACCAATCCCCCACCTAACACACTATCCTCCTTTGCATTCACACAATACAAGTATCAAAAGAAGCAGACAAAAAGTTTAGTTATATTTCCCACACAGCTCAGATACAAAATTTCATGAAGTTCTACCTAGAAACACAAAATACTGAACTCTTTAATGCATAGGCTTTCTTTACAAATATGATAAATTATTTTGTCCAATACTACTTGGTAAATTGATACAGAGAAAGAAAATTATTTGTGAGTGTGTCATAATACAACCACTCCCAGGAAGTCTTTGCAAACAAGCACAATGCTAGTAGTAGAATGTCCAAACCTGTAGCATCTCTTTCTGGAAACTTTATTTGTACATCATGTTCAGAGGTGATATGCTGGACCTTGCAACCCTTTGAGCCCATCACAGTGCGATGATGTTTTTGAGGAATAACACACTCCACAGTCACTCGGGACTCCTACAAACAAAAGAAAAAGAAAAAATGAAATGTATATTAAATTGTATCTGTTAACTTGAAACAATGGCAAATACTGGAACCTTGGAACACATAATAACAATGTACGTATCATTAAGCCATTTGACAACTCTGGAAATCATTGGAATCTCTACATCCAAGTGCATTTCTTTAGCTCTCAAAAATAACAAAGAAAGCCATATGATCAACCAATATAAGCATACAGAGAATAGGATACACTTTATGAATTCTCAAAAAAGTTTTAACATTTTTATTATCATTTGCAGAGAAACACTGTTTTGAAATAACATTTGTTTCACTTTCTTGACCTGGTGTTTTGTTAACTTTCCCTTTCTTTTATCCACATATCATCTCCAGAATTAAAAGCAATCCTTGAAGTATTTCCAAAGAAAAGCAACATATCGAGACAAGATACTTATTTCCTTAAAATTAAACATGTAATTCATCTACTGGGTCAGCAAATAAGTACTTTGGTTTTGGGTATGAAAGAAAACAAAATCATTTGGTATACCTCTATTACTTCATTCAATTACATATAGACCGTTGTTATTATTAATCTTTTGCTATCTTCCTACCACTTCATAATGCCACGCTCACAGAATGTCTGTCTGTTTATAGATAAAAACTGTTCCAGGTGTATTTTACAGCCTCCTCATTGGGGAAAGTTTTCCCTTCATGAAAGTCTGCAACAACTTTAACAGGACTGAAGGTGCCAGGTCCAATAAATATAAGGGATGAGGCAAAACATCCCAGTCAAGATGTAAAAATTTCTGCCAGGTGGTTAACGATGCATGGCGTCTCATATTGTCCTTCTGGAAGACAACACTCTTACATATTTAACTGCTAACTTAATGTTAACACTATACAGTTGAATTAATGGACCTGTCTGCTAGTAACACCTTGTAACACAGCACACCCTTATAATTCCACCATATGACGAGCATAATATTCTTCAAACGCAAACCCGAGGCTGTTTGTTGCTGCTTGCTACATTTCCCCTACAATCTTGAAGCACTACAATATTGTAAACAATCAATTTTTCATTGTATGCTTCAAAAAGGCATAGTGTTTTTGGCACTCTAGCAGTGAATTGCAAATGGATATGTGATTGGTCGAGTACTTCGTAAATTTATGCGGCACCCAAACATGAAGCCAAGAAACGAATTCCAGGTGGTGCAAATTGTTTTCCACACTTTTATGGGAAATGATTAATGTAGCAGCAATCACCTGTACTGTTTGGGATGGACTGGCATTAGTAAATTGCCTTCACGTCACTAGAATCAATTTTGGGAACGTGACCTGCACACTGTATGTCGTTGACATCATAATTTCCAGACCGGAATTTTGCTAATCACTTTTGATACATGATGATTCTATTACAGCATCCTCCTCGAACACTAGGCAAATCTTTCTATGTGCCTCTGCAGTTTGTTTGCCTTTTCAAATATAAAACGATTAAACATGGTGATAATGCAAATTCATCACATCCATCTTCAAAGCTGTGCTGCTCCCACAATACAAACCTGTGAAACAAAACTCGCACGATTCCATTGACATGTCCCTCAAAATGTGCTGCCAATTTGCCTGGTAGTCACAAGCAAAAGGTGTCAGAAATGGTGGACTGCACCAAAAGAAAAACTGAACGAACTTATATGCCAACCCAATAATAACCCACATTCTTCAATGAAGAAACAATAGTGAGCCATAAAAAAATGAGAAGAAAATCATTTTTCAAACATTTTCTTTTACGTAATTTAATTATTACAAATTTGTATTATTTCACAGCATTTTTACTTATTTCCTAGATTCAAAGGGCAATTCATAAATTTGCTTGTGTTTTTCATAAAGTGAAGATACTCACCAAATCTTCCACAATTTCCTGGATTCGCTGACGAGCACGTTCAATAGACTCTTTATCCCCTTTAAGCACAACACGATCTGATTCCACTCCTGGTCGAGGAAATGAAATAGAAACGTTTCCACACTCTTCTGATATACGATGAAGGACTTCTCCTCGGCGCATGACAAAATGGCGATGATGTTTTGGTTCAACTGTCATACTACTTTCCACAATGTTATCCTGAACAGAAAGAAATAAAGGAAGATAAAATTAATTTTTTCCATATTATCAAAATGCCCCAATTTGCACTGATTTGTTGATTAAACATTAGTTGAGGCTTGTTGATAACTGACTTTCTCATTCCAGTAAATAACTGGATTTGGCAGAAATGAGCAAAATAACTACTACTGATTTTTAGGGATGTGAAAAGGGAAGATGAATTCATAAAATCAAGAAAACCAAATTCAAAATTCCTACAACATGTTTCCATATATAAGTAAGCAAGGAGTTGAAAATCATAAACGCCTTGGACATCAAATATATTATTAACCAAATACTCACAATTTCTTTAATAGTTGCCTCAAGCTGCGCTCTTGCTTTCTCCACTGCATCTTGTTTGCCAATGATTGTAATCACATCCTTTTGTTCATCTTTCTCTGAGGGAAAGACAATACGAGCCCCAGTCTGGTCCCTGATTTTTTTAATGTTAGCACCATTCTTGCCAATGAGGAATTTGTGATGTTGAGGCTTTGCACGCACTGTTGCAGTAAAGCTAGAGAGCTGACGTTCAGATGTCAATTCACGGAGTTGCTGACAAGCCTTCATCACATCATCCTTTGGACCTCGAACTGTCACCTAAACATTCAATTAATTTCAAATATTAGAAAATATTACAATCCAATTTTCATTCAAATTTGTACACTGATTCAAGTGTTGTAAACCAAAGAGCCCACACCACACCACTATCTTCATCAGAGCATCATTACTGTTTTGAAATAATAATTATCACAATTCTCTTTCATAGATTAATGAATAATAATTAATACAATTTTCTTCTTGATTTCTTGATGCTCTTAACCTGTGTTTGATCTCATTGCTAGAATTGTATTTTTTAACACATAGTGAATTGGCACCTCAGGTCACCTACAAATGTTTCTGGCCATTTTCTGGGAAAATTGCAATCAATAGATTTTTACTGTTCAACATGAGAAACTTCTGAAAATATTTACCTAGTGACAATGGGGGGCGCATGAAATGTTCCAAGAGTGCTACTCAGAAAATAACTACAGTATTCCCTCAACATCCATGTATTTGCTATTTGTGAGTTTCAAAATTCACAAAAAAAAAAAAAAATACTTTAACATTTGTGAGAGCGTAATTTGGTAGTCCTACATTTTCCTTGATAATAAGCAGATTTCAGTTTCTTAACAGCATCATATTCTGCAAAAATGTCAAGTTGGAATTTCAATTCAGAACAACAACTGTGACGTAATTAAATTCAGTTGGGTCAATTTGAAGGCGAGGGCTTTGATGACAAACATGAAAGACATTCAGGATCTTCCCAATTTCGTAATAATCTCCATGAAAAAGGAGCTTCAGGAAATCTTCATCACCACTTTCAAGGTGGTTTCTTTTGATGATGAACGGAAGAAACTGCATCCTCAAGCAACTTCAAAGTCAACACTGCTATTGACACTCTGAAACCACAACATGCTCTGGTGGAATGGGCATTTGAATGCAGTCTACACTTGGAAAGAACTAAAATTCAGGAGAGGAGGGCAGTTAAACAAAAATAAATAAATAATAAACTTTTAAAAAATATCAATAAATAGTCTACATAATGTGTGTGTACGTAGATTAAATTTATACCGTATAAGCTCGAATATAACCCGCATATTTTTTTCAAAAATTGCTAGCAGAAAATTGGGGTGCGGGTAATATTTGCGTCAAGGTCGATACCGCGAACATTAAGCGTGTTGCAAGTGGTCAGGGCGGTGTGGGTTAATAGAAAGCGTTCATTTAAGTGCAATATATGTTTACCAGTCACCTGTTGGTTGTAATGGCTTCTCCAAGTTGTCACGGGAGGTCTTTCGTCGCAAATGAAAACCTACATGTGATATATGAAGCAGAAAAAATTGGTGACCACTCAGCAGGAAGAAAATATGGTGTAGACGAGAGTTGTATTCATGAGTGATGTAGAAACAAAACGCGTCTTGGACAAACTAGTGTTAATTGGCGGGCCTTTCGAGGACAGAAAGCGAAGTTTCTTGAAATTCAGACCAAAACGTGAACTTATATTGAGGAAAAAAGACAGTTCGGTAGTGCCGTTTCGAGATGTGCCAAGTGAAAGCGCTGGCTATTGCAAAGGAACTTTGAATGACGGGATTCAAGGCCAGCCGCAGGTGGCTCACACATGCTTTTAAGCGCAATGGCCGCAGGAAAACCAACATTGCCCAACTGTTACCTAGTGATTTTGGAGAAAAGGTAATCAATTTCCACACGTATGCGATTAGTTTGCGAAAATCGAATTCCTACTTATTGTCGCAAATCGGCAATGCAGATCAGACCCTGGTATATTTTGACATGCCATTAAAGTACACTGTAAACAAAAAGAGAGAATTGAACATCACGATGAGAACAGGAGGCTGTGAAAAGCTAATATGCACAGTAATGTTCTGAGTTGCTGTAGATGGGCAGAAGTTGCCTCCCTATATAATTTTTAAGCGGAAAACCATCCCAAGAATTGATATTCCCGGCATTATTGTGAAGGCAGAAACAAAATGTTGGATTGACAATGACCTTGTGCAGGACTGGGTTAAGAGTTTGCCGACGTCGCCCTGGAGCACTTTTAAACTTGCCCTACACCACAGTACAGAGGAAGTACGGAATTTGTTAACTAGGGGGACTTGGTAATCATACCGGGAGATCTAACATCTGTTCTTCAGCTTCTGGATGTGTGCATTAAACGCCCATTCAAGGTTGCGGTTAAGTAACATTATACAAGGTGGATGGCAGAGGCAAACCACGAGTACACCCCCAACCGGAAAGATCAAGTGGTCGGACGTTTCACAATTCTGCCGATGGATTAGAAGTGCTTGGGGACGTAATTGAGCTTTGTCTGGGGGAGAAGAGCTCTAAGAAGTGTGGCATAAGTTCTTTTTTTATCAAAATGTTGCTGTTCTTATTCACGAAAAACACAAACTTAGTTATTTTTCTTTTATTGCAGGTGCAGGATTATTTAAACCACGTAATATTAATGGAACTATTTTTTGCAATAAAAATGAAGAAACGAAAAGTTTTTTTTCAAGATTCCTTGTTGTAAAATTAGGGTGCGGGTAATATTCAAATATATACGGTAATTATAAATTAATTAATTTATTTATTATTTTCAGAAGAACAAAGCCAGCAGGATAGATCCTTTAATGGGCTTACTTGGATACATTATAAACACGTAGATAAGGCATTTAATTCTATTCAAAAGGTGCTGCATAATTTAATGCTTCGGTTGCCAAAGTAAAAATAGGATCAGCAAAAATATTAATTTCACCTCTATATTTTGAAACCAAATCTTTGACTAGGGCAGTAATTTTATTCAGCCTACAATTACATAAGAATCTATCAGTGGATACAGTCTGGTATCACCAGTATGGACACCCTACTACGATTTATATTCTCATAAGATTGAATCTGTACAACATAAATTTCTCACCTACATGGCCTGGAAACTTCAAATGGAATCCCCTAGAATATCTCGTAATTACTTCTATGTAGCTAAATAGTCAATATTAGTCCTTTATATTCGCATAGACAATTCAACAATTTATTTATTTTTTGGTAAATTGTTAAAAAATTAAATTGATTGCCCTCCTTTATTATCGAAAATGAACGGGAAAATTCCACAATGGAGAACTAGAAATAATGATAAAATTACATTTTTTCTGCTTAATCTAATTTAGACCAACACGCTTCATTATCGCAAATCAGTAACTGGCTAACAAGTGTGAAACAAATTTATTTCTTATGCCAAAATAAATTATATTAAAATTATGAGAATTATGATTTAAATGTATATAATTGATATTAACAGGATATTAATTGACATGAGAGGAATGGAGGGTAAATTATTTGTTAGTGTATTCAAAATCAAAATTGAACGTTGCTTACAGTTCTTTCACATAGAGGTGAACATTTCTCAACATTCATATTCTTAGATTAAAATTCTGCTTTTTACCTTTACTCATAATAGTGTGTAGTAAGAGAAAGTTGAAACTCTGGAGCTCAGGAAGACCTGAGCACCTGCATACATCATATCTCACTTGTCATACACGACTGAAATTGTATGTGTGACTCAATAAATATTATTATCAACACTACACATTTTGTGACATTGAATTTTGGGTGATTGCCTGTTTAATGAATAAATAAATATTTTGTATATACCTCAGGTCAATCACATTTCTTGATGCCTCTGGCATCAATTAATATAGCAAAAACTAACGATAATGTACATCGACCATGAACATACCAGACTTGAACCACACAAGACAATTAATTACCTACAGTTTAAGCATAAACATACAATCATATTCCAGATGCCACGAAAAGCAAGTTAATACTTTTTAAGGAACTAGTCATGAGATAATATGGAAACAAGATAGCTTTAAACACTAACCTTATCACTATTGCTATCTGCAGGAGGGAATTTAATATGCACACCTCCACATTCATCCATAATTGAGTGGATTAACTTGCCTCCTGCACCAATTAAAGAATTATAAAATTTTGGAGGAATGACTATTTCTTCAGTGACAATATTAGCCTGCAAAGCAAAAATTTTCCATTAAAAGTAAATAATAAATTATTTGAATACAATATACAGTAAAACCCTGCTTTTACGTTTTCCCGGCATTTACAATATTTCTTGTCGGTCCCATCAGTTTTCGTATACTCATAATGTTATAAATAGCCCACTATCACAAAAGTACAATTTCAATTTTTACGCAATTTACAACAGTCTGCTTGCCACAATACAGTCTGGAAAGCACTTCGTGTTGCACACAACAGGCACTATCACTGCACTTTCCTGCCAACTTCCTACTTTAAACACAGTCATAACAGAAAGACTTATTGAAATGGTGCGATATTACTGAGTAACGAAATATTACATAGAGTAGAAGATTTAAATACAGCCAAAATCATTATTGAGCAGCTAGGCCTACACTAATTTTTATTTCATGACATTACAGAAGTATTTAAAAAGGTAGAAAAAATTACCAACGTGCAATGGTAGAAAAATATGTCTGTATCACACGAGCTTTGCATTGACGCGCACCACCTAAACTGATGACACCGGCTGTGACAATGCCTGCGCATACGAGTCGCTTAATGAACATGTCAGATTAAAACTGTATCTTATGGGAAACAACACACAAGCACTTTGGCGACATGTATTGTTGCCAACACTAGTCGCCTAGCTGGTGTTGTGTGTGAAAAGCTTGAAAACACACTTTATCCCAAATTACGCTGTAGCATCTTGCTTGAGCTGAGGGCACAACACACCTCAATAAGAGCACTCATATGCAGTTTCGCATAAGAAAGTGTTCATCTACGACGCTTGTTATGTGATGTGTGCACACGCCCTGACGCAGCTGACGTCATCAGTGTTAAGTGCCACACCGCAACGCAATGCTCATGTGACATAGGCCTAAGAGAGGTAGCCTCACGATAATTTGTTTATTTTACTCAACCTCCTTCACAATTTCACACTTTCTCGTTCTAAAATAAACATAATTTTTCCCATTCTTTATTAGCTCAAACATCAATGTATGGAATTCTCCATACATTTTTAACGGAAAATTAGTTAGAAGAACACTTTCTATTATTTCATAAATAAATTTTTTAAAAAATTACTAGTTGGAAATCATTACGAACTGCCAAAAACACACATTTTATAGTTTGGGAAAATGTAAATTTCGTATTTTTTTCTTACAGTAGAAATGCAATTTCCCTCTCTTCATTCAACAATGAGTACATTATTGCATTGTCAAAGGCTACCAGCAATGGATCGCGAGGACTCGTGGAAGTGTCATTACGACATTTAAAATTCACTACACTTTGATGTTAATATGCCTTCGATTTCCAAAGTAGTAAATTTTGGACAGATTTCTATTTGATCTCGTAATATTGCTTACATATCTAATACTGCTTATTAAAGCATATTATAATCTGACTGTATGTATCTAAGTACATTATACTCTACCCATAGTTTTGAAGAAAAAATCATTTCTACTTATTTACACTTTCTGCAATTTACACCATTTTCCCTAGGGACCCATGAAAAGCGTAAAATAAGGGTTTTACTGTACTTATTACGGAACAATTACATCAAATGAAAAATACATTTTCCATAATAGAAAAGTGTGACCTTCATTAACTTACATTACTTATAAAATAAAAGATGAAGTAGTACTGACAAACATTTTTTTTATGTAAGTGCTAACCGATTATTGAGTAGCAAATTGAAAATATTCAACTTCTCTCTTTTTATGAAAACATAGTAAATTCAAGAGACATTTTGATGGTTAAGTTTTCTCTGGGGCATGTAGTAGTTTACTATAACAATTATACAATGATTATTTATTTTCACAATAGTTTAGCTTTTCAAAGAATAAAATTAATAATACCAGCTCATTTTGGATTTTCTGAATGCGCTCTTTGGCTTCTTCCACATTCTTTTTCTTGCCTGTAATGGTAATCACATCACTCTTTTCACCTTCTGCAGGAAGTTCTATTTTGGTTTCAGTCTCTTCACGAATCTGTTAGGAGACAAATTTTACATTAAGTGCATTAATACAAATAATATATTGCATAGAAAGTAATATTCACAAGTGCATTTCCACTCAATTGTGGTAGACATCACACCTTTCGAATGCTTGCACCATCCCGTCCAATAATGAATTTATGAATTTCTTTGTTAATAGGCACCTGCAATTGATGAGAGCATTCTTTCAGTTCTTTAACTAGGTTCATAAGGTACTTAGCACAGCGATCCACATCTTCACGTGGTCCACGGACTTTTACCACTTCCCTCTTTTCTACAGGTCCAGGGAAGGTAATTTGAACCTGTAAAAATTGAAAGCCGGATTAAGTCAAAATAAGTCAAAGAATACAGCAATTTTTCAGAAATAAATGAATGCATTAAGCATACTTGATTAAACATTTTACAGATATCTCTTATTTTCTCTCCCTTACTCCCAATAATGCTTCGATGAAATCTCTGTTCAATAATGAGATCTTTCTCTTTTTCATTTTCAAGTTTGAATACCATTTCAGAGAGTTTCTGGAACAGAAAACATGTTAATATGCCAACAGTCAGATGTATGCATGAAGATTCTAATTGATGTTTGTAGTTTTTAGTATTAAAAGTAATTTATTGCAGGTATTAAATTTAAACATTTGAGTTAACAATAGTTTTGCACAAGTCGTGTCTTAATGAATAAAAAAATAAAATATGAATGATCAAATATCATCAAATCACCTGTTCTGCTTTCTGTACACCTTCCTTGTTGCCTTCAATCCTGATTGAATTTGATCCATCAGCTTCACTAATGTTAATGGTAACTCCCAATTCGTTCTGCATCCGAGTTACATTGGCACCATTTTTTCCTATTATATGCTTGAAGAATTTTGGATCCACAGGCAATTCAGCAAACGTTAATTCAGACATGAGCTCCTGAGCAATCTCCTGCAATCGTGCCTGTGCACGCTCCACCTCCTCGCATGGCCCTTCAATATGGATGTCCTTGTCAGTGAACTCTACATGCACCTGCAACCAAATTACAGACTCAGTCCTGCACCCAACACAATGCAACAATTCTCTAGCATTTACTAGAGTATACAATATAATTTCACAGTTAAATTTTTTTTTAGCTTCCAGAAGATTTTCAATGTTTCCTTTTGTGATGATAAGAGTTTTGTTGCTTTGAAAGTTATTCATGACAAAACTTATAATATACCTGAAAAATCTACCATAAAAATGTAATAAACTTAATATTGCTGAAACATTCTCTGCCTTTTTATTGACTAAAGGCAATTTTATTTCCCTTTTCTTAAAACTCACTTTTCTGTCTAACTCCCTTTACCCGAACCCTATCGAATTCAAACAAAATGTATCAGTTTTCAACATCAGTCATATTTTCAATGTTGCTTCATTATATTAATAACACATAGATTTAAGCAATGGAAGTGAAATTGTATTAATTATGTTGTAAAATCATTGACTCACTGTTGACTGACTTGGAAGGCATGTGTAATTTACAATGATTAGCTTCAACTCTAATAGAGTCTGATACTTTGTAATGAACATTCTGTCAGGGCGTTCATTCTTTCACCCTCTACAAATTGTCAGTACCAATAAGGGATATTTGGAAACTATACATTGGGTGTAGAATGTTATCTATACTAATAAAAGTGAATTCAATGACTTGTAACAGACATCGATACCACAAAAAGGAGTGTATGAATAGAAACAAAATGTTTAAAGGCCCTTCATGATTGTTGCATTGTTCTTGCAAAGTCTGGTAATTTCTGCATTCAACACAAATGCAGAAAATAAAAAATTTAAATAATATATAGGTAGAGGCACCAGTCACCAGCAAATTGATTCCTAATATTTCTAATATTCTGCCATGAAGGGGTGGCTGAACTGGTACCTAATAGATTCGCTAGAGGGGAATAGCATTGTGTAAGAAAAAAAAATTAAATCTAATAGCAAAACAATGTAAAAAAAGGGGGGTGGGGATATTGTAGTGTTTTATTACAATTTGAACCAAAAATGTTAAAAATAATAATTTCAATAACAACTTCAATTTCTCTTCAATATTGTCCATGGTTTTTTTTAGTGTTCGTATACGATATCTGAAAGGTTTCTCATAATTCAAGCTTTAGTCTTTTTGTTGATGATTGCAAATTATGATGAGTAATTTCCGATTTTAACCCTTATCCGGGCAACCAGTGTCTGTTGGACACTGTGGGTTATATTTACTCTAATACAAAGTAAACTAAAATGTTTGTGTGTTTGCGCTTTTGTGACTTTGTTTCTTATCTATTGGAGCGTCTACGTACGACATTACACTAAATTTGGTCAATAAACAGAAGTGAAATCATTTATTTCATTTTAAAGGAACGTAACCGGGCAAGCAGTGTCCGAAGGACACTAATATGTTTCGATAAGGGACAACGTTTAGCGATTTTTATTTTGACATAACAATCGAAATAACGTTATTTTTTGTTTATTATGTCTATTATTTGTATAATAGACATGTTGTCTATTATTTTATATATTTTGTTTATTATGTTTATTATTTTTTGTTGGTTGTCGAAAACTGGGAACCTTGTGTTGATGTGCGACTAATGTTCTTTCGGTAAGAGTGAACTGTTGACTATTTCCATTTTCTCACTTCCACGATGTCTGTTGTCGGAATAATATTTCTGTCGACTTGACAGCCGGGAGTGGGGAAGAGCGATGTTGCCACTTACTCGGGCGGCAGACACGTGATCGTTCTTGCGTCAGATCAAGTGTTGAGGCTTAGAGGTCTGTATTTATAGTAGAATTGTAGTAGAGTTGTGAAAGACTGAACACATTGTTTTGTTGTGTGAAGCTTTATAGTTATAGTTTACAAGATTTGTATGTGACATTTCGATAGTGAGTCATTATGACACAACGAAGAAAACTTTCCGATGTGCAAATTTCGCAACTTTTAGAAGAAAGTTATTTCAGTGATGAAGAGTCCAATTATGATCCAGAACTAGATGAAAGACAGGACGAAAGCGAAAGTGATCATGAGAGTGCAGTGTCTGAGGTTAGTGATGATCACTCTGACGTATTATCTGATAATGATGATAATGTCCCCACCACTTCCGGTTATCTTGGTAAAGATAGCACTGTGTGGAACTCTATTCCCTTTCCTACTGGTAGAGCAAGAAGCCATAATATAGTACGTGCACCTCTCAATAAAGTTGTTTTGCCACATGGAGCTAAATTGCAAGATCCAATAGATGCGTTTGATCTTCTGATCGACAAACAAATTCTTTCAGATGTTCTCCACTATACAAATCAGGAGAATCGTCGCGTATGGTCGGAGAGAAATGTTTCACAGCCCTGGAAGGACTGTGATGAAGTTGAACTACGAGCTTTCTTTGGATTGCTTCTCACGGCGGGTCATTTACATCAAAATCATACCAGTTATGACACATTGTGGAACAGTTTTTATGGCCCACCTATATTTAGAGCAACAATGGGACTCAAACGCTTCAAGTGCTTACTTTCTTTTCTACGATTTGATGACAAAACCACGCGATCTGCAAGACGTCGGAATGATAAATTTGCCGCTTTGAGGGACGTGTGGGAGAAATTCAATGGAAATTTGAGAAAGCACTACCAACCTGGAACAGACATTACTGTCGACGAAATGCTAATTCCATTCCGAGGCAGGTGCCCATTCAAGCGGTACATACCATCAAAACCAGACAAGGACGGTATGATGGTGTGGTGGGCCTGTGATGCTAGAACTTTCTATCCTCTAAATGGTTTGCCTTATACCGGAAAAGTAAATGGTGAAAGGGCGCTTCCAGGTGTGAGTGGCAGAGTGGTTCAAACACTCACCGAACCTTATCAAAGAACTAACAGGAATGTCACGTGTGACAATTATTTCACGGACAAGACTCTCGCGGAGCATCTTATGAGAAATGGTCTCACTCTTGTCGGAACAGTTCGAAAGAACAAAAGATTTATTCCTCGAGAATTCCAGTCCCACAAAAATAGTCTTGTGAATTCGTCTATTTTTGGCTTTTCAAGGGAATGTACTTTGGTATCGTACGTTTCAAAGAAGAACAAAGCAGTAGTTCTTCTTTCCACAATGCACCACACAAATACTTGTACAGAATACCCAGGTAATAAACCGGAAATAATACTACATTACAATTCCACGAAAGGTGGAGTTGATGCATTGGACCAGCTTGTACACACATACTCATGTCAAAGGAAAACAAACAGATGGCCATTCGCGTTCTTCATGAACTGTATGGATGTTGCTGCTGTGGCAGCATGTATCATCTGGTCAAATGTGCAGCCAACGTGGAATACACAGAAACATAATGCTCGAAATTTGTTCTTGCGTGAGGTATCAGAGTCCCTCATTCAACCACACTTTGAAAGGAGAAGTAATGTTGGGCTACAGCGAAAGACACTTTCAGCTGTAAAAGAACTTGGAGAAAAACTAAATTCTACTGCATCTTCACAGATAAGTAGTTCTACACCGTGCTCATCAGGAAAGAAAAAGAGATGTCACTTGTGTCCCTACGCGCGCGGTCGCACTCAGAAACAATGTCGTAGCAAGTGTTTACAGTCAGTTTGCAATGAGCACAGTAATGTAACTCGTTTATGCAATAAATGTAAATTATGAATTATTTTTTATCAAACATGTGGTTTTGTAGAAAAGAAATATGTAAACTTGATCAATGTGTTTTGTGCTCTTCTAAAAATGTTAAGCTCAATCATCAATTCTTGTACGTTTTTGCAAAAATATAGGGATTATTTTCATTAATTATTCATTGTAAGTCATCTTATTAAAATCCTACAACAATTAATACAATAGGTGTGCAAACGTTAAGGAAGAGAACATTGGAAAACGTACATTGTACTGCAGTGTCTGACGGACACTGCTTGCCCGGATGTGTTACGAAAGTACCTTGCCCGGAGAAGGGTTAATGATTCAACTACAACAGGATGATGATAGATTAAATTTATGGTGTAAAGAACAAGTAACCTCTCCCAGTCACCCATTAAAGATAAGTCCCATGGGCAGTATATATATTGTATTAAAATTTCATGCTGATAGATTGATTAGTTTACTTAAATCGGTTCATACAGATCCACAGAAAGACAACAATTGATTTGATGTGACATACGTTTTACAAATCAAACAAGAAAGTTGTAAACTTGAATAAAAGTCCAAAAAATACGAAAATCACATACCGACACTTCCAGTTTATTTAGGATCTTAATTGATTGCAAATGTGAGTAAAATTGCTTCAAATGATTTTCAATAAATTTTCTGATATTCTCAATAGTTTTCTTCGCAACGCAGTATTGTGGCAAATAATTATCCCTGAGCAAGGCTCGAACTAGCAGCCCTTTCTTCCGAAATGCTGAAATCCTCAATCTTCAATCCTCTCCACATGCACTCAACATCACAAGATTTCAACTATCATATGACACATCTCGTTTCAATTTAAACTTATGAATTTCCAATAGCATTTACAACAAAACTTCTTTTTTAATCCTCAATTTATTTTCTTTTTTCGACACAGAAAACTGGTTATGTTAGCGTTTCTTACCTTTCTTTCTCAAATACTTTTCCAAAATAATCACTACCTCTCAAAACATTTCAAAACAAGGACTGGTACTTCAATAATAGTCATTAGAGCTTTGTGTTTCAGTTCTAGCATTAGGCAGCCGAAAAATTGACAAAATGTGAAAAAAATGTCCTTTGAGTAGAGAAAGATGGCAATTGAGAAGGCATAACTTGGTGCGGAAAATAATTTTTGCTGGTTGAAAACACTTTTTCTTGTTCCTGTAGCAGTATAATATAACGAGAAAGTTAGAAACATGAGAATGTATGTGCTGTTTAGTACTAGTTTATCTTGATAATGGTATTTGTGATCAGAATTGCTTCAAATGGTTTTCAATAAAGTTTCTGAAATTCTCAATATTTTCTACGGAAGCTGTGAATTGTGACAAATAATCCCCGACCAAGGTTCCAACAAGCGAATCTTCCTTCCGAAGAGCTGAGTTAATTAACACGGCATTTAACAACCTTGGCCGTCTCAGTGAGAGATGGGATTTACAATTCTATTATAGTAATAAATGTGTGGTGGTTTCAGTTCTAGCATTTGGCAGCCAAAAAATTAAGAAAATGGAAAAAGATGTCCTGTGGGCGGCAAAAGATGGCAGCTGGGAAAGGAATGAGGCTTTACCCAAAAGCTAATCAATACTAAGGAGTTTAGAAAACTAACAAGTGCAAGAAAGTCTGTGCCATTCAATAGCACAACTAATTCATTAATTTATTTATTTATTTACCATGCTTTGTTACATATGAGGAGAAATTTAAATGAAAAAATGTTGTACAAATTTTGAGAATATAATTTATTTAGAAATTGCATTGATTTCAGAAACGAATTAAGTGAAATCAGATTCCCCCCCTTCAAAAACTTGTACGCGACTTTTTTTTAAAGAGCAGAGTTTTTACAACAGACTTTGTTTGAAGCAAAAATTGCTATCTTCTATTTTGTAGTTTTCAAATGAATTTGAGAATTTCCAAAAAACAGAACAATAGCTGAAAATGGGATTAGCACCATATTTTTTTACTGTCCCTTATTACATATCAGCAGAAAATTTTAAGAAACATTTGGA
The DNA here is from genome assembly GCA_011170035.1 of Teleogryllus occipitalis. Classification (NCBI taxonomy): domain Eukaryota; kingdom Metazoa; phylum Arthropoda; class Insecta; order Orthoptera; family Gryllidae; genus Teleogryllus; species Teleogryllus occipitalis. The sequence continues at coordinate 330,577 of BLKR01000270.1, read as the reverse complement.
GCCTTTTTGAGAAAATTTTGAAAATGATTCTGAGACTTCATGTGAAGTACACTCAAAAATCCAAATATCCGTTTGAAAATCCCAAAGCTATGAGTTCATTCAGATCGATTGGGGAATATCTATTTCAAAGAAAATTGGCTGAAGGGTTTAGGTGCTAGCGATGACCCCAGACAATCGTTTTGCTGTCAATCAAGTTTTCGATATCAAGAACCAACAAAACATGGATTCTGGCTGCAACATGTGTTAGAGGACATTTTTCTAAATTTAGCAACTGGATGTATCCACTTGTTTTATTCCAGGGCCCTATAATAACAGATTTTCTGCCAAAAATTCGTCTTTTCTTCGTGCAGCATTACATTGGTGTAACCAGAATTCATGTTTTGTGGTACCCTGTGTACGCAGTAGCGAGAAAGTAAAAAAACAAACAAAATGAAATGCAAGCCATGACTGCAAGCAACGATACAAAGTGTATATGGAAAAATACATGCTATTTATATTCTGTGGAGATCAAAAAAATAAAGCAACTCGTAGCACCTGCTGGTGATAAACCACAATGGTTTTCTCACACAAAGGTACAAACTTCATCAAGTGACAACAATAAAGACAATACATTTAAAAGTTTACAGAAATTTTTCGGTTCATTTTGATACTATTTGAATTGTGAATACACATGTGGTTTTCTTACCTGAATAAAAAAAGTGGTTTTCTTACATTGGGTTTGTTTCTGTATGGGTTATGCAAAACACTACTCAGAGTGAACATTGGAAGATTTTTCACATGTAGGGAAGTGGCAATGAACAAAATGAAAAAGAAATTCATGTTTCATGAAGGAATGTCCAATAAGCAATTTGTGGAAGTAAACAGATGAAACAGTGTCCTGAAAATTGAAGCAGACTGTGAAGAACTTCCCCACAAATGGATTAATGAATCTGCTTAAAACTCAGAATGATTGATTGATTAGTGATTCTGGGTGTCAATTACAAATGACATAAGTCTCAGAGATGTAGTGCATGTTTTTATTGTTGGAGGTGGATGTTATCTTCCCCCGTTGGATGATGAGATACAGTGCTAACCTACTTGTTGGATTGTGGGGGTTTCCCTAACAAGGTATCTCCCACCAGCATGACTCTCGCCCAGCTGAGGCAAGTTCTAAGGCCCCGACTGGTCTCCTGATATGTGTGGTAGTGTAGTGCATGTAAGAGTAAGTCTGTGTAAGCAAGGGGTGAGGATAGGACAAGGAAGAGGAAGGAAAATTGAATGCGGTCCATGGCCCTTTGTTAGGGTGCTGCTGCTGCTGTTGATCAAAGAAACCCCAGAAAACTCCCAATTAGAGCAGCCAGCGATTAGAATTCTCCTGCTACCTGAACAGAAAACAATAGAGAAGCTGGGGTATACATCAGAACCAATGGAGAGCAGTTCCCGCATCTATTACAACAAGAACAGAATTTAAACTTTAGTGTGCAAATGCTGCCTGCACTCTTTAATTATTCTACCAACCTCCACAATTTAATTTCTGTGCAACCAGATGCTTCACTCACCAAAAAATGATCCACGTGATAAAATGCTATGAAGAACAAAATATTTTCATGAAACCAATGACTTTGTTCTGCCATTCACATTACTATGTAGGTCATCAAATGAAAGACAAAACCAGTATGTAAATTCCAACCTGATACTACAATCAACTTTGTATAATTGAAGACTGCTGAGAAAGAGATCGAAAGCAAGACAGAGCAAAATATGGAGAAAGAAAGTGGCGAAGGAAGACTGTGAGAAAGAGAATGAAAAAGAGACAGATATACAGAGAAAATGGGAGGCAGAAAAAGGAAGAGAGAAAAAGAGAAACAGAAACAGAAAACAAGAAAGATATTCGTGAAAGCTTCACCTTCAGGTTATAAATGAACTATCAACTAAATAATACCTACTTCTCCAGGAACTAACCTTTTTAACAATATGACACTATCATGCTTCCCCCCCCCCTTCAAATTATACTTAAAATTGCTCTTTTCTCTCTTCTCAAAGAAATATCTTCAATTCTCTCCACATGCACTCAACATCACAAGATTTCAACCATTTGACACATCTCATTTCAATTTAAACTTATGAATTTCCAATAGCATTTACAACAAATATTCTTTTTTAATTTTCAATTTATTTTCTTTTTTTGATACAGAAAACCGGTTATGTTAGCGTTTCTTACCTTTCTTTCTCAAATACTTTTCTAAAATAATCACTACCTCTGAAAACATTTCAAAACAAAACACTACTCCTCAACATTATAACTCGTTATGTCCAAAAGTACCACTTGATTTTGACAATAGATGTCCACATTCTTCCATTTCACCTTCTACATGACAGATAATCAACAAAACAATACTCGTGCACTTTGTACATAGATAAGACTCATGCTAAACAAACTAGCAATTAAAATACAACATGCAACACTTATCTCGAATATCGGAGTTTCTTATTCCAAATGCAAATAAGCAAAGGTATTTTCCTTTCAATTATTACCAATTAATCCCATTATTTTTTGTAAAGTACAATTTGAAAAACGATTATTTCATTTCTTTTTACACTAATACATTGTTTTGTTAGGTGAGACATCAATGTTGCAGATAACAATATAAAAATGAAGACTTTATAGAATTATTAACAAAACTTGCGGACAGATGAACTCAAATTTATCAGAAATGTACCATCACATAGCCTGTGTAAATGCAATAATTTCAAAAATAAAATTCAGTTAATCCATCAAGTTTTAATTGAAAAAATAAATAAAATTAGAACTATTAACCGATTTTGTAGAGAAGCATTAAAATTAATGTAAAACTGCATCTACAAATGCAGACATTATAAAGTTGTAAACTTGCATGTAAAAATCAAACCAAATACTTCTTTTCATAACAAATAATAAATCACCTTTTGAAACTCCTGGGCAAAAGCGCGGATTTTAGCACCTTTACGGCCAATGATATACTTATGAATCCAATTTGGAGCTTCCACTTTTGTTGCTTTACAGCTGTTGGCCTTTTCATACACCAAGTTGAGAGCTGTAACCATAGACACATATATACACATGCATGTATGAATGTATGCATAGACATCACCAGCCAACAACATTAACTTCAAAGTACACAAAGGTTTTCTTTACAAAGAAATGTATACTCTACTGTGGGAATATAATATATATATGGTTGCAAGATTTAGACTAATTAAGAAATAAGAAAATATTTTCGTCTGAGTCATGTCAGAGGTGCATCTGTATAAACATAAAAGAAGAAGAAAATATTTTTTCCAAAGTCCACAAAATCAGTCATGCATGTTAATCATGTCCTACACTTTATCTTTTCTAGAAAAACATCAATGTTTATTAGTGAGATAAAAGGCAGTTTAGCATTGGCGTATACAGCCTGAAATGAGTGGGAGGGGCCAACGTTTCTGAGCTCCCTTACATATTTTTTATTTACATATGAGCTTTTATTTTCACAGCAATTTTGCACCCTATTTTTGAATATTTGATAAGTATTTTGCAATGATTCTAAGAAGAATCAACTCCAACTTGATCCCATTATTTTGGCTAAGGAGAGCGAGTTCTTACATTTTTCAGTATTTTTAGCTGTTTCTGCTAATTTTAGATATATTAATGCACTTTCAGAGGTTTCTATTTGATGATCAACTGGATTAGAAAGTTGACATTTTTGGCACAAATCCATCCTTCACACTCACTGTAAGTACAAAATGTACAATTTGCGATTTTTTCATATATTTTTTGGAAAATTTAACAACTTTTCACATATTTCATTTTACATTTTTTATTAAATACATTTCATTTGATTTAATAAAGTAATAATTTATGATTAATTAAATAGTCATAAAATTAAAAATGTTATAAAAAAATTAAACATAAATGTTAATTATTGGAAAATGCGAGTCAACAAGATAATGACTATAGCAAATACATGTGTTGAGTTTTAAAACTAAATAAAATTCCAAAATTTTTCATATTTTATACCTCGAGACAACGCAATAATACTCAAACATTACGGTAACCATATACAAAAACTTAAATGCCCATCTGTTTGTCATAATTACTATAAATTTTAAAATGAATTTAAGTTGCCGTTTTTATCAGGATTTAACATATTCACAGAAATGAAAGGTATTATTACATGAAGCAATAGGCCCCTTTCATTTAGGAGAGGAGGCACGGGGCTGGGGGGTGGGAGGGACTGTGTGCACACCTGTGCCCTTCAGAGAAAAACAAAATGTATGGTGTTCCAGCAGCTGGCAATGTCTTCACATTATCACACATTTTTTGTTCAAATAGTAGGTATTTTATTTTAACAAATTTCACAAGCAAACACAAATTTTAATTTTATCTATTTTCATACGTCACCAATTTGAATTAAACATGCTTCATTTCTTGGCTTCTTAGAAAATCTGTCCGTGGCATTGAATATCGTATTAAAGAAAAAACTGAACAATAATAAACTTTTAACATTTATTTTTTTCTGAAACTGAAAATTTCACAAGAAGAGAAACTGAAAATTACACAAGGCTTTTAGAGCCATAATTGATTCGAGAGTAATAATAAATGTTCAGAGTTTAGATATAGAAACATTTCTGACTCACAACAATGTTTCTCAGTAAAGTGGTATTATTATAAAACATCTTCAGTAGTAATGTCAGATATTTCTTAAAAAATCTAGAGGTATTATTTTATAAAAATTAAGGAAATACGGCTCATGCCTGATTACAACAAAGACTTTTTTGATTTAATGTTGAGGACTTCACAAAATGTACTCTGAACAAAAACACCAAGTAAAATTAAAGCACAAATTTATGTGCATAAATTCAAAGGTAATGTTCTCCTTAATAAAACCAAAAGAGCTTAAAAGAAATTCTGTCAATATTGAGGTTATGAAAGCAATGAATGCACAGATTTGAAATGCTGGCCCACCGAGCTTTTGCAACAGCAAATTAAAAAAAAAAACAATTCTTACAAGTGAATGGAAAGACAAGGGAGAGCTCTTGAAATACACCTCAATAGTTTGCAACAGGTATTGACACAAGGAGGTTCACACCCAATCAACTGCAGGAGAATAATCAAATCAAAAAAACAGCTGAATGTTTGAGTTGTTGATTAATTCAACTTTAACATGATTATTCCTTTTCAAAAAGTTTCCAGGTCCAAAATCTCCACAAACAAAACATTCAAGCAAGACAGGCAAACTTCCAGGCATTAAATATTAAAAGAAAGTAAACCTTTATGGTGCTTTGTAGATCTTTATTGTCCAATTTAAAAATAACATGTAAAAAATACAAATTTGAACAAATTTTGTTAAAAAAACTTTGTATTAAAATTATATTGTGACGATGGGTGGTATCATCAAATTAAATAAATTCTCTAAACAGAATCACTCTCTCAGCACTCCCAAGCAAGTCACTTGAGAAATGTTTATTGGACTATGTAATGGCAATCTTGCAAACACTCAAACAATTACATCTACAAGGCAAGCCAACAAATAAGCACAGAAACAAGCATAGAACTTCTAGAAAGCCAGCATACACTACATGAAACAAAATCAAATCTTACCATAACCAAGCTTTGTCTGGGGTCCTCTTAATGTAACAGTGCTGGATTCATTCGTTGGCATTTCTACACTCACACCAGATGTTTGCAAAATCTCTGCTAGTGTACTGCCCCGAGGTCCAATCACATATTTGTGTTGAGATTTAGGAACCTCTACCGACACAGAACTGCAATTTTTTTGCTGAAAAATATCCACTATATCAATTACTGTCCAAATAACTCAAGCCCTTCAAAATTGCAAAAATATTAGCATTTCATGAGATTGCAGTAAAAGGATTTTCTGCAATTAGTTCCTTTTATACTTTTCCTAGAAAACACCTAAATAAATAATCATTAAGAGGTTTTGGTTTTCTATATTTATATATTCTATACTTAATAAATCTTTCAGAATCTCTTTCAAAATTTGTCAAAATAAATTGTCCATAATGGAACATAATTAAATTTTATTTACACACTACCAATACGAATTTTAATACATAACTTCAATTTTTACAATTAGATTTCTATTTCTGTAAAAAAAAAGAAGTGCAGCACAAACCCTGGATTTGTCCCTAGGCTGTTGCTACCAACAGAGCAAGAGTAATATATGACAATATAACTAAATAATAGAAAAATGTCTATGTCACAGTGACTGTATGTGGCAAAAATGACTATACCATTACTTATGATAGGTTCTGGGTGTTATCTCCTATACTATGACAGTGGGCAGCTGGAAATATCTGAGCAAGATGAGTTTTCTATAAAATATCTCATTAAAAAATATGCAGTCATCCTCTATTTATAGAATAAGCCTAGTTGGTAGAACCAATTTTAAACTCACAAACCTTGAACATTGTGTAACTTGTTTGTTGTGTAACAATAAACTGCAATAGGAACAAAAAAAAGTATATTTATATTACCTAATTATATTTGCAGAAGTATATTTTTAGGCATCCACAGTGGATTCAGGCCAATATTCATGAACATCTCAGTAAAGAAACTATATCAAATGCTTGACATTGTAAGAATTGAAATGCAACATGAGAATGAAAAAACCGATAGCCAAGTTTTTATTACACAACGTGTAGCAGTGTGGACTCTGATGCCCGATGAGTCCAAATCTGTTTTGCAAGAGATCAAAGTTGAAAAATTCACCTTGATAGAAGTACAGATTTTACATCCAAATTCAGAGATGAAATAATTTTAAAAATATTTTCTTATCAAAAAATTCCCAAACATTTGGAAACTTTGCCACCTTCTCACCTATAAACCCAAGGTCAAAGGAGGTACACGGGTGTCCGAGTTAGCAGTTCACAAAATGATCACACATTTGTCTGCTTGTGTGTTTGTGTAGGTGGGTGGGTGGGTGGGTGGGTAGGTAGGTGGGTGGGTGGGTAAGGAGGGAGGCAGGTAGGTGGTAGGTAGGTAGGTGGGTGGGTTGGTTGGTGATTCCAGGTGTGTCAACAGCTTAGATCATTATTCCCGTAAGTGTAGTGCATGTTTTCCCCCCTCAGGAGACGGTGGTGATCTTCCCCCGCTGGATGGTGAGATCCGGCGCCGACCTACCAACGGCTAGCGGGATTTCCCCCTATCCAGAATTCTCCCACCAGGGGGTACCGCCCCAGCCGGGACAAGCTCTAAGCCCCTGACCAGTCTCCCAGGATATGTGGTAGTGTAGTGCATGTTAGCGTAAATGTGTGCGTAAGGGGAGAGGATAAGACAAGGAAGATGAAGGAAAGGTCACGCGTGGTCTGTGGCCTGTTTGTTAGGGTACTGCTCCAGCATTTGCCCGGTGTTGATTGGAGAAAACACGGAAAACTACTAATCAGAGCAGCTGGCCGCTAGAATTCTCCTCCAGACAGTGACTGAATTCGACCTAGCTGAAAAACTAGTGTCAAAAATCCTGCTGCCATCATGACTCGAACGAACCTAGGACCTCCCAGGCAGAGGCGCTGCAGTGACATCAGTTGATGCACTGAGCTACCGCTTCCGGTGCAGACATTAAACAATGTGAATTTTGAGTTAATGGTTGTTATAGGTTGCTGGTCAAGTTAATGATTAAAAGAGGCCACAAACATGAATGTGACAGGGAAAAAAATATGTATGTCACAAAAGGGAATGGTTTCAGGAGATGTTAGATGAAAGAGGAACGCAAATTCAACATGCACAATTTTCAAGGATGTCTTACAAGTGAAGAGGAGGACCTAATAAGGGAGGAGGAGCAGAAAAAAAAGAATGACCCATGCTATGATGAAAATGGGAGTGAAGAAAAACTATGGAGGTGGTGGTGGTGATGATGATGATGATGATGATGATGATAGATGACAAGAAAATAGTGATATCTCAGGTCAATATATTTAATCTTTTCATCAACAAGCCAATTTTCTAGTCAATACACAATTTGGGATTTTATTTCGACTGAATAGTAATAATTAGTTTAGAAATGAAAAAGAAAAAGAAAAGAAAAGAGAGAAAAAAGAAAAGAAAAAACACACACACCTCAGACATCCTTCATCTTCACAATCAGGGGATTATATATACAGAATTTACAATTATCATCTTCCTTTATGGATTAGACATATTGCCTGTTCCAGCCTCTTTTCATCCAATTCTTGGCCTTCCAATGTTTCTCTTTCCTCTTAGCTGATAAGTCTGGGGTTGCAACGGGAGTCTGTCTTGTGGCATAATTCCAATGTGTCTCGCATCATGTTCCAATTGCTGTCAGTACTTCTTAATTTTGCCATAAGCTGTTTCTTTCCACCCTAGTTCCTCTCTTATTTTTTCCACTTTTTATTTGGTCTCTTAATGTACAGCCCTTTACTCCTCTCAAAAATCTCAAGTTCTGCTGATGCAATCCTCTTAAAATCTTGATTTTGAACCAAAGTTTCACACCCATATAGAAAAATTGAGAGGGCCATTACATCCTTAAATTTTAAATGGGTTTCTTGTCGTTTTTCCAGCTTTCTTTTTAAATGTTCTACTAATAGTTCCTGAAATACTGCTATACTATTGAAATACTCCTATACTGCTTGAAATTCATGGATCTTGCTGGTGACCTCCCTACCTCTTCTATATGTAATTTCACACCCTAAGTAGTTCAAATGCATCACTTGTTTTAAAACCATTTTGAAGTACTATCTTTGTCCTAACCGATTCATTTCCTTTAAAAGCATTGGTTTTATTAACTGATTCTATCAGATTGGACTCCATAAAAATTTGCTCCAGTTGGTAAAGAGATCATACCCATTCATATTCATTTTCCTTAGGATCACCCGGTCGTCAGCATGTAAAAGAGTATTTAAAAATGCATTTTTGCCCAGGTGAATTCCTGAGGGCACCACATTCTTCCACCTTTTAATTATATATCCCAGATATATGTTAAACTGTTGGTGAAAGACAGTCTCCCTGCCTTACTCCCTTATTTAAATTCCCCTTCCTGGAAAGAATCAATTCAATTCTACTGCAATATTATCATACATACTTTTCACCACTTGCACTAGAGGACTTGGGTACCCTCCTTCTTTCATAATGTTTCACGATTTACATTGGTTGAGAATTATCAAAAGCCTTCTCAATATCTATGAAGGCTAAATGTGTTTCTCTATTAAACTCCACTTCTTTCTGAATTATTTATTTTCATGTAAATATGTCATCTATTGTTGAACAACCTTTTCTCAATCCATGTTGTTCCTGAGGTAGAGAGCATATATTTTGTAACGTAAGTTAAGTAGACAAATACCCCTACAATTGTGACATTAACATTAATCTCCTTTTATAAAATGTGGAGTAATTAATGAATCTAACCATTCATCTGGTATTGCACATCTTTGCCAGCATTCATTTGTTAGGTGGAGCAGTCAAAATTTCAGTAACCTACCTTCCTATTTTATTAATTCTACGTTAACTCCATCAGAACCACAGACTTTATTTTCTGGGGATTTTAAAACATTATCGAGCTCTTTCATATCTAACGTATTTACATTTCCTTTTGTTCCTTTTCCTTCATCCGGCATATAAATTTCTTCAATCTTACTCCATAATTTTACAAAGTAGTCCACTCTTTCCCAGAAATTATATTCAATCTTGCTGCATCTGTTTCTCCTAAATTCATTGTTTTAACACTTGAAAAGCTATACCTTGTCTTCCAAATACATACATTCTAACATATTTACATATCTCAAGATTCTTGATGGGGTTGACTCTCTGATTTAGCTTTATCAATTTTTTGGTTGTATATTTGTTTAGTCTGCTCATTTCTGCTTTGTAGATAATTTAGGTATGCAACCTTTCTTTCCTGCACTGCCACTGCAAATGTATCATTCCATATTTTCAAAGTTTTCCTTTCATCTTGCTATTGTTTATTTTTGCTTCCACTAGGTAGTGATCTGAATAAATGTCATATCCTTTAAAAACGTGGGTATCCATGGCCAAACTTAACTCTTTATTAACTCTGTTAATTAAATCTATTACTGAGTGTTGTCCCTGGGCACTCCAAGTGTATTTATGAATGTTTATTTTTCTAAAAAATGTATTGGCAATTCTTAGTTCATTGTATATTACAAATTCTCTGAGTTCTTTTGCATTTTCATTCACTACTTGTACCCCACAGTCCTATAACATTGGGAATAGGCATGTTTCCCACTCTTGCATTTCCATCTCCAGGTATAATTAGTGAGTTATTTGGATTGCATTTTTTTAACTTCTGTCTGTAGCTTGTCATAAAATTTTGTTTTTTTCATTTTTACCTTCCTTTGGGGCATAAACTCCCATAACCATAAGATAACTTCAACTCATATTAAAATCTACTCTTAGCATTCTTTCATTGATGTCTGTGTTACTTGTAATACACTTCTTCCATTTCTTATCCACATACATCATTACACCGTCCTTTGCTCTTTTTTGCTGTACCACTCCACAATAGATTTGCACCCAATTATCAATCTCTTTTGTTCCCTTTATTTTCTTTTTTGTTTCTGTTATTACAGCAATGTTGGTTTTTCTTTCTTCTAATATCTTTAATAGTTCTATTTCTTTCTTTTGTATGCCGCGAACATTCCATGTTACTACACTTCGTAGTTCCTTTATTCCCATGTGCTTTAACCTTTTCTGTTTGCTGTGGTTGTCATCAAATTGGTCCAGGTTCTTTCCTTGAGGCTTTTCAGTAGCAGAATACATCCCCTGGCCACATCACGGTTGCTGCGCAGATTGAGTTCTGTATACGGGCTACCTCCTTTCTACCTCCAAATTTGCAGAATTTATTTAGGGTTTTCCCCCTAGATGGGGTGGGTGGTTTCACCTCACCTGAAGAGTCTGCCTAGCCCAGTGTGAAGGGAATGGGCAAGAAATCCTAAGGATCGGGAGCCTCTGAGTTATTCGATTCGCCCATTGGCCCGAGGGTAGGGAAGGAATAACAAGCACTGAAAGATGGATATATCAAAAGGTGAGAACAGTAATCAACTGCTCCCTCATGAGTACCAGAAACTGGTCTCACTGCTGCATTCCCCACCCTCTAGTAAGGGCATGCAGGGCAATGGGGTTGCTACATCCCTATGCCTAAGAATTTACATTTGTTTAGTAATTTTCAAATTTATATAGTGGTCTCAGTGGAGGATAGATTACTAAACAACCAACTGAGCATGTCACATCTATGTTTACATCAAGTTCAATCAGAAATTGATCATACTGCCATGAGGCAGAGTGATGACCAATTGTGTCTAGAGGCTGAATCATTTCAGTGGTAGTAATAATATAAATGTAATATAAATAATATTCAATTTGATTTTTACACTATTACTATTTTTACTATTTATAATTAGTTAGTATTGTTGAAACAATACATCTTGAAATTCATATTTGGCTATTTTTGTAACTTAATAAATGAAATCGTAAAACAATTCTGGTAATTGTTATCAACAAATAAACAAAGTAATCAGTTACTTTAAATAATATGATCTACTTACAACAAGAGGTCCAGGGCAAAAGCATTCCAAGGGCATACAAATTGTCAAGCTCTACCATGGACAGAGCAAAATAACTCTCACACCAAGGACAAGAATTCTGACATGAAGTTACTTACCATATCATCATGGATTGCCATGATACGTTCCTTGGCAAGCATTACACCTTCCTTCTCACCAGCAATAATGATCTCATCTTTCTGCACTGATGGTGGTGGTACATTTATTCGCACTCCAGTTTCAGTCATTAAGGCATTTACTATAGAATGATGGGCTCCCATAATAAAAGGATGATACATTTTTGGTACGCTGACAGTTTCACACGCTTGCTTTGACTGAAATCAGAACAAATATATTTGACTAGTTGCAGTATTGAAAACAAAAAATGTTGGTTAACATATTTTTCTTTAGCGAGTGGAAAGATGCAGATTTTTATGTAATAAAGTCGCATTACGTATTTGATACATATAACATGTTTTTATTTTGCTTTAAATAGTATGCTAATAAAAAAAGAAAATATATAAAAATGAAAATCATATTATTTAATTCATTAATATTTAATAATCAGATAGTAAAATTATTTACACTTATTAACTTCTCTAACTAAAATTGACATTGATCAGGCTTTAAAATAAGATTTGAGGTAAGAGGAACAGTTACTTCTATCGAACTTAGTTTCACCTCTTAAGATTTTGTTATTGTCTTTTCCAGAATGGATGTCTGCAATAATATGCACTTTTTTCGAGCCATGATCTCTCTCCAAAATATCCTTGAGGTTCTTCCTCAGTGAGACCGAGGAGGGTCTTCCTATTTCCACCTTCCTTCCACTCGCAAAGGAAGTGACAGACGAGTTCTCTCTCCGCTAAGTACATTTGCAATGCTTATCCTTCTGTTGAACACACACTGTCCGATATTGCATTGGGCGATATAATAATTAACCCTGTAATTCATAACTTGCAATATTTAAAACTGGTTTTTGGTATGTTCCTTCTCCACCCAAAAATATAAAAAAAATTGGAGTGACAAATAAAGTATGTGCTTATTTTGAAACGAATTCAATAATCATTTAATAAAATAATTGTTTGACTTAGAAAGTCTTGAAACAAAAAGTGGACGTTGATAAGTTACCTAATTATTGCAAATATATTGCATACATATTCATTAAAAATATTTTATACAAAGTTTTAATACACTAAATTGCTTATTTTTACTTTGTGATAATATTCTAGAAGTTTGTTTAATACGTGTTTTTCTACAAGGTCAGTCTTCCAGCCATTATAGAGAGTACAATAGTTCGTGTATTGTAACACATCCAGTTTATAGTTTCATTGATTTTAGGAATTGCTTATTTTAGGAGTGTTGTAGTACAATGAAACAAATCAATATTTTAATCGCCCTGAAATGTTGCCAAATAACTACCTGAAAATCTGACAATGTTTTGTAATTAAAATGACACTGTGACCTGAAATTATGTGTTATTTTATATTCAAGTCGGCCTTTAAAACCTGATGGCAATGTGATTGTGATGAACTAAAAGAATTCATGACAAACAAAAATTAAATTTAAATTATATCACTTCAAACATAATGCATCAACAGAATATTTGTCTATCAAATTGATTTTTTGCAAGACAAAATTATTAGTCATAAAAATGTTAAATTAAATTAAAGAGGTCAAAATTTGAATGTTAGACAGTCCACTAAAGGATCTGAAGGTTATTCAAACATATCCAGAATAAATTAAGGAAAATGAAATGTATATCTTATATTTCATGGAAAATAGGGAGAGAATCCTACTGACCTGTTCATCTGAGGTAACTTGAATTTCGTGAACTGCCTTTTCAATACCTTCTTTAGTTCCTGTCACTGTAATCTCTTCAGATGTATCATTCACACTGGGAACTGTAATTTTGGTTGCAGTATTTTTCTCCAAATCTTTCAATTTCTGTCCATTTTTGCCCAGTATGAATCGATGGTGCTCCTTGGGGATTGATATGGTCGTTTTGGCCTACAAATAAATAATAAAATATCATACTGTCGTAGTCACTTTGTTTAAAACACAACTGAAAGAAACATAACGAAAAGAAGGACATTTCAGAAGAACCAAAATATTTACCTTGGGTAAAGAAACAATTTTAGCATAAATGGGAGTTCATACAGTGACAACAACTTGAGACTTCAGAAGTGGGTGGTCTTCAAAATTAGCTAGACAGCACAGCAAAATTATCAGGGAAAAAGAAAAATAACAGAGGAGAGAGAGAGGGAGAGAGAGGGAGAGAGGGAAAGAGGGAGAGAGGGAAAGAGGGAGAGAGAGAAAGAGGGAGAGAGAGAGAGAGGGAGAGAGAGAGAGAGGGAGAGAGAAAGAGGGAGAGAGAGAAAGAGGGAGAGAGAGAAAGAGGGAGAGAGAGAAAGAGGGAGAGAGAGAAAGAGGGAGAGAGAGAAAGAGAGAGAAAGAGCACGAGAGAGAGAAAGAGCGAGAGAGAGAGAAAGAGGGCGAGAGAGAGAAAGAGGGCGAGAGAGAGAAAGAGCGAGAGAGAGAGAAAGAGGGCGAGAGAGAGAAAGAGCGAGAGAGAGAGAAAGAGCGAGAGAGAGAAAGAGCGAGAGTGAGAAAGAGCGAGAGAGAGAGAAAGAGCGAGAGAGAGAGAAAGAGCGAGAGAGAGAGAAAGAGCGAGAGAGAGAGAAAGAGCGAGAGAGAGAGAAAGAGAGAGAGAGAGAAAGAGCGAGAGAGAGAGAAAGAGCGAGAGAGAGAGAAAGAGCGAGAGAGCCGCAGAGAGAGAGAGAGAGAGAAAAAGAGCTGGCTGGTGGCGGCGCGGCGGTTGGTCGCAGGAGCATAAGGTTGCCCATGAGCAAGGCGGCTGGCTGGAGGAGGCTTAAGCCTGGCAGTGATAAGGCGCCCCTAAGTGGGCGCTGGTTGCCCTGGCGGCGCGGGCGGCGTTGCCTCCATGGGCGAGAGCAAGGTTAAGCCTGGCAGGCGGGCATGGGCGTTATTTCATGGTGAGGCATAGGCAGTTATTTAGCTGGGAGGCATGCAAGGGTTGGCTCTGTGGTATATATATGGTTGAGCCTGCGTGGTTGGGCAGGGCAAGGCTGAAGCTCTGTCGGGGGCAAGGAGGTATGCTTGCTCTAAGAGAGAAGAGTGTGGAGTATATGGTAGCTGAGAGCGTTGCTGTCGCTCATTGCTAGCTGGCCATTCAAGTATTGTTATTCTTTATTCTTGGTCATCAGTCATCATTAGTTATTATTATTCTTATTATCATTATCATTATCATTATTATTATTATTATTATTATTATTATTATTATTATTATTATTATTATTATTATTATTATATTTCTCCTATAAAAATGACATGTTACTTTATTTGAATGTTATATAGTTTTGTATGTTATTTCAGGGTGGCATACAGGATCTCGTATCCTCGCGAATTAACTTTGTATTACTTTTCGTAATACACCAAATTAAATAAATAAATAAATAAATCACCACAAGGCACACTACTTTTGTATCAAATGCATCTGACAGAATCTATCTACACAACTCGACTTTAAATTGCATCATGACTAATGCTAATAGTAGCACATAGATTGGTTTTGCGATTTCCTAGCTTCACTGCGAAACTCACTTTTGTGGCATTATTATAATACAGTAAAACCCCTCTTTTACACTTTTCATGGGACCATAGGAAAAATGGTGTAAATTGCGGGAAATGTAAATAAGGGGAAATGATTTTTTCTCTTCAAAACTATAAATAAATTGTATTTAAAAAACCAATAAGAATTATAATATTCAGTATTATACACAAATAAGATTATAAAGACAAAAAGAAATCAGATATTTTGGTTTGTTTCCTTCTTTTAGCTTGGACTGATTGAATTTGAGACTCTAGTTCATACACTTTACCAAAAGTAGTATCACCACCATCTGCAGCAGAGAGGTATTTTTTTAATGTTTCTAGGGCTGCAAATGCTTGTGCACACGTGGGAGGAGGTTGATCATCATCGTCACTGTCATCTTCACTTCCATCAGCATCTTCGCCAACAGCATTATTTTGAAGATAATCTTGAACAATATCTTCTAATGATGATTGTTCATCAGCAGTACGAACATCATTGTCCACAGATACAAATGCTTCAAATGAAGTTTGAGACTTAATACTTGTCCAGCCCTCACACTCAAAATCAGAAGCATCTTCCACAGCCTCTTCTGTATCTGCCAGGAAGCCAGCTTTCTTAAAACAGTTGGCAATAGTAGACTGCTTTACTTCCCTCCATAATTTTGCAATAAAATGCAAGGCATCTAATATCGAAATCTTCATTTCTGCTGCATCCTTACCACATTCAATGTACCTTAAATATTTCTGGACTAAATTTCTACGATAATGCACTTTGAAATTATTAATGATGCCCAAATCCAAAGGCTGCAAAACACTTGTGCATTTGGCTGGGAAAAACTCCATTCTTATGTTTTTTAAATTCAACGTTTTGGGATGTGGTGGGCATTGATCTATAAATAGAAGAATTTTTCTATTTTATGCTCCCATTTTAGCATCAAGAGCATGAACTTGCTGAGTAAATAACTCTGAAGTCATCCATGCTTTTTTTGTTTGAGGCGAACGATGTTGGCAATGTTCTTATGTTTTTAAAGCAACGTGGCTTTTTTGCTTTGCCAATAACAAACGGACGCAAGGTTTCCGTTCCATTTGCGTTTGTCCCCAACATTACCGTGAGGCGAACTTTACTATGTTTGCCCCCATGGAATGGTTCATTTTTCATCGCAAACATTTTATTCGGCAGAAGATTAAAAAATAACCCGGTTTCATTGACATTGAAAATATCTCTTGCATCATATTCACTAATTAATTCATGAAGGCTGGAGTCTTTCCAGAATTGATTGATTTTGATTGATTTTTTTGTTTCCGGGCGCGTCAACTACTTTGGTCATTAGTCCCGTTAGTGTAGTGCATGATTTTTTCTCGGGAGATGGCGGTGATCTTCCCCCGCTGGATGGCGAGATCCGGCACTGACCTACCGTCGGCTAGTGGGGTTTACCCCTAACCAGGACTCTCCCACCAGCGGGGCACCGCCCCAGTCGGGACAAGCTCTAACTTCCCGACCGGTCACCCGGAATATGTGGTAGTGTAGTGCATGTTAGTGTAAGTGTGTGTGTAAGGGGAGAGGATAGGACAAGGAAGAGGAAGGAAAGATCACGCGCGGTCCGTGGCCCGCTTGGTAGGGTACTGCTCCGGCATTCGCCTGGTGTTGATTGGAGAAACCACGGAAAACTACCGATCAGAGCAGCCGGCCGCTAGAATTCTCCTCCAGACAGCAGCTGAATTCAATCTAGCTGAACAGCTAGTGTCGAAAATCCTGCCGCCGTCAGGACTCGAACCTAGGACCTCCCGGTTAGAGGCGCTGCAGAGACATCAGTTGATGCACTGAGCTACCGCTACCGGTACTTTCCAGGAAGAAACAATATTTTTATCAACACTATTCGATTCTCCACAAATTGCCCTATATACAACATTGTACCGTTTCTTAAAACGATCAATCCAACCATTGGATGCAACAAAATAGTCTATTCCTAACATATCTGCCACGTTTTTAGCCTTTTCCCTCAAAATTGTACCATTAATTGGTATATTGGATGCCCTTGTTGTCTCGAACCAGTTTTTTAATATCTCTTCCAGTTTCTCATATTTCTCATTTTAAGTATTTCACGTACTTTCTCTTTTTAGATTGTTGCCCGCACTCCTTTGCACTCTGTTCGATTCACGATTGTATTTAGAGTTGAAATAGAAATTTCCAACTGCTTCACCAACACAACACATGGTCCTGGAAAAGCATCCACTTTCTTCAAAATCTCCATTTTCTGTTCAATAGAATAACTTCTTCTATCTTTCTTCACCATTGTACTCCACTTCTACAGCTCGGAGTTTTCGCACAATTCCACCCCGCAATTTACTTAAAATCACTATCACTTTCGCACTCTCACAAGCCACAATGAACGCAGTACTGATACTGAATGGCCTAAGACTCCCTCACACCGACGCCACCCAGAACGACGCGACGTGAAAAAATCGCGCTCCTTGCGAGACCGGAAATCAGAAAAACAGCTTGTGTTGTGGCAAGCAAACTGTTGTACATTGCGGGAAAACTGAAATTATACTAACGTAAGGGGGGGGGGGGGTATTTATAACATTATGAATTTACGAAAACTGATGGGACCTACAAGAAATGTTGTAAATGCCGGGAAAACGTAAATTGCGGGAACGTAAAAGCGGGGTTTTACTGTATTATGTAACCATACAAATATTGTGAGAATAGATGTGCTGTTGTACCAGTACTAGTTTGGGTAGGGGTACTAATTACTTGGAAACAAAACATAGTTGAGTTGTTTTACTAAGAGTAGAAGGTTTCCTATTGGCAAAGAGTGGAAGGTTCCTATTATCAAAATTTATTTAGAACTGAATTGTAGCAGACTAAGAGAAATGCGGTTTGATTTAATGTCAAAATCTAACAAATTGTGAATGTGATAAATATAAAAACAAATGTTCATCAGAATATACAAACAAACCATTAACATGTACAAAATAATAAAACTTTAAAGGCTCACCTGAGTTTGAAATTGAGTTAAAATTCTTCGTCTTGCATCCAAAACAGCATTTTGTTTGCCTGACACAAGAAATGTAAGAGATTGGTCTTTAGATGATGATGTTTCAATATGTGCACCAGTTTCTTGCATTATTTTCAAACATGTTCTTAAAGATTCTCCTTCCCCAAATTTGTCACTGTGATCGAACTTTCTTTCTTCAAAGGGTACACGGAAAACCTGTAACAGAAACATTGGGTCATTTTAACTTAATAATGGTTTGCAATTCCATTGAGTAAAAGCATCTACCAACAACTCCAACAATTCTCGGTTGCTCGATAAAAGTTGTTAAGTTCTTAACTAGAGTCCTTATTTTATCTTGCAATCCATGTCTGGGAGCACCTGCTCTTGTTACGGTAATTTGGCAACCACGTATCTTTGTCATGTTTATCACTAGGAAACTACCTATCAGAATAGCTGGTAACCAGAATTCTCTTCCAGTCAGCGACTGAATTCGACCTAGCTATCTAATTAGTGTCGAAAATCCACCACCATCGGAACTCAAACCCTAAGGTTTGGTCTGGTCAAGTCGTTGCAGACAGTGGCAGTGCTGGATCTGAGGTAAACTTAGCTGTTAAGAAGTAAATTCATAATTATCAAAAATAATCAATGAAAATATTAAGATTCATTAAAATGACAATTCTTCTTTCTAAAAGGATGTCAAAGATATTTCTCATGGTTGCCAAATTATCACAAGAGTGGGTGCTCCCAGGCATGGGTTGAGAGATAAATAAACATTATATACTTATTTACTTCCATGCTGCAATCACAGAATTTAAATTAAAAGATTCTAGAAATGTAGTGTGTTTCACTCACTTTTGTATTACACATACCCCCTTTTCATCTGATTTATGAATCACCATTATTTGGAAGACCTTTTATTTAATTCTGTTTTTGACATACAACACCGATGCTTTCTTGACATTTTTAATGTTTGTAACTTTTCAATAATTGCTTTCAAACAACACAAAATGTTTATGCCAATACATTATTTTGAGCAAAATATTTACCAAAAGCTTGCAAACAATAATACATTCTAGAAAACTTGCTGTCTTTTCACAAGTACTAATAAACATCTATTAAAATTGGTATTTTTATCAAAATAGGATTTTTTTCTATTTCGTAAACTTTTCATTTAATTTCATTCTGTTATAGTGCTTAATAGAACTACTATTGTTAAAATAATTATGTCACGTATTAATGAGATTCTTACTTGCTTAAAAGCAATTTGTGGTCTTCAATTGATATTTTTTACAACAGTTGAGTTAAGTATTTTAATATTGCAGCATACAAATAAAAATGGAATAGGTGTAGTAATACAGTAAAATTTTAAATTTTAGATTTCACTCTTCTGAAGACACAAATATAATCTACAAGTTTTTCCCAATTAGATTTTATTGCTTCTGTACCATATCACTAAAACACGCACACAAATTGTACTAATTTTAAGTAACCATAAATTGAAATTTATTTCATGTTGACGTGTCACAATTTCGAAATTCTCTTAACTGGGTTAGCAATTATTCTTTATCACAGGAATAGGAACATACATGTGTGATTCTGAGATTGGAAAAATAAAACCAAAATATTTTCTAGTTGTCAGAGAGACAAGATGACAATTCACAACAGTAATTGAAGATGTTTACAGAATGTAGAATTTTGAAGTGTCTCTAAATTTCCGAAACTCTATTGCCATAAGTGTAAGTTATGGCCAGTATCACATTCTGGCTAATTCACAAATTAGATGATTAATGTTCACACTATCCAAAATAAATGGATAGAATCCAAAGTAGAAGAGCTTCAAATCATACTTCATACTTTAGTCCCTCGAAGATCCAGGTTCAATTCCTGTCTAGGGCAGTCAATTCTTTGAACAGTCAGCACAATTTATAACAAATACATCAGGCTTAGTAGCTATGGGTTTGCAATTACTTGACAATGGTGAAACTGGAAACTTATTCCCACATAATTGTGAAACTTCCAACAGTGACAAGGTGCTGATATAATAACAATAACAACAACAATTAAGAGTAAAATCTGTCTCGGTCAGAATTGACTGGGACAAAAAAAAAATCTGGTTTAGGGAGGTTTCTGTTATATGCCAGTATTCATTTTATGACACTTGTTATATTGAAATTCAGGTAGCTACATCTCTTGGCACATGCTCATTGATATCTCGGAGAATGATGATGATGATTAGACATCGGATGTTCAGGCACTAAAAAATTGTCTTTTAGGCGCCTAAAAAGGCACTGAAAAGGTCAAGAATAAAGAGAAAAAAGGCACTGTCATAAGTTACATACACAATAAAATGTAAAAATTGTATTTTTTGTCTATATTATTTTTTAAACTTAAATGCACAAAACCAATTTGTATATTTTAATGTAAAACTAGATTTAATATTTACAACTCTTCTACATTTTATTCTTAATAGTTTCCATTAACCAGTAATATTCACATATTACCAGTAACTTTTCAAGGATCACAATTTCAAATTTGCGATGACTGGAAGACAAAATCAGTTTGAATGTGAAGAAGGATATCTGAACGTGACTGGCATATATTTTAGCAGTCCAACACTAGCAACACTGAAACCTTCTGGGAATTTATATTTATTTCCACTTAAAATTTCGGTTCCCTCGGTGTATTATCAATCGTCCATGTTCTCAGATCATGGCTGGTATTTATGATTTAGGGAAATGAAGAAAAATCAGTTGGTATACTTTCAAGAATTCTCTCGTAATTTTAAATTTCAAGACGTGAATTGAAGGTTTCATAATGAATGGTCACATTGGACCATCGCCGATTTTCTGATGTCTTAGTATTGTATATAAATATAATAAAAGGCAAAAAAAGTCCTAAAAAAGGTATTTATGCAAAAAATAGGCATTTATGCTAAAATAAGCAAAAATAAGCATTATAAAACTTCGTCATATGCCATCATTTCTTATGATTCGTGGACATATATTATCAGCCTTTAAATAACTTCTCTAGAAAAAAATAGGCATTTCCCTAAACATCCGATGTCTGATGATGATGATGATGATGATGATGATGATAACGACGATGTATTTCATGGATTATTCAATGAACAAATCAACTGTTTGGAACCACAACAGAACATTATTGTGGGAGTTCCTGTGAGAGCATTTATCGCATTTTGTACTTCCTTGTGTGAGAACAACCCTTTTTTATAGTGCACTTCTGTTGCTGATGATGAGATTTGTTAATGATAATTCTCTTGACCTATTGATTCATTTCAATGTGTTTTTGAGAAATATAAGACAACTTAAATTAACAGATTACATAACAACGATTTATGCCATTTGAAACACGCAATCACTCAATACATTAAATATAAAACATAACGTGTAATACACAAGTTCATGCTCTTTTAAAATCATTTAATAATTTGCTTTTTACTGTTGTAATAAATTTACTTTTTGAAATTAAAAGATCCCTTTTCAAGTCTAGCTCTGCGATTCATGGGGCTATAGGAGTATATATTTGTTCGAACTACCGGTAAAAAGAATGTCTCATCAACTCTTCTCCGATCTCATGGCGGAATTTTCTGATTTAATTTTGGAAAGTAACATATCACAGTCAATGTTGTTGTTTATAAGATCATAGAGAAATAAATAAATATTAGAGATAATTTTGGTGTGATTGTTTAAACTCGCATTTAAAATAGATATTTGTTCACAATTATGTGATACACATAAAAGTATAGATTGAATTAGAGTAAAACATAAAGTTTTAAGTAATAATATATTTGAAAATTCGATGGACATCCTAATCCTGTCAACTTATTAGCTTTCTTGAAATATAATCAATATGATGATTAAATTTCATTTTAAAATCAATTTCTACACCAAGATCCTTAAATTTCTGTAATGATGCCAATACTCGCCCATCTAACAAATAATTAAAAGTTATGGGATTCCTTGAACGTTCTTCACCATTTTACGTTTATTTATGATCAATGCTAATTAATTAACCTGGCACCATGTAACTAAAGAATTAAGATTTAATTGCAGTTATTCACAATCATAAGTTGCTTTAATTTGGTGGTATATTCTCAAATTCTCAGCAAATGTAAAAAGTGAGATGATGGAATATTAAATTTTATGTCATTTATGAATAAAAGAAACAGTAAAGGACTAAGACGGGATATTTGATGAGTGACATACCAAAAATGACAGACATTTTTGTTTAGGCAAATAAAGGTCAAAATATAGCAAAAGACGTGGGTTCCTATGGCGCAGATACGCAGAGGGTACACCATAGCAACGCGAATTCATTCTGAGACGTGGTTTTCTGTGGTGCAGATACGCAGAGGGTACACCATAGCAACGTGAAAAAAACAAGAGGAGAAATAACACAGCGAGCTTTGAAGGGTGGATCAGATTGGGAATTAGGGCATTCTGACTCGTGTCGTGGTGGTGAGTGGATCGCTTGTGTGTTTTTTCCTGAGGTTAATTATCTAATCGGGACTTGTAATATTTCATGAGAGTGAACATTAAACTTGAACTTAGAATATTTCCGCATCAGGTGTACAATTGGAACATGTAAAATTTACGTGTTGTACCATTGCAAACTCGGACTTGTAATATTTTCATGAGTGAACTGGAAAGTGTGCTAAGAATATTTTCGCGGTGAAGTTACAAGACTCAACTTAGAAATTTTACCAGTGAATTGTGAAATGCCAGGTTAGGTGATAGAAAATAATATTAAAAGGATATTATTCCGACTTGAAAAAAATAATCAGTTTGAAATAGGTGCCCACCTGAGGCGCAAGGTAAAGAGTATAGGCAGTGTTTATGAAGTGGTTGGAGGAAGTTTCGACTTGGTCGTTGATCATCGTGGACTTCGACAAGAAGGAAGATTGGATTATTCTACGTGGCAACATCGAGCACTGTGCGTGCGAAGAGGCAAGAAAGGATAAAAGGTTCTATAACGCTGTTATTGCAATAACGAGAAAATGGTCATGACCTAACAATAACTTGTAATAATTGATAATAGTTAACAACTTTTGGCATGCATAACAAATTGTAATTCATAGTTTGAAAGAAAACTGATTCTCATTTTGCCATTATGTGCAATCCTAAAGTAGACATTTTAGAATTATTTTCAGATTCCTCGCCACTCCATATGGATGGCAGATTGAGTAATTGGTTGCGGAGTAAGTAGCAACAATTATTCCATAAGAACCCGGCGACCGAGCTAGCGGGATTTGCATTTATTTGTAATATATCTGAAGACAGTAATCAATAATTAGGAATTCAAGAGTAACCTTTTCTGGCACCCAAATTGTTTATAAATTCGGAAATTGATTACGACTGATGTTTTTATTATTAGTAATTAAATAAAATAGAAACATTTCAGATGTAGGCATCATATCTCTTAATACAAAAGTTTTATATTCAATATTTAGTTTTCTGTATCTCAGATAGCTTTCAATCCATTTCAGAAAAGTTCTATAAATTCCTGTTATATAAAGTATTTTTAAATTTTATTTAATGTAATATACAAGCAACAGTACGAATTGATGAAGCCTGAATCACTGTTAACATAATTAATTGAAATGTTTCACATCAAAATGATTCACATCACATGTAAATGTACATGTAATATCACATAATATCACAAATTGGCAATTTTGACACAATTTTTGAAAAGGAGGAACATCGTCTGCATATCAATGAAGTCTATAGCCTTCCTCGTTGAAGAGACCATCACAAGCTCGTTTGAACATCTGAAGACTAGGAGCCGACACCACGTTCTGGGGCAGTGTGTTCCAGTTGTCGACAACTCGGATACCAAGTTCTTGTACTGCATTAGATTATATCTACATTTTACAAGCTTCATACTGTGGCCTCATAATTGTACATTTTCAGTGTGCTGACAAATACTACTAAAATTGGAGTTGTACTGCCCTAGCAAAATCTTGAATATTTCAAACAGGTTGCTGCGCTGTCTCCTAGCAGTAAGAGTCAGATGCCCGATTCTCGCCAGTCGTTAATCATAAGCCGTGTTCTTGAGGTCTGTGGGGATGTGTGTCGCTCTCCTTTTTCGAGCTGATTTATATCTTTGAGAAAGTAAGGATTCCAAATTGCAGTGCCAAATTCAACAATCAGGAGAATGTAGGTTTTGTATAGTGAAGTAAATACATTGCTTCTTATTGTATTAAAGATTTTACGCAATATAAATGTAACCTTGATAGCCTTTTTTGTGATGAAGCTCACATGGTTTTCCCATTTGAAGTCATTAGAGATCATAATCCCCAGATCTTTCATAACCTTGGTCTCAGACAAATTCCTTCCTTCCATTTGGTAATTTTGCTTTGCATTGGATCTTCCAATATGCATAACCATACATTTTGTTTTTGCAATAGTAAATCATGGTTTATTGAATCAAAAGCCTTGGCAAAATCAGTATATATCACATCAGTTTGCAAGCCTGTCTAAATTCTCAAGAACGTAAGAATCAGCAAGTAGGTAGAGGTTGATCTCTTCTTTTTAAAACCATGTTATTCTTTTGTTAATATATCATTTAAATGACAAATAATTTTGTCAGCGATTATCGATTCAAGTAATTAAGTTATAACAATTAGTTAAGAAATCGGTCAATAATTTTTAATATTTGCTCAATCTACTGATTTATGAATGGGAGTTATGAAACTTTCCTTCCATGTCCTTCAAAATATTCCCCATCTCAAAGACTCACAAGAAAGGTCCTGTAAGATTGTATTCTGTTATTAGCAAACGAATCTTTAAAACTACTTGGTCCTGTAGAGTAGGTCGTTGCACGAGTGATATTTAACAACCCATTTACCCTTTTAAAAGAAATACACGAAATGGACTATATTTTTCAAGGTTCGTAGAAGTTCTTTGACAAAGTCCAAACCTTCCTACTCCTTCCACATGACTGTCTTTGACTACAAACTTCCTTCACCTGCATAGGTTGGTGACATGAATTCGTAATTGCGAAAAATAAATAAATACAATAGAGGGAAAACTTTTTCGGAAAGAGAAAAAATTATTTCTTTTAAATCTTATTATCCAGTATTTAAATACAATTGAAAATAGAAACATCAAAGAAAACAACAAACAAGCGCTGATACAAAGTTTACCACAGCTTTAATGCTCAAGAAAATCGCACACAGTGGAGCATTTGAGAAATATCCTTAGGTGTGCTGTTCACACAACTGGACATTAATAGGAAAATTACTTTTCCTTGTAGCGTTGGCAGTATTATAGCAGAGCGTAGGTTAACAAATGATTAACAGTTTACAGGTCCAATTTTCAAACTACGATTTAACTTTACTTAGAGTACTTTAACAAATCGGTGAAATTAAAGAATGTTCTTGCAGCAGTTTCTTACATTAAGACAACACTTACAGTACCAATAGTGTCCAATGAATCTTGAAATAGGTTCATGCAACCCAGGGTCAGAAAAAAGAAAGTGAATAAGTACATTATTATCTATGCAGTTCATTAGAAAGATTGAGGGAATTTCATCAAGTCCTTGACCAATTTTTGCATCTAATTTTCCAATGAGTGTATATACATCCAGTTGAGAAATCTATATATATAAAAGAAAGTCGTGTTAGTTACACTATTTATAACTCAAGAACGGCTGTACCGATTTGGCTGAAAATTGATGAGCAGGAAGCTTAGAGCCAGGAGACGGACATAGGATACTGTTTATCCCGTTCGACAGCGTTCCTGTGTGAGAACGCACGTTTTCGCGTGATTTCGCATGTTAGCGGTCATTGTTGCCTGTTGTAACCTGCGACTGATAATAAAACAAAAATGTCGTGTATCACAAGGTACTTAACTGAAGAGTGCAACCTATGCACCAAAATACAAGAACAATAATGAATGATTAATCTACTTAATTTTTTTATTTGTATTTTCTAATAAACAATTTAACTTAATAAATTCCAAAATCTGCTTATTTATTGCCTTTAACAGCCAGTCCCTATGATTACAGCTTTGTATATCTCTCTTAAACAAAAATCAATTAAAAAACGCTCTGCTACTTAATAGATTTTTTAATTATCTATTTAATATCAGAGCGTTTTTTTAATTCTTCTTTGTTTGAGAGAAAAACACAAATCTGCAATTGCTTTATTATCACGAGTGCAACAAGGATAGTACAGTTTCTCACAGTGAGTGCGACGCGAGAAAAAGATGTAACCGGCTGTTAAGGCGGAACAGAGTTCGCCGGGTCAGCTAGTATCCATATATATCCCAAATTAACAACTGAGTTTCCAGTCATAATTGACAAAAGTATTAATGGAGCCTGAAGTAAATATAGATTTGAAATAATCAGTGAATAAATTAACTATTTCAAGACCAGTATCATCTTTAACATCATTGAAATACATCAGATTTGGAAATTTATCACTTGTAACACATGTTGAAATTGTGACAAATTTAATATAGTGTAACATTAAAGCACAAAAGATGTTCTTTCGCCTGATGTATTTATTGAATTCATAGTTGTTTGTTTTTTTCTTTTTTTCTTTACACAACAACTTAAAAATTTGAAAAAAAAATTCCACTGAATTCTCTAAGTTTATAATAAGTGTCTTATATAAGTCCGGTAAGTTACAAAATGGAACGCTGATAGAATTTTGAGAAATTAAATACAATAGAAATTTCTATTTGCCTTTCTGCTTCAGTGCCTGCCAGAGTAGCACCCCAAGCACATGCCAATCAGCAGTAGACAATTACCACTGTTATATGGACACAGAGTAATAAATAGAAATGTTCATAGTTATTACAAAATATAAAGATATTGTTCTTCTCACAACAAATGAGAGTATTTAGAATATATTTCAAAAGGTCAGTGTGTTTGCAAGTGGTCAGTAGGTTACATCATAAAAAATTGTTTGCCTATTACGTAAGACATTGAAAGCATTTAAATGAATTGACATTTCAGTACTCCTATGTGCCATGAAATTCCCAGTCTGTCAATAAGCAATTCGTGTCCTTGGCAATTACAAATCCAAGAGCTAGTAACACCCAAGTTCAACATAGTTATTTACCCTTTTCCACACTTTGCAATATTATTCCTCTTGTTGTGAACAAAATATTTCTTGATTATGATTCTGGTGATGAAAATGAGCTACGTGACGATGGTGATAATGATTCAGAAGTTGGTAAGAGCAGTTGTATGAAAACAAGTGTGACACTTCAAATAGCTGATTTGGGACCAAAAAATTAAGAAGTGCCTATCCATTGATTGTAATATACCACTGCACCCTGGTGATTGATGCACTAGATATCATACCCTTATAACCTATTAAGTATGTCCTGAAAATTTCAATAAATTATGTATGATAGTTCCCAAGATATGTGAATATATATCCAACCCAGCGAAATCCCACCTAAATGTCAAATATATCTGGCAAAGGATGGTTTAAATGACCACCAGAGGGCCTGGCAGTAAAAGTGTTAATTAAATGAAAAAATTCAATTATATGATCTCCTTTTTTGAAGCATGTAATTGCAGTAGCATTATCAAATTAGGTATTTCAAGGATAGGATCTTTAGTATTTCATGATGAAGACTTTAAAATAGTTATTGTGACCTTGCCAAAGGCATTTGAATTATTACGTACAAAAAAACAAAACACAAAAACAAACAACTATTATAGCATTGCAGCTCCATTTTTATAAAAGTTTAGGTTTTGGGTGCCATTTTGTCATATAAAACCCAATTTGTAGAAACAAAAATTTAATTTTTATTGCACAAACTTCAGTTTTAATATTTTTAGTATTAATAGATTGTGAAACAGAGAATCGCTCACTAATGCAATATCTACAGTTACAGTTCTCACAAAAAAGTGCATATCATTCAAGAATGATTGGTTAACCGATTAATTGATTCTTAACATAATTTTGATGCAAGTCATATTTAATTACATAATCTTTCATGTAATTAATTTCACTTCATAACCTCTGGCAAAGCTTTCACAAAATTATTTCCCATTCCTCTCCAAAACGAGATAAAACAAATAAAATCACCTGGGTGACCACAGAAGAGCCAATTCTCATTTTGTTGTTCCATTGCCCTAGTTGATTCACTGTAGGTGAAGAATTAACAGATTCAGGTAAAGCTGGGAAAACCTCGTCATATGTGTAGGTGGGGGGCTCGTAAGAGGCGTCCTCTTCCATCACTGCTTGCTGCATTTTTGGGATGTCCTGATTCGCGCCAAGTCGTTACAGTAACACTGCAAACATAAACAACGTCCATCAGTTCATTGCACCATGACACGAGGTTCAACGCAGAGCTCCACCATTATCCCTTATGGGTTTATATATAACCGCAAGCGGGCGTTCTAACTATTAAAGGAATTAATATGCCTATGAAGCTAGTGGTACATTTGCTACGTGAAAAAAGGTAAATGCCATTAAGAAACAGAGATTGATGTTATCGGCAATCTAAAGCTATGCGACAATGCCCAGCAGTCGACGTGTCACCAGTCTTATTGACGTGGAAACAACTTACTGTACTGTAATCCAGAAAATCCGTCCTAATTAAACGTTAATTGCATCCCTTGTTCCTGTCTGACCTGGTGTCTTCCTAAAAATTAAAAAAGTACATTATTTCTGTACCAATAAAATGTTATTAAAACACTTCACGATACGACACCACTCACCGACTTCCAAGTACTGACGTGACTATAAAACACTCAACAAGTTCCGCGTGCGCATGCGTGTCTGCCTCAAATTTGTGACCTTTACCCTATGAAAATGAATAATTCTTTTAAAAAATTGCCGTAAATGTTCATTGCAAAATCATTTAAGACGAAAGATCTTCATAATATGACCACAAAAAGGAATACAACATTGACGGAATATTTTTAACACAAGCAAGTCCTAGCTCTTCCTACGTCCGCATCTTATTACATTACTCCACTATGAATGTGATAAAACGTCTAATTTCATGTAATTGAATGTTTTGTAGAATGCATTTTGCATTCTACAAAACAGTTTTTCATACACTCGTTACAAAGACAAATTCTTGTGATGTAAATTATTCTTCAAGACTAAATGAATTGATGAATTGAAGTTTCTATAAAACATTGTTTCGTATTGTCATTAGTCATGAGCTCTATCCATAATAAAACATCGAAATTTCTCTCTAAATAGTATTGAAATAGAGAAAGATATGACCGGGTGTGACTTTGGATCACTTTGGGGAGTAAATATAATGAAAACAAAGAGAGGGTACAAGGTAACGAACATGAATTAAGGATTGCATACTGTTATTTTGTCTATTTAACAGATAATTTGAATCTGTGATGAATCTAAAATAAATGATTGGAACATGGAATAAGTATTCTTCTATGGTTGAATGTGATTGCGAATTATATACATGTTCTGAACAAATGACTATGAAACTGCGCATTAGTTCAATATTTTATGAAAGTGTTGTACACACGTAATTGCTGTCTACTTCCGAAAAATCAACGCATGCGCGTAGGGAATCGGTCTGTGACTGGGTGTCTGGGGTCTGTCTACGGAAGAATCAGTGTTGTGGTAGTGCGGCTGGCGCGAGTATGCTTTTGGTATTTGATTGTATTAGATTGTGCTGTGTGAAGTAGTTGCAAGTGGACGAAAAAAACAACAACACTTGTCGTACTGACAAGTTTTCCGAGCAAAATATATGAATACACTGTGCAGGATAATGTGTTTATTATTAAAATCTAGCTAGGAACAAGATAACATAACACGTAGACAATCTAAAAAACATAGTGTAGTATTTCCTAACCAAGAAGCATCGGTTATTTTGTGTTCAAAATGCCTACATGGAATCAGATCCAATCACAGTTGCGAAATCCCAATAATCCTGTGGTATTTTTTGACATCAGCGTCGGAACAACGGTAATATAATTTTCCAAATTGTCATATAAAAATGTTTATTTTTTCCTCATGTCATAATTTTCGTTCTAGGAAATCGGCAGGATGATCCTCGAATTGTTTGCTGACGTTGTCCCAAAGACGTGTGAAAACTTCCGAGAATTTTGTACCGGAGAATACAGGCGTGATGGAGTACCTCTTGGTTACAAAGGAGCTATATTTCACAGAGTTATAAAAGATTTCATGATTCAAGGTGGAGATTTTGTTAATGTAAGTAGTGTCAACTTTTCTTCTTAAGAACTTAAAATAGTGAAGTGTATTTTTTTTAATTTCTGCGACTGACAGTTCAACATAATGTCAATATATTGTGTCCAAATTAATGGGATGAAGTTGTTACGCCAATGAAGCCTGTGTGTAATCGTGCTGATGTAGTGGGTTTTAGGCAAGGATTATTAGTTCTTTTTCCAGTGTCATTACTTACTTTTATACACGAGTAAAGGAAAGAATCACTTCACTCACTTGATCACTCTGCTTGAAAGTTAGAATTTTTTGTATTGTATGTTTGGTTTTTTACATTGAAGTAGGTAAATAACTCAAGATAACCTTGATCCTGAAAATTGATAAATTCCAAAGACATAGTATTCCAAAATTCTTTTACATCCAAAGCAACTCTTCACTCATACATTTCCAAGCTAACATTAAAGCCCTGCTGTTTGGTCTCCATGATTTACATAACAGCTTTCAGTCTGGCCAAAGGGAAAATGCCAAAATTACACATGTTGTAAACTCCTTACAATCTTAAACATACAAACTACGACTTTTTCCTTTGGAATCCTGGAAAAGTATGGCTTGAGTTATTTAATACTGCAAAAACTTGATGTCAAGGTATTGGCTCTTCTTTTTTTTTTTAACTCCCCAAAAACTTTTGACTGTAAACACTAGTACCTATAACATGCACAGAATTTTCCACAAAATAGATTTACCTCTGATTGAAGTGGCTGAAGTCAATGCCAGGTGAACTTCAGTATTTTAGACTGATGAGTGATTATTTATTTATATTTAAGATAGTCAAAAAGTCATAGAAGCCAGACATGGTAATCACCCAGGAGATTTTCAATTTATATTTTGGACACATTTATGTCCCTTCTCATATGTCTTGAAGATTGTTAAAACTTTTGCAGACAGTAAAAATGTAATTGGTGAGAGCAACTGTCATTATAAAAAATTATGTTTTATGTATTAGTTAATTATGTGTGAATAATTTTAATCACCACTAATTCAACATTGTTTTGATATTTAAGAAAAAAGCACATATTTTCTTGATCAGTAACTGTTCTGTAAAATTATAATTCTGCAATTTCTGCCTCTATTAACATATGTCAGCATTGCTTGTGAAATTCTTTAACAATTGTAGCAATTTAGGCAAGAAAATTTATTTCTTTTGAAAGTAATACATCACCAATCCAAAACTCCATTCCATATTCTTAGAAACACTGCTGAGCAATGTAAAGATATTCTGAGAATTTCAAATTGTCAGGCTTGGGTAACAAAAGAGTGGATAAATACTGTTGCTAAATTTAGAAAAAAAATCCTCGAACACGTGGTGTAGTCAGAATCCATGTTTTGTAGGTTCTTGATATCGAAAAATCGATTGACGGTAAAACTTCCATCGGTCTGTTGATCTGTGGTCAACGCTAGCGCCTAAACTGTTCAGCCATTTTTCTTCAAAATTTATGTTTCCCAATCGATCTTATGAAGTCCTGGCTTTGGGGTTTTCAAATGGATATTTTGATTTTTGAGGGTACTTCACATGAAGCCTCAAAAACATGTTTAAAATGTATACCCTTTGCTGTTAATTAGCGCTAAGGAATTATTATAAATGATTAAATTCCACGTACGGCGCCAAATTTGAATTAATTTTGCCCGCCTACATGCCAACAAAAAAGGTGAACTCCAGAACTTGTTCCATGCCAAGGAAATTCTGCGATTTATTTCTTTTTCGCTACTCTTCATAAAAGGAACAAGTTTCCCTAAGTATGTGTATTCTTATACATACATAGTCCACGTGTTTTTGATGAAATATTATTGGCAACTCTTAGTGATTTGTCATTATTTTTATCTTGGATATGTTCACGGTTGATCCTGCTTTTTGGCAGGTTTATTTCACTCTTCCGTTAGGTGTCCCAAGTTTTTTGCCGTTTTTGCAAGAAGAACAACATCGTCACAAGCATTTTCGCCAAGTGAATGCACATTGAAAACGATTCACTGGCGACAATGCGTTGCTCACTTCTGTATAATTTGCTGCGAATACTGTTACAGTCAAATACATTCCTTTTTGTTTCATTTGACAAGATAAGAAATGATTGCTGCTTCTGACTATCGAAATGAAAGCAGTTATGCATCACAGATGCTTTGTTTCAATTGATTGATTTGGATGTTTTCAAGTAATAGCTGAGGTGTTAGTATGCAGAAAATGTAATCCTTCAATATTGGGTAGCTGTTTCCAATAACCCAATAAAGTATGTGCTGTTGCATTATCTCTAGTTTTAGAAATAATATTGAAATTGTTCTGTACAAATGTCAGTGCTGAGTGAACTATCCTATTAAGAATAAAATGTACTCAAAGATCTTGAAGTTCTCCCCCCCACTTGATTCAGTAAAAATCTTATGCCATGAAGAAGCTAATGGGGGTAATTTTTTTAAAAATTGCAATTACATAATCCTATATATTTTTACATATATCATAGAATGCATTTCTTCTGTCTGTTACTGCTCACTAGCTCATAAACATTCTAAATTTGCTCTTCACGGAGTGTTGATAAAATGAATTTGATGTTTGCAGGGTGATGGTACCGGAGTAATGAGTGTTTACGGTGGAGGAACATTTGCAGATGAGAATTTCTCTTTGAAGCATGATGCACCTGGGTTATTGTCCATGGTAAATACACTTTTTTTACTGTAATTTAAAAAGACAAATATATTTACTAGCTTTTGTGAATTATTTTCTTTCTTCCAGGCAAACAGTGGGAAAGACACAAATGGCTGCCAATTTTTCATCACATGTGCAAAATGCAACTTCTTGGATGGCAAGCATGTTGTGTTTGGCCGTGTGATTGATGGTCTTTTGGTGATGAGAAAGATAGAGAATGTGCCTACCGGTCCCAATAACAAACCAAAAATCCCAGTTGTGATATCACAGTGTGGTCAAATGTGAGAGTGAATGAAAGTCAGAAAGAATTTTGAACTTTCCAAAGTGTATTTAATGAAATGACTTGTGTTTATATGAAACCAACTTGTATGCTTTATGTATGTTGATGTTGCGTAATATCATTCACTTAGTCTTTTTAATAAACAGAAATGAAACTGATTTGTTATTTGCATACTATATACAAATTACTGGTGCTATAAATGGGCACAGTATT
Organism: Teleogryllus occipitalis; assembly: GCA_011170035.1. Classification (NCBI taxonomy): domain Eukaryota; kingdom Metazoa; phylum Arthropoda; class Insecta; order Orthoptera; family Gryllidae; genus Teleogryllus; species Teleogryllus occipitalis. The sequence goes on along the minus strand of BLKR01000270.1, from coordinate 297,101 downwards.
TTTCATGTTTGTTTGTTTGCCATCTCTTTAGTACTGTAACAGCCCCAAGTGGAGGTGCTCCCAGGGTTGACCTCGACTTACCTTTTTCCCGGCGCCAGCTGCAGGTTAAAGCTTTGCCCGGCTACCCCTACTGAAAACGCTGAAATTTCTAACGGGAACATGCGTGGCGTGGGCATTGGCATGCTACTTGGAATGAAAGATTTTCCTCATTTAGCTTAAATTTAATTCACAAGAGATACTTAGGCAAAATCACGGTGAAGCCGGATACAAAAAAAAAACTGACTTACAGACTAACTTACAACTATTTTACATGGTTGGCGACTCGACGGGTCGTTCGCCCATCTCCCGTCACAGCGGCTGCCCGCGCGGGGCACGGAGTTCGTCGCGCCGGCGCTGGCGGGGGTCACGAACGGTTGCTCGCTCGTATCCTTCCCAGGTAGGGTAGCGCAGCCGTGGCGATGACCCGGGCGCTTGCCCGACCCAGCGGCGATGAATAGCCTGAATCAGCCGATGGCCACTCAGTAGCCGAGCGCGTGAAGGGCGGCGCTCGGGGTCGATGGCGGCGGCGGCGGCGGCGTGGTCGGTGCCCGCGGCACAGAAAAATGTCCAGGCACGCCTCTGCTCCAGGAACGGTGGCTCTTGCCCTCGGGTTCGCCTACCTCCGGAGCTGATCGCAACAGGCGGGGCCACTCGCGATGCGTGGCGTGACCGCCTCGTCGCGCCCTGGCCTCTGGCGGTCGACGGCGCGTAAATATCGGCGGTCCCTACTTCCTATTGCCGATCGTAATTAACGAAGCTCGGGCCGGCAGAGCCCAACTTGTACACCCGAGGCCGTTCTACTATGCGTGTACTCGCACGTACGTGGCCGAAGCCAAAAAAAAGCTAAGACTCGCGTCTTCCGGGAGAACACCTACGCCCTCGCCCGCTGTTCCCCACAGCCAGGCGTCCACTCTCCTCCGCATTTCGAATCAGAAGAACCCCAGTTATCTTTCCTGGCAGTTCCGCGGCTCCATAGGGTCACGTGATCGCGCCCACGCGATGTTCACGCCTATTGGCCTGCGGCATCACGCGACACGGTGGCCAATCGCGGCTATCGGCGTGGCAGTTGACGCTATGAAGTAGCGTATTCAAGGAAATTTGTTCGACGTCAGAATTCCGCCGAAATCGCCGGCGGTGGTCGGCGGCGGCCGGAAATTCCAATGACGTCATGGGCGTGCCCAACGTGGGGCTAGTTAACAAAGGCTAGCCTGCTCGCACGCATTGGCGGCGCGCAGGTAACGGGAAAATGTCCTCATTCCTGCTGCCCTTCGACAAGCGCCTTCACTACTCATTTCAATATGCGTTTGAAAATACAATTTATATTTATGGTTTGCGATGCCATACGTGGGCAACTGTTCCATTACAGTACAGACAAGCTTTCCAGTTGTGCTTCACCCTCCTCCAGCTGCATATTTTGGTATTTTTCTTAAAATGTTCAGCCCCAAATAGTAGAATTGAAATATGAATTCAAAATATTGTAGAGGAAAATCTGATCCTATACGCACATTGTCATTGAACAATTTTGAGCCATTTTGCGAAAAAGTCTTTTGAGTGTTTCTGAAAAAGCTCAATTTTGAGTTCATTCTCACAGAAAGCAGGGAAGAATGTTTCAAAAAAAGAAAAGATAAAAAATCATTTGATCCACTTGCAATGTAAATACGAAGAACTTGAAAGATATTTTAAGAAAATTACATTTGTATAATGTTTTGTAATAAAAAATATATCAAAATGTCATTTACGTCATTTTATTTAGTGCATTCAGCTCCATCCATACAAAAAGGTGCTTTTTAAAAAGTATTTAATTTTTACTATCCCGCTACCTCTTACTTACTATAGACAAACTATTATAAAGCTGCGGGGGGGGGACGGCGAATTTTCGACACAAATAATCTTAGTGCCCGGCACTGGTGACGAAACAGTAAATAAATATTGCCCCTAAATAAAATAAATTCCTTCCTCTAACACGTGTAGTCAGAATCCATATTTTGTGGGTCCTTCAAACCGAAAAATCGATTGATGACAAAACGTCTATCTGTGAATAACGCTAGCCGCTCAATCATAAGCAGGATTTTCACCACAACTAATATTCCCCCAATCGATTTGGCTGATGTCGCGGCCCCCGGAATTTGAGACTGATATTTTAATTTAGGGGTACTTTACACGGGATAGGCTGTAGTAAAAGCTCTGAGATTTTGAAAATTTCTTTAATATTTGGTGGTACTTTACATGAAGCGCCCCGGACATTTTTCAAAATTTCCTCAAAAACTGCTCGAAAGTTCTTTTAATTTCTTGTAAGAATAGAGTAAAATACACTTACAAATATAGCATAGGTCCGATTCCCATGGTTAAGTCTAAATTTTCGAAAATTCCAAAAGTTATAATTTTTTTCCGCGTCTTCCTGCAACTACAAACTTGAAGACGTAGGTTTTTCCTTCAAATGAAATTTGTTGTGCATAAATAGTTCTTTCAAAAGGTATGGTAGATTCTTTTGGAAATTTTAGTAGTTTTCGTGCAATAGTGCATGGAATATTTTTAATTTTAAAAAATTACAAAAACAAGATTTTCTCAAACGGCTCCCAATTTTTTTTACATTTTTGATAGGATTAGTGTCAAACTAACCCTATACCATGACATAAACGCCGTATTGCTATATTCTTTTGTTTAAAAAAAATGACAAATTATTTTTTTACTTCTCTCACGTCGGTAATATTTACATTAAAGGCGATTTCTTTACATTATTATATTTATGAGCACATGCACTTTAAATAATATCAAATAAAGTTTCACGAAAACACAACAGTTGTCTGTATAAATGAGCTCAAAATTACGCATTTTCAGAAAGGTTCAAAAGCCATTTTCTCAAAAATGGTTCCAATTTTTTCTAATAGATTGTGCTAATTGTACCGTTTAATATGACGTAAAGTTCATTTTGGTGTATTCATTTGTATTTTCAAAAAATACACAAATGTATTTTTTTTAATATCTCTCTCTCCGTTAATACAGACGTTTTCATCGATTTGTATGCATTATTACAATTTTGAGTGAAAGTGCTTCAAATGATTTCATATGAACTTTTTCGAATACACAATAGTCCTGTAAAAGGAGCTTCAAATTTCGCATTTACAGTAATGTTTAATCGCCATTTTCTTAAAAACCGCTTCAAATTATTCAATGAAAATTTCTATTTAAGACGAGTTTTTACACTTCTTTAATTTTCTTGAAATAATAATTCGGTTGTACTACTAGGAAAGTTAAAAGTTGAGAAAATTTAAAAAAGATGTACTTTGGGCGACGATAGATGGTAGATGGCCAGAGAATGGAGCAAAACCTTAAAGCCAGACCACACCAAGGAAATTAGAAAACTATACTACGAGAAGGTCTGTGCAATTCTGTAGCACCTGTAGTTTTTAATGTTGAAGATAATGATTCGACCTGGTCGTTCCGACCACAACTGGCATTGCGCCAGCTCATCGTAGAAGGGAGAGAGAATGCATCCCAGGGCGACCCGACTCACCTGTTTTCCTGGTCACCTGACTCCTTCAGCGTTGCCCGGCTGCTCAGTCTGTAATTTTGACTGGATCATCCGTGACTGGCTTTTGCATGCGTTAATGCATTGATACTCATTGTTTCCTTTACAATTAGATTTTAATAATAATTTCCAAGAGGGTAGTGAAGCCCCCAGTTTCAAAATGAGTTGCCTTAACCTAACTTATCTTAACACAGACCCTCTCAGGTCATTGTCCGGTCGTTCAAACCAATTAGGCGGGCCGGCGTTGGCGCGGGCGGTCTCTCGGCCGCTCAGCGCGGTCCGGTCCCGCGGCGTCGGCGGCCGTCGCCCTCCTAGGGCGGGCGGCGTCCTGATGCCTCGGACGCTAGCGGCGTGGCCCAAGGCAGCGGTGGTCGTGCCTCTGCCCGTCGCAAGTCCGAGCCCGAGTTCGGATGCTCTGGCAGTCACTGGTCATCCAGTAAACACCTCACGGCGATAGTTCAGCGTGCGGCCTAGTCCAGGTGGCACAAGAGTGACCAGCGATGTGCGGCGACGGCAGTCTAGCGAAAAGATGCGGCGTACGGCAATGTTTTTGGCGGCGTTCTCCATAGATGAATTTTCCTGCGTCCTCGCTTGTGCGAAAGATTCTGCACCAGGACCAGAACAGATACACAATCAAATGTTGAAACACCTACCTGAAAACACTCGTTCTTTTCTTCGAATTTTCAACAAGATTTGGGTGAACATGCCGTACCAAGGATATGGCGTGAAGCCATCGTTCTTCCAATGCCTAAAGAAGGAAAGGACAGAACAATTCTCTCAAGTTACCGCCCAATCTCGTCCACAAGCTGTGTGTGCAAGCTATTAGAGCGAATGGTAAACACACGTCAGGTCTGGTTTCTGGAACAAAAGAACCTATTTACACCTTTTCAATGTGGTTTCAGAAAGCACAGGTCAACCATGGGCCACTTAGTCATCCTTGCCACATAGATTTCTATTTCTTTCGTGCTACGTCAGCAACCTGTTAGCAATTTTCTTCGATATAGAGAAAGCGTATGACACCACCTGGAGTTACGGTATTCTTCGCACCTTGCATCCATGGGGCCTTAGGGGACAGCTCCCTTTATTTCATTTTTTTTTCTTTCGTCAAGATCTTTCCGTGTCTGCGTTGGTGACACGTTATCGTCAAGTCATCAATTAGAAAACGGTGTTCCCCAGAGATCGATTCTGAGCTTCACTCTGCTTGCTATTGCTATCAATAAATAGTATTGCATCAGTAATCTGGGGGCCTGTGAAGGCATCACTGTTCGTTGACTTTGCCATTGTTTGCTCCTCCAAAAGCATGCAAGTTATTGAGAGGCAGTTACAACTCCTGCTCAACAAATTACAGGAATGGAGCGATGAACAGGATTCACGTTCACCTCAGAAACCAACTGCATGCATTTCTGCAGAATTCATCACCTCCATAATCATCCTGACTTATTTCTTGTGGGTCGTCAGTTTTCATTTGTTGAATCCGCAACTTTCATTTGGCTTACATTCGACAGGAGCTTAACCTGGCGAAAACACATCCGTGAATTACCGGGTCGATGTGTATCACCTTTAAATCTTCTTCGTAATATCACTGGTAGCTCTTGGGGCGCAGCCCGTGTGTGTCTCTTGCGTTTGTATAGAACCCTCATCCGCCCTATATTGGATTACGGATGCATACATAGTGTATGGGTCAGCGTCTCCATCAACCCACCGACCATTAAATACCATACACAATGCCGGTATAAGAAGGCAGCTACCGCACGAGTCGTTTCGAATGCCTCTAGGTCGAGGCTGGATAACCATCTGTGCCGAAGGTGAGATTTTGATTGCCGAATATGGCGCGAAATTATTCTCTGAGGATACTCCCTCACGCCAAGAAGTCGCCACCCAACTCACTTGACTTTGTACACACTTAGATCTTCGTTACCCCATCCATTGGGAATCCGTCTCCGTATGCTTTTAAAGAAGCGAAATTTAAAATTGCCCAACCCTGTGCCCCCCCCCCGAAATCTTGTCTCGCCTTGGAAACTTCACCGGCCCATAATAGACCTTAGACTGTCTAACCTCCCTAAATCCTTAACTCCCCCTAGATCATCCTAACTGGTGGAGAGGAATTATTGAAGGCATTACATAAAATAATATGTAAAATATGGGAAAGGTATGAAATACCGAGAGAATGAAAAAATGGGCTTATATGTCCAATATATAAGAAAGGAGACAAACTCTATTGTAAAAACTATAGAGGAATTACACTCTTGAACACTGTGTATAAGATATTTTCCAGTATAGTTCAGAAGCGATTGAACAACTTCGCTGAAAATATAATTGATGAGTATCAATGTGGATTCCGGAAAGGTAGAGGAACTACAGACCAGATATTTACTATTGACAAATAATGGAAAAATGTTATGAGTATAACATTGATTTACATCTACTCTTCATTGACTATCAACAAGCATTTGACAGTATTAACTGGAACCAGTTGTTCAGAGTGCTAAAGGAAGATGGAATGCCAAGCAAATTGATAAGATTGATCCAAACGTGTTTGTCGGAATCTAAATGTAAAGTATACATTGCAGGGAAGATTAGCGACCCATTTAAAATAACATCGGGTGTTAAGCAAGGTGATTCGCTATCAGCTACACTATTCAACATTGCTCTCCATAGTGCTGTGAAAACATTAAATATTAGGGGCAACATCCTCTATAAGTCTAAACAATGCCTAGCATATGCTGATGATATAGCACTAATAGCAAGAAGTAAAGAGGCACTAGAAGAAATGTTTACATTGGAAATAAATAGCAAAACCATAGGCCTTAAAATTAATGAAAAAAAGACCAAATACTTGAAAATGTCAGCATCAGAAACTAGAAGAAAAATACAAACAATGGAGATAAATGATTACAACTTTGAAGGAGTCAGTGATTTCACATATCTTGGAGTTAATATTAACAACACAAACAATGTATCTGAAGAAATCAACAAAAGGGTGATGAAAGGTTATAAGGCCTATTATGCAAATATACCACTCCTAAAATCTGCTCTCTTGACTAGGAAAACAAAAGTCAAGTTATATAAAACTTTAATCCGACCAATAGTAACTTACGGAGCAGAAACATGGGTCCTGAGCAATAAGGACTTCGAGACAGTACGTAGATTTGAAAGGAAAATTGTAAGAATATATGGAGCTGTAAAAGATAGAGAAAGATGGAGGATAAGATCTCATGAAGAAATAAACAATATACTTGAAGATCAAGATATAATTAGATTCATAAAGTCTCGCAGAATTTCTTGGTTGGGACACGTGCAGAGAATGGGAGTGGAAAGAATGCCTAAACATATACATAAAAATAACATTCTGGGCGTACGAAAACGTGGCAGGCCCAGAAAAAGTTGGATCCAGGATGTTGTGGATGACCTGAAAACAATGGAAGTCACTGGATGGTGGGAGAAGGCCGAAAGAAGAGAGGAATGGAGGCAGATCGTGAAGGCAGCCTTGGCCCACATCGGGCTGTAGTGCTTTGGAAGAAGAAGATCATTCCTAACGGAATTTTAGGCGATAAAATCTACGTATCCAGGCCATTACTTCATTCACACCGATGATTCCCCCCAATCCGGTAATGTCGGATGTGCCTTGTACTGCCATTGTGCCATGCAGAGTTTTCGATTAGACCCTTCGTGTAGCGTCTATACAATACAGCTGAGAAGTATGCTCTCTTAGATGCACTTAAGTTCGCTGAATCGATGTCATTAAGGAAAGTAGTGATCTGCAGTGATTCAAAAAGATCTGTCGAATCTACCTCTTCCTTCTCGTCTTGTGACCCTCTGACAATGACCATCCAACACTAAATCCATCATCTATTGGTACGCCGCTATATCTTAGTCTTTTGTTGGGTCACAGCCCACGTGGGAATAAGAGGAAAGGAAATAGCTGACCAGGCAGCAAAGTCAGCCACGAAAAAAGTTAGACAACCTTACAGTTTCCACGGAAGGCGCCAGAATTCAAAAAATTGCCTCCAGAATTGAAAAATTCGCAATAGTTGAGGAGATATGAGCATTTAAAGCCAATCCTTTTTTCTTGTGAAAATAGTAAAATTTAATCGACCCCCCCCTGTTCAATTTTACAATTTTCGACCGGACGCCGATTCTTCTGAAAACTAGCGTCTTAACTCGAAATTTAATGGCGATTACAATAATAAAGATCATTTTTCTATCTCAGGCTTCGTTTTCCCGAAATTCGCGAAAACCTTCATAAAATACGCCATTTTAGACCAAAATGCCGTGTTCATTGTCGCCGATCTTTTTACGTTTCCCGTGCTCAAAATACCAGTCGTAAATAGGAAAACAAAGAGAAGAGTACTCTTCATCTGCCGTGCAGAATTCAGGGTCGTAGAGCGAATAGTTTGGGAGACACAGCCAGTCAAAGATGACTATATTTTAGAAATGTTGAAAATATACTAGAATACCAAAAAGCGACTGGAAGCCGTATTTTTCGTCAGAATGAGGCAAATGATATTTTCTGAAAGTTTATAATATTCTGAAGCAGGCTGTGCCTCCGGAATTGAAAAATTCGCAATAGTTTAGGAGATATGAGCATTTAAAACCAATCCTTTTTTCTTGTAAAAATCGTAAAATTTAATCGACCCCCCCCCCGTTGAATTTCTCAAATTTCGACCGGACGCCGATTCTTCTGAAAACTATCGTCCTAACTCGAAATTTAATGGCGATTGCAATGGTAAAGGGCGGGGAGGGAGGTGGTATACAATGGTATGCGGGGAGGGAGGCGTCGAAGCCTGGAAAAGGCAACCTCCCTATGGCATGGGAAGTCAGAAACAAAATCCTTTGGTCCTCCTGTACGGGGTTGAGGCGATGGGCCTGCACCTCATCACTCGGAAAAATCTGCACTTGCAAAATTTCTCAGCAAAGCCTCGGAACATGGCGAACATAATGTACGACAACTTTGGGCAAGGAAAAGGACTATGAGAATTGGAACTTGGAACATTCGAGGGCTATCAACCAATGAGACAGAAGTATTCAGAGAAATTGATAAGAGTCGTATGGATATTGTAGCATTTTCAGAAACAAAGAAAAAAGGTAAAGTTTCAGAACAGAAGGGGGGTATATACATATTTACTCAGGGGTATGAGGATGAGAGAGGCCGTAGTGGTGTATCATTGGCAATAAGGCAAAAGTACAGAAACAATATCAAATCTGGGGAACAGATAAATGATCGAATTCTCAAGTTGAAATGGAACTCTATAGTTACACAGTTGTAATAATTGCTGTTTACGCCCCTAATGACGATGCCATTGCAAGTGTTAAAGATGATTATTTTAATGAGTTGACAACGTTGCTGGGAACAATCAGTAAACGTAAGGAAATAATTTTACTGGGAGACTTCAATGGTAGAAGTGGCTGTCATGTGAGTGACCGGGTAGCCGTGAAGTTGATCTTAGTAGATGCTTCATCAGGTTTCCCTTACGTAATTCGCATGACTAGCGCCACGGCGGATTGCACAGTTCGAGCGCTTCAGTCGGTATTTTCCATAGAGGGGATACCGGCAACAATAGTCTCAGACAACGGGCCCCAGTTTACGGGGGAGTTGTTTCAGAAATTTTGTCAAAGCAACGGGATTGAGCACATTCTGGCCCCTCCTTTTCATCCGCGTTCCAATGGGGAGGCAGAGCGCTTTGTGCAAACTTTCAAAAGTGCGATGAACAAGGCGAAATTTGAAGGCAGGGATCAGCACGAAGCAGTGCTGGAACTTTTATCATCATACAGAGCTCTTCCGGGAAGAGAAGGAATTGTTCGGCGCAGAGGCTTCATGGTCGACAACCTCGAACGTTGCTGTCTCTATTTTTTCCGAGGGAAAAGACGTACAGAACTGAGCAGCCGAGGTTCGAAGAGGGCGCTAGGGTGATGCTCAAGACGCATAAAGATTCGCCTCGTTGGATCCCCGGGACGGTAGTGAAAGTAGAAGGATCAAGGTGCTATACGGTCAAGACTAGGGACAGACGGGTTAGAAGGTATCAGGAGCAGTTGCGGCCTTGACATTTTCCGGTGAAGGACCTGGACAGTTCGGAGGACTTAGGCACAGAAACTTTCTCTCCGAGCAACACAGCTGATACTCCTTTCTTGCAGGGGAGCAGGCGGTTTTCTTGGCAGCAGCAAGAACAGCGCCACCAGCCAGGACACCATGGGTCGTTCAAGCGGGAGCAGCCACAACAGGAGTCGCCCCTGACGGGCCTAACGGGGCAGTGCCCGGATGGCTCTCAGCTGGAGCAGACGTCGCAGGACACCCAAACCGAGCAGCCGCAACACAACGCCCAGTTCAAGTGGGCGCACTCGGACCTGCCGGGAGAGCAGGAACCGACGGAGTGCCCTCAACCAATGGACTGCGAGGCAGACCGTCGAGGGGCGTCCGGCAACGGTCAACAGGAGCTGTCAGCATCGGAGGAGAAAACTGGGGACAGCCGGAGCGTCGAACCACAGCGGGAACCGAAGGAGCGGGGCAGCAGGGGTCGTCGCCCCAGGTCTCCGTCTCGGTACAGTCCGTAACGTAGCGCCTCGGTTCAACGACCACATCAGAAGTTGGAGAATGAGGATCACCAGCAGCAGGAGCCCCATCCAGGGGAGCACGTGGAGCCACCGGAGCGGGGCGAGCAGAAACGTTGCAGCAAGAGGTTGCGCAAGAGATACAAACCATATCAAGCAAAATAAGAAGGGAGGGTGCTGTGTATAACAGCATTTGTGCCCACGTAATGGGCACACTGTACCGGCCAACATAGTTGAGGCACACTGTGGCCGCTGCGGAGTCGCGCCGGGAGCGCGACCAGTCGACAAATGAGAAGTACGGGAAGACGCCACCAGGCGCAGAGCAAGCGGCGGCGCCTGTCCGTGGTCACCGGGCCGTGTCGGCCAAACGACCACAGGAGGGGGCATTTCCCCTCCTTGCCCCGCCATGGAGGCGGCAAGTAAAAGACTCGCCCCGATGCCTCGGGGCATATTTATAGGGCCTCGCCCGGGGCAGTGGTCAGTGGAACATTTCGAGAGCAGCGAGTAAGTGCCTAGGAGTAGTGGTGATTTCGATTAAGTGCTTATGTTTACGGTGAGTTTTTCTTCTGGCGAACTGGAACTTGGACTGTATCACGGATTTGATTTGGATTGTGGTTTTTCTAAAACAAAACTTGGTGAAAGAACTGTTGTTGTTTCTATTAGTACATAACAGGGCCATACGGCGAAAACAGATTAAATGATAACGGAGAGCGCCTAATTGAGCTGTCAGCAAAACGCCTTGAAAATAACAAACGGATGGTTTAAACATAAAGACATACATCGGTACACATGGATTCAACATTCTCGGAAACTGAGGTCCATTATCGACTATATTATTGTGAAACAGTGCAATAAAATAAAAGTCAACGATGTACAAGGAAAGAGGGGCCTAGAGTGTTATACAGACCATTATGCATTGTTATCTGAGATGTTCTTTCCATTAAAAAAACCTTGTCGAGAGCCGTATAACCAAAATTATGGCGGGGAGAAAGTGATGTCGGCAACAAGGTATAATCTTGAAAGTCTGGAGGAAGACTCTACAAAATTTTTATATCAAGTGCGACTGGCAAACAAAATATTATCGGTACAAGAAGGAACACCAGATGCAATCTATGAAACGGTGTATCCACCAGTCTGCCTATGAAGCCTTGGGCGAAAAAGAGGATTGGAAGAAAAATAGAAAATGCCCATTGTGGTGGAACAAAACCACAGAGGCATCCGTAGAAAAGAAAAAACAAGTGTACAGGAAGTGGCTATCTACAAAAGCGGACAGTGATAGAATAGAATATCAAAGAGTCAGGAAAGAAACTCAAAGAGAAATCAGTAAAGCTAAGAATGAATACTGGGAACAGACTTGTGAGGAAGTGGATAGATGTTTAGGGAACAAAGTCTAACAGAGCTTGGAGAATAATAAAAGGAATGAGAATGGAAAACAAAGACAGGTCAGCAATAGTTCCAATTAGTATGCGGGAATGGAGTAACCATTTCAGAGGTCTTTTAACTGAAAATAGGACGCAATTTTTGCAAGCCTCTCAAGAAGAGATGCAAAGCATAGAAACACCTACAATGCCTATTGTCCCAAATAAAATAAGAGCAGCCTTGGCCCTCTTGAAGAACAGAAAGGCCCCGGGGCCAGGTAATATCAGTGTAGAACTCTTAAGTCAGCACCTGATAGTGATGGAAATACTGGCAACAATTTTTAATAAGAGTCTACAGTTAAGTGACCCACCATGTGAATGGAAAAAGGCCTTCATTACTCCAATTTATAAGAAAGGAAGTAGGAGAGACTGCAACAACTATCGTGGGATAAGCGTAATGTGCACAGTAGCAAGACTTTACGGTAGGATCCTCAAATGTAGAATTGAACATCATTATACAGAATTAGAGGAACAGAATGGCTTCAGGGTAGGAAGGTCTTGTATTGATGGTATCTTCACCTTAAAAATCTAATAGAAAAACAAGTTGAAAGAGGAAGAAATGTCCATCTCATATTTGTTGACCTGCAAAAGGCATACGATACAGTGCCATTAAATAAGTTATGGCCAAGCATGAAAGAAAGTGGTATCGAGCCAACCTATATTAATGCTATCAATGCATTAGAGATAATAGCTGCTCTGTCAAAGTAGGTAAACGACTCTCCCCAGAATTTCAAGTGAACAAGGGGTTAAAACAAGGCTGCTCATTAGCTCCTCTCTTATTTAAAATTTATCTTGAAGCTCTTAAAAATTGGAAAAGGAAGTGTAGCGGAATGGGATTGCCAATAGGAAATGATATACTGTACACTCTGCGGTTTGCCGATGATCAAGTGGTCATAGCTGGAGACGAAGATGATGCAAGTTATATGTTTCGCAAATTACAAGAGTATGAAAGATGGGGTCTCACAATAAACCTTAAAAAACGGAATATATGATAGCAGGAGATAAAGAATATGGGGATCTGGACGTCGCTACAGGGAAAATTAAACAAAGTTAAACTTTTAAGTACCTTGGAGTTACCCTCTCCTCAAAGGAAAGAAGCTCTGATGACAATTCCAACAAGATAGGACAGGGAAGGAGAGTGATAACACAGTTAAACTCTCTCCTCTGGAGCAAAAACGTCACAAAACGGAAGAAAGCTCATATCTTTAAGGCCATCATACAGAGCATAAGTACCTATGGAGCTGAAACCTGGACATTGAACAAAAGGGATAAATGTAGGTTGATGGCCCTTGAAATGGACTACTGGAGAAGGTGCTGCCGGGTGTCCAGGATGGATCACATTAGAAATGAAACAATTAGACAAATGATGAAGGTGGAGAGCAGCATCTTGGAAAACGATTGAATTGGTATGGACATCTCCAACGTATGGGAAGCAATAGCTTGCCTAACAAGATCTGGGCATGGACACCTCCAGAGCGGAAGAAGCGTGGAAGACCACCAAGAAGTTGGAGAAAGGACATCCAAGAAGAAATGGAGGCAAGAGGCCTCAAGGATGGAGACTGGGAAGATCGGAAGAGGTGGAAACTGAGAAGCGAGAAGCGGCGCCAGCCGTAAAAAAAAAAAACTCGCAGCTTATATATACAATGGTAAAGATCATTTTTCTATCTCAAGCTTCGTTTTCCCGAAGTTCGCGAAAACGTTCATAAAATACGCCATTTTAGACCAAAATGCAATGTTTATTGTCGCCGATCTTTTTACGTTTCCCGTGCTCAAAATACCAGTCGTAAATAGGAAAACAAAGAGAAGAGTACTCTTCTCTTTGTTTTCCTATTCCATCTTCCGTGCAGAATTCAGGGTCGTAGAGCGAATAGTTTAACAGATACAGCCAGTCGAAGATGACTGTATTTTAGAAATGTTGAAAATATTCTAGAATGCGAAAAAGCGTCTGGAAGCCGTATTTTTCGTCCGAATGAGGCAAATGAGGATATTTTCTGAAAGTTTATAATATTCTGAAGCAGCCTGTGCCTCCAGAATTGAAAAATTCGCAATAGTTTAGGAGATATGAGCATTTAAAGCCAATCCTTTTTTCTTGTGAAAATCGTAAAATTTAACTCGAAATTTAATGGCGATTACAATGGTAAAGATCATTTTTCTATCCGAGGCTTCATTTTCCTGAAATTCGCGAGAACGTTCATAAAATACGCCATTTTAGACCAAAATGCATTGTTTATTTTCGCCGATCTTTTTACGTTTCCCGTGCTCGAAATACCTGTCGTAAATAGGAAAACAAAGAGAAGAGTACTCATCTGCCGTGCATAGTTAACTATTTATCTTAATTTCTTTTCAAACATAGAGAAAATGTTGAGATGATTTCTTGTTTTATTTCTGGATCTATTCTGGTCTTCCTCCCTTACCAATGTACGGTTTAACTTTTGATATTTTAATTAAAATGAATTCCTAAATATACAAAAATAAAGGAGTGTATAGAACCCAAAACAAATAATATAGCTTTAAATGTTGTTGCACTTTGTAGTAAATTGTTTGGTATTTCCTTTTCTTTTTACCTACTATATTACCTATATTACTATTCTATATTACCTTCGAAATAATCATTTAACTTTGGACAAGATCACCTTTACTCAGAAAAAAAAGGTATTCAATCAAAGATAAATGAAGGAAACAGTATTATTGTATCATCATAAGTAAGAGAGAGAGAGAGAGAGTGAGATAAGAGACAAGAAATTGACTTGTTTGAATAAATTTAGATGTAATTGAATTTTACACATTTCAATCAATTGAATTCCACCACATATCTGCACAGACTTATGCACCTTTTTCATTAGTAAAATATCAATGCCCCTTCTGAAATCATGACCTAAGTTGTCACTGACAACCAAGTTCACAACTACACTCAACATAGCCACTGGTCAGTTTCAACTATTTGATTGAAATTACCTAATTCATAAGAAACTAGTGGTAATACAGAATGCAACAGACTTCATTGTACTAGTTAGTTTGCTAATTCTTTTGGTCTATGCTAGCTTTTCGGTCTTGCTTCATCCTCTTGCCAGCTGCCACCTACCATAGCTAAAAGGACATTTTTTTGCTGTTTTCCCGATTTTTTGGTTTCACTCCTGATGGTAGAACCAAAATATTACGTAAGAATATTATAATAGTAAAGCTTCTTCCTGTATGGCAATTTTTGATGAAAAATTTAAAGCCAAATTTAAGAAAATGTCATTTAAGAAAAAGCATCACTATAAATGCAAAATCTGAAGTTCTTTTTCTCAAAAACTTTTGAGTTTTAGAAAACCTTAATTGGAAAAAATTTGAAGCACTTCCACTTGCAAATGTAATAATGTATACAAATCACAGAAAATTTGCATAATAATGGTGTATCAGATATTTTTAAAAAATTACACATGCGTTATTTTTGACAAAACAAAAGAATACAGCAAAATGACTCATGTCATCTTAAACAGTACATTTAGTACTATCCCTACAAAAAGTTTCAAAAACAATTTGGGCAAAATGGCATTTGAGCGTTTCTGAAAATTAGAAATTATAAGCTCATTTTCACAGGAAACTTAAAAAGACATCACTTGAAGTAGTTGTTTTAGCAAATTCAATAATAAAGACAAATTGCCGCTCATGTAAATATTAACGACGTAACAGAAAGACGTCAAAAAAATTACAATTGTGTAATATTTGAAAAAACAACAGAGCTAAACAGTATTCATGTCATCTTACAGAAAACATTTATTACTATCACAACCAAAGTTTAAAGAAAAATTTGGAGACATTTTTAAGAAATTTTTGTTTCTGGTATTTTTTAATATGGCACAGATTTCACTCAATATTGCATGAAAACTACTAACATTTTCAAAAAATGTACAAAGCCTTAATGAAAGAACCAATTATGGAGAAAAAATTTCATTGGAAGGAAAAATTTTGTAGTTGCAGTAAGATGCCCAAAAACTATTCAATTTTTCCGTTTTTGAAAATTCAGTTATGTCAAAATCGGACCTATGACACCTCTATTCTTACAAGAAATTTAAGGCAAAAATTTGGAGCCATTTTTGAGAAAATTTTGACAATGTCTCTGAGGCATCATATAAAGTACCCCTCAAAATTAAGGGATGCTTTTCAAAATTGCAGAGCTTCAAGCTGAGCCAGATTGACCGGGGAAAATAATTTTTGAAATGAATAGTTTAGGTTCATGTATTGTTCAAACAGACATTTTGAAATAAAAATACTTTTTTGGTATCAGGAGATCCCAAAACATGTTTTGGGATCTCCTGATCCTTGTTATATCGACATCTGTATATGCATACATATATGAGAGAGTAATATGTGAAAATATGTTTTTTCTGCTTTGATGAGACACAGATATGGACCACTTTGAAACATTTTCAATGTCGATATATGAAGCTGGCAAAGATTTTTTTTAAATCCCTCATTCTATAAAAATACATTAAGATTATTATGCACTGATTGGAAAATAATTAATTAATATGTGTCTAAAACAGTACGTGACTACATTCATTGAATATTTAATTAGGCACAATCGCAAATGCCAAATAAAAGTAAACTATCAGGTCAAAAGACACTGTTTTTTAACCAGCAGATTCTATTTGGAAGAGGTGAATGAAATTTATGTAGGAAGCCTCTTTTTGCATAACAAGATCCACTCTTGACATGGATGTGTAAAATAGATAAGCAAAAAGCTTCAATTCTAGAATGTTGACATTCTCAAACCAATCTGTACACAAAATAAGAAATAATTAAATTAATTCACAGAGAAAAACATTTTCTTTGAAATCTTGAAGAAAGGATTAAAACTGTAGAATTGCAGTAGTGCAACTTCTAAAGAAGATGTGTAAACAAAATTACAAAATATGATGTGTTTGAATCAAAATGCTGGGTGTTGGGGCAAAAGTTCTAAACTTTTAAGTTCAAACTTTGAGTCTGATTGCCAAATAATTGGGCTTATTAATGATTATCCATGTGAATTAAATACTACACTCTTTATGACTGGCAAAATTACAAAAAAATCTAAAATCTAAAAGACAATACTTTTTCACATTTTTTCAAAGAGCAATATTTCATAAAAAACCACAACGTATTTAAACATTGTGACCTGATAATGAAATTTTATTACATGGCAGTAATTGCATTAAAGAACTTAAAAGTTTCACTGTGGGTCTTCCACCATACCCTTATTTTGTCAAAATCATAATTTTCTTTGTGAAACATTAAGCCCGAAGACAGACTATCCTACATTTATAATGAACATCCTGGTCTTTCTCAGTGAGAAATTGCTAGACACTCTAAAAGTGTTGTTCACTTTATCCACATAGGGCAATGAGTTATTAGAAAAGCTAGAGGCGTTTGCAACAATGATTTTCAGGCTTCTGTAAAGAATGTAATATCAGAATTAAGATGTGTATTTTTTATTAAAAACAAATATATTTACAATTTAACACTACTAATTGTCATGATCAACTTGCAGGCAAGGTTCCCAGTTGTCTAGTTTTCACAGATGCTTTACCATACCTATTTGTTGCTTCTTCTAGGAAAGCATTTTCCATTTGTCGTACAACTTCGTTAAAAAATATGTGTGCCAGCTGAGAGTGTAGGACAGATCGAAATTCAAATGAGACAAAAAAATCTATGACACATGATTGGGGATTTGTTGATAAGCCAGGACTAAATTTCCATGTTGTAGTCAAGTGATTAAATAATTTACCATCAGTACAATCAGCTTTTACAAGGTGAGGCTTCACCATTGTAACACTCGAAGTATAACTTTCCACTATGGGTGGAAATCCAATTACTAAATCTGCTTTCAGATGTCCAGGTTTTCTTTGAAATACATATGACTTTTTGCAAAAGGGAACGAAGTTCTTGTAGTTTTCAACATCTGACACCACTGTGAACATCTGCTCCATTGAATACCTGTAGAAAAACAATCAATAGGCCATAAATGATATTATTGGCCAGGTATGCGAGTTGCACAATACATACCCTACTAACTTTCTTCCAGAATACTTTTTTGTATTTTCAGCACCTGGTAAGCGCATGAATGTACGGCATTGCACAGCCAACACGTTTCCCCATTGATAACACACATAATCGGGACAAAACGAGAGTGTCCTAGAATATGAAAAAAATCTCCATTAGACAAAACAAATAATAATTTTAATTTAAATGCTTTTACATTAACACTAACACGTATGTCCATACAAACTATAATATTTCGCTTTTGTACCTCGCTTTGAAAGCAGTACATAAAGTATTTCGGCACGATAAAGAAAAACACACAAGAATTCTTCTATTGGTTGCTCCTGCCATATACGATTAATTTCAGCTATTGTATTGACTAATCTTCATCCGATTGATCACATAACAGCTGATTCGGCGCACGGTCGAGCTAGCGAAACGCATGAGAGAAAGAGATGGGTGAGCTATTGCGCATCGAATCCCGTTTCAGCCAATGACGTTCAGGCATCAGTTTGCGTCACAATATTAGCGGGAATTTTAAATGCTGGCAGGTACTAGAATTATCGCGTTACTAGTCATTGAAACAGATACATGAAACATTTCTTCTAAATATTGGATCTTGTACTCTAACGACAGTCAAACCTGCTTCAGTCTCTCTCGTATCTCGCCTGAGCTGTGAGCTATTCTCGCTGATCCAAAAAGGGAGAAAGGTCGTGGAGGGGGAGCCGCCCAGCCTAGGCCGAGAGAGAGATCTCTCTTGCCCTGGCACTACCAGAATCGGTTACCACAAAATCACACCTGCCACCATTTAGAACTATTTAATTGCTAATTAATTACGCAAAAATTAAATTAATTTCTCTTCAAATTTTTGCGAAATGAATTGTGAGCTAGCGGAAGATTTCGTTGGGTCTTCCACAAATTTCTTTCCTGTAGGGGGTTAATATCAAATAGGCAATGTTTCACGATATAGCCCGACACAATTAAAACAATACAATTTCAACAAAATAAATTTGTAATTCCATATCACAGATGCCTAACGTACTACGATATCATCAAGTCTTTTCCAACATACCGTAAATTAGTACACGCCTATGGTCATTCAGCGATCATTAGCAAAATAGTTGGAGAACCTTCATGAACATAACAAAGTATTAGCATAATTTTCAATATCGAAGTTAGCTCTCGGCCTGTTCATGTATTTCATTTAAATTAGCCAGGCAACCGGGCGGGCGGCGGCGCCGGTGGTCCGGGGCGCTCCCTGGCTACCCCTCACCTGTGACGTCACGCGGCCAACAGGTCGACTGGCCGGCCGGCCGGCCGGCCGGCCTGTTGGCTGCCGGCGCGCCCGGCAGTTCACAATTAGTTACTCGGAAGTTTGAAGAGCAATTAATTTAATTTTTGCGTAATTAATTAGCAATTAAATCATTCTACAAGATGGCGTATTTGTTATTGTGGTAATTAATGGTGGTAGATCCAGCGTAATCTTCCGCTAGCTCACCATTAATTTCGCAAAAATGTGAAGAGCAATTATTTAATTGTTACGTAATTAATTAGCAATTAAATAGTTCTAAATGGTGACATGTGGTTTCGTTGTAACCGATTTTGGTAGTGCCAGCGTAAGAGAGGTGAGAGAGAGCACTAGTGACAGATTCCTTTTCTGGAGGCAACGAGAGCCGCCAATCACGAAATTCACGTTCTTTCATAGCGATAGGATATTTTCGTTAGCAGTCCGAGCCATCCACGAATCGGAAGAGACTCGTGATTAAAACTGCTCAGCGTAAAGCAAGGATTTCCTACTAATTAATTGACGTCCGGCAGTAATAGTTTAGAGGTAAAAGACATCCGTGATTCCTGCCCGTGAAACTGAAATGACATTAATTAAAGACTTGAAGTAAAAAAGATGAAAATGAATTTTCATACTTTCGAGAAAAATGAATTTATATATTCGTTAAACCTATTGGCACATACAACTCCTGCCATTTATAATCACTATCAAGAAATACGCCTCGACTTTGGGTATTTATGTTCAAGGGCTTCTTTCATTTATTCATTCGTTATTATTCTGGTAAAAACGTAAATGACACTTACATCCTCTTTTATTTTCATCTTCAATTATACTTTCTCGTATCAGGAGTAATATACGTAGTGTAGATAAATATATGTAATGCTGCGGAAAATCGATTTCGAATTTCAACGGAAATAGTTTTAGGATCACTTGATTCCGAAAAAGTTATTTTTTCAAACGTCCATTCGTCTGTCTGTCGTCTGTTAACAACACTAGCGCCTAAACTATGGTTGGATTTTTTTCAAACTGAATAAACCCTTCTCGATCTGACCTCACTGAAAGCTCTGTGATGTTGGAAAACCCTCATTAATTTTTGGGGATACTTTACATGAAGCCTCTGGGACATTTTCAAAATTATCATAAAAATTGCACAAAATTTGTTTTTTAAATTTCTTGAAAGAAAGAGAGAATTACACTTATAAAGATGGCGTAGGTCCAATTTTCACTGTTTACTAGCAATTTTCGAAAGTTGCTAAAGATTGAAATTTTTTCGGCGCCTACAAATACAAAATTGAAGATAAGAGATTCTTTCCTTCAAATGAAATTTGTTCCTCTTAGTTAAACCTTTCATAGAGATCATGTCCATATTTTCGAACATTTTTGGTGGTTTTCACGCAATACTGAGTGAAACATATAACATTAAACAATATCAAAAAAATTCTCAAAAACGGCTCCAATTTTTTTCTTTAAACGTTTGGCAATGATAGTGCTCAATGTACTATATAAGAAGACATTAACGTCGTTTTACTCCATTCGTTTGTTTCTATAAAAATTATGCAATTTTAATTTTTGACATCGCTCGTCATATTTACAATAAGGGAAATTTGTTTACATCATTGAATTTGTTAAAACAAGTGATTCAAATAATGTCTAATGAAGATTCTCAAAAACCAAAGTTTTCTGTGACAATGCGCTCAAATTTCCGCATTTTCTGAAACGTTCAAACACCATTTCCTCGTAAACGGCTCCAAATATTTTCCTCCAACATTTTGTACGTATAGTGCTAAATGCATTGTATAAAATGACATAAAAGCCATTTTGCTACTTTGTTTTTGTCAAAAATTACGCAATTTTTTTAAAATATCCCCTAAATACAAAATGTGTTTTCTTGAAGTTCTATCTATTTTATTCCTATACAAGCTCAGATTAAGTAAGAAACTGTTAGAACTGAACCAAACAACTACTCAAACACTCTACGATGGAATTGTAGATGCCGTACATCAAGCAGCTTCTGAGAGCCTCAGAGAGATAAAATATTTAGGTAGGAAAGAAATAGGTGACTCATGGTGGAATAATTCTTTGGCAGGGAAAGTGAGAAACAAGAAAATTGCTTATAATACATGGTTAAGCACCCAAGATATTGAAGACATAAAACGGTATCGTCAAATTAGTAGATAAGTCAAACAGGAAGTAAGAAAAGCAAAAATTGAAGCATGGGAAAGAGTATATGAAGATGTATAACAGAGTATAGGCAATGTCAAACCAAAGAACACATGGAAAATAATAAAGAACCTCAGACAAAACGAAAAGCACAATTCAGCACTACAACCTGTAAGTATAGATCATTTTAAAATATATTATGAAGAACTTTTGAAAGGAAATAGGCCTGCATTTAGTAAAAACGTATAACATAGAGCTCGCGGAACCACATAATATGGAACAAATTACAGTAAGAGATACTGAAAAAACAATACAGAGATTTAAAAATGGAAAAGCACCCGGTCCGGGATTGGTAGACATTGAATTGCAGAAGCATGGTGTCAGTTTATTATTGGATCTTCTTACCCGACTGTACAATAGATGTTTAATGGGAGAAGAATGACCAAAGGACTTCAGAAAATGATATATTTCTAACATATGCAAGAAAGGTGATAGGAAACATTGCGCGAACTATAGAGGTATAACTGTCCTTAACAGCATTGGCCGAGTATATGGGAAAATATTAAAAACCTGACTGGAAAGAGACCTCATTAATGTCGAAGAACAGAGCGGCTTCCGAGCGGGGCGCTCATGTATTGATAACGTCTTTAGTATTAGACAGGTAACCGACAAACGTCTTGCCCATAACCTGGAGACGCACCTTGTGTTTGTAGATCTGCATAAGGCAAGGTAATCTGTGTAGGTCCTGGTTGGCAATGGAGATACAAAATGTAAATACGCAATTGATTCGAGCCGTTAAAGATTTGTACAGTGATAATACGAGTCAAAAGTAGAGAGAAACGTTTCAGCACCATTTCCAGTAAATAAAGGTTTATGGCAGGGGTGCTGTGTAGCCCCGGCTTTATTTAAAATATATTTGAATGAAGCCCTGAGAAGATGGAGGAAGAAATGTAGTAATATGGGTGTTAAAATTGGTGAATCTATGTTATTCTCTCTACACTTCCCAGATGATCAGGAGGTGTTTCCTGAAGATGAAGACGATGCTCTATATATGCTGCGGAAATTATACAAAGATTACTCGGAATGGGGTTTAAAAATGAACCTTAACAAGATGAGTATATGGTTTTTCCGCCAGATATGTAGGATATGTAGGCCAGATATGTAGGATCCCGAGTAATCCGAAGAGCGTCCTTCACCCAATCCTGCAAAACGGTCGACGCGCCACGGGCCCAGCTGATAAGTAACAGGGCAAGCCAGGAATACTAGGTGCTTAGCATCGCCTTCTCACTGCCTGCACCTTCAAGCTAACGACGTGAGCGACGCCGCGAGACTCAGGGTCCGGGTAATCGTCTACGACACTCCATCAGAAACAACCTCTTCCATCGTAATTCCCCCCTGCGGGACGTTCGCATGGAGAATATAACTTTCGAAAAGAGCAAAACCATCAAATATTTCTCCTTGCGTTCACCAGCCACTGTTGCCCGTTATGCGTTCCGAACACCGCCAAGCTGCCGAAAAAGAACGTACCTCACCATACTGGGACGACGAAAACCACTCGCCGGCCTATAGTAGTGTATGGAATCTTCACTATCCCTCTGAAGGGCGGACACGGCAACTGCAGACGGTTCGTCACCCCCGACCATCGCAGGTAAGTTTAAATATTTGCAGAAACGCGCACTAGCGATTCCTAACACGCTTCTCTCCCTAAACCTCCAACTGACTCCAATCCATTTATATTCAGTGTAGTGCAATGAACAAACAAGTATTTGAATGCGTGTCATGTTAATTTTTCATCTTGTTAAATTCCGTAAACGAGTTACTGTAATAGTTTCTAAGAAAAATTAAAGATACGTTAATTACAACCAAATTATTGACATTATAGAAAAATTACTTTCATATTCATAATCAGCATTAACAAATTGTGCAAAAACAATAAAAATTAAGATAAAAACTTTGTCAAATTCTGTTGCAATGTGTTATTTTCTCAGTAACTGCTCCAAATTTTTTCTTCAATTTTTTCACGTTACGTACGTTAAGAACGGTAAGGAAGTGGTGCTGGTCCCATTTTTTGCACACGCTCTGCATTTCTAAGAAGTGGAAAAAAATCGAAATGGTAAATTTCCAGTGCTTCGTTTGAGGCGGTGTCAGTATATTGATTGATTGATTTTTTCGTGTTTCCGGGCGCGTCAACTACTGTGGTCATTAGTCCCGTTAGTGTAGTGCATGCATTTTTCGGGAGATGGCGGTGATCTTCCTCCGCTGGATGGCGAGATCCGGCGCCGACCTACCGTCGGCTAGTGGGGTTTCCCCCTAACCAAGACTCTCCCACCAGCTGGGCACCGCCCCAGCCGGGACAAGCTCTAAGCTCCCGACCGGTCTCCCGGATTATGTGGTAGTGTAGTGCATGTTAGTGCAAGTGTGTGTGTAAGGGGAGAGGATAGGACAAGGAAGAAGGACAGATCGCGCGCGGTCCGTGGCCCGTTTGGTAAGGTACTGCTCCGGCATTCACCTGGTGTTGATCGGAGAAACCACGGAAAACTACCGATCAGAGCAGCCGGCCGCTAGAATTCTCCTCCAGACAGCGACTGACTTCGACCTAGCTGAAAAGCTAGTGTCGAAAATCCTACCGCCATCAGAACTCAAACCTAGGACCTCCCGGTCAGAGGCGCTGCAGTGACATCAGTTGATGCACTGAGCTACCGCTCCCGGTCGCGGTGTCAGTATATAATAAGGCTCTCGCGACATATATCGTCACTATATAATAACGTTACTTGAAATTAACCGAATTTGGTTTTATTGAGTAAAAGATTACAAATGACAAAATTACAGAAACACAAAAAATTAACATTGCAAAAGTGCAATTTCCAGTCTAGTTTTTTGTTAAATGATATCTATTGTGAAAAATCACTTCCTTAAAAAAGGTCATGTGCATTTGTATAAAAATATGAGTGGTTTGGATTAATGAGAGCGTAAACTTCCGCGGCTGGGGCCAGTAGCTGCTTGGCTGTCCGGGAGTCGCCGCGTCGTCGTAGGCACAGGTGTCAACGTTTCGGTCGTTTTTTGATTGATTTTCTCGTGTTCCTAGGCGCGTCAATTGCTTTGGTCGTTGTTCCCGTTAGTGTAGTGCATTTTTTTCGCTGGAGATGACGGTCATCTTCCCCCGCTGGATGGCGAGATCCGGCGCCGACTTATCGTCGGCTAGTGGTGTTTGCCCCTAACCAGGACTCTCCCACCAGCCGGGACAAGCTCAAAGTTCCCGACCGGTCTCCCGTAGTGTAGTGCATGTTAGGGTAAATGTGTGTGTAAGGGGAGAGGATAGGAAAAGGAAGAGGAAGGAAAGATCGCGCGCGGTCCGTGGCCCGTTTGGTAGGGTACTGCTCCGGCATTCGCCTGGTATTGATCGGAGAAACCACGGAAAACTACCGATCAGAGCAGCCGGCCGCTAGAATTCTCCTCCAAACAACGACTGAATTCGACCTAGCTGAAAAGCTAGTGTCGAAAATCCCGCCGTCGTCAGGACTCGAACCTGGACCTCCCGGTCAGAGGCGCTGCAGTGAAATCAGTTGATGCACTGAGCTACCGCACCCGGTAGTTTTGGCCGTCATTTTGCGATCTTCCTCCCGGCAAAATGCGCGGAATGTTTTTTTCTCTTTGAGGTTTAGGCGACCTGCGTCGTGCGCTCTCCCGCCATAGTGAAAGTTTTCTGACTGTTTAGGGCCCAGGAGACCTTACGCCGCGCCGCCCGCGGATGCGAGGCGCCTCGACCTTGGTTGTGTGGGTTGCGTCTCTTGATGTTGCAGGCGCGGAAGCAGCATAGCGCGCAGTTGCTGTTTCAAGAAGAAAATGAAATTAAGGAAAGATAATATTGAAATATAGTAGAAGTATAAACTGATTGTAATTTAAGTACGATTTATTCAAGATTGCAGGTATTCTACTACGAGGTTGTTATATTTAAGGAGGTCTAAGGAAGCGTACGTCTGTTGATAGTTTTTTGCGGCCCCCTACATTCATTGCACCTCTAAGTTCTGCAGACTGTAACATCAGTCGAATCTAAGCTCCAGTAAAAATTCCACCTCTTGCTTCTGCTTTTGATAATTTGGGAAACATTTGTCTGTTGAGGCTCGAGCCACACTGTTGCTATCGAACGCTTTGATAAAATGTTAAATTAAGCCCAAGTTTAACATGAAATAGTGGTACCAGAATTTTCGCTCTACACACGGGGCTCATTTGTTACGTTCTGTGTACGTCGAACAAATTTTATTCTTTTGGCCACTCTTTTCTTGGGTAGATCATATGCCCTGCTGACCCAAAAGCAGAGGAAACAAGAAAATTTGTTGTATCCACCTTGAAGCCCCAGAAAAAATCTTACATTTTAAAATTACCGCAAATATCCCAATTGTATTTTTTTTTTATTAAAGCTATTTACATTTTGAATAAAAAGTTGTGGTACGATATTTGTAACCGACGCAAATATTGTGTACGTGTGAATAATTTATTATATGTATACGTATAAATAATTCTATTTACATTGTGTATGTATTCATTTTATCTGTATGTCAATGGATATATTTGATTAATTAACACCTTCTTTTGTTACAAATATGGAAAGAAAGATTTCTATAAAAATCATTCAAAAGTTCACCTTATGAAATTTTGCAACCGCTGGGATTCGGTCGCCCCCCAAAATTGCGCGCCCTAGATGCAGCCTAGTCAGCCTGTTCGGTGATCTGGCACCGTGTATTGGGTGTGCATATAACCAGCAGTCGAGTCCATGCTGTTGGCCCATCATCGTGCGTATGTGAGAGGTGGGTACCAGGTGAGCACCGTATCTGCACGCGCTCACACGTCACGGACGGGCATATGCATACATTCTTGCAGATAACGGAAAAAAGATTCACACCAGATAGTTTGGAAAATTATATTATAATCTCTTGCAATTGAAATTAAATTCAGTGTGTATCATTTAACATGTAACTCAAACTATTTTGTATCTATACAAAAAAGTTTGATTTACGCGTACTTTTCTGTGCAAATTTTTCTTTTAAGTGCATGTTTTCCTATTTTTTTAAAGCATATTTTCAAGATTTTTAGTGCATAGTCATTACTAGGGGGCGGATATTAATGAAATTCTTTTTTTTTCACTCTAGAACAATGCCATTTAGTATTTGTCATTCATTTTATGTTATGACAAAAGGAAATGACCCATTTTTATAAATCATTATTTTGCATTTTTTGCCGATTTCGACTAATAAGTCATTTTAATGCATTTTTTGCTGATTTCATTTTCAATGTCATGTTTTTAATGGAACTTGTTCTTAACGGAATTTCTCAGTAGCTTATTGTCTTTGTTCGCTCAGAAATTGTTTTGACAGCCGTTGTATGTATTTCTTGTGATGTATATTAGCGCCATTGCCTGTTCGACCGATTTCGGGTACCTAAAGACAGAGATTTCCTGGCAAAGATCAGTCCAAACCATAAGTTTGCAAGTTGAGTTCACAACAACGAATGGAAGAATCCTCGATTACATCAGTAACAGGTTGAGTTGTTCATCCGAACTGGTTTTGATAGAATTTTTTACTTCATTTTGCTTTGGTTTGGGGGCATTTTTAATCTATTTTATTGGTATTTTGGCGGTTTTAGGTCATTAAAATCCATCCACCCCCTAGCCATTACTAAGTTAGAGATCACAAAACAGGTCATTTTAGTTAAGAAACAATTAAAATTTTTAGATATTTGTCCAATTTTTTTTAGACATTCATATATTGCACATATTGAAAACCAAATAATTAATGAAAAAACAATTTAGATTGAAATTCTATTAAAATATTCTGTTAATTTTTGAAACACTTACATCTCTCGTTTCAAAAAGCACTTTTTCTCTTCTTCAGGAGTCTAATTTGAATATAAACAGAAATTAATATAAATTAAAGGAAAATATTTCTAACTTTTAAGATTGTAAATTTTTGATTGTAAAACAATTTGAAATATATTATAATAAATATACCAGGAACAAAAGAACTCACCTTAATAAATTGTCATTCTTTTTTGAAATATACTTTTAATTGTTTAAAATTACTGTATCTTACAAGGAAGCAAATTCTTAACAACTACTTTCATGGTGTTAGAGACCAAACTGAGCATAAGAATGGGGGAAGGGGCAAATTGGTAACAGAAGAATGTCAAGAGACATTAGATACTTGAATTTGAATAAGAAAGGAAAAACATTTCTTTCTAAGATCAAAATTTATGTATTTAGTCCCAAAATTTCTGTTTTATCTTTTATTTTAAGGAGCACATTATCACAAATACTGGAAATTTGACTACTGTCAACTCTTGTGTACATTGTGTCATTTAACTTTATAAGTAAATTCTCTGAAATCATTCTGGAATAAATCCTACTTTCATGGTCTATAATACATACTGGTAGAAGCCCTTCTTTCTACCAGCAAAATACGTAATTTTACAAATTATTAATTATGTTAGATTCATACCTCGTTTCGTTTGAATGACGCTCGTAATTATTTTCCGAATAATTTAGTTCTTGATTTGAGCGCCAGGAAATAATTACAACTATAACCCTGATGTTTCCTATGTAATTTTAATATTTCTCCTCCAAAATTATGTCGTGCTAGCCCAGTTAATTGGGTTCGAAGTTCATAATTGTTGCTACTTAATCTGCAACCAATTATTCAATCTGCCATCTATACAGAGTGGCAAGGAATCTGAAAACCGTATCAAAACATCTACTACTGGATTGCACTTAATGAATAGTGATCATCAGCTTTTTTTTAAAGTAACAAATTAGAATTTATTATAATGTGAAATATTATGATTCTGATAAAAGTTACACAAGAATTGTTACATCATTAATCAAAATGAAATTATCTTAAGTCATGACTTACTTTCGTCATGAAATACTTTCTATATCTTGTAATAATTATAAAACAACCTTGTTATATTCGCAGATCTTTGCACGCTCTTCACTTCTCCATTCGATGGCGCCCCATAGAATCTTCCTTCTTCATAAAGTCCTCCGCCTAATGTTCGCGATCAAGTTCAAGTTCTCCCAGCGATACTATTATTACCTGTCACTTCCCTTACTCGCGTCTCGGGTGGACACCTATGCATGTACTATTACTTTGTAGAATTCCTTTGTCTCTTCCCACAAGAAAGTTTTATCCTAATATAAGAAACGATAGACTTAATTATAATACAAGTTATTGCATTGGATTTGGTTGTCAATCAACAGTCTTTACTCGACCTGGTAAAATGTCAGGAGCCGACCCGCTCATTACCACGTTGCTAGAGAGAGTGTCACTGTTCTTCATAAAACCCAAAACATCAGAACTCTATATCATCCTCTTTTGTCTAACAAAAACAATACTATTTCTGCCTCCGCCCCGTCACTTCCACATCCTCTTCACCTAGCGAAACTGACCTTTAACGCTGGTTGTTTAATTGTCATATAGCGACCCCCTCGCGATTATCTATTGACATCCCTATATTCTACTTCATATAAATAACCTTTTCATAAACAAAAATGGTTCGTCATTTTGGTATATCACAATACATTTTCAAAATCAAATATGATATGTGATCAAGTTCAATTCTATGTTTGGTTAATGAATTTTGTTTGTTTGGAAAATACAATACACAACTGTCTAAAATAAAATCTGGACAAAAAAATCTAATAAAATCTTAAAGACAGTTTGAAGGTAGTGAAACAATTAAAATATTTTAACTTCATTTGCATCACACACTTCTAACCAGTAAATAGTCTAATAAACTATTGAACAAATTGAAATGATGCAACAATAAACATGACATTAATTGCATTGTTAGCACTTCATGTTCTCTGTTGAATGACATCTTTTGTTCTCGACAAAAATTCTGGTGATGCTGGAAATTGAATGAGTTACACTTGATTATTCACGTTATAGCCTCTGACAATGTCATTGAAATAATGATACATCGAAATTTTAACAAATTTGAAGCTCAGAAAAAAACAAAAGCTGTATGTCGGGGGGGGTCTCAACAACAGAGTGGAAAATTAATTTTCTAATGTTGACACCCAAATCTACATAGGAGCATAAAGGAGCAGAAGCATGGGTGCATAACCTGATTAATTATTTTCTTGGTATTGTATGGTATTGATAAAAATCGCAGAATGAAGAAAATGGAACAGATTAAGGCAGAATTAAGAACATCTTGAAGTTCTTGGCACACAAGATTATCATTTTACATTACAGTGTCATATGTTTGAATAATACACTGATTATAAGAATACTTAGCTTATTTAATAGCAGAGCTCAATATACATGTTTTTATGAAATAGTGTAGGCACTAAAGATAACAATGAGACTCATGGTTTTTCACATTCTCAAACATACACACGTCAAGTCTTGTTCAATTCTATATAAGAAAAAATATAACAGTATATATTAATAATTGATAAAACACTCATTCACAAACATCAGTGGCATAATAATAGTAGTAAAAGTAGCAGTAATGGTAGTAGTTGTAACAATAATCACAATAACAATAATAAAAATCACAATAATAATAATAATAATAATAATAATGATACTAATTATTATTATTATTATTATTAATATTCTCTACATATTCACACATGAACAAATAAAAATAGTACATAAAATTATAAAACAGTGTACAATCAAAGCTTAAAGCATTGAAAATTTTTGTGCTTTGCACCAACTTTATATTTGAAAGACACTGTAATTACTATGCAGCACTAAAGCCAGATGAAGGTGTTTGTAGATAAATGTATATTAACAGTATTGGTCAATAACCAACCATTTCTCCTGGACTTTTTCCACTTGTTTTGCAAGAATCGGATTACGAACTCTTATTTTAACTTCCAACTTGCCTCCAACTGCTTTGCGACCATCCATTAACTGAAATACATTAAAACATAAATGAAATTAAACATAAAAAACACTCCCAAATAAAGAACATTGTTAATTTAATCCATTGTTTTCAACAGCAAGAATTTAATGAAGATTAAGAACTGTGTGAAAAGTGTTCCAATATGTTTTCCGGCGGTTATGTATAATACATGTTAACAATATTCAATTGGATTGCAACAAGTTGCAAAGAGGTGTTGAAGCAAATTTTGGGCAATGTGAATTTCCAAAAGGCTACAGACACTGTGAATTGAATGATGTTTATAAATTATAAAATAACTTTGCACATCATTCTGATGAAATGAAATTTCTTAATGATAAAAAAAAAAGTGTAAATGATTGATGTTCTAAGGAGGTCATTCAATTATAATACGCACAAATTGCTCTGTGCTTAACTGGTTTACATTACACATGTGGTTAAGTAATTTTTTTTCCACACTCAACATTAACTACGCATCTGTATCCGTATCCATTTGTCCGTCCAAACACTACTAGCGCCTAAACCGTACGAAGGATTTTTTCAAAATAAAGAAATGCATGTCCATCTGACTCAAGTTGAAGCTCTGAAATTTTGAAAAACATTCTTTAAAATTTGGGGGTATTTTACATGAAGCGCCCTGGATATTTTCAAAATTTTCTCAAAAATCGCTCCAAATTTTTTCTTTAAATTTCTTGTAAGAATATAGTAAAATACACTTATAAAGGTGGCATAGGTCCAATTTTCACAGTTAACTCTGAATTTTTGAAAATTGAAAAAGTTTCTTTTTTTTTCAGCATCTTACCGCTACTATAATATTAAAGACAGAGATTTTTCCTTTAAATGAAATTTGTTGTCCATAAATAGTTCTTTCATTAAGGTCATGTAAACTTTTTTGAAAATTTTAGTAATTTTCGGCAATAGTTTGTGCAATATTTGCAATTTTAAAAAATTACAAAAACAAGATTTTCTCAAAAACAGCTTCAAACTTTTTCTTAAAATTTTTGATAATGTTAGTGCCAAACGAACCATATACGATGACATAAACGCCATACTGCTCTATTTTTTGTTTTTTCAAAAATTACAACAAACTTGTTGCTCACGTCCGTAATATTTAAATTAGTGGTGATTTCATTACGTTATTATATTTATGAGTACATGTGTTTCAAATAACATCAAATAAAGTTTCTTGAAATCTCAAAAGTTTTTTGTTAAAATGAGCTCCAAATTCCCCATTTTCAGAAAAGCTCAATCCCCATTTTCTCTCAAATGGCGCCAAATTTTTTCTTGAAACTTTTACAACGGATAGTGATAATAGCACTGTTGAATATGATGGAAAGTTCATTTTGGTGTATTCTTTAGTTTTTTCAACAATTACACAACTGTATTTTTTTTCTCAATATCTCTCACGCTGTTAATATGCACATTTCCATCGATTTGTATACAGTATTTATTTAGCAAGGTGATGTTCTCTAAATGACTTCAAATGAAGTTTTTCGAAAATTCAATAGATTCATGTGAAAAAGAGCTTAAAATTTTTTTCATTTACAGTAACGCTTAAATGCCATTTTCTTAAAGACGGCTCCAAATTTTTTAATGAACATTGCTATTTAGGACAAGGTTTAACTCTTCTTTAATATTCTTAAAATAATATTTCAGTTCTACTAATTAGAAACCAAAAAGTTGAGAAAATTTAAAAAATAATGGACTTTGTGCGGCGATAGATGGCAGCAGGCAAGAAGGAAAGGCAAGACTGTACAAAACAATCCTCACCAAGGAAATTAGAAAACTTTTCTATGAGAAAGTCTGTGCCATTCTGTAGCACCTCTAGTTTGTATTGTCACAATTTCAGTCAAAATTAAATCGTAATTAGCCAACTGGGTGTTTAGAAAGCCCTGCTGCCATCCTGTATGAAATGGCATCAAAGGGATATCATATATTGTATGATTGTTGATGGATAGGTCAAGTGTTTCTGGATGATGCGCCCTGCAAATAATAGATGTATTTGCACGTAAATCCTGGGAAAGGCTACTCAATTAATCATCGTTACTGAGGCAAGGTCCTTATCCTAACCAGCAGAGAACCCCTGTATACAAATCAATTCTCCATTCCAGCAAGTATCTGGGAACCAGCAGGATGGGACACAGCAACAAACCTTACAAATTTTCTCAAGTCTTCTCCTTGATGCATTTAACTGAAGCTTCACACTTTGGCTCTTAATCATTTATTTGCCTAGCAGTGTTTCAACTTTTTTTGCTGCTTCTTCCTCTTCTTTAGGTCTTAAATGCTTGTTTCTTTTGGTTTACTGTCTTTTTCAATTCAATATCCTTTGAGGTCATCCATTAATTTTTCTTGAACAGTTTATAACTTTCACTTTCTTTCTTTCTTTGCTTTGAATGATGCTTTTTTTTTTTTTGAAGTAGACTTCAAAATTGCTCAATATTTTTTTATTTTTCTGCCTTATGCTTTTTTTCAGTTTTCTTTCAAATAGTGTCCTGAAGCTTCCATTTTATAAAATGAATAATAAATTAAATTTAAAAAATAGAAAGAAACTGGATGAAATTACTAAATAGTCACAAGTCAAAAACTATTTTAACTGTCTACTGTTTAATGATATCGTTCGACAGGCAATTTATTACACATGAAACAAACTACTGGTTTAACAGATTTTGTTCTCAAAACAAGGGCATGATCAATGAAATCTAAAGACGTTCCTAGTTCCATAATAACAATTAAGGAAACAAGTTACAAATTAATGAAAATAAACTTACATCAAATGCATCATGAATAATGCATTTAGTTTCCAGAGGCATTAATTTCACTGATGCAGTTCCAATAAGAGAATCTCCACGGAAGAAACCTCTGTAAAATAAATCATTACAAAAATTTACTCAAGCACAATGAGCATAAATTTAAATACACAAATGTGGCACATCACCAAACCTCCAGCAAGAAACTTGAGAACCTCTAGCAAGAAAAATTCCCCAGAAACCCATGCAACTAAGACAAGTGGGAAAGAAAAGTGCAGTCAGACCACTCAGTACAATGCCAAAAACTGATTACCTTGACTCTTCTGCTTTCCTTTCCCTCTTTGTCCCCGACAAACAAAGGAAGCAACACAGTCTGTGCCAAACTGACCTGCAAGTAGAGTGTGTTAGCTTCCATACACCATCATGCAGCACATACCTCCTCTTCCCAAAGTCATAAATTCAAAGCACATGGTCATTTGCAAAGCCTGCAGTGTTGTAACATCACTGCATAATTTATAAGATAAGCAAACTTAGAATAACAAACACAAAGAAGTTGTGCAGGACTTAAACAAAAACAATAGACAATTGCAATATTCAATGATGCTTTATCACAGGTCCATGGTAAACAGGGTAGGTTGTGCATAGTACCATAAATTTTAGAACTTATTCTCAAGAAGTCTGGAACTAATTATAATTTAAAAAATTAAAATTAGCAAGGATACATTTTAATTAGTTATTAGGAACAACAATTATACAAACCAGTAAAAAATCTTGTAAGATTTCACTGCATTAGTTCTTTTTTCAATGATCTTTATGAAATACACTAAAATCAAAAATAACTGACATAATCAGGGACTGATAACTCATAACACATTATCTGATAATTATTGTTCATTTTGTAACAATGCAAAGCATACATTCTGCTTCATAACAGACACACAAAAACATTACAATAGATAATTCCCACAAATTGCAAATAAATTAGCATTGATAGTCAATCTCTGTACTTCCTATTTCAAAATAAATTTTAACTGTAAGTGCCTCCTCAGTCTTTAAAAGTGCAAGCATTTAAACATGGTTTAAGCATTTAAATATAGTTTGTATTTTCTAAAATTGGCTTAAGCAAGTGCTATTGCAATTTCCAAGTGTTTCAACTTGTTTGGTTTCTTTCTCTTTGCAATCGCAAAATTCCTAAGCATTTTAGAGTGCACAATCCACAATTCAATGTGCAATGGGTGCTCTAAATTTATGGCTTTGGCACTGCCTTGCAACAACAGTTGGAGAATCTGAATTTTAACATGAAAAAAATGCAGTCAAGAAAGACAGGGTGGCCAGCGATCTGGGTTTTTGGAATTCAAGGTTTTTCCTGGTTTTCTAGGTCTGAGAATATAAATTTTCCAGGTTCTTTTTTGCACATTACAACACATTTCTACCTTCTACCACTTACGCACTAATCAGAAAGTTATGTAATATTGCAGGAAAAGCAACAAATTTTCGGTTGAAAAACTCTTATTGCCGGGCCCTAGAAACGAAAAAGTGGATAAATCCAGTTGCAAAATTTAGGGAAAAAAATCTTCTATCACGTGGTGTAGAATCCACGTTTTGTGGGTCCTTGATACCGAAAACACTGTTGACAGCAAAACGTCCATCCGTCTGTCCGTCCAGTGAACAACGCTAGCGGCTAAACCTTTTAGCCGATATTCTTCAAAATTTATACTCCTTAATCGATCTGGCGATTATATTGAATGACCCTAATATTTGAAATCAATATTTTAATTTTGGGGGGTACTTTACATGAACCCACTGGGACATTTTCAAAATTTTCAAGAAAATGGCTCCAACGTTTTTGATTAAATTTTATTTTTGGATAGTGTGGAGGCCGTTTATGAGAATGGTGTAGATCTCATATTCATTAAAAAACATGATTTTTTCGAAAATTGCAAAAATCATCATATTTTTGGTGTCTTCCTACAATTACAATTATGATAAGAGATTTCCTTTACTGAAATCTGTTCCCAAAAGTTAGATTTTGAAATCAAGTGATGCACAATCTTTCGGAAACTTCAGTAGTTCTCGTGTAATTTTGTGTAAATATAGGCAATTTTTAATTTTTTTAAACAATTTTTTCACAAAAAACGGAATAAACAATTTTGAATCAGCGTATAGAACAGATAGCGTATAGAACATTCAAGAGTGCAGGTGTCATGTTCATTGAAAATTCTGATTTTTAAAAATTGGAAAAATTCTAAATTTTTTCGTCGTTTCCCTACACTTACAATTATGAAGATTTTGACTTTGTCGCGATTAAGAAGGAACTTCTTAAGAAGAGAGAGTTATGTAATGCTGCACAAAAAATGGTGAATTTTCGACAGAAAAACTTTTCATAGAGCTGGAAACGATAATGTGTTTAAATCCAGTTGCTCGATACAGAAAAAATCCTCTAACACATGGTGTAGCCAGAATCCATATTTTATGGGTCTTTGATACCAAAAAATCGATTGACGGCAAAATATCTGTCTGTGAAAAACGCAAGCAGCTAAACCGTTCATCCGATTTTCTCCAAAGTTGCAGATATTCTTCTGGCTGAAGTCGCAGCCCCTTGAATTTGAAACCGATGTTTTAATTTTGGAGGATTTTTTAAATTAAGCTCCTCGGACATTTTCAAAATTTTAAAAAAGTAGCGCCATCAATTTTGATTAAATTTTGTTGTTGAAGTCTAAAAGGCGTTTAAGGGAATGGCGCAGGTTTCATGCTGGTTGAAAACTTATTTTTTGAAAATTGAAAATTTTCAAAATGTTTTCAGCGTTTTCCTACTACTACAATTATGAAGATACAATTTTTTCTTAATGAAATGTGTTCATCAAAAACAGATCTTCAAATAAGGTCATGTTGAATTTTTTGAAAATATGAGTATTTTTTTAGTAAATGGGTGTCAAACAATCGGCCGCTCTGTAAATCCTGCGTCTCGTGATAGTAATTTTAGAAACGTTTTGAGGCAGTTGGATGCTACGTAACTTAGAATGTGTATCTTATTTTATATTTATTCGTTCGTGTGTTTTACAAGACAACTTTTCTTATACGTTCACAAATTAATCTTTTAGAAATTATTTACAACCTATTCGAAATAAATATGAAATAAAGATTGCTAGACTTCAGTCGCCAATTTATGCAATTGGGTGATATGTAAGTTACAATTTGTATATTATTTCATATTTCATTTTATGAATATTATTATCATTATCATCATCATTATTATTATTACATTATCATTATTATTATTATTATTATTATTATTATCATTATTATTATTATTATTATTATTATTAAATATTCCATTTGTGTTATTCCATTTTAAATTGTGTCCTTTGTGTTAAATGTGAAAACGAATAGATGAGCGGCCATTGAAAATATTTATTTTCCATATGCAATGGCGAGAAAGTACGTGCTGTTTTAGCACCACTACTTTTCTTGGTGAAATGTGTTCATCAAAAACATCTTTATATAATGTCATTTTCTATTTTTCGAAAATTTGAATATTTTTTGCGAAACATTCCGTCAAATATTGACATTTTTTAAACAATTTTTCTTAAAAAGTCGGCAAAATTATTTTTGATTAAATTTTGACTTTAAATAGCATAAAGGGCGCTTAAGAGAATGGTGCAGGTCTCATGTTGGTTAATATGCTAGCTTTTTGGAAAAATGTAAAAATTAAAATTTTTTCTGGGTCTTCTAATAACTTCAATTGTAAAGATACAATTTTTTTCTTAATGAAATGTGTTCATCAAAAACAGATCTTCAACTAAGGTCATGATGAATTTTTCGAAAATATGAGTGCTTTTTGTGTTATTTGACATCAAACATAGTCACGCGTTTCCTGGGCTTCATAAACATAATTTGAGATGTTTTTGGAAGCTATTGCTATTCTTATAAAAGAAAGTAGATTGATGGAAGGTCATAAAATTAACTTTGAACAAACAAATTACTTCTTTACTTCCAGAAATTTTGATCGCTAATTATGGTATGTTTCATTTGTAAAAGTTTGAAATGACTAACTGTTCCTGGCTATCAAAATAAACGCTGGCATGCATCACAGGCGCTTCGTTTGAAATTGTTGGGTTTGGATAATATTAGCATTACTTCTAATACTTTACATGAAAGAAAAATTGAAAAAATTGAGTACCATAAATTCGTACCAACATTTACTTTAATTTCATATTACTACCTGCGCTGCCTTGAAGAACAATGCAGCGAAGGAAATAGGTTCTACTCGATCACATTTTTCATGCTCGCATTCATTTTCTTCGTGCTCCCTGTCAATTCGGGCATTGTCACTCTTAATCTCCACACAGACTATAAGCAAAGATAGCTTTGACTGTGCTCTTCCACAAAAGAAGTTAAAATTCCCTTTGAATATCATGGACGTGATAACATGGTCATTTCGATTGGAAAAATAGTAATGCGGTGCCGCCCATATCATCAAAAAGACGGCGCGACAGTAACCGAAATTCAGCAATTGAGTTCCCAGCGAGACATTTGCTCCGCAAATATCTCGTCCATGCACGTGTAACTCACAGGCAACTGTAGAGGTGCAAGGAACTCCACCCATGTTACACCTACACAAGGGGCAGTGTTTGAAGTTGTGTTATGCACGAGTCAAGAACTTTGCGATCCTCAAGCAAACACGTGACACTTCTCATACATACTTTGATTTTAACACTTGCTGTTATCATGTACTGAGTTGAATTCTGCACTTTACTGAATACACTGCTCTATATGAATTTGTGCTAAATGTTAGGGAAAAAAATCTGAAAATAACGATAAATCCCGGTTTTCAAATCAAATTCCCGTTTCTTTCCCCGTTTTTTTTCCAGGCTTTTTCCAATTCAGGTTTTTTTCCTGGTTTTCAAGGATTCCAGGTTCGCTGGCCACCCTAAAAGATATGAACCTTCTTACCCAAGCAGCAAAGTGCAGATACTAAGATCTGATTCACACGTTTCCTTTTTACAAAAGATTCCAGAGAATTGCTTCTGGAGATCTAAAACCTTACTGCACATGCACATGTTCATTCCAAAATCGTTTATAAGAGGAAGCATGTATTAATAGATAGATTGATTTTTTGATTATTGATTCCAGATACATCAACTGCTAAGGTCATTAGTCCCATGTAGTGCTTGTTTTATCGTGTGAGGTGGCGTTGCCTCACTAGACGGTGATATCAGTTGATGCCCTGAGCTACCTCTCCCGGTAGGAAGCATGTAAACTGGGTCTAAGAGATACTCATTTTTTTTTAAACGTGTAAGTTTTAATTAGTAGACTCTTGCAAGTGCTTTATCAACATAACAGAACAACAGCTTTCATGAATACAGAATAAAACTTTTTCTCAGATAAAGAATAGAATTGTTCAGAATAACAGAACTATGTTTTTTTTATATCTATCTCAGAATTCTAATTACTTTATTAACTGACAAGTACTACAGAAAACTACCTGTGATAAATGGAGATAAACATTTCAAAACATGTATAATTTGACATTATATTGAGATATTCTAAATATACATCAGATGTTTAGAAAAATGTCTATTTACAGTTTTCATGATGGTTGTGACCAAAAAATGTAATATTTACTGTTTTTATGTTCAATCTTTGCAGGACAGTTCTCGTAGCTACACAGGGCACTGTCTATGAATATGTTACATTTTCCTCTCTTGTTCTGGAACTTGAGATGAGTTCAATTGCTAATTTGCAGCAGCATTTTTATATAATTTCATTAGAACTGACATTCATGTTCAATGCCTCATCAATACCTCAAATAGGTTTTAAAGCCTAAAAATTCATTGAATTATAAATATTAACAACACACATTTTAAGATCTATTCAAAAAAGAAATAGGAATAGAGCAACATGAGCATGAAATAATTTTTCTCAATTAAGTTTACAAATTCAGCCTGATGAATTAAATTTCAGAAAAATATGATGGCTAAGTTAACTGACAGTATTTATACAACGTACAAATAAATGAATTCCCACTAATAAAGGTTTTAATTACTTTAAAGCACTTTTCAACCATTCACTAGTTCGTAGATGCTTAGTCTGAAAAAAATGGACCGCAAATGAATAGTGAGATTACATTCTATTATTTATGGTTTGCTCAAGAGGTGTTAAGATGTGGGTTGGGCAACTGCACTGAGATTCCACTGCACCTGACTTGGAAATCTCGCTCTTAAGACCTGGCATGCAACATCATCTCTCATAAGCTTACCCTCTAGACCAGACCTCCAACTTCACAGCTTGTCTTTTAAACACTCGCTGGCAGGCTCGAGCATTTCGTTGTATTGATAATAGAAATGTCTGATTATATTGAGGATTATTTGTATCCTTTATGAGACCAGTCCTATCTTTCACTGGAGCTTCCTAGAAAAACAAAACAAACTTTAGAAATTGATATATTCTTGAATGAATAATTTTGATAGACCTCCGAGAAGTGATCAATGCTTCACGAAGTTCAATGCTGGTATTCCAAAATTTTTTAAATTTCTGATATAAACTAGTGGTGCTACAACAGCAGGAACTTTCTCGCAATATTGTCACCATTTGAAATATTCTTAAACAAAGCAAAGGGGGGGGATTTAATTCATGGAAAC
Organism: Teleogryllus occipitalis; assembly: GCA_011170035.1. NCBI lineage: Eukaryota > Metazoa > Arthropoda > Insecta > Orthoptera > Gryllidae > Teleogryllus > Teleogryllus occipitalis. Next base: position 257,826 of record BLKR01000270.1, on the reverse strand, counting down.
GGCTCTCTGTCATTGAATTCAATGTTTTCACGTACACATATGTACCAACGATGCACAATGCAAATTTTAGCTGAAAATAAAATTATTAGTTTATATTAACACAAACGAAAGGCAGCCATCATTAGCTTCTGCTATCAGTGGGGTGTTACAATGGGTTGCAATAAGCATCAATGACCACAAATTGTTATGGGATACGCACTTTGCTAATTAGCATTCTTGATACCACTAGCCAGTAAACAAAAATGGGTATAAAAATATAATATTTTTATATTCACCAAAATTATTTGGTTTTTACATGCATTACTCTTCATTCCCTCATCTTATTATCCAAAGCAAAAACATTAATTGTTTTCACATTTAACATAATTAAAGGACACAATTTAAAAATAGGTTTTGAATAATTGCTAAATGATTAATTTATAAACATAAGCTCGAATGTAAGAAACAAACAAAGAAATATAAAATTATATACAAATATTAACTTATGTAGCATCCAATCACCTGGATTAGCTCTATTACGTTCATGAAGCGCATAAACTCAGAGTGAGTGAAGTTTGTAGCCAAATTGCACAAAAAATACTCATATTTATACTCATAACGATAATAATGTTGAATTACCAGTTCAAAGTCCTTCCACCTTGAACAATGTTTACATCTCAATCACTGATAACTATAAAAAAAATTGAGAGTTTAGATATAGATAAAGGTCCTGGTATGGATGGTATTCCTTCCTCTCTACTGAAAAACTGTAAATTTATTATGTCACAAATACTACAAATTTTATTTGAGAAATCGTTGAAAGAAGGAATTCTTCCAATGCAACGGAAAACTTCATTTATAATTCCTATTCATAAGTCAAGTGACAAACTGATATTCAAATTATAGACCAATTTCTATAACCAGCTCAATTCCAAAATTATTAGAATCAATTATTTCCGATAAAATAAAAAATATTATTGTACCTTTCTTATCTGATAGGCGATTTGGATTAATACACGGCAGATCAATAGAGACTAATAGTCTACTATACTGATTTTATTTATAATTCCTTCAGTGAGAAATGCCAAGTGGACGCATATACACTGATTTCAATAAAGCTTTTGATTCTGTCAACCATCATCTACTTATGAAACTGAAATGTTTCGGTATTACAGGCTCCCTTTTGCAATGGTTTACTTCTTGATGAATAGGACACAGTTTGTGAGATACAAAAAAAGTAGAATCAAATGAAATAATGTTGTTGTTCCCCCCCCCCCTCCAGGAGTTCCTCAAGGGTCTCATCTAGGTCCCTTGCTCTTTATCATCTATATTGATGATATTAAGTACATTCTGAAAGATGTTGAATATCTATAATTTACTGATGACTGCAAAATTTTCAAGAAAATCGAAAAACCAGATGGCTGTCTATGTCTCCAAGCAGCGTTGCACAACTTTTCGAAACGGTGCATCGGCAATCAACTTGAATTACATACCTTTAAATGTAAATATATAACATAATTGGAGGAGTTTTTAATCCCTAAAGTATTTTCTATAAGAGACTTGGGTGTTATATTTAATTCTTAACTGACATTTAAGTGGCATGTTGACATGATTATTCATAAAGCCCACCAAATATTAGGATTTGTGAAGAGAACTTGCTTGGGCTTCAACTCAACAATAGTTTTGAAATCGCTGTATCTGTCACTGGTTAGACCAATCTTGATGTTTGCCTCAACTGTGTGGTTGGTCTCCACACATTAGCATTGAAGGTACAGGGATTGAGACAATACAACACAAGTTTTTCAGAATCATAACGTTGAAAATACGTTTGCCAGATCCATTTGTTAATCACGATTACAGTTTAATTGCGAACCAACTGAATATACCATCTCTCAGATCCCTGAGAAACTTCAGAGATTCAATTTTCCTTATTAAATTGGTTACAAACAATCTGGATTGTCCATTACTCCTGAAAGATGTTAACTTTAAAGTTCCCCCTGTCAACACAAGAAGATCAGGCATGTTTGAGACAAAACATTATTAATTTTCTTATTTGGCTAACAGTCCAATGCCAAGAATGAGCAATTTATGTAATCAGCTGACAATGGATATATTTCAAGAACCCTAAACTAGAATAGAAAATTCGTTGAAAGATATATTTCTGAAATGTGAATGAGATTTTTATTTGGTTTTTAAATTTTGTTGTTGAAATTAGTAACTATTACAGTAATGTAAAGAACCATTATGATTTGATGAGATTGTAAATTATTATTGTACATGTTTCTGCACTAGTCAATGTACCTTTATATATTGTATACAAGGACTGCATGTCTGTTTATTCAATAAATAAATAAATATTTTTAAAAAATTCGACATGACCTTACTTGAAGATCTTTTTGATTAATGTATTTCATTCACAAAAAAATTGTATCTTTACAATTGAAGTTGTAGGAAGACAATTTTCTTTTGTAATTTTCGAAAAATTAGGGATATTAACAAACATGAAATCTGCACCTTTCTCTTAATGAGTCCTGTACGCTACGTAAGATCTAAATTTAATCAAAAAATTTTGTGCTGTTTTAAGAAAAAGTGGTTTAAACAATATAAAAATTGCCTATGTTTCACACTAAATATTCATGTTTTTGAAAAATCGAACATAACATTATTTTTAGTTTTGTTTTTCAAGAACACATTTTATTAAGAAAAAATGTTTATCTTCATAATTGTAGTGGTAGGAGAACGCCTAAAACATATTGATTTTCAATTTTCGACATAAGTTTTTCTATGAACACGAGACCTACACCATCTCTGAAATATCCTTCACACAATCCAACAACAAAATTTAATCAAAATGATGGGGCAGTTTTTGGGAGGCAAAAAAAAAAAAAAAAAAAAAAAAAAAAAAAAAAAAAAGTTTACTTGAAATTAAAAATTGCCTATATTTCACGCACAATTACGCAAAAATTTCAAAATCTATCTTTAAGAAAAATTCCATTAAGGGGGGAAAAAAGCTCAACCTTCAGAATACTAGTTGTAGGAAGACGCCGAAAAAATTTTGAATTTTTACAATTTTTCGAAAATTCTCAGTTCTCAACAAAAATGAGACCTGCACTTCACTCTCTTAAACGCACAACACTCTCTTAAACGACCTTCACACTACCCAACAAAATTTAATAACAAACGATGGAGTCATTTTGAAAATGTCCTAAGGACTTCCTGTAAAGTACTCCCCAAAATTAAAGTATGTTTCAAATTCATGGGAGGTCGCGACATCAACCAGAGGGGAATGTCAATTATGGAGAAAATCGGCGGAACGGTTTAGCTGGGAGCATTGTTCACAGACAGATGGACAATAGTTCTGCCATCAATCGATTTTTTGGTAACAAGCACCCACAAATCATGGATTATAGCTACAGAACGTGTTAGATGATTTTTTTCTAAATTTAGCAACTGGATTTATCCTCCTTTTCGTAACAGGCCCTTAAAATAGGAGTTTTTCTGCCGAAAATTCGCCGCTTTTCCCGCAATATTTACATAACTTTCTCTCCTTAAGAAGAAAGTAAAATAATTAGGTCCTCCATTAGAACATATTTTCTCATTTTAATCACGATTAAAACTGTTGCCATTTTTATCGTACTCTTCAGCTATCCCTTGAAAAAAATTTAACCAAAGGGTGACAGTTTCTGAAAAAATATGCACTTTTAATTTTTGAAAATTTAAAAGTTTTAAAGAAACAAAATTAAAATTAGTCTTTAATATGTTAAACCTCATCGCTGTAATAAAACTTGATGCAAAAATGAAGTTTCATAGTGATCTAACATTTCAATAGTGGTCTAACTCCAATTTCTGTTTTCGCAGAAAACTCCTATTTCAAGGGCCTGTTACGAAAAGGAGGATAAATCCAGTGGGTAAATTTAGAAAAAAATGGAGTTAATTGCACTTTTTACATTTAGAGTACAATCAATTACTATTTATTTTTATGTAGTATAGAGAAAGTTATGTAATGCTGGGGAAAATCGATTTCGAGATTTCAACGGAAATACATGTTTTGTGGTCCCCTGATACTGAAAAAGTGTTTTTTTTTCAAAACATCTGTTTGTCCATCTGTGAACACTACTAGCACCTAAACCACAAGTACGATGCTTTCCAAATTGAATCCCAAGTTGATCTGGTTCTAGTTGAAGCTTTGAAACTTTGAGAAACATTCCTCAAAATTTGGGGGTACTTTAGATGAAGCCCTCCGGACATTTTCAAAATCTTCCCAAAAACGGCTCCAAAGTTTTTCTTTAAATTTCTTGTAAGAATAGAGTAAAATTCATTTATAAAGGTGGCCGTAGGTCCGATTTTCACTGTTAACTCTGGATTTTCGAAAATTGCAAGTTTGATTATGTTCGTTCGTTCGTTCGTTCGTTCGTTCGTTCCTAGACTTCTACACCCCACAGTCTTTTGGCATCATTCTAGGACGCCATTCTCACTCGCTCCTCGAGTCTTAACTTCTTTATTTGGGCCGTGAAGGCCTCCACTATTTCCCACTCCTCCCTAGATGCCAGCATTCCCCTTAACAATGTTCTCAGGCTGCAGTTGCTGCGTTCTCTGCTACTGGGGAGCAGTGAGGTGAGGGCACGCTGGGTCTTCAGTCCGGTGGAAGTGAAAGAGATACCCTCGGAAACAGCAGTGTCCAGTCAACAGCTGCGTGAGATGGATGTCCACCTCGCCCAACCTTCGCCCTTCCCATACTTCTATATTTGGGATGAGTCGATGCATCCATCTCCCTTTTTGCAAGCTGTCACATTAGCCTCTGAAACTAAATCGTGGACTTGCGTCTTTCTTCTGCGCAGCCTGTGAGGTCATTTCCTTTGTTCTGTCTGTGGCATTGGTAGAGCCTGTGTTGTTCTGCCACTAGGAGCTTGATTGGAGGGAAGCCTGTAACTAATACACACACTGCATCATACGAGACAGAGTGGTAACCGCAAGCCACCCTCAGTGCACTTCTCTTGTATACCGAGACTATCTTCTGTCTGCTCAACGCCGAATTTATTGCTGCTGTCCATACTGGATCAGTATATAGCAGGATCAAAGTGGTACCATTTGACAGCAGACGTCTCAGATAATTTTCAGCTTCATATTTAGCCATAATTTAAATAAATCTTGGGAAAAATATTGTTTTTTGGGATCAGTCATAAAATTTGCTATTTATATTTATTTGTGAAACAGTTTTAAAGTAGCTTTTTTGAAACAATTACTGATGTCCCTAAACACATTCTTAGTTTCCTTGTGTGTTTAATCCACCTGAACACATAAATGATGAAGTATGTACATCAATGTTTCATTATTATTTGTTTGCAATTAAGTTTGTGTCAGTATATTTCATTGTATTGTGAATTATGATATAGTTTACACATTTACTTTACTAAATAAATATTTTAATGTTAAATTTTAATATTTTATTGCTAGATACAAGCTGTTTTAGAATATTCATCTATATATTTAAAAAAATAAGGTATTCTGCCATGGCTTCGTTTAGAGCTTCTACTGAACCGATTGTAGTATTTTTTCCTTTAAATGAAAGAATGTGATCCCTAGATGTGTTATCAGATATTGTTTGTGTTGATTCACTAACATTTACAGTGTAAATTAATTAATTAATTAAATCATTCTTTAATAGTACGCTTGTCAATAGTCAATTGTTTTCTTCCAAAAGGTGGCTGTTTCAATGTCGATATATGAGTCGATAGATGTGAGACCACGCTGCTTCATTGTGGTGCTGCTTGATGTTTTGTTTTGTTTGTTGAGATTTGTTTACAATTCGTCAAGGTTTTGTTTCAGTGTAATAATTGCATCGTGATGTTGACAGTTTGTATGTATTTGCTTTTCTGGAGTATTTTGTAGAGAACATTCGGACAGTGGGTTTTGTTTGGTTGTACTGAAGTAGAGAAGTTGTTCACAGGTTATGTCGAATTCCGAATTGTTGCCCACGCACCCCAAAAGACGCAAACGTACATTAACTGGATGCAGGGAAAGAGAAAGTCAGCGTAGGTGTGATAGTGAGGTCATTTCGTTTTCTGTTGGGTCATTGTCTATGAAATGTCAGTTTTGTTCTGCTTTGTACTTCCCATGTGAGAGAAATTCTGCAAACCAGTTTTCTCTGTGTTGCTTAAATGGGGAAAATAAGTTTACCTTCGAGCAATATGCCAGAAGAAATCAAACAGTTGTTTATGGGAGATAATGACACATCAAAAAAGTTTAGAAATAATATACGTCAGTATAATCGTGCTCTTTCTTTTGTGCCGTTTGGTGCCGATATTGCATTGCCCCCTGCTCACTTTGAAGATCCAAACAATGACATATTGTGAACATTAGTCTGGGCACAGTATTTTACATTTATCTCAGATCTCACCGTCAAATTTTGACGGATTCTCGCTAGTTATATATAATGTAATGTAATGAACCAACAATATATAACTTCTTTTACTCAACAACAAAACAGGCATAATTGATGTATGTATATCTACTGTAATAACAATCAGACTGCAAAATTTAAAGGCTTTTTGTATAATTTATTGTGAAATTTAATTATCACTAAATGCGCAATTTTTATGCAATTATTTCCATTTTTACGGTGTCTGGTTGTCTAGGTAAATATACAGATCTGTTGTTGGATCAAAAATAAATAATGAATATTCTATTAATAGCAAGTACTATGCATAACCCAATCCTATACCCATCAACGATCAGTAACTTGTAACACCAATAAGGAATGCATAAGGCAATGGATAAGGCAACACGGACAGCTGACACCTTCAACCAGTATAGCTCTGTATGCCGACTCGGAAGGCCGGCACCTTCCATCAGTTTCATACAGATACATCATAACGGCATGCTGGTTTCTCCAACCTGTATTGCTCACTTACGCCGAGAAGATAGCCACCTCTTCCAACAAGGTTGCTTGGGCTCGCAGCTCCTATCCATGCACTTCTGACAAGGTGAATTTAGAGGGGTGCAACAAGGCTCTTCACGATGCAGCTTTTCGTTCCAACAATCTCCGTCACGAAACACGAACAGTGATCCTGGTTGGGCCTATATTATCTTGCTTTCCCTTGTTACAGTATAATGGATCATGTATACTGCAACTGTTCTTTTTTCTCTGTGAAATTACTATATTACTAAACCATCCAACTCTCCGTCCCCTTCTTTCTTTCTTTATTTCTTTCTCTCTCTCTCTCTTCAATTTCTTCCTCTTTCATTTCTTCAGGTATTTTAAAATTCCAGGCCGGGCATCTCCGTATCGTTGACTTCGGACAACCTTGGATTCTGTTCCTCGTGCTTGTTGGTGTGTCCTCGTCTGGAGGCATTTCTGCCTTAGATATGCAATTGGGCTAGGGATCCATAAGTGCCAGGCACAGACTTCTGAAGGGCGGGGGCTAAAGGCCACTGGGGGGGTCAAAGGTCACGGGGAGGGAGCATGTCCGGCGCAAAGGCCGCCAGGAACAAGAGGCACCGGGGGCAGAAGGCACTGGGGGGCGGGGACAAGTGAGATGAGGCACTGGCCGAGATGGCAAATGCGCCGACAGCCCGACTTCGCGACAAAGCGAGAACACCCTACACGCCCGTCACTCTCCGTTGTCAGAACAGAGGTTATTACGTCGGCGGGACAATAGACATGCAAGCGACCCTGGCGGCAACAGCGCGCGGCCGAGGTCCGTGAGACAGGTCTCTGCAGCTGTCTGGTCGCAACAGAACTGGCGATAGCGGTCTACTCGCTGTTACTGCGTCTGGGGTTGCCCGTGTCGCAGCAACCGCGCCAGCGCTGCGAGATGCAGTTGACAACCACGCGGCGACGCTGCCCGCTCACTTCTCACATGATCGCGTGGCGTTGGCAACTCGGCCACTTGGCAGGTTCCGAGTTGGAGGAGAAGCAATGGTGGTGGGGTTTACACTAACTAATGGGTATCGCGAAGATGCGCGAAGTACCTATTAATAAACACCATACTCCCCGCTTTATGCAAGTAACGGAAACGATGTATTGCGATTGATCGGCCTAGTTTTCAAATAACGCGCACTTTCTATTTTTAACAATGTTCATTATGTCTTTGAAAACGGCGCTTATACCGGCGTACAGTACATAAACTATGCCATGAACGCATCGTTAATAATAAAATGATTGTCACTAAGGATAACACACACTAATCTCTTAAAACTAAATACATAACTTTAAGTAACAAGAGCCAACAATGGTTTCAAATGTTTGGTACGGCTCTTGAGGGTGTTGCAGCATAAATCAACTGTATATTCGATATATTCCAATAGAAAACGTTCCTAATACACATATGTTCACTGACACAACCTGCACCAATTAAACCTTTAAATATAAAAGTACGACACTGAATACCGCAATTATCACAAATTTTGTCCGATTGGCACAGAGACGTTCAACCGTGTGTTTTACGAGGGTAGGTGGAAATGTTCAAAAGACACCGGGCAGCTCGTACGGCCCAGCATGTAAGATTTTTACTCACTAAAACAAACCTCCCATCTCCTCCATCCTCTCCGCGGAACCATCTAAAGGCATTACATCGCAGAGAGTGGAACAGTGATCCAGTCACATGACGTATTTAATATATCCTGATGTTAGTCGAGTGGGATCAGGATTCCTCCCTCCTTTCCTTTTCCAGGCGACTCAATTCCTGTAATATTTCTTGTGCAAATTCACACCCCGTTTTCCAACTGCTCTCAGAAGCAAGCATATTAGCTACTAGGTTTTCTGAATTCATTTCCTCTACCCCCAAGCCTCTCAACAGTAACTCGTCGTAGAGGACAGAAACATGTGATTTGGAAATACACGTGATCGGCGTCCTCGACTCAGGACAGAACCAAGTACCAACCAGTTTGAACCTGTGAAAGTAATCTCTGAAGCATTTATGTCACATCAGAAGTTGGTGCGAAAATTTACTCCTCCATACTTTCGATTGATACACGATTCAACTGCAGGAATCACGACTTATTAGTAGGTCCACCTTCCCTTGGATGAAGTATCCCATCGCTGCTGCTATTCTGCAAATTATACCAAGCAGTTTCACATCTGGTATGTGGAGAACAGGGACCTCGGAACGCCAGATACCGTCATATTACATGTCGGTACTAACGACCTTAAGAGAAGAAATCTGGACTTCGTCATGGGGGATATGGGTGACCTCGTGATGAAAGTGCAAGAGAAGTTCCCAAGTGCTAAAATATATATTAGTGGGATTCTCAGGCGTCGCGGCACTCCGTGGAGACGGGTTGATGTAGTCAACCGCATGTACGAATGGGTGGCACAAACTAGAAAGGTGTTTTTTGTGGACCCAAATTCTTGGTTGCAGGACGGCGATTTCGGTCGTGACGGCTTGCATCTTAATCGCTCGGGATCCAAAAAGCTGGGTGGACTCTTCTCGCGCGTAGGAGGCCCGAAACTTTCCGCGACAAGCTCGTGAGACCGCATGGCGGTGGCGGCAAGGGATATCGAATCCCATGAAATTGCTTGTGTGGGAATGTCGGCGGCGGACTGCAGTGCGGCGAGTGACGACGGCGTAGCTGCGGCCTGCAGTGACGCGGTGACGGCGGCGAGGGACGGCGACGCGGTGACGGCGGCGTGGGACGGCGACGCAGCAGCGACGGACGGCGACGCGGTGACGGCGGCGAGGGACGGCGACGCAGCGGCGACGGACGGCAACGCGGTGGCGGCGGCGAGGCACGGCGACGCAGCGGCGACGAACGGCGTCGCGGCGACGGCGGCGTGGGACGGCGACGCAGCGGCGACGGACAGTGTCGCGGTGACGGCGGCGAGGGACGGCGGCGCGGGGGCAGCGACGACGAACGGCGACATAACGGCGGACAACGACGCGAGAACGGTGGCGAGAGACGGACTTTCGCTATGTAATCGCGCAGAAGGTGAGTCTCTGGTCTTTCTGCAGGTTAATTGTAGGAGTATTTATAATAAAACTGTTCATTTCTGGAACACTGTAGAATCTTATAATGTAGATGTCGTGATAGGTACGGAATCATGGCTCAATTCGGAAATATTAAACGCTGAAATCTTCAGACAAAATTTCTCAACATTCAGACGCGATAGAATAGATCGCATTGGCGGGGGTGTTTTTATATGCGTAAAAGACAACTTTGAAGCAGTAGAGGCATGGATGGATGACAAATTTGAAATAATAGGTGTACACATTCGAGATAGATATTCAAAAAACCAATGGGAAATTATAGGTGCGTATAGGTCACAGAAAGATGGGCACGAACCGTTGCAAAGACTTGTAGAGCGAACCCGCGCAATCAGGAAAAGTGGGAAAAACGTCATTATCGGAGGAGACTTAAATTTACCGCACGCTACCTGGGAGGGGGATGTGGGGGCTGAAGGCGCCGCCCAACGCCTCGTTAACGAGTTGGTTTGGGACAACGGCTTAACGCAGGTAGTGACTAAACCGACACGCGATAATGCTTTACTGGACGTTTTCCTTATTCGACCGGTGGACAAACTTCTTTCCTGCGAAATAATTCCCGGAATTAGCGACCACAAAGGAGTCCTTTTAAAAATGTGCAGAGAGGGTAAGCGAAACAATCCCATTAAAGAAAGAAAAATTTTTCAGTTTTATAGAACAGATGTTACAAACATGCAATTATATTTGAAAAGCAAATTTTCAACTTGGGCTTCTAGCGGATGTACAGTAGAACAGATATGGACAAACTTTAGGAACATAATTTTAGAATGCTTAGAAAAATTCGTGCCTACCAAGAAACTACGGTGCAATTCGGATCCGGTCTATTTCAACAAAGAAGTGAGGCGACTGAAAAGGAAGGTTAGGAAAGCGTATAGTAAACGTAATGTAAACAAGGAACAGAAAAATAATTTTCTACAATTATCTAAAGACTTACTAGAATTAAAGTTACATACCCAAGAAAATTACCTAAAATCAATTCTAAACGATCGATTGAACTGTTGGCAAAATTTCTTCAAGTATGTGAGACATAAGAAAGGGAACAAAGAAAATATTCCAGCGATCTGTGGAGCTGACGGTTCGTTAATTACAAATGACAGTGAAAAGGCGGCTTGTTTAAATAGGCATTACGCGTCGGTTTTCAAGCCGAAGGATCAGATTTCAGTAAATAAATCAACACCCGTTATAGAAACCTTTAGAGTCGATGCAGGAATTATTAGAAAAAGGATTGCAAAAATTAGGAGAAATAAATCTGTAGGTCCTGACGGAATACCAGGAGAAATATTGAAATTGGGAGGGGAAGCCATGATTCCTTACCTTGCTCGGTTAATGGACGTCACTGTAAATAATAATACGATTCCTCAAAATTGGAAAGAGGCAATTGTAGTGCCGATTCACAAGGGAGGAGACAAAAGGATTGTTAATAATTACAGGCCTATAAGTTTGACATCAGTTGTATGCAAGCAGATGGAACACATGATTGCGGAATATATTAGACGAGTCTGGAATAAAACCGACTGGCTTTTTCAAAATCAACACGGTTTTCGTCCTAGCTATTCGTGCGACAGCCAGACTATTTCTTTATGTCAGGACATAGCAGATTCATTAGACGAAGGGAGTAGGGTCGATGCAGTAATATTAGACTTTTCTAAAGCATTTGATCTGGTTCCACATGGCCTTTTAATTGAAAAACTGTCAAAAACTGGATTAGATCATCGAATAATCTTGTGGATAAAAGAATTTCTTACGGGCCGAACTCAAGCAGTCAGAATAGGTGACAAACACTCATCGAAAGCCGATGTAACCTCTGGGGTCCCCCAGGGGAGTGTGTTAGGGCCATTGCTATTCTTAGCGTTTATTAATGATATTGCAACAGGAATAAAATCGAAAGTTAGACTTTTCGCCGATGATTGCATAATATATAGGAGTATTGGCGCGTCTTCGGATGAAAATGTTTTACAGAACGATCTTAACTGTTTATGGAACTGGGCGTGCAGAAATAAGATGGAATTAAATCCGGAAAAGAGTAAATTCATTTGTTTTACCAAATCTCGTTCGAATGTACACTCGAATTACAAGTTAGGAACTAACGATATACCGCGTGTAAAAAACTGTAAGTACTTGGGTTTGGTCCTGCGTAGCGACTTGGGCTGGTCGGATCATATTAACAATACAGTCAAGAAATCATGGAGGGCGCTGCACTTTGTAATGCGCATTCTAAAAAACAGTAGTTTGAATACCCGATCCTTGGCATATACTTCACTTGTTCGTCCTATTTTAGAGTACGGAGCGGCCTGCTGGGACCCGTACAGAAAAGGGCAAATCGAGGCGTTAGATAAATTTCAAAAACGGGCCGGGAAGTTTGTAAGTCATGGACGCGTTGATGGACGAGATGAATGGGAATCCTTATCTAAGAGACGGGAACGGGCGCGTTTATGCGTAATGTACAAGACATACAAAGGGGACTCAGCATGGGCAGACCTCAGTAAAAGATTACAGAAACCTGATTATAAAAGTAGAGGAGACCATCCCTGGAAAATACGATGTAGAAAGCAAAGAACTGATGTAGGCAAGTTCTCCTTTGTGAATCGTACTATAGTAGATTGGAACAAACTACCTGCAAAAGCACTAGAGACTCTTCCTTCTAATGTAGTGAAATTTAAAAATATACTTAATTCTATGTAGGTCATCATTAATAATACTGGGACTTTTATCATTATTATTATTATTATTATTATTATTATTATTATTATTATTATTATTATTATTATTATTATTAGTTTCATTATTATAATCGTTAGTATTATTAATAATATGGTCATGTCTCTTATACAGTGAAGTGAAGTGAAGTGAAGTGTGGTGGGGGCATGGAAGGGGTGGGGAGTGTAGTGTAGTGCAGCGCAGTGAAATGAAGTGAAGTGGAGTGAAGTGAAGTGTTAGAAAAGCTATAAGTCAACATATAGATAACTCAAAATTAATTATAACTAGGATATCAATCTCTAATTCTAATTGTAATTATATTTGTAAATATTCGTAATAGTTTTGTAATTGTCGTATATCTAGTTGTAATAATGTTTGCCACCGAGCATTAGCTCAAAGCGAACTTTAATAAATCTATCTATCTATCTATCTCATCTTTCTTTTCCTTATGCCTTTGCCTTTCACAGGCCAATATATCTATTGAGATCATCCCAGCTATGACGCAAAATGCTTCATAAGAGACGGTGAGGAAGGTACATGCCACCCTGAGCGCAGACAGCCGGCATATTGGCGTCATTCCTCATAAGTAGCTCTTCATGTCTGTAGAGGTGGTCCAAACGGGCGATCTGTAGAGCAGAAACATGTAATGACCAAAGCAAGCAGCTTTCTCTTTTCATGACTAGGCCCTCCAGTGTTTGGCATTAATCTAGTCAAAGCAGCATTTACCACTGCTACTATCTTGCTGGTATAGTCCAAGTGGTCTCTAAAGGACAAATGCTTGTCAATCATGATGCCGAGATATTTGATTGCAGGTCGCCATGAAATTTTGAGATGACCCACTTTAAAAGTGACAGATTCTGTCTTCTTCCTGCTACAAGCATCACCCCTGTCTTCTCATTGGCAAGCTGCAATCCTGCGGAATCCAGCCAACGACCGACAATAGCAATGGCTTCATTGCAAATATGAGGCATTGTTCGTGAACCCTATGATCTTGGTTCCTTCTAGGAATGGGAGCCTAAGACCCTCATCATACATGACATTCCACAGCAGTGGACCCAGCACCGAATCATGTGGGACCCAGACCTATATTTTTGAAAAATTGTACATGACATTATTGCTAGATCTGTCTTTGCAAAACATATTTTATTAAAGAAAAATCTTGATCTTCAATATTGTAGTTGTAGAAGATACCGTAAAAAATGTACTTTTGAATCATGAAGAGAAATTACGATGGTCTCTAGGCCCTGAATGAAATGATGAAAGCAATAAATATTTCCATTTCGAATTTTTTCCAATTTTCGAAAATTTAGAAAGTGCATTGAAAATTGGACCAGAGCTCCTTTCTTAACCATTCTTTGCTACACGTCAAAAAAAAATGTAAAGAAAAAATTTGGAGCCATTTCCGAAAAAATAAATGTTTAAAAGTAAAAAATTGCCTAAGTTTCACGCAAAAGATACTCATTTTCAAAAAATTAAACATGAACTTATTCAAAGATCTGTTTCTAACATGTTTCACTCAGAAAAATGTAACTTTATGACTGTAGTAGTATGAAAACGCCAAAAATTTTTTAGTTTTCCCAATCTTCAAACAATCAGAGATTTTAACAAAAATTGGACCTCCACCATTCTTTTAAGTATCCATTAGGCAATTCCAGGTCAAAATTTAATAAAAATATGGTGCCGTCTTTTAGAGAACAAATTGTTTAAAAAATTTTAAAATTGCCTATATTCCACAGAAAATTTCGCAAAAAACACTCAAATTTTCGACAAATTGTACATGACCTAACTTCAAAATTTGTCTAAAAAACATATTTCATTCAGGAAAAAATCTCTATTTTCAATATTTTAGTCGTAGGAAGACGAAGCAAAAATGAACTTTTCCAATTTTTTGGAAAATGAGAAATTTCAACAAAAATGAGACTTGAGCATTCTTTATCCTATCCGACAACAAAAATTAATCAAAAAATCTGCACCCTTTTTTGAAAATTTTGAAAATGACCGGGGGCTTCTTGTCATTATTTATTAATTAAATTATTATTAAATTAAATTATTAAATTAACATATCAGTTTCAAATTCACAAAGCTGCGACATCAGCCAGATTGATTGGAGAATCTCATTTTTGGAGAATATTGACTGAACAATTATGGCGATAGGGTTGAACACCAATGGACGGATGGAGCACAACACATTCTGACAACACGTGTTAGAGGAAGTAATTTACTACATATAGGAACATGATTTATCCGTTGTTTTGTTATCAGGGTCCGGAAATAGGAGGTTTTCTGTCGAAAATTCACCAGAATTTTCCCGCCCCATTACAATACTTTCTCTGAACTGTGTAAGTAGTAATGAGATTCCTATACTAGTTGGTTCAAGAATTTTGATGCAGTATCATAGTTGCAAAACAATTATAAGCAAATCAAGACAGCTTTTCATAATATTGAAGAAAAACTAGGTAAACTAGCTGGAACAAAGAATATTGTTCAGGGTCTTCTGAATAACATAAGAGTTTAATGCAGCTTTGTTATCCAAAATTTGGAGCACAATATCGAGACTCAACAAAATGTCTAAAAGTATATAATGATGTTCCACTTGATGGAGATCTAAAATTAATTGATTCCCCGATAGCAACTGTGAATGATCAATATGTTCCCAAGCTACAAAACCCTTTGAAAGAAAATAATTTTGATTTTGCACATAAATTTCACAAGAAGCATACAAGAAGTACAAGTTCTTGATCAATGTGTTTTTGGAAGGAAAAACAGATGACTCCATGTTCAATGACAGTGAGAATTTCAAAATTCAAATTCATTTTCCCATCATTGACACTTCAATACATCTCTGTTCCTTGGCTTATCAATCTACAATCTGTTTATTTCACAATTAAATGTATTGAAGTCTAAAGCAAAACCAAAGTAAACAATACAACAAATGATTTACGTAAATCATCAGTGTATCTTAAGAATAAATATTTAAAAATGTAAATACTGAAGATGTAATTTTAGTTAACAAAAGTTTTAGAAGGTCCCCAAACTAGGAAAGAATGGCCCCTACAAAGTAAGTAAATGGAACTTAAATAAAAGATAACAATTGGACAAATCGTAGTAATGTTTAACATGAGCATGATACACAATCATCAGATTTTAAGTAAGAGAAGTAATTATGAAATTATGAAAGATCAAACTTACGGCAGGAAATGGAAATTCAAATTTCACATACGTGTCCACTTCTTTTGGATTCGGTACATTATAGTTTATTCCTTGTACAACAGATAATTCCAAATCATTATCCCCTAGTTCTGTGCAGCATCTGTACAAACATATTTAAAGAATTTCAATGGTATTAAATTAAAAGCCTTTATTATCACAACACACTAGATTCAAACGACATGCAAAAAACTTGGTAGTATTTTTAGCGCCCACTGTATTTACTTTGCTCGAAACTCAATTACGAAACTACTAGAATAGGCATTTTAATTTTTGTTATTCAAAAACTTGAATTCGAACATATTGTCCTTTTGGAAAAGACTACAGATTCAAACAATACCGCACCACCTGTGAAAACTAAAGACCTAATTCACGCAGATGTAGGAGAAATCGAAAAATGAGCTAGGAGATCGAAAACCTCATTATTTATGGCATCCCTGAAAGCAAGAGTGATGATGTAGAAATGAGAAAGAAACACGATTTTGATATGACCACTACAATGTTACAAAACCTCAATTTCAGATCCATCAATACTCCTTCTGTTGAAAACACAACTAGAAGCTTATCAGATTTGGTAAACAAGATGCAAACAAGGATAGACAATTCAGAACCGGCTTCAGCACTTCAGATCTTCCACTTGCAATTCTATGATGTGATAAAAACTTACCTACCAATATTTCACTGTAAAGCGACCAAATCCCATTGCAACAGGCAGCTGTCATACAACTTGGAAAAAATCTAGTCTTAGTACAAACAATTGTCAGATAAGTAAAAATCAAGTATGTCAAAGGCACCACTAAAACCATCTCAGGAGAGCGAAGTAAATCTCTTCAAAGAAATGCTCACAGGCAGCAGGAAACACCCTCAAATTCATGTATACAAACATCACCAGCCTCATGTCTAAATTCAACCAATTTCAGGTTCAAACAAACAACCACAAACCGCACATATTCATCGAGACCTGGTTTGCTGGTTCGCTGGACATGGGAATTTTACCTGGAGACTGGAAAACAGTTGATCTTCAAGAAGGGTAGCAAGTTATATCCTAGCAATTCCAGACCCATCTGGCAAGTCCTGTTTGTAAGGTCATGGAACGCCTTATTCTAAATAAACTGATAGATTTTGCCCAGTAGAAAGGTCTCATACCATCAGAACTTTGGTCTGTCCCAAACAGATCCACAACTACCAACCTTCTTGGATCAGACAACCTGGAGCACACAAACTTGGATCAGACAACTTGATAACAAAAGACTAACTGACAATCTCAACTTTGCAAATGCATTTGATAAGGTTCCCCATAAGCTTGTCCATTACAGCCTCTGTGGCAAACTCCTCACATGGTTTTTGACTGAAAGTACATTCCGAGTTAAGATTGGATCTTACGTATCATCCCTTCATCCCATTACCAGCAGAGTTACTCAAGGACCGGTCCTGGGACCAATACTGTATTCTTTATATTAGTGACATCACACACAACATGGAAAACACTTCCTCCATGTACGGCGATGAAACCAAAATCTATGCCAATCGACGTGAAAACTCCCATCACTTTCAAATATTCCGGTCTTCAAATGGATGGAGAAATGGCTGTTGATCCCATTTCACCCTCTGCATAGCAAGCGGGGTACATGTGTGCCCCAATCTCACATTTTTCTAGTCGTACACACTGCACTTATGAGATACTGAAATTTCGTTATCTTGCCAAAAATACTTCAATTGACAATGACTATTAAAGAATATAATAGTCTTAAGGTGCTTTCCATGTGCTAACGAAAATTAAGCACTGGGGTGCATTTGTACTCTGCTTGGTCACTTCATCAATTTTTATTCCTATGAATCGTTTTGAACACTATACTTCTTCAACTGGCACTCCAATTTTTTGATTCAAGTGAAAGTAGCATTACTGAAACACCTGCAAGTGTCCAGATACACCTTTGAATCACCGCGTCAATCTATACTAGTGAATGAATGTTCCTAGATAGTGTATTTTTGCATTCCAAAGGACGATGTGGAGGCAAATTATAACAAATAAAATGTAAAAAGAGAAAATTTGTTGGACTTGGTGCACGAATTAATTGAATCTTGAGTTGAAGAGACTGAAAAATCTACGAATTGACTGAAAAAACAATACGGACTGCAATGAAATGTTTGCTTGGAGAAGGAACGGTGAACTCTGCACTTCCTGAATGTTCATCATCAGGCGAAGTTGAAATATGCGTACTAAGCACGAGAAACAGAAATAGAACGAATAGGACAAGATGTTTTAAGTGTTCGTCATGTATATGTAATAAACATTCTGATGCTAAAACAATAAAAGAATGCATCAATACCCTAAAACAGGAATTATCTTAAAAGAGGTATTCTGATGAAATGCCATGGTCTACTAAAAGAGAAACACAGTAATGAAAGTAAATTAATTGTATTAAATTTGTCTTTTATTAAATATTAACTGGTCAAAATAGTCAAAATATTCTTGAGTTAGTCAACTCGTATTTCAAAGTGATCTTGCACAATATTCATGGGGGTACACGTGTACCCCATTCGTTATTCGGCGATTCATTTAGAATTTGGTATGCAGAGGTTTAACAAGTCCCAATGCACAATACTACATATAAGTAAAAATAATCCACAACACCAGTAGAACATTAACAGTCATATTATTCATCATCATGGGTCGAAGACCTGGAGATTATATTAAAAGGATAAAATGGAAAACTCATATCAACTATAAAGTTAATAGAGCTACCAAAGCATTACTTTTGATATGCAAGGCTTCTCGATACCTCAGCAAGGATTCTCTAAAAACTATACACTATGTATGTTTTACCTATACTGGAATATGGCTCTAGTGTCTGGAATTTCTAATTGAAGAAGGCCATGACACTTTTGGAGGGAGTCCAACGTAGAGACACAAAACTTATACAACCTCTTAGAAATTATGAAGAACGACTATGTGAACTAGACATGTTATCTTTTATTTTTTGGAAGAGACTAAGTCGACATCACTGAAACCTACAAAATACTTCACAGCCTCTACCATACTCCGAAACTGTTACACTTCTACACGTTCACCACTACCCGCAACCTGAGAGGACACAGCAAGAAGCTAAAGAAGGATAATATCCAAAACGTCCTCACGAAAACAGCCTCACGAATCTCATAGTTAATTACTGAAATAAACTTCCACACGAGTTCATCTCACCCAGCACTGTATACCAATTTAAAAGACTTTGCTCTCGCTTCTGTGATATTAGATTATAAATCATTAGCATTTACTTCACTGTAAATTAATTCAAACTTTGTTAAATATACTTTGATTGCAACAACATCAGTTATCCACTGACGTACGTACAAATCAATAAACAAACAAAACAAAAAAATTACCAAAAAATGTACCGAAAAAACATTACCCAGAAAAGGAAGTACTGTCAATGCTAAAGAAGAAAATATTGAATTTTTTTACACTATATTCATTTAAATTTGCATAAGTTATATAAGATATACATAACTTACTGTACAATATTAAAAGTTCTCGTTTCATAGTGGAACTTTGGAACAGCATCATTTCGTTTGTGAGCGCACTTGACTGCATCAAGGTCTTTCTTTGAATGCAAGGCCAATTGTTCAAATCTATTAGCACTAGCTATATCACCAGTAGCTTTGAAATGATCTCTAGTTGTTAAACACATCTAAAAGAAAAACACACAGATTCTCATAAAATAATCATCATTAACAAGTATCAATATTATGCTCAATATTAATTCAATTCCACCTTTGTTTGCCTCAATAAATCCTCTTCTAACTTCTCATAGATTTCAGAGTCCGTTCCAGGCAAGCAGTCTTCCAAATTCACAACATCAAAATCAGTTTCTAATTCCACTTTGTTTTCTGGAGGAATTGGAAGCTGAAAATTACAGATATGTACAAAATCTCAAAATACAATATGTAATTACCTAGAGAATAAATATTTGTCTAGAAATATGTGCTTCTCTCTTTACAGAAAAATATTAAGTATATTTTCATGAGTATTAGTGTCATGTAATAAATTCACAGTCTGAACTAAAAACTTAAGTGTTTTTAGAATGACATTAATAGTGATCACCTTAGAGGTGTAGTAAAACCCCTCTTTTGCACTTTTCAAGGGGCAAAAAAAAAAAAAAAAGTGAATTGTGGGAAATTGTAAACAGAGGGAAAATTCTTTTGCACATGTAATAAAATACTGAACATTTACAATTAACTTTTATTATTAGTATTAACAATCAGTATTTTTTGTTCGTCTTTTGTTTTCCACTTGAAAATATGGGAATTCTAGAATTTTTTTGAAAAATTCTAATATTTTTGTTCCATATGTTTTTGTTTAGTTTTATTTTATTCATCACTTATTTCATGTATTGAACTTTGTATACTTTGTGAGTGTTGTATTCTAAAGGAATGCTTCCGTATAGGTGAATAAATAAACTGACTGTTTTGCCTTCTTGTGAATTCTTTCAACTTGCTTTTAAGTTCATATACGTTATAAAAGCTATCCATCTTCTGCAATATCTGCCACAGAAATCTATTCTTTTATTGCATTTATTGCACAAACTACTTCTGCACAAGTAGGCACACTACTATAACCATCACACCACCACCACCACCACCACCACCATCACCACCACCACTTGCCTCTTAAATAGGTTGGAAGTCAACCAAGCTTTTTTTTTGGCCTCGTATTTTGTGGGCAATGTTTACTCCTTGAAGCATCAAGGTTTCTTGGGCTTTCCTTACCAAATGGGCAAAACTTTTTAGAACTCTCAGCATTCGCTCTCAACATCACAGATAGCCAAAGTTTACCGATTCTGCTTCCATAGCAATTCTCGCCTTTCAAAGGGAAAGGTTTGTTCAGAAGAGAAAAAAAAGACTAGTTTCATGTATGTTAAAGATATCCTTGGGTGAATACTCCTTGACAAGGTCCATTGGTTTCCCCTCCCACCATTCCCGAACACTTTCTTCTGGCAAAGCCTTTTCACCACACACAACCTTTTCAACAATATTGTAACACTTTCTGAATCGATCAAGCCAGCCAGAGATGTTCTGCACGCAGAGACGTTCTCTGTCCTGTGCCATCTGGAACCAGAGTTTCACAATTTCCTCTAACTCTATAATAGCTGGCGTACTTCCTCTTCTTGCAAAAATATCCACTTTCGTTTACTCTTTTAATGATTGTGTCCTTGTTTCTTACTATCATGTTAAGAGTGGGTAATCCCCAACATTTTAGCTAATACAACATATGAACCTTTATGGACTTGAATGTCTCATAGAATTCTGGATTTTTCTTCAATAGAAAGACTCATTCTTTTTCTTTTTAAATCCATTTCCAGCCAAAATTAACACATTAACAAATTAAAACTTTCTTACATTATCACAAAACTACAATACCCAACACGTTACTACACTCAGCTTGATACTTGTCCAAATGCTATAGCGGCGCACACACTACACAGGAACTTTACTAGAGGGAATGAACTCCAAACTCTACCAGAATTTGTAGCCAATGAGATATATCGGAGTTAAATCTCATGGCAAGGGAGAAAACACTTGCGAGAGAAAGCAAAAATATAATGAAAAAAATGGCGATCACAAATCAGAAAGGGCAAATGGTGGGAAAAGTTTAATTTCAAAAGTGTAAAACTAGGGATCATTTAACATTATGAACATAGGAAAATTGAAGGGACCAGGGAAAATCGGTGTAAACTGCAGGAAACCGTAAAATGTAAAATAGCGGTTTTACTGTATCAAAATAGAATGACCGATGGCAATAAAGTGAAATAGAATTAGTGCAAAAAATGGGTAAACACACTTCTACTTAAAAGAACTAATTGATTTGAAATATTGAGGGTTAGATTAAGGAAACAGCTACCCAGCTAAGCAACAGCTTGAGGCAGCATTTTATGAAATATTTTGAAAAAAATAAATGGTACATAAGAAAACTAAATATACAATCAGTTTTGCAATCCATTTGTAAATAAATTGAACACTGTATCTTTGTAAAATAAATTCCCACATAATTTTATGATAACAGAATTTTCACCTTGTTTCCTTTGTTTCAAAAACTTCACAGGAGAATTCAACAAAATCTGTGTAAATGAAATCATAATCACCATTGGGTTTTTTACCTTGGAATATTTCCATTAGCAATTCACAAACATCCTTGTCCTCAGTATTCGTAACTCGCCTTTGTCACTCTGATGCACATGCATCGGTCCACCACTCCTTTGCACCACTGAGCCCTGTAGACCTTTAGCAGCTAGTACATGCACAAACCTATGACCCATCACCCATAGTGACACTTAGACTGGATTAGAGTTGGGAAGGAAAAGTGGTGAACAGATGGCGGCTTCCATCCTCCCATTGACAGTGCTTTACTGCACCTATCTTCAGACAGACTACCAACCCCTACCAACACCCTAGCTCCTTCTAACCAGGGCATGGGAAGAGACGGGAAGGAAACATTATTTCTTTATGTGGTTTGGAAAAGCCCTGACTATGTCACTACACAGAAGATACTATCCAAAGCAACATTTAAACCCGTAACCCATTGAGCTGAGATTGCTAAGGCATGTCTGCCTTACCATTTTTTCTTTTCAAGTTATTTACATTCATGGACAGTACACAAACTTTGCAATATGAACACAGTACTGAGAAAGAGAGAAGAGAAAAAATTCAACTGTTAAAAAATTTAAAATGAAATAAGTTACTTCAATTGACTTCTTGTATAATATTTCACATATCTTTCTAATATTAACAGAAAACAATATTAACAATCAAAACAGGTTTCTAACAAAGTTTACTTCACAAGAAGAAACTTCTAGATGTTGAAAAGAGCATAGCTCTTTAAGTTGTGTTCTAATGAATCAGAAACCACTCAACCTTTTATTTAATTCAAACTTCAAGATCCAGTACAACATCCGTTACCATCCAGAATTTGAAATCACATGATCTTCCTTTGTCAAGTAGTGCGGAGCATCAAAAACTATTGCTCTGAAATTATAGTACACAAGAGAATTAAAAAAAAGTTACAACTTACAGATGCCAGATCTATGGGCAGACCATTCTGGGAAGCTTCGATCAGTGGATCAAAACCCTTTGCGATTCGCAGATATTCCTTGGCCTGATTAATCTCGCCTTTACGCTTTGCTTCAATAGCTGCTTCTCTAAATTTCTTTTGTCGACTAAGCAGAAGTGAGAGTTGCTTTTCTTGACGGGACAGAGGAGACTTCCGAACTATCAAAAATTAAAATTCTCTGCTCATGATGACAGTTTAAGAACACAAGAATTTACAATAATTCACTTTGTGTGACCTCACCATTCGGCTTCACAGCAGTTCCACTGGGCTCTGCATCTTGTGACATCTGGGGAGTAATGGGTGGCTTTGGAGCTGCAGGTGCTGCAGGGGTCGCAGGAGATGCAGGGGCACCAGCTGCAGGAGGAGGAGAAGCTGCGGGTCCACCAGCACCTCCTTCCACAGGAATCGGTCCAAAACCTACAAAGACTTTGCAGATGAGAATTTCCAAAAAGCATATGTGAACCTTACATATTCAACTTACATGGACTCTCTGAACAACATTCACATTAAACACTCTTCCTTTTTAAAAAGAACTATTTCTTAAGTTAACAATCATCCAAAAACTGATTTTTTTTAATTTAAAATCTTAGTTTCTGTTGTATTTTTTCTTTATTGTCAGAACCCCTCATGTCACACCCTCTTTCCCTTGTTTTTACCCTGAATTCTCCACTCCTGTTCAATGCTGATACATGCAAATGTTGCAGTACTTCAATAAAATGTAGTACAGTATATATTGTATGTATATCAATATACACTATATATAATTCATTTAAAAATTGTTTTATAGAATGTATGCTCTCATTTAGTTGGGTTTATACTCATTTCTTATTGTTTCTTTGATTATCCAACCTTTTTTTTGTACGGACTCGTGGGCAAAACTTATGAAACTTAATGTCATATTAGAAGGATGAAGTGCCAACAGTTCTTCTGGTAGTTGCATTAATCATTAAGCTCAATCACCAGGAGGAGATTGAAACATTTACTCTAAATGAACTAGTTATAGTTGCAAACCTGGAGGAGTGGGCAATTCATCAACTGGAATAGGCTTTCCTGCTTTCTGCATCTTAATAGCACTTTCATATTGTTTCACTATTCGCCCCATACGTCGCACTTTGCTTGAATTCCCTTCTTCTTTAGCTGCTTGCTCCGCACTTTTATACTTGGCCAGTCTCTGTTCCAAGGCTTCAAGGACTGTGGCTGGTGGGGGTGGAGCATTGAAAGCCGGTTCATCTGAAGCTGGATTTTCCTCTGAAACAAAAGGAATGTTCCAGGAACTACTTAACCTTCCTCACCCACTAAACTGAACATGAACATTTATCAACACAAAAGAGTTACTTTCCAAAGAAGCACTTGATATTGTAGCCTATCTCATGAAATTACAGAAAGCATCTACTCTGAACTCCAAAAATTCAAAAAATCTAAATCTGAACTACAATCTTAATTGTACAAGCTATTTAAAATCCAGTCAACCTACTCAATGCACCCATAGCATCTTTGAACAATTTTCTTTTCTAAGTCGTATTACAATTTTACCACAATTGCGTCATTTATTAAAAGACAATATTTCACAAACATTACAGGAAGCTGGAATTTGGAAGTTGTAGCATGTTTATAGTTCAGCCGCCAAACTGTCTGCAACATGTCTACGCAACTATACAGTCTATGCTGGCAGAAGCTGCACAATCTTTCATTCTTTCTTCACGATCACCAAAATATAATTAGCCCATACCCATAATTCCTTCATTTGCTCATACTTGGCTTCTTCAGTCTCTTTTGTATAAATAATTGTTTTTTTCAATTCCTCAATTCATCACTTCCTGGCAAATAGATTTATGTACACAGTGAAAAACACTAATGCAAAGTTTAAAACCTGACACTGAAGAGTTAGTAAAAACTTCATTCCAGAAGATCTTTCATTTATATACATTATGTTGCAAATTTCTTTTCCAAAATGTGGGTATCATCAAAAGCATTTCACATTACTTACAAGAGATGTGCTGGTTTATTTATCACAGTCAAATACATTAGATCCCGGCAAATAATCCAAGTCAACTTTTTGCTGAAAATTATGCGAAAATGCTAACAGATTCTTCTAATCATTCTCTTTATTTGTGAACACTCAGATAAGTTACTGAATGTATCCGAATATAAAACAGGTTTTTTTTCTAAATATCTCATTATAGAAATACAGTGTCGTCTTATATTCACAGCTTATGCCGAGTTGGTTAGGATAAATCTACCTTTCCACATTAACAAAATTGAATACAGACATGAAAATAATTGCCATTGAAGAAACTATCCCAACATTATAAAATGGTTACAAATTTGTTAAATACTAGTTCTATTTCCTCTTAGGTGATTTAATTTTTTTTTGGTTATTTTATAACCTTTTTAATTATAATGTTGATTGCCATACTTTACTATCAAAAGTTTGTTTGAAGGCTGCAATTTAAAAAAATAAAAAAACAAGATTTTCTCAAAAAAAGGTCCAAATTTTTTCTTTAAAATTTGGTAGGGGTAGTGCTAAATGTAGCCTACACAACAAACACCATGTTACTCTATTCTTCTGTTTTTTCAAAAATTACTGAAATGAATTTTTTTTTACTTGTCCCCCATTGTAAAAATTGACATTACAGATGTATTTCATTGTTCAATGTGTTTCTTAACACACGAGCTTCAAAGTATCTCTAATAATGGTTTTTTGAAATGTCCGTAAGTTCTCCATAATCATTGAGTATAAATGACCTGAATTGACGAATTTTCTGAAATGTTGAACCCAAATTTTCTTAAAAAATATGGAACTTTTTGTAATGAAATTCTCTACAATGGAAAAGACTTCTATTCTCTCCAATATTCCAACACCTTGATTTTGGCCAAGATGTTTGGGGCCCTGAATCAAAATAATGCTGAAAAATGTAGGCATTTTTATATCTTAAATAGAATAAAAAGTATATATTGTAGAAAAACAAAAAATAAACAATCGTGTCAATTGAAAAAATTTCTAAATATTTTTGTTTTATAACATTTTCTTGATGTATTGTAAATATACCACAAATGAAATATTTCTCCAATTGCTTGCGTGGAGACTTTGTCAGTGTTTTAGGGATAGAACGGATACCATGACAAGAACGTTGTTATTAAACATTGTGCTTGTGTCCATACAGTCTGAACACGAGAGCTATTATTTGTGGAGTATTGAAAAAAATATTACGTATAAGTGTGTGTGTGTGTCAGTCATAATACATTTTTGTGTTCTTGTTTAAGTGATATCACAGAATTACTTAATTTGTAATGAATAGTAATGATTTTTTCATGTGCATCCGTTGGAATCATTATACCATTACTCCTACTACGTAAGTAAGTAGTTCAGTAGATTATTTGAAATTTCACAGCTATATTTTGCATTCATCATTTTTGCATCGCTTGTAGTTAGACTATATTAATTACATAGTGATTTCTCTGCTTCAAAGTGCTTGAAGTAATACTTGAAGTAAAGGAGAATTTAAATTTTTGTTCCCAAAACACACTCTAAAATTTTCTTTTAATTTTTTCTTGGATAAAGCAAAGGACACTTAAAAAACAGCCCCTTTTCATTGAACTCTCCAATTTTCGAAAATTACACGAGTTCTAAATTAAGCACAAAAAATGTTCTGTTGTAGCACCACAAGTTATATTCTGCAACTAGGGAACTGAAAAATTAATAAATTGCGACAAATTATTTTTGATGCCAATAGGAACCTGTCAGGAGGGGAGATGGGGACAAAACCGAAAACCAGACACAACAATTAGGAAACTAACTAGTACGAGAAAGTCTGTGCCATTCAATAGCACCACTAGTTCATTTTATCAGTAAGAAGCTTCTCTCTAGGACGACGTGCCACAAGACCCTCACTAAAAGGACATCTCACAGTTGCACTACTAACTTTCACCCCAGCTTCAACATTCTGTCTGGAGATGAGGTTGAGAGACGCTTCCTGCCACTTCCACTCTTCAGAAACACTAGTTTTGGCGATTTTTGTCAACAAATTATTGATTGAGCACAACGTATGCCAGAAGTATAAGGGTCAAATAACCTTCTGTGAACAAAGCTACAGCTATACTGCCTGAGTGTCTACTGCACGTACTTCACAATTGTGCACACTGCAAGGGCTGAATGAAAACTGACAGTGGGTGACTAACACAGTTCTTTAACACCTGAAGAAAGGGCTGATGGAATCTCTGATACTTGTTACCATACTGAAGAAAAGCGGAAAGGTTTTCGGAGGCAAGAGAAAATACTAAATAGGTTTTTAAGAGCTCATTGGGTTAAGAAAATGCATATTGCCAATTTTCTTTAGATGAAGCGTTTTTTTACTACATTCACCACAGTTACCATATACACACATATATATAATCACCACTGATGGGAACTTCCTCCGTTTCAACATACAAAATGTCTGTGTAAAACCTCTTTCTTGACTTCATCCGTTATTGATCTCTATATTGCTGTACGCTGTGCCCTGAGGGACTAATGTTCTAATAATGATAATTTGTGATTTTATCATGACTGTGAATAGTAAGAACTAGTTAAAAATTAATGAAATTCTCAGAAGGTCTCTTCTAAATTAGAGTATCTTATATTCAGTCTCCTTAAATTCAGGTACTAATCACACACTTTTTCTTTAGACTCCACAGCGGGAGGTGCAGGGAAAGGCGGGACCTGTCTACGTCACAGCAGTGCAGTGCTGTCAACTTCATCGACCGAAAACTTGGCGTAATAGCTTGTCTTGCACTGCAGAATAACGAAAAACAAAGCAAGGTTTTTTATAATTCTGAAGAAATAATTATTAGTTATAGAAACTATTGAGTAACAAGAAGGAACTCCGTACACACAGTTTGTAAGAAAGAGGAAGCAAAAACTGAGAAGTCCGAATCGTAAAAGTCAAAGGTGGGCAGCACTGCTAACTGAGCCGTGACGTTCCCGAGTGGAGCTCATATTTTCTACCGGGCCGTGCTGAGTCAGAACTAGGGAGCTGGAGGATCAAGAAAACATCTGTGCATAGTAAACACTGGAGGAAGTCCATTAATTATATATTTCAACAATGCAGTCAGCTGGAAACTTACCTTGTGCTGCTGCAGCAGCATTTGCCATCATTTCAGCAAATTCTCCTATCGTATTTACACTTCTGTCAGGTGCTGTCTGCTGCTCTGCACTCTCTTTCATTGGGCTTCTGCCCACCGCAGAGCCTTGCAAGTCATATTCCTGAGGCGGGGGAGGGATGGAGCCCAAGTCAACCGGCTGACCTGCAGCTGCAGCAGCTATCACAGGCTCAAACTGCTTCACAACTCGCACATATTGAAGTGCTTTATTCGAGTCTCCATTTCTCTTTGCTTCAAGAGCAGCCTCTTTAAACTCATTACGTCTTGCAAGCACAATCTGCAGAGTAGATGTGTCGGAAGAGCTGTCATGAGTCTGTTCACTGCTGGGAGCACTACCTCCCGAGACAGTGGCAGTGCCGTCATTAAGAGGTTCAATAGGATCACTTCCAGGCACAGGTGCCGAAGGAGGCAAAGGCTGCACTCTTCCAGGGACAGGAGGAGGGGGGGCAGGCCGGCTGGGTACTGCAGGAGAAGAGGCACCTGAAACAAAAGAAGCCAGCATATACTCACATGAAGCTCTCAGACAGGGCTTCACTGACCTCTATCAAAACAAGTCAATGACAGTCAGGCCAGAATTTACAAATCACAACCATACTGAAAATGTGTCTTTTTTCTCAGATTAGAAATGTATAGATCAGAGAATTTTTAAAAGTCATCCTCTGACATCACAGATGAGGATGAAAATAAAAATTCCAAAACTCTACTTCTTTTAGTTTCAACAAACCTCATAATTCATTTATTTTGTAGAACTTATCATCTGTTTGATTAATACAAATCCGCTGTAGCTCTTTCTTACTCAACCATTCAGATTTTTAGAACTTTTTAATTTTTAATGTTTTAAGACCTAAAAACCATATATTTCTGCAAGACAAAGCTCCAAGACCGAATTTCTTCCTTGTAATTGTAATTGATACACCTGCCACAGAAACTTTTAATTTGCTTTGTTACAAACATAACTGTGCCTCATCCTTTCTGCAGATAATGAAATAGCAGCATTAGTAATTCCTTTTTAAAAGAGATGAAAGCTGATACATAAACTGCCTCTCCAGATAACTGATGTAAGGTTGAGTTTATGGTTAGAAAGCTTTCATCACTCATTCACATGATGAAAATCCTAATTCTTTGAATCTTATAATTGTAAAAATACTAACTTGGCTCATCTACGGATGACTTTCTTTTTACAGTGACAACCACAGGCGGAGGAATTTCCTCTTCATTGATAACACGACCTGCAGATGCTTGCTTTAACATATCATTCAAAGTTTTGATGCCTCGAGCAAATCTGAAAAGCAGACCAAAATGGATATAAACATTTCAAATGTTCGTAAAATAAACATAACATAGAAGATCAATATAAATACTGATGCACCACACAAATTACTTGTCAGCAGAAAATATTCAAATTACAAATTAAATTTCACAATTAAATTAATCACAAAAATATATACACTTATAAATGATATTGCACTGGACTAATTTTTAGACCAACCTACAGTTTTAAATATTTATTTATTTTGAATTCATGACTAATTATCCGGTGTAAGTAAAACATACAAACCGACTATATTCCATATACAATGCTAGACTTTATTAAGCATACATATTATGAATTTTCCTCATTACAAATATTGAGATTACTTTATTTCATTTTGATTAGACCAGTACTTATGTACTCTTCTGTTGTTTGGTCACCTTGTTTTTCGAACAGTATCTCCAGAATTGAAACAGTCCAACATATGCATTTTAGACTTGCTGTATTTCTTTCAGGGGTTCATCCCTGAAACCCCTTTAAAACCCACAATTATAGTATTATAACTTCACATTTGAATATACCTTCATTGAAATCTTATAGAGATTATGTTGATCTGATGTTTTTGTGAAAATGTTAAAGTGGCCTATTGATTGTTCACTTTCGCTGAATCTACTGTGCTTTTAAAGTTCCCAACTTTAATATCAGAAGACCACAAATGTTTGCTCAAAAGTTTTATAAACATTCGTACACAACCCTATTAACACAATATGTATAGCTGCTAATAAGCTTAACTAAAATTTTTATTTGTCAAATGATACAGCATTAAGCAATGATGTGAAGAGTAAACTTTTAAAGTTGGAATTATATTTTATATTATGTAATTAAGGTTTGTTATGATTCTCTTTATTTTCTCAATATTCCTGTAATTTTCATTATAGTGCTTCCTTCTTTTGCCAAATGTGAGCTGTACTTAAAATTAGTATCTTCTTTATGTTCCTATTCCTGTAATTTTCATTGTAGAGCTCCAGTCTGTGTTTTCTTTTCTATAATCACATATATAGATGTAATAATATGAACTGTTCTTAATTGTACTTTCAGTAACTGTAATTTGAGTTAATGAGATGTAATTATTTACCTGTTCTTTATGTAATAATTAGGACAATTTGTCTGTTAATTTGAAAATAAATAAATAAAATATAAAATTAGGTATATTCATTTATTAGAAACAAGTGAACCTAATGCCGACCTGAATGACCGAGGTGGCTAGTGCGTGTGCCAACTCAGCGCCTCAGTCAGAACGACCACAAGTACAATTCTTGCCATGGGCATGGTTGTTTGTCCCTTTGTCTTCCATGTATGTGTGTTGCTGCGGAAAGCCTTGTGAGTCTGCCAACCACAAACCGAGGAGCAAATGACCGAGGTGCTAATTTTCATTGTGCACAGAAATTGAAAGAAAACTAAGCAGCTTCCAGCTTTGGGAGAGGTGTCTATCATTTCATTAGATACTCAGCAACTCAGAAAAAATCCAGAACCAATGAAATAGTTTTGATTTTGACAGAAAAATGCAAATATTTGATAGTGTAATTCCAACTACTCTCATACTCAGGACATCACTATTTACACCACAGTTGTTGATGTGCAAGAGCAAGGTTCCGAAAAACAAGTTACCACTCCTATTTGCTGTTCATGACTGGCATTATGAATCAGCAACCTTTTTTGATATTCTTTATGTATAAAGAACTGTTGTACAGTGATAAACTATACTATGTTATTGCACTATTCGTGAAGGTTGTTTTTTAAATATTTATTTTATTGTAGTGTTATACGAGAGTATTTTATTTGTGGTTCTTCTTCTGGTATAATATTTCATCAACCTTTTACAAAACTCTCTTCACTAAACTGCTTGAAAGAC
The DNA here is from genome assembly GCA_011170035.1 of Teleogryllus occipitalis. Taxonomy (NCBI): domain Eukaryota; kingdom Metazoa; phylum Arthropoda; class Insecta; order Orthoptera; family Gryllidae; genus Teleogryllus; species Teleogryllus occipitalis. The sequence goes on along the minus strand of BLKR01000270.1, from coordinate 226,555 downwards.
AGAACACAATGACCATTTCTTAAAATCTTCAAAGTTCCTTCCTAACATCTTGGCTTTCGTCGGTGGCCGAACTGCTTAATCCTCAATGAAGTCACAGAGATTAAGCAACCTGACACACCATGGGTTCCTGGATAGGTGACCATCTGGGAACCCCAGGGATCCAATGGCGCTGAGCCCTTGGGTCATATGGATAAATTTTACAATATAATTTTTGTCTTTATTTTGAGAATCCCCATCTTTCACAAGTCTCCTTCATTTTTAAATGTTTTGTTTAGTAAATGCATTTCAAACAATCCATAAAACCTCCATTTTCTGTTGAACATATTACCTACTTTGTCTGTAGGTGTATTTCGACTCCAACAAGACAGTTCAACTTGGAGCTGAACTAAATATGTTGCATGTTCTATTAAGCACCTCTGCCTGTTATTGCAAGATTTCCATCACCATTATTTCAATAAATAAATAAATAAAATTATTTTCCTCCCATAATTCCCTTCATAAGAGAACATGTAGCATCAACTGCTTTCATATTTCCCTCGTAACCAAGATTCTCTCGATCCAGGTAAGTTATGTAGTGAATATTGAGCTCCATATCGAAGGCAATAACAAACAATATGTATTGGTAAAATATAAACAAACAGCCCTTACTTTTGTCAAGCCTCATAATTAAAATAAGTTCATAAGTAAAATACGTTTGTAATAAGCCTCATAATTAAAATGAGTTCATAAATACTAGAACTTATGAAAAAGATAAGAAACTTAGAGAAAGAAGCCAACAAAACCACACGTTATCGATGTAGCAATCAGCTGAAAATGCGAGAAAGACATATCAAAGCAACAACCCATGGGCAGAGTAAATAGGTACACAATCCCAAGCAAACTTGTTAAATTTGCTAAATAATATAATGAATCTCTATCATAAATGCTCAAAAAAGTCAGCTTTAATATGTTGTAACAAGCAGATTCTTATAAATTCCTTTTCTTCACAATTAGAACTTCCAAAAGTTTGCACTTGCAAATTACACACTACACACAATATAGCTTGTGCTCAAATACATGCACTTCCATACCTTCTAGCACGAGCAGTTTCTCCACTACTTTTTGCATTTCTTTCAGCTTCCTCGTACATTTTCTGTCTACTTTGTAATAGAGAAATTATATCTTCTTTGGGTGCTACATTCTGAGGATGACCCTGATTTGAAGATTGAGCTTCTTCAGTAACATTGTCATCCACCAGATCATTTAGTTCATTCTGTCACACAAAAGAATTTAACTAGCAAAAAATGTGAAAGTACTTTAAAGAGAATAATTCATTTACAAATGTTTTTAAAATTAAATAACTTGTTTATGCTACAAATACAAATCAAATTTTTTTTCAAAAATTATTACCAGCAAGGTTGGATCATTTTCATCTACAGAAACATCATCATCTGAGGGAATGTCTCGTAAACTTTCAGCTACCATTGAGTCTAGATTGACACTAGGATTGGGAGGAACTGACTCTGGAATAAAATAGAAAAAATTATTGAAGGGCAAAAACGTGAAATTAAGAGAAAGTCATAGTTGTCTCTTAAAAATATATACAAAAATTACTTCTTTTTGGTCGAGCAGGAGCTGATCCTGAAGTCAAAGCTAATAACTCAGCTTCAAGAGCATCATCATCATCGTCATCCCCATCCTCATTCACATCAAAACCGGAGTTATCAATGCCTGGAATATCTAACAATCCATACTGAAAAAGGAATTTTGAAATTTGACTGGAACACATAACCTCTACCAAATCAAAAATTCTGAAATGACAGTCAATGCACATAAGAAGAAAAAAATTAAAATGGAGTTTCATTAAATTAAGCTTATATATCAACAATCACAATAACAAACCTTCGATAAGTTTTGTCGCCGACCTTCTCTGACTTCTTTCTTGCGGCCGAACATCTTTCTTTGTCTCAGACCAGAATTTTTATATGCTGGTATTGCATGGACTTGTCGTTTAAACACTCGGACAACTGCAAAAGGTAGAGTTTATACTTTACGAAAATAAATCTAAATCAATATTGGAAACAGCCATTAACAAATCCGCTTTCAAAACTGTCATTCACTAATCCAGGTACCCAGAACCGATCAGCAGCCTGCACAGCATAAGTGGATGAGTCGTTCACCACCGAACAAGTTCAATCGAGATGTTCACAATGCCGTCACAAAGTGTTTGGCGGGAAAATGTGTGGAATCATTTTCTGTGCATGTAAGCGATTCTTAGAGAACTAGCAAGTTTTTGGCTGCATTATACGGTGGTCAACGTTAGGGTTTCTTATCACGTTCGTTACTTATAAAGATATTTTTCTTTCGGTTTGTTTAGGTTCTGGCTGCGCATATCGTTCACAAATTTCATTTAAAGAAACACTATTCCATGAGACTGACATCAAGTCACTTCAGTACCTTTTCGTTTTGAAACTGGTTCGAAGTAAATATCATGACCTTGCTAAGGTCCTAATTTGTAATAAATTGAAATGTATGGAACTTTTGGATACACGTGCCCTTTCATTGGATATGCAAAGTACCAACGAATTTCGCACTTTGTTCTATTCGAGTAGAAGTGACTCATTCCATATTTTAGTATACACTGTTGGCCTATTTAATATTTACTTTAAAAAATGTATTAATGATTTTCATCCAGAGAAATATTACCTACATTAAACATTAATAATCTTTGCGAGAAAATCCTAAATGTAGTCCCAAAAATGTTAATCATTTTTTCACGGACTGGAGGTACTTTCAATACTTGGTAGGTAGATAGTTCCTTAGGTCGCATATGACCTCTAGTGATCTTTAAAGATATTCCCAGCAGTTAGAGCTGCCACCAATCATATGTTGGTTCTTTCTATTTTGGCTGTGCAGGCGGTTATTAATCTCCTCCATTTGCTGCGGTCAGCTGTAGCTTTGAAGATTTCAGCCGACTCTAAATTTATGGTTTTTCTTATTTCGCCCGGCCATTTGGTTCTTTTTCTGCATCTGCCTCTACAATCTTCTGTAGTCCACGCCACTAAGTTATTTTCTAAAGAATTTTCCCTTTTCATAAATGTCCAAAATATTTCACTTTATGCCCTGTATTTAGGAGGCTACAAGCGAAGGATCCGGTTTAATGTCTTCCAGTATCGATGCGTTCGTTCGCCTTGCAGCATGGTGGAAATCCATGGATGAGTTCCTCCGGCGCACCGATTTTTACTCGTTCTGCGCACCACCAGTTTGCGTCACGAACCACGTGACCACAGCACGGGCACTTGGTTTGAATCTTCGAGCATAGAATACATAGAGGCGCCATAGTTGCTTCCTACCCCGCGGAAAGTTGAGGCAAACATGAAATGACTCCGATGACGTCACAGGTTGGCAGAACACCGGTATCTACGTATATTGGTCATTGTAGACTATCTTTCTGTCCCAATTTTAAACGAATTTGTGTACATAAGCTAATTATTTCTACATTGTTGGTAAACAAGTGAAACCCAATAGTCTTCTTTTGATACTTTTGAATAATTTTCAACGCGACATACCTTTTAAGAAACGAAAAATAACGTTCATTGATGGATTTTCAAGTACATTTTCACTGCTTCTCTGTTTTAAACAAGGCAATAATATATAATTTAGTACATCTAATTCCAGGCCTAGAGCGATTTTAGTAATTAAAAAACAACAACAGGATTTATCTCCCCCTTAGCAAAAGACACTGAGAAGACAAATAAAACTGAATGAATTTTAACTTGATTTATCTAAAAATATAGGTTTTAGAGTTGCAAGTTTTACTTGCGGACCAATAATATAGTATTTCCATTAAGTTTCTTTTCCTCTTATTTTCCTCCATGATTTTCACATTCCCCTCCCCCATAATTGAAAACATCTTGGCCCGTATTGATAGCAATCTCCAGGTTTAAGCATATTTCACTTACTAAAAAAGAAGAGGTAGTTACGGATACTACATGGTATAAAAAGGATTAAAATTTGTTTTTCTAAGGTTTGAGTATCTGAACATTTAGGTATTTATAGAATAAAATTAAAGAGAATACTTGTCTCATTTTTAAATAACACACTTTTTGTGTACAAATCCTGAACATTTTTCATACTTTCTTGGCTGAACATTTTTCATTATAATTCTTAGCCTCATAATGTGATCTTACATCTAAGTAATTACTGACTACCAGATTCATAAGTGCAAACACATGGCTTTCACAAGGCATCTCATGATATGTCAACTCCTTTTTGGTATCGATTGTGCATTTATGGGCACACCAAGAAACAACCATCTTCACTCGACAGAAAATTGCCCTCACAACGCACAAGAACACAAAATACAGCTGAAAGGAAGTTGGGAAAGTCAATATCCGAACGCTGCAATCCAGCCAACTGCGCTGTTTTTGCCAACCTGTGACATCACGGAGCAGAGTTATGTTTGCTTCAAAATTATCCGCCCAGGGCGCCTCTATGCATTCTATGCTCGAAGTTTTGAATGACCAGACGCTGGCCGCCATGTTGCATGGAGAACGAGTAGTGTTGAGAAACATTTTGAAAGTGGTTCAAAATGACAATTTTCAACCGTGACCAACTAAAAATAATTCGATGAAGGTGTACAAGATGCAATATTTAAAAGAAATGCTTCATAAATCTGTTTCAATGTCTTGTAACGATGTGTGTAATGTTATCTGGCTGCATTTAAAACTTTCGCTAATATTGTGTCGCAAACTGGTGTCTGAAGCTCATTGGCTGAAGTCGGATTCCATGCGCAAGAGCCGGGGGAGGGGGGGGGATCTCCCTCTGCCTTGCAGTCAACTCTGCCTTCAACCCTGCCTTGCAATCCACAGTATCCTTCCAAAGACATTGGAAATAAACTGGACTCACTGAGAGCGCTGCTGTCGCGGAATAATTTGAAGAGGTTGCCCGCCACCATTGTAGTTGAAGAAACGTGCTCATAACGTTTGGGTAGAGAGTATCCTTTAATAAGTAATTTAGTAATTATTAACAAAAGAATAATAAGATTCTCCCTATTCATGTGATTTTCGTGGTTGTTGAGAAAAACTAATAACGTTTCTTGCATATGCTGAGAAGTTTTAAAGGGTACACACAGATCTGGACAGGTTGGAATCCACTGAGCTATATAATCAACTAATAATCTATTTGTGTAGTTGTGAAGTTTCTACAAAAACAGAAAATAATTAAAAAGGTTTTATAGGATAATAAATTGATAGGTTTCCTCCTTTCCCTGTGAAATGGAATACAGAAATATGAAATATATTTATTTATAAAAATGTACATGAAATCCGGATAAATATTTGTTTTTGTCTCCACCATGACCAGGAAGGTAAGGTATGTGTTATTGTATATTCTAGATTTCATTCAGTTGAATTCACGAAGGGAAAAAATGAATTTGGACAATTAGTAGGCCATTTTATATGAAAATGTTCATATTCCACTATTTTCTGTCGATGGGTTGTATTTAGATTTCTTTGTCCAGTACTTATTGAAAGCCAAAAGGTTAATAAGAAAACATATATTAGATTTAGAATTTTATTGAAATGTAGTGTGAAACTTTCTGAAACATTACCATCTCTCGACGTTTCAAGGAGCACCCTTCCTCTTCTCCAGGAGTCTATTTGATGTAAACAGAAATTCTTACAAGCTAAGTTACAATGTTTTTGTGGTATCCCCCCAATTAGAAGACGAGTCGGAGTTACGCTCCGCTAGTGGAGGAGCACAGCCCCTCCCCTTCCCCTTCGCCGGGCGGTGGGGTATAAAGTCACAGGCCGGGAGCGGAGCGCCCCCGTTCAGTGATAACCTCGCCTAGCTACCACCACCGCCGCCGCTCGCTGCACGCCGAGTCGCGGGCCGCCAGCTACCGCACGGAGACGCTTATCGTCGCTGCCGGTGATAAGGCACCATACGGCAAGAACGCCGTTATGAAATTTGTACAGTTTTAGTTACTTAGTTTCAGTTTATTTGTTATGTGACAGTAAATCACTTGGAAAACATTAAATGTGTAATTCACCCTGAATCCTGCAAATAGAACAGTTTTAACATTTAGAATGTAAGTAAAAGAAATTAAATAAAATAAATTACATTTTTTCTACCTTTTATGTTATATATATATATATATATATATATATATATATATATATATATATATATATATATATATATATAAAATGGAATATTCGTTTGACGGTTTCCAAAAATAAAGTCACAGGCCACGTGGTAATCATTTAGTGTAAATTAAGTATAATTACAAAAAATATTGGTTTTAGGGAACCATGTGCCCCTGTAGACCCCCTGGATCCACCACTGGTTGGTGAATTCTTATAGTAAAAATACACTGGTTTGTAAGTTTCTTATTATAATTGTGAACATAAAAAACAAATCAAAAAGAGAAATGTTGTCAACATTCATTTATTTAAAATCATATGCGGTTCTCTCAACACTTTGTGAGAAAAAACAATATCTTCGATACATTTGAAATGTAAACTGATCTCACTTACATTGAGAAAAATTTGCTATGGGCTAACTTTTAAAAACCTCCACCCATATCATTCTTATTTGTTATTAAGGCTATGTTTTAAAATTTCAGTTGTTTTAATTCTGAAAGTTGCATTGTCTCGTAATATTGAATTTAAAATCTTAAGTAGGTTGGAGAATGCAAGGGGCAGACACATTCTACATTATTTACTCTCGCACACATTCATGGGAAATAATTACCTTCTTATCATCAAACAATAAAGTTGACATGCTTTCATTTGGACAAAACATAATTCTGTAATGAGTCTATGGGAATACAATAGAAATTGCATCATGCTTATCCTTACTCTCACTTTATGATACAATTGTATGATCTAAATCAGTACTTGAGCTCTTTTGGATTGGTGATTTTACAACTGTACTTTACAGCAATACACGGATGTGCGTTGTACAGAAACTTGCAGTCTCATTGGGAGGACAACTGTTTAAGTTTCTGTTACTAATCTTATAAAAATGAACTATGTACAAGATTGCACTGTCGGCCCTCGTAATTACACAGATATTACATAACATCGTCATAAAATATACAAGATAGTTCAACAGCTTATGGGATGTTGGTGCTAAAATGTAATAAAAACATCAAAACAGTATTTACAGTAGACATTAAAGAGAAACATAAATAATGCTTTACAATATACACAATTTTATCGCACATAAATTATGAAGATAAATAACTTACCAAAATTATGATTATCACTATTTCACAACCATCAACGATTGACATAATTACAGTTTCATAAGATACTTTTCTAATTCACAGAACTAAAATTAAACCAGCTGTTCGGTTATACAATATAATTATCACACCTGATTCATTTTTTTTGGAAAAATCAATTCAGTCTGAGAATACTGAATTTAGACATTGTTTTATGGTAGTTTCTAATATATATGTCAGTAGGTTATAGTGTTATTACAAAACTATTCACCTTAAATTTTCAGAAATTCTTAACAGCTTACCAATGTTATCTATTAGTTTGAATTCAAGGGAAGAATTGAATATTAGTTTAACCCTGGAACACTTACGGGGTACGTGGGCACCTCAGACATACAGACCTTCATTAGTTTCTAGAAATATATTCGTGACTCCTGGACAACTGGCTGCTATCTACTTTCTGCATATTTCATCCCTGTTTAATGGTTTAATTGTTGTGACTGTGAATGTGGCAGTGTTGAAGTAGAGCTAATCAGAAAGTTTTGTGTCGTTGTCGTGGGGTGTCCGCGCACCCCGTAAGTAGAAGCGTGTGCGTTTTTCTAGTCTGTGTGTGCATTTCACATTGGTGTGGATGTGTAATATTTGAGGAAAATATTCATTTGGCATTGAGAGTATGGCAGCAAGAGCGAGTAGTTCCTCTTTTGAAGAGGAAGTTGGCTAGATGTTGCTTGAATATGATGATTCGGATTCCAAAATAAGTGAGATTATCTCGGAATGTGAGGACAGTCTGTGGAAGAAAGTTAAATTTCTTGCGGCGAGGAAGATGCTTATGAGAATAGAGAAATTGACCACACAGAAGAAAGTGAGACAATTTATGGAAAATATGTTCGTCTGGAATAATAAAACATGTGATATGCGAGGAGGAATTTTCTGAGATCGGTGGGGATGGCACTCGTTTCTCCTTCCATAACCCTCTTAGCTTGGGTTTAGGAATTGTAATTGAGAAATGTCTGGAAAACAGCAAACAACCCAATTTGTCAGCAATTCCTTCCAATTCGCCGGAAAAAATTGCAAAACAAAAACGTTGCTCTTTATGTCCACATTCACGAGACAGGAAAACAAAATCTTTCTGTGTTCGATGCAAGAAACCAGTGTGTGTAGAACATAAAATCTAATTGTGTCAAGAATTTGCATTGAGTAAAATTCGAAAAGATTTTCTTGGTGTTATTATCTTTTTTTTTTTAAATTTTGCACAATGTTTTACTTTATTCTTTCACAGATGTCCTGTGTTCAAAATTAAAAATATTTCAATAGTTCTTTTTTTCAAACTTAAAATTAAATCTAATTGCAAAAATATATTTGTGCAATGCCTGAACAGATTTTCATAATTTGTTAAATATGTTTTTAGATGTATTCCGATTTTACTGCATAAGCAACAGCTTGGGTGCCGAGGCACTCCGTAAGTGTTAGCGGAAGCCGAAATACCGTAAGTGTCCCCGGGTTAATATTGCCTATTAGTTTGAATTTAAGGGAAGAATTCAATATTAATTTAGAAGGTAATGACTTTTAATGTAAATGTAGAGTAATTAACTGAAGATAATTCTTACTCTAACAGTCCATTAATTGAATCAAAGATAAGTATATCATTACTGAAGAACCATATTGGAAAGAAGATGGGCAGTGAAGGAAAGTAAAAAGTTTGTACCCACCTGTTTCTATATACTAAAGAACAAGAGCATCAAGAACAACATCAAAACGAGAAAATAATTTCTACAGTCGAACTTCATGTTTCACAAATTTCTAAGAGTTTTTGAACGGAAAAGTATCATGAAATAAATAGATTAGTGAATAAATGCTTTTTAACATGGGTTTCATAATATGCTTGAAGTCAGTGATATTTAAATTAAAATATATTGTTGTGTTTTCAACTTCAAGTTGCATTTTAAACGCAGTTCTTTTAACCACAGTTTCTTATCTGCTTCATGTAAAAAATTGTTTCTTTTCCTTCATTTGGCACGTCGTAAGTTATTGCTAGCGTTGTGTTTACAATTTGATTAATTTTTATTGTTTGTAAAATAGTTTCATTCATACCAAAACATGGGTGGCATTCAAACAATGAGTTGAGTGGAATTTTAATGTCCTTTCGTGAGATGACCTCCGCCGCCGTAAATCTCTCAAGAGTTTGTTTTCGCCTTTGACCTAGGGGTGCGACATCGATGTTGATGTTTTCAAAACATTGATGTTTTTATAAAATGAGCGAAGTATCTGTCATCGATTTTTGAAGCCAGTGTTTTTTAACATTGATGTCGAGTTTTTTTACGGAGTAGATATTTTTTAAAAGAAAAGCTTCCATAATAAAATCCAATTACAATTATCAGATGACAGCAAATTAATGTTCTTCAAACCAACGTGATCAAGGGTGAAAAATACATTAACTCGAGTTTTTGCCAATAAAAAAAGCCTACAGTTTTTTGAACTATTGAATCAGATAATCCAAGTTTCGTTAATATTCTCCTGATCATTTTTTTGTCTTCGTTCTGTCAATTAAATCTCAAATAAAATTAATAAGTTCAATACATTCATAACACCCCCCGCGTGAATCTTAATAGTTAATAATTCAGTTTTAAAAACATACATGGTTTTGGGTGGACGTTTTCCTAACATCAATGTTTTAATTTTGAACATCGATGTTTAGAAACATGGATGTTTCGCTGGCGACGTCGCATCCCCACTTTCATCGACTACAAGGAGCACGCGAAGTCCTTTCGCTGGTGCGAAGAGCAAGACGTCATGGCAGGTCACCGCACCACGGTGCCGCAGCGGCTGTTGGCCGCGACGGTGACGAAGCTGACTGTCTCGGAGTCGCTGCTGTTGTCCGCGGCCTCGTCGCCAGGCAGCGCTGGCGGCTGCGCGTGCGAGGGCTTGGCGTGGGGGTGGGGGCCGGCTCCGAAGAAGAAGGAATCTGTGGCGATGCTCTCTCCGCCGGACTCGCTCGCGCCGTCGCATAGGGAGTCGTCCGTCTCGCTCACGGCCCCGCCCCCGCCGCCGCCGCCCGCGCCGCGCTTGGAGTCGTTGGAGTCCGCGCTGAGGTAGCCCGAGTCCTCCGGCTTGGGCCGCCAGGCGGCGCGCTGCGCGGGGCCTGCGGTGGGCGCGGGGGCGGGGCTGGGGGCGGGGCCGGGTGCAGGCGGGGGCGGGGCCCCGGGCCCCGCGAGGTGGCGCTGGAGGCTGCGCTCGACGCGCGCGCCCAGCGTGGACGAGGCCTCGTCGTCGAAGGGTGCGGCGTAGAAGGCCTCGTAGTCCGAGTGCGAGGAGCGCAGCGTGTCGGAGGGCGGGGGCGCGGCGCCCTGGCTGTAGGCGCGCGGGCGCGGCGCGGCGGGGGGCGGCGCGGGGGGCAGCGGGGGCAGCGGGCGCCGCGCCGCGCTCGACGCCGACGCGCTGGATGAGGAGCGGCGCTGGCGGCCGAGGGACGCGGAGGGCGTGTGCGTGGGCGTGTGCGTGGGCGTGGGCACCGGCGAGCGCGTGCCGTTCTTGGGGGGCAGCGGCGGGCGCGGGTTGCGCGGGGGCAGCGGGGGCGTGGGCTGGTGCAGGGGCCGCGGCGGGGGCGGCGCCTCGTACAGCGCCTCCTCCTGCTCCTCGTGCGCGGCGGTGGCGGCGCGCAGGGGCTTGGTGGCGGCGCTGGGCGGCGTGGGGCGGCGCTGGCGGCGCGCCTGGCGCAGGTCGGGGTGCAGCAGCACGCCCGCCTCCTCGTACTCGGGGGCGGCGGCGGCAGCGGCGGCGGCGCGCGCCCCGCGCTTCCACGACAGGGTGCGCTTGCGCTCCGCCTCGGCGGCGGAAGGGGCGGCGGCAGCGGCGGCGGCGACGGTGGGGGCGGCGATGGGGGCGGCGCGCGCCCGCGCCTCGAAGATCTCCCTGAGAGATCCGAAACCGCGGCTGAGCGGTCCGCCCGCCGTCAGCAAGCCCAGAAGGCCGCCCGCCGCCCCCGCGCCGCCGTCCGCCGCCGCCGCCGGCCCCGCCCCCGCCTCCGCCGCTGCGTCGCTGCGGAAGCTGCCACGCGTGCGGAGCAGGATGTGCGGGCGCTCGAGGGAGTCGGTGAAGGCCTCCTCGCGGATGCGCTCGTAGTGCGCCTCGCCCTCGCCCGCGCCGGCGCCCGCGCCCGCGCCCGCCTCCTCGATGACGATGCTGCGGCTGGCCCACTTGCGCCGGCTCGGCTTGCGGTCCAGCGTGTCCGGCTCGAACGAGTCCGAGTCGTCCGCCACGCGGCGGTAGTTGTCGGGCGAATCCTCCACCTGCGACAGTCGCGCGCGGCGTTGGGGTGGGGCTGCGCAGCGATGACCCCCTCCGCGGCTTTTTCATTTTGTATTAATATAAAATATTGGGAAGGAAGATGTAAATATTTAATTACCCAAAGAACCCCTATGTAAAGATGTAGAGCCATTTATAAAGACCATGACTCGAAACCTTTTCGATTTAAAATGAACACAAAACTTTGAATTTTGGTGAATTATTTATGGCAAGGAATAGTTGCAAAGAAAAGATCTCAGGTGGTCAAATAATGTATGTAAAGAAGCGACAGAATGGCAGTTCGATAGGAGCGTCGTATTTGTCACTCTCTTATAATTCTTTTATATGATCCTTTGCTGTTACACACTAAATTTTCCCCAAATCTGTTTATGTAACGAAAAATCAGTGCACGAGTACATCTAGTAGTGGCTAATCATAAAAATTGCTGTCTGGAAAACAAGGAACATATTTCTTTACGTAGGGCCATATATGATCCAGTTTGCACCCGAGACAGTAAAAGCTCCTGCAAAAGGTGTTGTTTTTTTTTTTTTTTTTTTTAAATTTTAAGACGCTCCATCGCCTTGAGGATCTCTTCATATGCCGAATTTGGCGAAACTAAAGGGTCTCGGGGTCTTTGCGAAAAATGGAGTACGATGCAACCGTCAACATCTTTCTTTTTGCAACTTCTTTGAGAGTCAGTCTGTACAATACAGTCCCAAAACAAGACATTTTTTGGATAATTCTTTTTAATTTCTTCGAAAGTACTTATCCAAGAAATATAAAATCAGATGCAACTAAAAGCTTCCATTAAAAATTTCAAATTCTACTAAACATTTCGAAAGCAAGGAACTTTTCTAAAATAATTATCTCAGTTTTCAAAACGAACGTACAATATGCATAACCAGAGGTGCACCCAGGATTTTTCTCGCGGGTAGGGCGGGGGGGGGGGCGCACAGATATAGTGTGAAGCCGACTTGTTGTTTTCTTATAAACAAATTTTCATTTACAATAAAATGCACTTTTATTTGTAGGCTTACCGTTACTACTTATAACGTTAACAATAATTGATGTATTGAATGATTCATTAGCAGGGGCGTGCGGTCATTACTTTGCATACCTCACATGTCAGCGGCCAACCAGCTTCCCTCCTCCCTCCCCCAATTCTTTTCTATCTGCTGTAATTGCGCCAAGGCTGGCCAATTATTTTCAATTACCTGATCCTTCTCGAGGAACTATCTCGTTGAAAATGGTCTCTTCAAAATTTTATCAATTATACACTTACTGGAAGATATACTACACAGAATTATTTCTGAATACACAAAACACTTTGACTGCACTGCAAAGATACTATAAATCCTCACGAAATAACGAGTAAACACGACGTCACACACACTTCAAGGTATCACCAATGCGTAACGTACTGCCCTGACACGCACATTGATGCTCTAAGAAGAATACTCTATGCTATTAAAAAATTCAAGGATTCTACACTAGCTTTTCAGCTAGGTCAAATTTAGTCGCTGTCTGGAGGAGAATTCTAGCGGCCGGCTGCTCTGATCGGTAGTTTTCCGTGGTTTCTCCGATCAACACCCGGTGAATGCCGGAGCAGTACCCTACCAAACGGGTCATGAACAGCTCGCGATCTTTCCTTCCTCTTCCTTGTCCTATCCTCTCCCCTTACACACACACTTACACTAACATGCACTACACTACCACATATTCCGGGAGATCGGTCGGGAGCTTAGATCTTGTCCCGGCTGGGGCGGTGTCCCTGTGGTGGGAGAGTCCTGGTTAGGGGGAAACCCCACTAGCCGATGGTAGGTCGGTGCCGGATCTCGCCATACACCGGGGGAAGATCACCGTCATCTCCCGCGAAAAAAACATGCACTACACTAACGGGACTAATGACCAAAGCAGTTGACGCGCCCGGAAACACGAAAAATCAATCAATCAATCAATCGAGGATTCTACGGATCTGATCTCATGTGAGACACAACTTCCATCCTCAGGAAAATTAATGAAATCTGGTAGGCACATTCTAGTTCACTCTCATTACATTGAGAGAGAAACATGTGCCCTACAATCACTGCATAAATTATAAACTTTTCGACCAACCGTGCGTTAATTTATACTAACAAAACAAGCCATTAAAAATAATTTTGCGTTGTGGTAGCACTGGCTTATGTGTAAAGACGTTCTCAGACAGGACGAGCAAGGTGAGGTGTGACCTTGAAGCAGTGGCAGGGGGAGAAACGTCATCCACCCCAGCTAGCTGAGTTAAGTGCATTATCTGCAGCAGCTTTCCACCAATCGCCACCTGCCTCTGGCCCGGGAATTAGATGCTCGCGCAGCTCTCTTCCCCAGCGAAGATTTCAGAGCTGAAGGTTAGACCAGTGGAGGAGCAGTGGGCCGCCGCACAGTAGTGTACAGTGGGTGAAAAATGTTTGGTCATGTGGCATACATACTGGATACTAGGATACCACTCAAAACTATCACTGGAAAATAAACTATTGCTTTATAAATCCATAATAATTCCAATATGGACCTACGGCATCCAAATCTGGGGCACAGATTTCAGTCCAAGACCTTAAGAATGATCGCAGCAGCGCCTTGGTTCATCACAAACGCAGCATTACACAAAGACTTAAAAATGCCCACTGTCTTAGAAAGAATAGAATCAATCAGCTCAAACTATCTCCAGCGTCTTGAAAACCATCCAAATCACTTAGCCCTCAACCTCCTTGACAATAGTGCAGATATCCATCGTCTAGCCAGAACCTCACCCATACAACTCCCATACAGATACTCAAGAAGTAACTGAAACATTATTACCACCAAATTATCAATTCCAATTGCTGTCAACCTAAAATAATAATAATTGCTTTTTGTTATAGTATGAAGAAGAAGATGAAGAGTACCGATGGGATACCTTCACTACAAATCATTGTCATAATAATTCTACAATAGACATCACATTTACTTATTATTTTGTAAAAAAATAGATTGTAAATTTATCTTAAAATAATTTAAAAAAAGAAATGTGGCATACGGTTCATTGTATCTTTAATTCTCAAAATTCATCAAATTCTCATTTTTGCTTACCCCAGCAGCGCTGGGATTGAATGCACGCCCCTGCTCATTGGTGTAGAAAATTTTTGAATTTGTATCATTCAGTGGGAGGGGCTCAGCGCCGTGAACCCCCCGTGGGTGCGCCATTGTGCACAACAGCAAACAATTTAACTGCAGTACAAAACTTCAAACAGAAACTATTTCCCAAGAAATCACTTGGGCGCGTTACAAAACTTTCGTTCTGGTATAAAACGGCCGGAACAGTGTTATTCTACCAACGTAATATTAAAGAAAGGTTTCTTTACTCGTTAAAAATGACTAGATCATTGCAAGAGAACGGCAACGTCTAGAAAGCAGAAACATTGCCTCACAACAGTTACACTTCTCGCAGTCACTCATTTATTGGCGTGGAATTGCGGAGTAGGTAGTTACAATGCGGCGCGAATCCAAGGGGTTATGGCTGCTGGGGCACACGCTCGATTTGCTCGGAACAATTTCCATTCAATGTGTGCTCTAAAAAGGGATAGAAAATGGAGACGTTTATTCTACACTGTTTTTGTACTAAATGTGGTTGGAGAAACGAAGCCAGTTTAAACGTAATGCGTGAAATTTGATGGAACATCGATGTGCGATGAAAGAACGTTTCGCATAAATTCGATTGTGGTGTTATTTTCGCGAAGTTTAATACTGCCAATCGCGCAGTCGCATACTTGCACGTTTGGTAATTTATATTCGGACTTTGTAGTTGTGGCGTTTCGTGATTTTTTCGTGATCGTTTGATGTTGCGTGATTTGAGATTTTTGGGAGGTTCAGCAGTGGTTTCGACAGCAGAAAGAAAATAACCGGTAACCTAAAGAGTTAATACGGAGTACGTTGCTAGTCTAATTTAACCAAAAACTGACAACTTCGCACACGACTCATCGGCGTTAAGTATTGACCAATAGAGCTGTTATATAATTAAACGGATTTTGTACAGAATATTGAAGCAAACAATTTTTTCATGCAAAAGTGACCAGTCTGGTTAAAATGACATAATTCGCAGTCACAAATTTCAATCATATTCTCGACTGGCACAGTATGTGTACCACGGGGGTAAACCACTGTTTCTTATAAAAATTATTGCTATAAATAACAAAGAATACGTTTCCGACACTAAAAATAATTCTTTAAAGCATGTTCTTGTCTGCATTATTTAGTTTTTGAATAGGTGCTACGGATAAAATATCCGATATTCTTTGTATGTGTATTGGTATACATAATGTTTTAGAATAACTGTTACATATTTCTAGGGCATGGAGAGAGTTGGAAAAGGATTATAGCATTATTGGGAAATTGCATATAAGGAGTTATAAGCATATATACTTGACTTTTGCTTCTGATTTTTAGGCAATCCCAAGTCTCGTTCTGAGCAAAGAGATTTCAAGCGCTGCCAAATATCTTTTGGATTGGATGAAATTAGAGGCAAATGTCACATGTATAAATTCATGTAACTCCTTATATGCTATTTCCCAATGTCACCAATGTTCATTGACAAAAAAAATTCATTTTCCACACCTCTACATGACCATGAAAGTTTTCTTTATTTTTCTTATTTACTTATTGAAGGTCGCTTTTCAAATACTAAAGTCATATAACGCCCACTGTAAGTAACATTGGGGATAACGGTAGCGGTATTCGGACACACACAAGCATCCATGGCCCGGGCGCTATTGGAACCCGTGACCGTTTGGGCGCGAGACAATTGCTGCTTTTCAGACTTAGCGATCTCGACTATCCAGGCTGGCAACCTGGAAAACTGTAACCTTGAATCTAAGACAGCTTCATATGCCTGGATGTTGTTTTATCTAAGACAGTTGCGTAGAACTGTTGTTTATATCTATTTCGTTTTCAGTTACGTGATATTGAAAAACAAACTTACAATACAAACGCATTTTATACAAAAAATAAACATTTATAAGCGATTGTTTATTCTTATTAAAATGTTTTTGCGTGATGTTCGTACATTTATAATTAATATTTTCGATATGAAATAAATATTATAATTAATATTTGTAATCCATGACAAAATGTGATGTGCTATGATTATAGCTTTATCGCTAAACAATCATCCGTCTAATCAGGATCGAGAATGGTGGCTGTTTTATTGTGGCTTGGCGTGGTCGAGCATGTTTTTTACAAGCGCAATTGTATGGAAATTGAATAGCGTAAATTAAACTTAAGAGTTGAGTCAGAGCAACCATTACTTGGGGAGAACCGGAGAAGGTCGCTGTTGTAGAAGAGTCATTTCCAATCGAATTCTTTACTGACGGGTGCTCCAGCAACCGTTCCAAAACAGGCCATGGCCCTTCTCTCGTGCCTTGGAGCTAGGAGAGCTCAACAGTGGGACTCGCACAAAAATCCGGCTGTCCTGTTCTCTAATCAGCATTTGTAGTGTTCCCACATACGCTCGTGAAGTACGAAGAAGCGTAGTGAAGAGAAGAGAGACGGATCGTAACAACTCTATTTTGACTCATTGGTCTTCGCTCCACGGTCAACATCGTAAATGTAAATGTATATTTACGAAATAAATATCGTAAGACATCGTATACATATCGTATTACAAAGCGAAACGAAGCCAACAGGCCGAATTTGATGATCAATCGAAAATTATAATACGATAAATAAAGTTTTACATGAGACCGTAATACATGTAAGGATACAATAACCCATTAAATTTATTGTAATACGATGTCTCCATATCGTATGATTACGAATTTTGTACAATGTTGTATCTACTTCGTAAAAAAATCAATGAACTTTATTTTAAATTTAACTATTCATCCAATGAAATGTGTCTGATGCAGTTAAGAGGCCGCCTTGGATTATAGAACACTTGTGTTGTATAACATGAATGTGTTATATAACATTATTATGTTGTCTTGCATAACATTATTACAAAACTGACCATTGTTGTCATTATTGAGCCTTAGAATATTTGAACACTTGTGTTCTAATAAGACTTCGAAAGATATTGATCTCAGATTGGTTAGCTGTTACTTTAGATAACTAAAATGGATAGACTAATAAATGATTGCAGATTGCGTAGCAGGAGATAAGGGAGGCTTAACAGAAGCGAAAAGAGAAAATGGAATATATACCAGTATAATCAGCTCCACTTGGTGAATAGTATTTTGCCAACTTTCCTGCGGTGGAACTAAAAAAAAAGATGTCGTAAGGTAGTAGTTGTCATGAAAAGTTCTCTGGCAGCGGCGTCACACGATCCAGTTATTTCAACCACGAAAGCGGCAACCAGGAGAACAGGTTTTCGGGGCATCGAAGTTCATCCCATCGTCTTTCTTCACCACATTCTATACAAGATGCCGATGCCTTTTAACACTTTCCTCTCATTTCCAGGCGAATCACGGTCGATCCAAGTACAAAAAGGTTGACGAAGCGGATTCTCCAAGTTCTCTGGTTTTCCTTGACTTTCATCGCATCATTTTACATTCCAAAATCACAATAATTATCTAGGTACCAATGTTTTTGTCATGACTGGGTCGGCTATCTAAGCCAAGATAATAATAAAAATAATAAATAATCATAATTATAAAAATATTTTGAAGAGAGCATACAAATTGAACAAACATTCTTTGAAAATTTCCGTTAAAAATAAGCGGAGTTAATAAAAGTAGGGTCTCGTTTTACTATTTTCATATTTCACGACTTAAGAGAGTGATATCTAATCTACAATAAATATTATAATAGGGAGGTCGTGATTTGTGTACGATTTGACCTTCAAATTCTCAGCTTAATATATATGTCATTACATTTTTGTCTTGTCTCTGAAGGTACTACAACTAATAGGCATGCTTCGTAAGTGTGGTCGATTGTGTCGGGTATACAGTTCAGTGGCGGCCCGTGAGTTCAAAAGTAAACGTTCCCTTGAACTTTTCCTTGTTATGTTTCACTGGGTTGACCCGTAGCTGGCACCAGTATTGTACCCTTTCTTATCTTTTCAGATGAATTAAATAAAAATGTTCAGGTTGAATCGGATTTGACGGTGATATTGTAAGGACTTGGAAGGTGTAGTGTTCAAATTTCTTTGCCATGGTCATTAATCGTTGTATTATTATTATTATTATTATTATTATTATTATTATTATTATTATTATTATTAGTAGTAGTAGTAGTATTACTCTAATTCGCGACTAAAGATGTTATGAGTCGGTCGATTATAAAATCTACTCCGGGTTGCAACCAGATTTATAAGGAGCAGATCTAGGGACTATTGGTACCTCAACAAAACTTTAGGCAAAACGTGGGCGGACCCAATGAAAAAATGTATTGCACTTCCCAGTCATTTGAATGACTTGGGAGTTTATCCATGTTCTTACACAAATTGTACGGAACAAATCCCAGAGCTCCGATAACTATCGGGACGACCTACACTTTCACGCTTCACATCTGGCTGATCTCGATTTCCAAACTCTTGTATTTAAGACTTTTCTCTGTCTCCTTGGTTATGACGCTTTGATCGCACGGCACCGCAAATTCCACAAGTAGACACAATTTTTTCTCCAAATCCCGGATAATAATATCCGGCTTGTTTGCCGCTATCGTGCGATCAGTTCAAATTTGTTGATCGTACAGTATTGTTCACAGTCCGACACGTCACCGGTTTTGGTGAGTGTTCGTATCTCTTGGAGTACGTGCTTGGAATTTCGAAGGCGGTACAGAACTGCCAGTGGAAGTAACTACACATCCTGTATTTTCGAGTATTCGTTTTTTTGCTAGAACTGGGCAAGCTGAGACGATATGGTCAATGGTTTCTACTTATTCCTGGCAAATGCGACATTTATCATCTGGGGAAATTTTGAGAACCGTTTTGTTATAATGTGTTCTTAATACCTGATCTTGGACAGCTGTTACAACTGCTTCCGATTCTGGCTTCATTCTTCCCCTTTTAAGCCTCATAAATGATTGATCTTTATTGATCTACACTTTGTCCATTCTTTCTAAATATTGTCCATGGAGTGATTTTTCTCTCATTTCTTTAACATTTTTTGTGACTCACAGTTCATGTTAAGTAGCATAAGAAGTTTGATGTCTGTTTTATTCTACATATCTTGCACAGTCTTGTTCGCAATTCTTCTTGCTAAACTTACAACGCCTCTGTCTCCCATTCTTCGGTCAGATTTAATGCCCCACCTCATTAGTAGGTCATCTTGATGGCTGACTACATACTTTCCCATTCTCACTTTTGCATTGTGCCAGGAGGCTTCAATTTGTCTGAGACCTCTTACTCCTTCCTTATGCCACACATAAAGTCTTCGTACATTAGCTCGAGGGTGTGCGACAAGCATTGTAAGCAGTTTTCTTTTTTTTCTATCCATGAATCGATTTTTTTTGCTCTCCAGTCCGAAACCGTATTCGGTTACGGGCACCGCCGAACTACCTATTGCGGATATTTTATTCCCGGAGTTCAGAATAGACCGAAAGACAAGTCTCACTCTTCAGTAATACTCCTTACGAATTCTCTCTTATTGTGCCGTTCGAGATGGTGTCACACTCTTCAACGCCCGGATCAGATATTTGTAAGTTTTACCTGGCTCAAGAACTTGAATCACAGTGTGCATATCAACTTCAATTCTCTCTGACGTCACTTCGGCTCTCTTTAAACAGATATTTGCACACTTGCCAAGACCAAATTTCATGCATATGTCATTGGTAAAATAATTGATGTCGGCAGCATTTGGCAGAGAATCGCTTCATTCTTAGCAAACACCTTAAGATCATCCATGTAAAACAAATGCATTATTATTATTATTATTATTATTATTATTATTATTATTATTATTATTATTATTATTATTATTATTATTATTATCATTAAATTATTGATTCAAATGACGTCAAGAAAGGCAAAACTAGGTTTCTTTCATCAACCCTAACAAATTGGATTCTCATTAAGTAGTGTAATAGATAACCGAACAGTTTCCACTTATTGCTACTGGACAATGTTCTCTTCCACGTATGTATTAATGTTTCAATAATTTACAAAATGTTAGAAAGTAGGCAGATTGGATGTAAATACTAGTTTGTCTGCTGAGGGTTTCCCAGAGGAACATATATCAGGAATTTCCGTGGGAGGGAGTAATTTCAGTTTGTAAAATCTCCCAACGACACGGATTATTGTGTCATATCACAAACTGATTTATCTTTCTTTTGCAACCGAGAAAGTCTGTTTAGTTGATATTTACTCCAGGCAAGAAAATTTTACTCTTCTTTCATTTTTTTTGGATACACGTAGTTTTTAATATATTTCCCCGTCTTCATCTTTTAGTAGTACGTATTTTATTTGTAAATTCTCCTATTTGGCACATTCTTGAATAAAATTAATATCTCTAGAAATGTATTTCATTTCGCTTGAGACTGTTAACTCCCCGCGCCCCTGCTGCGTTGTAACATGTCACAAAACTGAGGAAAAGTTTCAGGCTGCTGCACCGACTTGGGCAAAGCTAGGTCGAGGTCAGCTCCTGTCCGGAGGAGAATTCTAGCGGATGGCTGCTCTGATCGGTGGCTTTCCGAGTTTTCTCTGGTGAATGGCGGAACAGGAACTTAGCAAACGTGTCGCGGACCGAGTTCGATCTTCCTGCTCCTATCCTCACCGCTTACTTGCACACTTATACGCTGTACATTATCGCACATGTCGGGAGAGCCGGAGCTTAAAGCTTGTGCCAGCTGGGGGAGATACCCAGATGAGAGAAACCCCGCGAGGTATGGTCGAGGGCTGCACCGGACCTGACGTTCCAGCAGGTCACCGCCAAATGCACTACACTTTGGGGAATACTGACCACCGTCTGAGGAAACTGATCAGTGAATGAATCAATACATCGGAGTGCCACGCACCTGCTCGTTTTTAATTGAAATGTGTATTGCTGGCTGTCGGACGGCCGCTGTCCGGCGAGGAGGCGAGGTCGACGGCCGCGGCGGCGCTACGGTACTTACCTGTATGGTGAGGCGTCCGGGCTCCGCGTAGCGGACGGGGCCGTGGCCGGGGCCGGGGGCGCAGGGGGCGGGGCTGGCGCGGGCCGAGGCGGCGGGCGACGCGGGCGCGCTGCCGAAGCCGTCGTTGACGTACACCTCGCTCACCAGGCTGTAGCCGTCGGTGTGCAGCAGCTCGGGCAGCGAGAACAGCTTCAGCTCCTTGGCCGGGCCGTTGGCCTCGCCCTTGGCCTCGCTCTTGGCCTCGCCCTTCGCCTCGCCCTCCGGCTGCAGCGCGATCATCTCGTACTCGTGGTCGTCCTGCACCGCGCCGCCCCTGGCCGCTGCCGCCGCCGCCGCCGCAACCGCCGCGCCCTTCATCTGCGCAAGGGCCAGTTTCAAAAGAGCCACGCCCCGAAATCGGCAGCCAACTAAAATGTTCACTATAAACAATCAAACACTCATAATTTTCCATGCACTTTATTAAAAAATGCCGAATAGAAAATAGTCGATCTTAACGTGATAGTCAAGTTCTTGCGGCTGTGCTTCCTGCTAGTAGATGTAATTGAAGTTTTATGTAGAGGAATATACCATGCAAGAAATTTCTAATATCACTGTTTTTATACTCATTGTACCTCCACAATATATTCTATTCCTACTCGGTTGGTTACTTCTTGCTTTATTTAAAAGAGGATCTGTGTTTACGTGGCCTGCTCTCATTCGACTTGCAATAGATTATTTATGCCTTTTTTTCCCTTCCTTCATTCTGCAGAAACAAAATAAATCATTTATTTGTTATACAGTCTCGCTATCGCTAACGAAGTAGAGTGAAAGCTATGTAATGCTGCGAGAAAAGCGGCGAATTTTCGGCAGAAACACAGTTATTGTAGGGCTCTGGTAACGGAAATGGGGGTACATCTAGTTGATAAATTTACAACAAAAATATCTATAACGTAGCGTAACCACAATCCTTGTTTTTGTGTCCTTGATACCGAAAAGTTGATTGACGGCAATACGTCTGTCCGTCCGTCCTGTCCGTCCGGCTGTGAACAACGCTAGCGGCTAAACCGTTCAGCCGATTTTCTCCAAAATTGACATTTCCCTATCTGACTTATGTCGCGGACCTTGCATTTGAAACCCAAGTTTTAATTTTGGGGGGTACTTTACATGAACCCCCTACGACATTTTCAAAATTGAAAAAAAATGGCTGCAACGTTTTTAATTAAACTTTGCTCTTGGATAGTGTGAAAGGCGTTTAAGAGAATGCTGTAGGTCTCTTGTTCGTTAAAAACCCTGATTTTTCGAAAATTGTTAAAGTTTAAAATTTTTCAGCGTCTTGTTACAACTACAATTATGAAGATAGATTTTTTCCCTTAATGATATATGTTCCTTAACGATAATTTTGAAATAAGGTCATGTACCCTCTCCCTCAGAAAAAATGTCGTTCAAAATTCTATCTTCCACACCGCGCCGACAAACTTGGACACCCCTCGGCCTGGGGGAGGGCAGGGGAGGGACGCGTTGACCAATCGCTAGCAGGTAGAACCACAGTTGTCTGTGATTGGTGCAACATCCCAAGGGGCAGAAATAACGCTGTCTCAGGGGGAGGGGGCTAGTTCGTTTACGTACGAGACGGAAATATCGTCATATTTCCCTGCCGAAGGAGGTAGTTTGCCTGCGCGTACGCCACGACGAAAAAAATATTTCTAAGCGGGGTTTTCCGTCCAGAATGATTGTCTATAGACCAGTAAATATTTATCATTTTAGCAAAATTTATTATAACTTTTAGTAATCGATTTGTAACTCCTGACAAACTGCTATTTTGAGATATTCATTTCAGGCACAATTTGCGGAGCCTTCCCGGCCGTTCTAACGCATATTTCGAATTTGTTTATAAAATTATAAATTGTTG
Organism: Teleogryllus occipitalis; assembly: GCA_011170035.1. Classification (NCBI taxonomy): domain Eukaryota; kingdom Metazoa; phylum Arthropoda; class Insecta; order Orthoptera; family Gryllidae; genus Teleogryllus; species Teleogryllus occipitalis. Next base: position 203,123 of record BLKR01000270.1, on the reverse strand, counting down.
CAAAATTGTTAATTCGCTGTTTTTGGTTCTGGGACATCGGGAGACTCTCCCCACTTTAGATTTGCAAAATTTGGAAATTGTTTATAAATTTGCAATTGTTGCAAATTTTTTATTGTCTAATCTGAATGGCGTTTAAATGTGATGCAAAATTCCGGAATCCGTTCGGTGCTATTATATCTCGTTCTCGAGATATATGTAATTGTTTATAAGAAATTAACATCTTATTAGACCCCATTTGTTTGCGCTTAATTCATTCGCGCTAGCAGAATAGCGTGGGATGGGCATACTGAAAAAACAGTTCTCCAATGCCGCGCTTCTGCCTGCCACATACGCTTAAAATGCACTTGCTTGTAAACAAATTCTGTGGCCAATTTAATTATGCTAAATTCGTATTTTTACGGCGAGTATGAGCATAACTTTTATTTGGTTTTTATATTCTCTTTTAAGTCCTACAATTTTCAAGTCGATATATTTATCAAATAGGAAAGAAATTGATTATAAAAAAAATATTTTTCAAGGTGCATTACGCCCAAACAATTGTTTCTGTTTTTCTATCAAAGGGGTGTTGAGCAACCGAATAACTGTATTATTAATTTTTTTAAGTCCCCTGTTAACACCGAGAGTCAGAAACTATTTGTTCCTCTTGTTTAAACATTACCATTAAAAATAGGGAAACATATTGCTTAGCTGTTTGCTATAAACTGCACTGGATTGGATGAAGGTAGTGTTAAGGTTTTCAAATACAGAAATATTCAATTTTGGGTTTTGAAAGATCACATGAGTAGAATCACACATCACAATATTTACACAAGTATAGAAATTTCTAAATAAACGTATATAAACTTTAAGTTAATATTTTCAATTTAATTTATCATTCCTTTCTAAAACTGTTAATTTGATGATTTCATTGTATAATATTCAAATCAGAGCTTTATGGGCTAAATCTACGCATTGTTAATACATATTTTTAAACAACATTAATATATTTAATATACATTTAAAAGGTTTTTAGATTGGCGAACGTTTCAATGAAATTTCATGAATTCCTAAATGCTTGAAAATAAATACTTGTAAAATTAAATAATTGTAGCGTGTAAAAATATAACAAACTCACGTATTTGGTAAAACGAGTTGATATTACTAAAAGAAAGCAAAACAGATGTTATGACAATTCAAAGAGATTTAGCGTTTGTTTACAGTTTAGTAAATATCAATGCACTAGCATTTCCCAGTGAAAATACATAGAACGAACTTGGTGGTCAAGTGATATGACCTTCCCAACACAGACTACATTTCAGTATCGTCAGAGTTCGAAGGTGGTTTGTTGGCCGCCATTCTACGAATCTATCAAAACCTTGAATTTTGCACGACCATCTGTACAGCGAGAACGTAGCGGTTTATTAAACGGAAACGGGCCACTCCAGGTATCTAATGTGCACTCTTTGAAAACGTTTAACCATTATAAACTATCCCTAAGAAAAATATCAAATAACCAATGTTAAAGGTCACCAGCTTAACATTGCCTTTACTATTTGAATGTTTTCAACATCCCCAAAACCAACAGAAAACCCATGTTTTTACAGGTTATTATAAAACCAATTCAATAAATATAAGCATTTATTCACGTTATTATTTTTAAAACACTCAAATATCTACGATGTTATTTGATTCATGTCTTCATCGAAGATCTGAGATTAAAAAATGATAAGCAGAGAAAATTAAAGTAATTTTGAGTGATTGATGAAGGTGAATGATCAAACGAAAAACAATGTTTCTTGCTTCATATATTGCTATCGTGTTTAACAGACATGTAATTACATGTGATACTTATATTTAAACATCCAAACTAATGAAAATTTTCAAAATTAAAATCATCAATAAAACATTGATTCATCAGCAAGGATTATATTATTAAATACTTTTTTGAGATTCATGTGCTCCTGTGTGAATAACGTAGTAAACGTGATTCGTACGATCCAGTTTCTCAGAATAATACAAAACCAGCTAGACACATACACTAAACATAATAGTTGTCAAATAGTTATTTACGACATGAGTATCATAAGATATCTTATTACAATACGAAATTGGAGAATTATCAAACAAGACTCTTTAGCCGAAATTGTTAACCAATTGAATATTGTAATATAATGTTACCATTTGAATATCATAGAAAGTAAGACGCAATTTGTCAAAATTCATGTGAACTATAATTTTTCTTTAAATTTTACTCCTTATCCTGCGAAAGATGTGTGACAGTACTTATGTTAACAATTATACTGCCATGGGTTTAATTAATTAGTTTTCAGTACGCAAATTATTGTTTTTGGTTTTAAAGAAGCATGGATATACAGAGTATCGGCGAAGGAAACGTCGAAAGTTTGAAAAACGCTGTTTAAACAATTTTGATCATACTTTGTCTAATAAACTACATAGATATTTTGAATGGCTGAGCTGCAATAAACACGCAAATGTTGGTTTGAAAATATGATTTCTACGCAAAACTTTGCATTCTAGAATCATGTAAACACCCCAGAAACATTTAACATGTTTATTTTTAACAATATACTTTTTTGTACTTTTGAGATAATACTGTTGGAAAAAATTTTTAAAAAACAGTAGCCCTCCAAAGAATAAGGAAGCGGTTAGACCCAATAGCAGCAATCATTACTAGTGAAGAGTGGATCATTACTAGGAAAGAGTGGAGTGTTTAATTTACATTAATTTCATATCTCTTTTTAAAAAGATATTTCATGAAACAAAAATCTCTAGCGTTAATATTTCTTTTCGACAATGTTAATAGGTATTTGTTCGCAATTTTCGAAAATTCAGATCGTTCGCCCAAAATTGAACGTACGCCACTTTTAAACATCTTGTGCTTCGAGGAATAGATTTACAGAAAAATTGGAGCTCTTTTTGAGGAAATTATGTAAATATGATGGGGTTTGGTGTAAAGTACCTTCAAAATTAAAAGATTCGTTTCAAATTCGAAGATTCGTAATATTAGCCAGATCGTTCAAGGAATATCCATTTTGGTGAAAATCGTGTTTACTTTAGGCTCTAGAATTAGTCACACGAAGACGGATTCACAAAGAGGTTTTTTGGAAAATCACTTTTTCGGGTTCAAAAAACAAGCGTTTTGACAGCCTTGTGTATAGAAAATAAAAGAACAATACCAACAATCCACTTTTTTCGAACTAACTACTTACAAAACGTGTTTTCTGTGAAAATTTCGACACTTCCTCCTACAGCATTACGTAACTCTCTTTACACGTGGAGGTAAAAATATTCCAGCGTTACTGGGATTTGAACTCAGATCCCTGTAGTTCGTAGGTCTGGCTCGACCGCACTGTGCTATCACAGATATTTCTCAACACGCTGTCCAAGCACACTTATTACGAAAAGAATAGTTACGTGATATTCATTGCACTTAGATTTTTTATTAGAGGAATGTTCTACATGTTTAAAAGGTATCAAATTCGCAATAAGAATTTAAACGATTACAACCCACGCAACTACATAGCTCATTTTACTTAGAAATATTTTCAACCAGAAGCCGTGGTTTTTAGAACCCTCTGTGGAAGTCGTTGCCGGTCTTATCTTTCGGCGACTGTGGCCAAGGTTGAATTACGTCACAGATGAAAGTTGCGATAACGCTAGAGCTCAACACGGGCACTTGCAGACGTTCTGAAGCCAGAATCGCAATAGGGGCATATTTATACGTGATTCTTAAAGACATTAACACACTAAAATAAGTAGTGGCGCCTCAAAACACATGCTTTATGTGATATTTATAATGGATACGAATGATTATAACTATAGAATTAACCGCAAAATTGTTTCTACCCACAAAAATTATTCGCCGTGGATGAGATTCGATCTTACGTGCCTAAGCTTCTCCAACAGTGCGCTTACCTGCTATACCACAGAAACTCATAACTTTTGTCTCTCACAAAGATGATTTTAAACTGTCATGTATCACAGATTTGACTAAAAAAGAACGTGCGGCGTTTAGATGCTTGTGTTAACTACAGACGGACAGACAGACGCCCACATGAGATCTACACCATTCTCTTAAACGTTCTTGAGATTATGGAAAAAAATTAATCAAATCCGATGACGCCGCTTTTGAGAAAATTTTGAAAATATCTCTCGGGCTTTATGTAAAGTACCTCCCAAAATTAAAATATCGGTTTCGAATTAATGGGACCGTGATATCAACAAGATCGATTGGGTATTATCAATTTTGGACAAAATCGGTTGAACAATTTAACCCCTAGCGTTGTTCGCAGACGAAAGACTGATAGACAAACGTTTTGCCGTCATTCAATTTTTCGGTAACAACGATCCACAAAACATGAATTCTGGCTACACAACGCGTTAAAGGATTTCCCCCTAAATTTAGCAAATAAATTTATTCACTTTTTCGTTACCAGGATGGGACGGTTTTTCTGCCGAAAATTCGCCGTATTCTGGTGCACGATTACAATACCTTTTCTTCTTACGACAGTAAGTTCGAGAAAGTAAAAATCAATAAAAACATTTAATCCTTTTTTCCACCCCCATTTCCGTCTTCCTAAAGGCCTTAAGAAATAGCCTGTCCAATATAAAATGAATTAACCCTTATGATATTTTTCCTAGTTTACCAATCCCCGTCTCAGTACAGGGGAGTGGAGGCAAAACTAGGAGAAGAAAAATCCCACACCACTAACACCTGGCTGTAGAGTCCCAACTGGGACAGGCAGCTGAAGAGAGCATCAACCTCAGAAGCGTCGGCAATGAGAGCATCAATGGATGCTGTGGGCAGCAACAATTGACGCTGCCAAAATTGGACACATATTTGCTTATCAATTCCTGTTAAAATTGTTTTATTTTTCAGTTAGCATTGCTGTGATTAAATGTTCTTATAAGTCTTGTTTATGGACCACTAATTCGTGTTTCGAATACATAAAATTATTTTTGCCCGATCTCAAGATATTCTAAAATAATTCTTAAATATTATATTTTCTTTTAAATGATGACCTACAAGTACAACCAAACAAATCATAATTAGTCTCTTCATAAATAATTAAAAAATTAAACAGTTATTGATGCCCCGGAAAGCAGTAAGCCCGCTAAAACATTTCATTTTCGCTGCGAACTCTATTTCAAAATGTATTTTAATTTGCTGCTTTAGTTAGTGAAAAAGGTAAAATAATTTGGAAAGTAAATGAATGAATACTATTATAAATACGTATTGCCTAATGCATATCTGTATATATATATATATATATATATATATATATATATATATATATATATATATATATATATATATATATATCGACTTTAAACTCGATTACAACATTTTATTGAACGTAGATATATTCTAACATTAACGTTAAGTAAGTAAAGGCCGGTATTACACTGTAAAAGATCTTTGTCAAAGATATTTTATAAAAGAAATATGACAGTGTAATAGCCAATATTTTATAAAAGATTTCTTTTAGAAAATTTCTTGGATAAAATGTAGTCTCCGGCTTCCAACTTTTATCATATTTGGTAACATGGCGTCCGATATAGGGGTATTGCTTCAACCAAAGTCATAATTGCTGAGTGCGAGTAATTAGAATGTTTATATAATACTGTCCATTCGAACTACAAAAGTAAAACCAAACGAATTAACGTTTGTAGGACACATTTTCCCGGGAAGTGGAAAATATGGTGTTTGGAAAATGTTCAGTTCAGGAAGATATTTTTTTTAAACTTCCCTATCAGAGGACAGAATTTCGAAAGAAGGAAGAACGACAAAGAAAATTGAATGTTTCCTCACCATCCTCAAATAATTCTTCATTTCGAATGTCTTTAATCAATGCTTCACAATGTGCGACCCATAACCTCACCATGGCGTTGTTCTAAAGCCTCACCCTCAAACGTTTTTGTATTTACCTTTTGATACATTAGCATTAAACATAGATTAGTTATAATAAAACAAAGTAGCAAAACACAACTATTTGTGCGTAATTGATTGTAAATCGCGAGCAAACCTACATAAAATTTGGACGAAATGTAATACGCTCATCAAATTTCTTTGTCAAAGTTTTCTCATCAAAGTTCAAAGACTGCCACAAAGTTCTTTATCAAAGATATGTCATATAACTTTTATAGTGTAATACCGGCCAAAGCCGCCGTATGTTATATCTTTCCCATTCATGTCGCCAACAATGAACTTCTCGGAAACATCTCAAATTTCCATGGTTGAATATTATAACAACAAAATATCAATTTTTTGTAATAAATGTTCCTTCAAAATTCCGGTATTTTCTGTTTTTCTTTCATGTTATATTTAAATACTATTATTAAAAGAGAAAACCTCATTGAGATAATTTCAATTAAATCAATGCAACTTGAAGAGCAAACGCTCGTGCGATTTGAAGAATAAAAGCTAGTTTCTTTCTGTACTCAGAATTCGTCTTGTATATGAGTTAGGGCACGGGGATACCAAAATTTAAGAAAACGTTCACAGAATACATTTCTCCCTACAGTACATTACACACAATTTTTAACTGTTTTTGACATTAAATGAAAAATACAGCGTCGTAATAGCGCCTTGTCCGTCCCGACAATCATCAGAATTCAAAAGAAATTCAGAATGACAGCTCGTCAAACGAAGCGGGGGAAATTCAAATTTGCTATTTCAAAAATTGTAAAATTATCTAAAGTACTTATATTTTTAAAAAATTGTACGTGATCTTTATTAAAGGACTGATTATTTGAAAGGAATATTTGAAGATCTGTTTTTGATGAACACATTTCATTAAGGAAACAAACTATCTTCAATACTTAAGTTGTAGGAAAACGGCGAAAAAAAAATTGTTTTCTTGCATTTTTGGAAAAATTCAGTATATGAACGAAAATCATCTCCGCCATCGTCTTATAGCGTCCATTACGCTATCCGGCAATAAAATTTAAAATTTAACCAGGAAAGTTCATGTCATTTTTAAATTTTTGAAAATGTTTCAGGGGCTTCTTGTAGAGTACCATCCAAAAATAAAATATTGATTTGAAATTCAGGAGGGCTCGACATCAACCAGATCGCTTGCGGAATATCAACTTTGGAGAAAATTGCCTGAACAGTTTAGCGGCTAGCATTGTTCACAGAAGAAAATACGTTTTACAATTAATCGTTTTTTTTGTATTTACTACCCACCAAACCTGGCTTCTGGATACACCACATGCTAAAGGGATTTTATTGTATATTTATCAACTGAATTTATCCACTTTTTTTGACACCATGGCCCAGAAATTACAGTTTTTTGTGTCGAAAATTAGCCGATTTCCTCCGTAGAATTACGTAACATTTTACTTTCTCGTATACGCACATATAATATATAGGTAGTATAGAGAAGTTATGTAATGCTCCGCGAAAAAAACGGCGAATTTTCGGCAGAAAAAATGTATTGCCGGTCCCTGAAAACAAAGGAGTGGATAAATCCAGTTACTAAATTAAGAGAAAAAATTTCTAACACGTGATGTAACCATAATTCCTGTTTTGTGGGACTTTGATGCCAAAACACCAATTGAAAGCAAAACGTCAGTCTGTCTGCGTCTGTCCGACTCTCCGTCCATCTGTGAACACTACTAGCGTCTAAACAGATCGTACGATCTTTTCCAAATTGAAGAATTCCTTGTCGATGTGATTCTAGTTGAAACTTTGAGATTTTAAAAATCATTCTTTAAAATTTGAGGGTACATTACATGAAGCCGTCGGTCATTTTCAAAAGTTTCTCAAAAACCACCCCAAATTTTTTAATTAAATTTCTTCTAAGAATAGAGTAAAATACACTTATAAAGGCGACATACGTCCTATGTTCACGGTAAACTCTAAATTTTCGAAAATTGGAAAAGTTTGAATTTTTTCGGCGTTTTCCTACAACTCTAAAATTAAACACAGCTTTTTCTTTCAAATGAAATTTGTTGTTTATAAATAATTCTTTCAATAAGGTCATATAATTTTTTTTGAAAATTACAGACAGACGAACAGGCACAAGAGCTGACACATCAACAGACACACGAACATACAGGCTTTTCGTCGTCGTTCGATTTTTCTGTATCAACGACCCACAAAACATTGGTTTCTGGCAACACGAGTTAAAGGATTTTTTCTACATTTCACAACATTAGTTAACCATTTTTACGTTACCAGGACCCGGCATTAACAGTTTCCCCATAGATTCTAACAATAACATTGTTGAAATAATGCCTTTATTATGATTTTCCTATAGATTTGTTAAGAATACCAAGTAAAGAACAGAAGATTCCTTTCTTATTGTATTTCATTTCATATTGTTAATAAATCTCTTTTTAATATTTACTGATTATTTCACCTTTGGAATTGATTGAACATTTTCGTTGAATAGAAACAATGAAAAACAATTTTTTCTTCCTTTCTGGTAATTATGTAGTAGGAAGAAAAAGTATTGTAATCATGCGCCGGGAGACGGGGATTTTTCGACAAAAACCTCTAAATTCCGATCACTGGTCACGACAAAAGTAGATAAATTTTATTCTTGTATATAGTGAATTACTTCAATAATTTGTAGACAGAATCCATGTTTTGTGGGTCCTTGTTACTAAAAAATCTATTTACGACAAAACGTCTGTTTGTCCGTCTGTAGTTAACACAAGCATCTAAACGCCGCACGTTCTTTTTTAGTCAAATCTGTGATACATGACTGTTTAAAATCATCTTTGTGAGAGACAAAAGTTATGAGTTTCTGTGGTATAGCAGGTAAGCGCATTGTTGGAGAAGCTTAGGCACGTAAGATCGAATCTGATCCACGGCGAATAATTTTTGCGGGTAGAAACAATTTTGCGGTTAATTGTATAGTTATAATCATTCGTATCCATTATAAATATCACATAAAGCATGTTTTGAGGAGCCACTACTTATTTTAGTGTGTTAATGTCTTTAAGAATCACGTATAAATATGCCCCTATTGCGATTCTGGCTTCAGAACGTCTGCATGCGCGGCGGTGTTGAGCTCTAGCGTTATCGCAACTTTCATCTGTGACGTAATTCAACCTTGGCCATAATCGCCGAAAGATAAGACCGGGAACGACTTCCACAGAGGGTTCTAAAGACCACGGATCTGGTTGAAAATATTTCTTAGTAAAATGAGCTATGTAGTTGCGTGGGTTGTAATCGTTTGAATTTTTATTGCGAATTTGATACCTTTGACACATGTAGAACATTCCTCTAATAAAAAATCTAAGTGCAATGAATATCACGTAAGTATTCTTTTCGTAATAAGTGTGCTTGGACAGCGTGTTGAGAAATATCTGTGATAGCACAGTGCGGTCGAGCCAGACCTACAGACCACAGGGATCCGAGTTCAAATCCCAGTAACGCTGGAATATTTTTACCTCCACGTGTAAAGAGAGTTACGTAATGCTGTAGGATGAAGTGTCGAAATTTTCACAGAAAACACGTTTTGTAAGTAGCTAGTTCGAAAAAAGTGGATTGTTGGTATTGTTATTTTATTTTCTATACACAAGGCTGTCAAAACGCTTGTTGTTTGAACCCGGAAAAGTGATTTTCCAAAAAACCTCTTTGTGAATCCGTCTTCGTGTGAGTAATTCTAGAGCCTAAAGTAAACACGATTTCCACCAAAATGGATATTCCTTGAACGATCTGCCTAATATTACGAATCTTTTAATTTTGAAGGTACTTTACACCAAACCCCATCATATTTACATAATTTCCTCAAAAAGAGCTCCAATTTTTCTGTAAATCTATTCCTCGAAGCACAAGATGTTTAAAGGTGGCATACGTTCAATTATGGGCGAACATCTGAATTTTCGAAAATTGCAAACAAATACCTATTAACATTGTCGAAAACAAATAGTAACGCTAGAGATTTTTGTTTCATGAAATCTGTTTAAAAACAGATATTAAATTAATGTAAATTAAACACTCCACTCTTTCCTAGTGATGATCCACTCTTCACTAGTAATGATTGCTGCAATTGGGTCTAACCGCTTCCTTATTCTTTGGAGGGCTACTGTTTTTTTAATTTTTTTTCCAACAGTATTATCTCAAAAGTACTGGATGAGAACAGTTGATATCTGGAGTTGAAGGGATGGTGTTAGCTCCTATTGTAGGCCTGGTTCCTTGTGATTCCAGTGAAAAATCAGTAACTGCACTAAAACAGCAGAAGCTTCCGCCAATTGATAATCATAAGTGAATCACCAATCATAAGTGACCCCAATTTTCTACTGTATAATATTAGCCCCGACTGATCTTTATAACATTGTCGAAAAACAATATGAACGCTAGAGATTTTTGTTTAATGAAATCTCTTTTTAAAAATAGATCTTGTATTAAGATAAAATGAACACCCTGTTTTTTTTAAACTGCAAATGCTTCACTTTCTTTTCGCATCGGAAAGGAGTAGTCTTGTAGGTAGCCTTGTCGTGTACCTGGTGGTGATGGGGAACCTTGTCAGGTGAGTTAACTTTAAAGACCCGAGTTCGAATCCCGACGAGTAGAAAATATTTTCTGCTGCAGTAGGTCTTTTTTTTGTTTCTTTTTTGCAGGTTCACATAGTCCATATTGAATATTGCATAGCAATTACGAATAATACGTGAAGATATATGATGTTGATGCAACACTTGTTTTGAACATAAAACACTTTCTAAATAGTATGTATAGTAAGATAAACTTTATTTAGGTGAGTAAACTTAGACCATTCACTTTGATTCTCTAAATTAAAACTTGACGTAACCGAGAACAGTGTCGTCATAAGAGTTGTTATGATACATATATCCTTTATTTTTAAAATCTTAGGCCCCGAAACGCGCCTCAAATGAATTATTAATATAATAGCAATAGCTATTTATATATAATATAATTTCATAATTATTTCCAAAGAACCGGAACGCCGTTCCTTCGCGTACCAACAGAAGTCAAGCCTTTTATACACAGGATATTCGGGGAAGAAATGTCGAATCTTCGAAAAATAGCTGTTAAGACAATTTTAAGCTTATTTTGTCTAATAAACTACACGGATATTCCAAATGGCTAAGCCGCAATAAACTTTCAAAAGTTGGTATGGATATACGTTTTCTAGGCAACTATTTACGTTGTAGAAGCATATAAACACTTCATTAATATCTAAATTGTTTATGATTAACAAAATAAATGAATACATTTGATCAGAAAGAAAAATTAACCTAGAAATAAAAAAGCACCCAATTTTCACAGTTCGACTGCTTTTTTATTTCTCGGTTAATTTTTTTCTGAACTAATATATTAATTTATATTGTTAATAATAAAGATGTTACATGTTTCTGGTCTGTTTACATGATTCTAGAATGCAAAGTTTTGCGTAGAAATCATATTTTCAAACCAACATTTGCGTGTTTATTGCAGCTCAGCCATTCAAAATATCTATGTAGTTTATTAGACAAAGTATGATCAAAATTGTTTAAACAGCTTTTTTAAACTTTCGACGTTTCCTTCCCCGATACTCTGTATATTAATGCTTCTTTAAAACCAAAAACAATAATTTGCGTACTGAAACTAATTAATTAAACCCATGGCAGTAGAACTGTTAACATAAGTAGTCACACATCTTTGGCAGGATAAGGAGTAAAATTTAAAGAAAAATTATAGTTCACATGAATTTTGACAAATTGCGTCTTACTTTCTATGATATTCAAATGGTAACATTATATTACAATATTCAATTCGTTAACAATTTCGTCTAAAGAGTCTTGTTTGATAATTCTCCAATTTCGTATTGTAATAAGATATCTTATGATACTCATGTCGTAAATAACTATTTGACAACTATTATGTTTAGTGTATGTGTCTAGCAGGTTTTGTATTATTCTGAGAAACTGGATCATACGAATCACGTTTACTACGTTATTCACACAGGAGCACATGAATCTCAAAAAAGTATTTAATAATATAATCCTTGCTGATGAATCAACGTTTTATTGATGATTTTAATTTTGAAAATTTTCATTAGTTTGGATGTTTAAATATAGGTATCACATGTAATTACATGTCTGTTAAACACGATAGCATTATATGAAGCAAGAAACATTGTTTTTCATTTGATCATTCAACTTCATCAATCACTCAAAATTACTTTAATTTTCTCTGCTTATCAGTTTTTTAATCTCAGATCTTCGATGAAGACATGAATCAAATAACATCGTAGATATTTGAGTGTTTTAAAAATAATAACGTGAATAAATGCTTATATTTATTGAATTGGTTTTATAATAACCTGTAAAAACATGGGTTTTCTGTTGGTTTTGGGGATGTTGAAAACATTCAAATAGTAAAGGCAATGTTAAGCTGGTGACCTTTAACATTGGTTATTTGATATTTTTCTTAGGGCTAGTTTATAATGGTTAAACGTTTTCAAAGAGTGCACCTTAGATACCTGGAATGGCCCGCTTCCGTTTAATAAACCGCTACGTTCTCCCTGTACAGATGGTCGTGCAAAATTCAAGGTTTTGATACATTCGTAGAATGGCGGCCAACAAACCACCTTCGAACTCTTGACGATACTGAAATGTAGTCTGTGTTGGGAAGGTCATATCACTTGACCACCAAGTTCGTTCTATGTATTTTCACTGGGAAATGCTAGTGCATTGATATTTACTAAACTGTAAACAAACGCTAAATCTCTTGGAATTGTCATAACATCTGTTTTGTTTTCTTTTAGTAATATCAACTCGTTTTACCAACTACGTGAGTTTGTTATATTTTTACACGCTACAATTATTTAATTTTACAAGTATTTATTTTCAAGCATTTAGGAATTCATGAAATTTCATTGAAACGTTCGCCAATCTAAAACCCTTTTAAATGTATATTAAATATATTAATGTTGTTTAAAAATATGTATTAACAATGCGTAGATTTAGCACATAAAGCTCTGATTTGAATATTATACAATGAAATCATCAAATTAACAGTTTTAGAAAGGAATGATAAATTGAATTGAAAATATTAACTTAAAGTTTATATACGTTTATTTAGAAATTTCTATACTTGTGTAAATATTGTCATGTGTGATTCTACTCATGTGATCTTTCAAAACACAAAATTGAATATTTCTATATTTGAAAACCTTAACACTACATTCATCCAATCCAGTGCAGTTTATAGCAAACAGCTAAGCAATATGTTTCCCTATTTTTTAATGATAATGGTTAAACAAGAGGAACAAATAGTTTCTGACTCTCGGTGTTTACAGGGGACTTAAAAAAATTAATAATACAGTTATTCGGTTGCTCAACATCCCTTTGATAGAAAAACAGAAACAATTGTTTGGGCGTAATGCACCTTGAAAAATATTTTTTTTATAATCAATTTCTTTCCTATTTGATAAATATATCAACTTGCAAATTGTAGGACTTAAAAGGGAATATAAAAACCAAATAAAAGTTATGCTCATACTTGCCGTAAAAATACGAATTTAGCATAATTAAATTGGCCACAGAATTTGTTTACAAGCAAGTGCATTTTAAGCGTATGTGGCAGGCAGAAGCGCGGCATTGGAGAACTGTTTTTTCAGTATGCCCATCCCACGCTATTCTGCTAGCGCGAATGAATTAAGCGCAAACAAATGGGGTCTAATAAGATGTTAATTTCTTATAAACAATTACATATATCTCGAGAACGAGATATAATAGCACCGAACGGATTCCGGAATTTTGCATCACATTTAACGCCATTCAGATTAGACAATAAAAAATTTGCAACAATTGCAAATTTATAAACAATTTCCAAATTTTGCAAATCTAAAGGGGGAGAGTCTCCCGATGTCCCAGAACCAAAAACAGCGAATTAACAATTTTGCAACAATTTATAATTTTATAAACAAATTCGAAATATGCGTTAGAACGGCCGGGAAGGCTCCGCAAATTGTGCCTGAAATGAATATCTCAAAATAGCAGTTTGTCAGGAGTTACAAATCGATTACTAAAAGTTATAATAAATTTTGCTAAAATGATAAATATTTACTGGTCTATAGACAATCATTCTGGACGGAAAACCCCGCTTAGAAATATTTTTTTCGTCGTGGCGTACGCGCAGGCAAACTATCTCCTTCGGCAGGGAAATATGACGATATTTCCGTCTCGTACGTAAACGAACTAGCCCCCTCCCCCTGAGACAGCGTTCTTTCTGCCCCTTGGGATGTTGCACCAATCACAGACAACTGTGGTCCTACCTGCTAGCGATTGGTCAACGCGTCCCTCCCCCTGCCCTCCCCCAGGCCGAGGGGTGTCCAAGTTTGTCGGCGCGGTGTGGAAGATAGAATTTTGAACGACATTTTTTCTGAGGGAGAGGGTACATTCACGCCCGCCGTGAACGTGAATTTTGTCTTTCTTTCTCTCATTACGAAAATACGAAGTCGAACTAGTATTGGAACAAGTGATCTCTCTCTCTCTCTCTCTCTCTCTCTCTCTCTCTCTCTATATATATATATATATATATATATATATATATATATATATATATATATGTATATATATATATATATATATATATATATATATATATATATATATATATATGTATATATATATATATATATATATATATATGTATATATATATATATATATATATATATATATATATATATATATATATATAGAGAGAGAGAGAGAGAGAGAGAGAGAGTGAGAGAGAGAGAGAGAGAGAATGAGAAATAAATAGAAGACGAATTATGTTGCTGAAGTATTTGTAATTACAAATGAATTACCTCAATGTATACACATTAATAAAAATTGATTCCGATAGTATTCGATAGTCCCATATTATCGACACTTCTGAAAACTACCGTATCGTGATAGTGCTATCGAGGCTTAACGAGCTCTAGCCCTCAACGCGCGGGCTTCGTAAGGGAGAGCCGCCGGAATAGAAGACACGTCGAGTTCATCCGGAGATTAGTGCATTGCTCTGAGTGAGTATTGATACAGTGTTCTCAGCTGGCGACCCGTACAAGTGACTGATGATTGTTTCAGACGATAAACGACAGAATCTTGGATGTCTTCTCGGCAAACGGTAACACTGCAACGTTGAGGCACATCTCCCATAAATATGGTTAATAGCTGTGTCACTGGTACATTTTTTTGTGTAATGGGTCACTATAATAAAAATTGTTTCATGAATTCTTGTTTTATGAGTTTTTAATGAATACAAAAATTCAGTATTTTGATTTTTAATAAATTTTTAATTGATTTGTGCCTTTTATCAACGAGATAGTTCTAATATTATTTAATTTGTATCAAGTTTCCAGACATATTTCGAGAAAAAAATTATTCAACCATCAGTGACTGTTGGTATAATGAATTAAACTCGCGAGTGGAAGGCGAAAATACCTCGTGTTTGATCCATGATACTTGTTCCATTGATGATGGGAAAATTATTCACGAAACATGTTTGGATAATGATTTAAAATTAAATATTATTTAAACTATTGTTGTTGATTTCTCCTTTATCCTTACCAATAATAATAAAATTAAAACTAATTCTCCTTCATATCACATAAAACAGTTGAACCAATTCAATATTTATCAATGTAATGAATAAGCCCTTACGCACACATAGTCACATGTTATAATCACATTAGATGTTTCATTAACAAATCCTAAGAACGATCAAAGCGATATGTGTATTGTTAACACCCTTGAAAGACACTATTGCTGAGAAAGAAATTCTATTTTTAATTTTACAATTAGCTAGTAATTATTTTACACAATTAGATTTGTTAACAATAAAGTACGTATAAATACAGTTACAATACTTTTCATGTGATAGATAAGCATATGAGAAAGATATATTATTCTCGTTTGAGAATACTTTTAGAAACATATTAATTTAACTCACTGAAACTACATTCATGATAGTATTTTAACATTTCAATTTCTCTCAAAATACCCTTTAAAATTGTGAATAAACTTTCACATCAAAACATTCATTTTTCAACGAAATTATTGTTTTGAATTCACCAATGGGTTTGATTATAGTTTGCAAGCATACATTTCCATCACATGTACATGAGTTTGAAATAAGCAATATATCATATAAGACGCCCTTTTAATAATTTCCAATTCCTTCCCCTTCTCTACTTTCGTCAGTAACATGGTCATGTTCGTAAAACGCCATAAACTTCATCATAAATAACGTCTGGACGGATGTTGACTTTGTCGGAATTAACGGCAACAACTAGACCGGTGTGCATCTAAGTTGGAGACAGGCAGCGGGCGGGACCGCGTGCATGGCAGGACGATGATGAAAGAAGTTGTGAAAGTTGTTAGGGCGAACGGTTGGACGTTGCGTGCGCAGCGCTTTTCGCGGCAGTAATTGGAAGCGCGGACGGTTCCTGGATGGGGAGGGGCACCCGCATGACATCACGAATGGGTGTAGGTGCGGGCGCACTAGGTGCAGCAATCACAAAGCACGTCCTGCAAGTACCACCAATAAAGCGCTCGGTAGTCAGGTTCGATTCTTGTAGGATTACGAATGAAGTAGTGAGAACACCCTCCGTTGATGATTTACAAAACACTAGCTTCAATATCAATGCAATTAGGGAATAATGATAATATTCTTATGGTTTTGTAAATGTCATATGATTATGTAAAAAATATACATACAGTTGTCTGCTTCTTTCATCCTCGGACATAGTACGGAACAAATAATGTATTAATAATTAAAATTAATAAAATTAATTATTAATATTAATAAAAATACAAACAAAGAATGTGGTCACAACTATTCTTGTCGGATGTTCTTTCGGGGCTATGGCCACTATCAACCCCAAAAAACGGTTTTGGAGAAACTACTCCAAACGCTTCCAGAAGAATGTTCTGAAGAGAACATTAGAACTATCAAATATACCACACACGAAATTATCCAATCGAACTATAGTTTCCTTCTCAGTGATGCAAGCCATGCACGGTATACTGTAAATTGCTGTCTGGTCGACAACCTCTAGCGACCTCTGTCTAAGTGCCATACATCTCACCGGTGTCATATTTAGCTGTCATCACAGCTGCATGTGGTGGCGTCAGTGGTTCACGCGGCCACCGCTAGATCGCAACGCTAAGAAACGCAGAAACACGTTTTAGAGATTTGTTACAATCTTCTGGAGGGATCCGCAAACAAATTATCAGCACCATACCAGGAGACCGAGACGCGTCGAAGTCCTCAGTTGCCTGGATGGACGCGAAGGTTACTGGAATACTGTACAAGGATTTACTGTTAAAACACACATCGGACATCGTTGATGCGCAAGATATTGAAATAAAAAAGCATCTTATTTGCACAATTCAATTGCTTTTTTATTTCTGGGTTAAATTTTCTTTGTAAACAAATATATTCATTTATTTTCTGAACAATAAACAATTCACGTGCTTCTGGCGTGTATATATGCTTGTAATTGCAAATATATATTTTTGTAATTGAAACCAAAATTTGAGTGCTCATTGCGGCTTAGCCATTTGAAATCTCGGAGTTTAGTAGAAAAAATATGCTTAAAATTGACTTAAGAGCTTATTTTCAACGATTCGTTGTCTCCTACCGTGACACCTGTATATTAGGAACAACAACATTTTATTTACCACGACAATAAGTAATATTCTGTCTAAAATTCGCCGTTTTCCGCCGCACGATTATAATACTTTCTCTTCTTACAAAGTAAGGACGAGAAAATAGAAATTAAGGAATCTATTTTCGCATTTTGTGTAGTTGGTTGGATGTTTTTTCCAGTGATAGCTAAGTGTAAGACAGAAATTTTGACAGTATAATTTTAAGAGCTGCTCAAAATATTATGGAAAAATATATGCTGTTGTAGCATCATTAGATTTTTTGATGTGGCGGAATTACGAAAAGTATTGAACATTACACGGCGGAAAGCATTGATTTCGGACCCGGCTGGTTATAAACCTCGGCTAACGCTTCTGATAACAAACTTTAAACGAGTACGTCATTCGCTCGATCGGCGTAATTACGTTAAGATTTACAAGAAGAGTTGTCAAATCGGCCCTAAGCAATATGAATATTTTGTACTATTTTCTCCTTGTTTTAGTTATTTATTTAATAAATTGTCAATTATGCTATATTTTAAATGTCAGTCCTGGGAAATACTAGAGCATAAAAGTGCTGAACAAATTAGTACGTTGAATGTAATTTGAACATTTTTGATGTTTATATTTTATTTGTACGTTGATAAGTACAAGAAAATTGAAGAAAAAAGAGAGGAGGATATGAAATTGAAGTTAAAAGTGGCCTGCGGGAGTAAAACTACTGCTGAACAAAACCACAAAATGGTTTTCCGAGAAGTAGCACCTTCATTGCGTAAGAACAACGAATAAAATACTCTCGTTTAACATTCCAATACATTAAATAATAAAAAAAGTCTTCACAAAAAGTGCCCTAATACAGTATAGTATACGCGAATACACATTGCAACAGGTCTTTATATACAAAGAAAATAATAAAAGTTCCATAACAGAACACGTGAATAGCAAATTTTTAATGACGAGCAGCTCTTCTTTGGAGCCTTGCTATCTCACGACTTTGTAAGCAATTACGCACTAGGTATGAAAATGAAGTCGGTACGCACAGTATGATAATAAGCAGAATAATACGATCAAATATTTGCACCATTCAGTCAAAATCGAAACGTTTCTTGTTGTTTTCGTGTTCCTGGTTATCTAACCAAACCATAGACACGTCTCACATAATCAGATATTGAATAGTCTTTTTGGCACAAGCTGGTTTGATAGGTGTAATTCAGCCACTGACTGGAGGAGAATTCTAGAAGTCAGTTGAACTGTATGGCGGTTTTCCGATCATCCCCAGGCGAATGTCGGAGCAGCACCTTACAAATGGGCCACGTACCGCGCGCGATCTGTCCCTTCTCTTCCTTGTCCTATTGTCATTCCCCTACATACGCTTACCTGCACTACACAGCCACATAGGTCGGGAGCTTAGAGTGTTTCCTTGCTGAGGTAGTGCTCTCTAGTGTGAGATACATGCTTGGGGAAAACCCGCATGACGATATGTAGATCGGATCTCGCTATTCGACAGGGGAAGATCACCGCCATCTCCCGCGACAAAACTCATCACATTTACGGAACTAATGACCATAGTAGTTGATACGCCCGGAATCTCCATTCAATTGAACGGAAGCGGTGGCTCAATGCATCAACTGATGTCACTACAGTGCTTCTGAGCAGGAGGTCCTATGTTCGAGTCCCGACGGTGGCAGGATTTTCGACACTAGCTTTTCAGCTAGGTCGAATTGAGTCGCTGTCTGGAGGAGAATTCTGACGACCGGCTGCTTTTATCGGTAGTTTTCCGTGGTTTCTCCGATTAACACCAGGCGAATGCCGGAGCAGTACCCTAACAAACGGGCCATGGACTGCGCGCGATCTTTCCTTCCTTATCTTTGTCCTATCCTCACCCCTTACACACACACACACACACACACACACACACACACACTAACATGCACTACGCTACCACACTGGCGGGAGACCGGTCGGGAACTTAGAACTTGTCCAGACTCGTGGGGGGATACCTGGTTAGGGAAAACGACGGGAGGTCGGCGCCGAATCTCGCAATCCAGTGGGGAAAGATTACAGTCACCTCCTGATGAAAAACATGCACTACACTTACAGGACTAATGACCTCAGTAGTTGACGCGCCCGAAATCAGTAATCAATCAATCAATCAAAAACATCCATTCAATTGAATACTTTTCTTTCAAATAATGGGCGCTTCGGAAGTCTTTAATACAGATGGTACAAACGGATTTCCTTTAAAACTCCGTTGCAACGCTCTGTTTGTGCTAAGCGCAGCTGTCGCGCTGCTTTGACGCCGGGGCCCATTGTGTGGGCAGGAGTGGGGGGCGGCGCCGTCGCGGCGTCTCGCCTTACCGCCCACGCCCACGCCCGCGCCCGCGCCAGCGCCCTCCGCGCTGTCGGCCCTAGAGGGCGGCTGGGCGCGCCGAGCGTTATCTGCGGCATGCTTAATGAAGCGAGAGCGAAAACACGGACCTAATTACCGGTTACACGCGCACGCGACGTCCGACCGCCGCCCGCCCCGCCCCCGCCCCCGCGCTCGAGTAGCGCTGATTTAATTAGGGCCGGGGAGAGTCTTGGCGCGGGCGTTCACACATGACCCTGCCGGAGCCTGCGTCGCCGGCGGACGCCCAAACGGTTCCTGGATGTGGTCGTGTTTCAGTTTTTAGTTAGCAACGTGTGTCCTTGTGAAACGTCTGCCATGCTGAATAGTAGTCATTGCATTTAGTGAATACATAACGTGCTTCCCCGGAAGAAGCTGAACGGAACGTTATGTATTGGTCATCACTAGTAACCCTTGGAACTGTACTAACGTTTTTCGTTCATTTGTTCAACTGGTCACATTCAGTTGACATTGTATTAAATGAATACAATGCCAACTGAATGTCTTTTGGTCATGTCAACTGCCATGTTTTCTTCCTCACTAGTAACCGTTGGAACTGTAGTAACGTTTCTTCGTGAATTTCGTGCGCATTCTTTATTTGCTCAACTGTTAACATTCAGTTGACATTGTATTTAGAAAATACGAGTACAATGTGCTTCCTCGGAATAAACTGAACGGAACGTCATGGTTTGATCATCACTGGTAACCCAAGGAACTGTAGTAACTTTTCTGCGTGAATTTCGTGCGCATTCTTTAATTGTTCAACTGTTTGCATTCAGTTGACATTGTATTCAGTGAATACCATGTGCTTCCCTGAAATAAGCATGAACCGAACGTCATGTTTTGGACATTATTATTAGTAACTTTTGGAACGTCAAAACTTGGTCATTCTTAGTATCTTTCCTCCATGAATTTCGTACCTACTCTTTGTTCAACTGTTCACTGTTGATCTTTAGCGTTTCTATCAATACGATACATTTCTAAGTAACTATTCAGTCAATGAGGTAGGCGAAGGACTGTTTTATTTGAAACGAAAAACGAAAGCTTATATTAAAAATGTTACACCATGAGGAATTTCTTGCATTGGCGTCTTAAACGTCGAGCACAATTTATCTAAAGATACGACGGCACTCGATGACGGGACCCATACGACGGCACTCGATGACGAATTATAGAGATGTTCATCTAGTAGTTCGAGAGACACCGTCGCAAACTATTCGCTCGTTTCCTAATTCGTACTTGTTGAATTCTGCACGTAAAATATAAAATAATGCAATTAGTCTGCCGATTAGGCACCTATTCATTCACACACTAAAGGCATATCGTGAATTATGACTAGAATTGCCAATTCCTTCTTTTAGTCTTTTGAAATGTTGTTTCTATCATTTTTCGAATATTGTTAGATTTTTTTCATAAAGCAAGGCGTCAATAATATGACTTAAAATGATTCTCAGTACAGTTTATCTTCCAAACATTTGTTTTCCTATAATTTTGAATCAGATTGTATATTTTTAAAAAATTCCTAAACAAGTTTTTCTCAGAAATAGTTGTAAATAATTGTTCGGACATGATGGTTACACTCTCCTAACTGACGACAACAATTTCCAAGGGTAAGTGCATGGGAAGGAGGTGGAGGCGGAGTACGTGCGAATGAGAGGCAAGAGAAGAAGGGATGTTGACAGAATGTGGAGGGTGTCAGGTCAATGTGTGGAGTCACGTGGTGGCAAGGCGAGGGTTGAGTCAACGCGTGTCGCGGCCGCGCGAGCGAACACCTTCCCCTGGCGGGGCAGTGGCGGGGGCCGGGGGCGGGGGCCGCCGCCTGGGCTGATAAGCGCCCGTAAAGTGTAGCGTTTAGGCGAGACCGCGCGCCGCTGGCCGGCGCCGCACCGCACGCTATATGGAAATACGTCTGGCGCTCGTTGCGCCGCCGCAGCCGCACACGCAGCGCGTCTCCCACAAGACCCCACCCCCGCCCACCACGCCCACCCCGTCACTCCTCGCTAACCCTCGCGCCCCCCCCCCACCATCCGGTACACTTCGCGCTGCCCCTTCCCCTGCTCACCCCTGACCATCCCCGCCGACACTGCCCATCCCCATGCTGCCCCCGCACTCCCTCGCCCATCCTGGCACCACTCATTCCCCGCCACCCCCGGGCTGGCTCCGCCCACCCCGCACGCCTCCGCCTACCCCGCTCACCCCCCTCCCGCCGCACCAACCACTCACGCCCAGCCCGCGCCGCGCCTTCACTCCCCCCTTCTCCACATACCCCTGACCATCCGCGTCTACACTGCCCATCCCCACGCTGCCTCCACCCACCCCCACTCATCTCGCCACCACCCATCCCTGCGCCGCCCTCGCGACCCCCTTCGCGCTGTCCCCACCCTCCCCTACTCATCCCGCCACTACCCATCCCTGCGCCGCCCTCGCGCCATCTGATCTACTTCGCACAGCCCCTGCTCTGTCCCCGCCCTCCTCCGCCCATCCCGCACACCCCGCTCGCCACCACCCTCTCCTGCGGAAACCCCGCCCACCTCATCTACCCGCCCACCCCAACCTCCCCGCATGCGTTCGCCTACCTCTCACACACCTGCCCTTCTCACACCTGCACCGCTCATCCCGGCGCTTCCCCCACCCTCCTCCACCCATCCCCGCGCCGCCACCGCGCCACCCCACGACTCACTTCACGACACCCCCGCGCCACCCCACCCAATCCCGTCCATCACGGTGCCACCCCCGCCCTCCCCCACTCCCGTGACCATTCATCCCCGCGCCGCCCCCACGCCATCCGTCCCACTTCACGCCTCGGCCACCACGCGGCGCGGCACGTTCTATAGCGCTCTGGGCGGGTCAAGGTAGCGTCCATTACAAGCAGCAAATAGCATCTTGCTCTCGAAACTCTCATTTTGAATTCATCTAATAAGCCAGTGATACGGAATTTTAATCGTTTTTAATCATGATTCTCACAACTAAGGTGGTTTGATATAATTTAAAGAATACTGCTTGTTCGACAAATTTGCCTTTCACAGATTAGAAAGTACTTTATTATACGAAACTTAGGACGTGACTATCCTTAAGAGGAGGTTCATTTACTTCTCGGAATATTATATATTATGAGTATAGCTGTAGATATGGTATCTAGGTAGAAAACTAAATTATCATTCAGAATAAAAGAAAACAGATTTTAAGTTGGATAATACGACTATTGAGGAATACATATTTGATGCGATGAAGGCCATTGTGATTTTTTTGTTCTAGAATTGCAGGAAATATACTTTGATTACGGTAGTAAGGTCTCACAATGAAATCATATGATAAAACAGAACAAAGAATCCCTGGGCATTGTCTCTGAAAATCAAATCGCGCCGTATTAGCATGCACATGGCGTGAAAAAAGGTCGTCCAGATGTCTGTTATCAGAACTCCCATCAGAACGTATTACTTACTCAGTAGTCCAAGCATAATTCTTACAACTCGAAGACAAGATAATAACGTTTCATCACGCTTCGACTGGCATTAATATAATTTGAGAAGCGAACTCTCGCCGTCACTTCCCCTGCTCCGCGGTGCATGTTTGGGAGACGTCCAATCGTGAAGGGTCGGCGCGGAGTGTTATTTCCATTGGGGCGGAAATGAAAGAACCGTCTCTAATAACGGGACCATCCATCGTCGCGGCCGTCAGGCGCTTCTCCTAACACCTGGCGCCCCTCCTCAATAGCGCCGAGCGCATTCATGGCGCCAAGCATTGTTGGCCGCGGTGCGACGACGCCAGCGCGCGCGGCGGCAGCGACTGGCACTAATTGCGGCCGCGGCCTCGGCACTCCCAGCTAGCGATGCGTAGTGATGGTAGAATTTAACACTTTAAATTTTAAAATATCACGTTTTGATAGCATTTTAGAAGATTATAAAAATTAAGACTTAGTATTTCATAGAATGTGTTGAGAAAATTTATTATTATGGGATCTTTGAAATAAAAAAAATAATTTGGTGCTTTTTGTATGTTTCCATTAAAATCATCAAATAAGGGAAAATAATTTAATATTTCTTCATTTGTGTGCTACAACAAATATAAAAGCGTACGAAGTGTAAGAAGTAATCACATGTTAATAATCTTATCTTAATAATAAATTAATAAACATGGCCTCTCTAAAATTAAATGCTTTCAAACATGAATGTGTTGTTAGTTAGAGAGCGAATGTGAAGGAAATCATAAAATTAAATTGAACAATTATTTTGCAGGTTCACGACCATTTCGCACTTTGCATGTGATTTCGCATTTTGTGAATGATTTCACATTTTATCGCAAATTGTAAACCTTTCGAAATATACTGTACCGACGTCAAACAATGACTAATTTTTTGAGGGTTTCAGTGATGCGACGTCGAAAACAAAACAATGATGTTACCAAACATTAGGACAATTAAAAGACTTGGATTTTCTGATTCGATAAGTCAGAAATAATATAGGCCTTTTAATTTAAAAAATCGATTTTATTTACTTTTCACCCTTGGTAACTTTACAGTGAAGAATATTCAATTTATGAATATATGAAAAGTATTATAGAATTTTATTATAATTTTAAAAAATACAGAGCACAAAATAATATCGAACACAAGACATAGATTTTACCAAACATAGATGTTCAAAATTGAAACACCGACGTTAATAATACTTCCACCAAAATCCATCGATGATTTTGAACATCGATGTTTTAAAGCTGGTTTACTAATCACTAATGTTAAATTCGTGCGAAACAAAATTGAATTTAAAAGTGAACGTGTACATTAATTTATAATTGAAATTCAATTGGAAGTTAAAAAAATTTCTATACGTGCGAAATGTAAAGGGAAAAAAGGAAATTCCAGGGTATCATGATCATCTGCGGCGAGGGTTAGTCTGCTCGTGAAGGTACTGCTCACCGCATTCTTGTGGTTGGAACACACAGACATGGACAGTGGTACCATCAGTGATTATTTCATATTTTAACTTTTACAAAATTGTGATTATGGGAATTTTTTATCCACGACCAAAGCATCGAAAACGTAAAAACACCGAGCACAGAAAATAGATATTCAAACAACATGGATTTCAATACATCTATGTTTTTAAAACATCGTTATTGTGATCGATGTTTTTAAAACATTGCAGCGTAGGCGTCGGGGCGGTTGAGTAGCGGTGGCAAGCGATCGATCACCTAAAATATTATCACGAAGTTTATGGGAAATTATTTATTTATGGGTCACTCATACGCTTTCGTAGTGTCCACTCGAAATGTATTATTGCGCACTTCTTCATTCATCTTGACATTTAAAAAATAAAACTTATGAGGTTTTCGTTTCTTTCCTTTGAGTGCCTTTCGACGTTTTCCCTAATTTGTGTTCTGGCGTCTTTTAGAAGGAAATGTTAAAATTATTACTATTCAAAGCTTGCAAATACTTCATGTTGGAATTCACTCTTTCAATTATTAGAAACTAAATATTCTCTCATATTTCATCTTCTGGATATAAACAATGGAAAAGTAATTTACAACAAAATGCTTTTTTATACCGCGCTTCATCTTAGCATATTCGTATGTTCATATATATTCGCTTATTTGGAACGTGTCCTGCTGCAAACTACTGGTGATAATACAAAGCTGTTGCTTTACAATACTTTTGAGAGTCTTGAGCCATTATGAATGATCCAAAAGCCTCCGATATTTTCATACCAAAGGGAAAATTACATTATCACAAGAGACGAGCGCCAGTGACACATTTTCGTCATCAGCAACTCTATCAAAAATTAAGAAGAGAATGTACTCAGGTTATTTAGGGAAAAATTGACGGTCGAGAAAACAGAACATTATGATAAAATATAAAATATCAAGGAAGTTGTTCCTAAAGATTATCATTATTCATGAGAAGGTAGCACCATAAACGGAATACTATTAGAAACGTTTTCAAAATTTATGACTCACTCTCCATAAACTCTGAATTGCCGTAAGATTATTTTGATAGAGTTAGAAAGCATACTGAAAACATGAAATTCCGTACAAAGAACAACAATAATTCATAGACAGAAATATACTGAGAAAAATGGAACGATGATATTTCTCTGAGAATGGGTTGTACAAAATCATCAAAAGGTCATGAAAGATAAGAGGATAATATTTCTGCTTTTAAGTATACCCAAAATGAATGAGCAACACTCCTCCAAAAATATTTTTGCTTACCAAACGCGTTCACCAAAATAAATGAGGAAGACTCTTCCAACAAATAATTTTGCTTACCAGACATGTTCACCAAAATGAATGAACAAAACTCCTCCGACAAATAATTTTGCTTACCAGACTTGTTCACCAAAATGAATGAGCAAAACTTCTCCAACAAATAATTTTGCTTACCAGACTTATTCGCCAAACCTCCCTTGGTTGGTAGCAGCATCTGCAACCGTGGCTACTGCCGCACAGAAGCACCACGTAACTATCATTATTTCACGGAAATTACTTCATTAGAGGACCGTGACTGACATCTGAAAGCGGACCCAAGTTCTCCCAGCAGGTCGCCTCCGATCCCCTTCCCGCTAGGGGCTGCCCGCACGGCAGCACCATATGGTCACAATACACTATTTACATCGTAATGCATTTTTAATCGCCCGCCGAGGGCGGGAAGGAATCAGCAGGCAGCGCGTGAAAGCGAGAGGGAAAATATTTATCAATTTGTTGCACATCATTATGGATTCCGACCCATAAAATTATATCCGCAGTCCGCCCTGCGGGACCTGTTAGATGTGGAGATACGAAAACTCTTTTGAAAGTGCGCCATAAAACTTGATTGCTTGACATTACGACGCCTTTTTAAGCGAGGTCAAAGATTTTCACTTGAATTAAGAGAAGGAACGACCTCGTACCTCGCTACCAAGTTTTTATTCTGACGACGCAAGGGAGATTGCCACGTATTCATCTTGACTCACAACCGTGTAGTTACGCATAAGAGCGGAATATCTAGAGGGTAATGCATCTCTGACTCGCACATGGAGGGATAAAAGGCTCTGAAAGGTATGCGGTATGAAGTCAAGATATGCACATCGTTCTTCCTTAATTATACGCCTTACGCGTGCGAGCACAATGTTCTCGAGATAGGAAGCATGGCAAATGAGTAGAAGGCATATGCAACAACTGCTTCCGGATATATGTCGCTTCTTAAAATACGAATTGCAGTCATTAATAACATTTTGTTGTTTTGTAGAACTTAGTTTTTACACTGCCTTGATGTCGGACTAACGAATTATGTCGTTGGTACACAAGTGAAACACCCGAAGTTCAAAAATCGTGTTCTGACATTAATCAACTTGAAATGGATGCTGTTATATTTGCCTACTCAACACATGGAGCTAGGTAATAAAACCTGTTTTGACACACTTCAATTCATAGCACACGCTTCAATTTTGACATATAATATACATTTTAATTACATTTACATTAAATTGATATCAACATCGCTCTAACCAAATACCAAAAACGAAATTGTTTTCCATGAGTATTGGTTTGTTTAACCTAAATACTCGACAACACTGTCATTCTCTGTAAAATTCTCATATACCATCTACAAATAATCTGCATAAAAAAAGGAATGTGTCAGACAGGACTTTTTGCTGAAATATTGTTGTTCTCGATAACATGAAGGTTATAATCCTGATGTTAGAATACTTTTACGAAAGTGGTAAAAACTAGTAGTGCTTCAGAATGACACACTTTCTTGTACTAGCAAGTTTCCTATTCTTTTGAGTCGGCGCTAAGTTATCTATTTTGCCCCGACATCTTCAAGTTGCTATATAACCGCGCCAAAAAGAACTTCTAAAACCTTCCGTGGTACTACCTACCGCTTCTCTGAAGACATTCCCAGTAAAGAGCATCTTTGTGCTCCCCAAATATGGCGTAGATAGCATGATTGTTTCACAACATCGCGTTCTTGGTCCCATCTCGATACCAATATTCTGGGTGTAGGATGTAAAGATACAGTTCCTCTCTTACCCTTCTCGAACACAGCTGCCTGACAGGCCAAGATATTATGAAAGAATTTGAGCAGATTTTTCTCGCAAAATTACGCGAAAAGTACTCAAATTTTGGAAAAATTGTACATGATTTTATTTCAAAATCTATCTTTAAGAAACATATTATATTAAGGGGAAAATCTCTATCCTTAATATTTTAGATGTAGGAAGACTCCGAAAATTTTTTGAAGTTTTGCAATTTTTGATAAATAAGGGTTTTTAATGAACATGGGATCCAAACTACTCTCTTAAAGGTCCTTCACAGTATCCAACCACAAAATTTAATAAAAAATGATGGAGCCATTTTTTTTTAAATTTTGAAAATGTCCCAGGGGCTTCATGTAAAGTACCCCCAAAATTTGAAATATCGGTTTCAAATTCAAAGGGCCGCGAAATCAACAAGATCGATTGGTGAATGTTTTGAATGAAATTTTGGAGAAAATCGGCTGAACTGTTTAGCTGCTAGCATTGTTCGCAGACGCACAGACGGACGTTTTTCAGTCATTCGATTTTTCGGTAACAAAACATGAATTCAGGCTACATTATGTGTTAGAGGATTTTCCTCCTAATTTAACAATTGGATTTATCCATTTTTCGTTACTAGGATCCTGTGATACGAGTATTCTGCTGAAAATTCGCCTTTTTTTTCGGGCAGCATTACATAACTTTATCTCCACTCTGTAGGGAAAAAGAAAAACATTCATGCCTTAATATAAAACATTTATGCCTTAATAAAAACATTCATGCCTTAAACTGAATTTTTAACTCATATACATGCTGTTCACGTACGTGTGATCACCTGCCTTAAAGTCCTGTTTCACCAGGTCGAAACACTTTGCAACTAAAAATTGACAATTTTATGCATACGTGGTGGTTAAAGTGATTTGTAGCATTGAATATCTGAATCTCTATTTTCAAACCATTCTTCTTCATAGCAATACAACAATGTTACTTTTGGATTAAAATCTAACAACAACGTCCTCAGTAATGAACAAATATGCTCAAAATTTACTAACTCTGCAGAAACTGTTGTAGAACGTAGATAGTATTACATGAAAGTAAACGTTAACACAATAGCTTTGTTTATTTTCATGTAATACTATTTGCATAGAAGAAATTACATTATCAAAAAACATGTTCTTTTTTAAAATGTTCTGTATGTTCCCTTGATAATATAATGGAAATGTGACTTCAGGAATTTTATAGGAAAGTAAAACTACATGCAAATTTTCATAGAAAAATTTGAAGCCGTTTGTTGAAGAAATGTTATTTGCGTGTTTCTCAACATGCGCAAATAGAAGCTCATTTTCACCGAAAAGTTTTGAAATTTTTAGAAACTTCATAAGAAATCATTTGATGCACTTATACTCATAAATTCAGTGAATCTTAAAAAAAACAATTGTAATGTAAATATTAATGACGTGAGAAAAAAATTCACAGCTGGTATTGCTACAACAGTATGTACTTCTTTGCATTATTTCTAACTTGTACTATTTTCGAAAATTCAGAGGGTTCAGCGAAAATGAAACCTGCCCCATTTTTAAGCGTCAATTTTTTAAGCATTAATTCGAAGAAAAAAAATTAAAAAATTGGAGCCGTTTGGAGAAAAGAATTGTTAAAAATTACCTATATTTCATGAAAAACGCGAAAACTACGAACATTTTCAAAAAATTGTATGTGACCTTATTTATAGATTTATCTTCGAAAAACATATTTTATTTAGGAAAAAATTCTATCTTCAATAATGAAATTGTATGATGACGCTCAATAGTTCGAACAGTTTAATGGCGGATAACGGCAGAAACTGTCCTACTTGCTCCGGATTGGAAAACTGACGTGGAGCCCAGTAGTGGTCCTTCCAGAATGACGTCAAGGGCCAGATGCCCCTGGCGGCAACACGGGGCACCGCTGTCGGCACCTGCGATACTAATGAGGCGGATTGTGGGAATGCTGATGAGGGGTGGTTGACGTAATTAAATGTTGAAATAATTGAAGTCATCTCCTTTAACTTAATGTATTTATTGTGGGAATTCTGATTCGGTGTTACTGACGTTCTTATAAGGAGAAATAAAAGAGGTCACCTTCGTCAACATAGTATTAAAAAAAAGTCTATGTTGACGAAGATGACCTCTTTTATTTCTTCATTAATATATTTATTCAGAGAGTCGGCTTTTGACGACTTCATCAGTCTCACTATATGTGGTGTGGCGTCATGCGGTTGCAATAATACACAGACGAGAGTGGGTTAAATAATTGCTGGTTTATTTACTAAGTTCCACCACCGAAACAACCTTATTTACACAATTATATTAACTTAAAAAGATCCCACTACTCGGAGTAATCGGTCGCTGCGGCTACCACACCACTGCATTCGAATATGACTTACAATCGATGGCGTGAAGCGCCGCATCTTTCTTACGGACTCGTCCTTGAGTCTCCCTGTCCTTACGGCAAACACATTGCCGGCCCTATCCGCCACGCTCGCGGCCCGCACCCAACCAGGCATTCGCCGACCGGCTCCTCGGCCAGATGCGCACTCCTCGAAGACTCGAAGCGAAAGAGATCGGAGCGTCGTCGCGCCCGGCGCAGGTAGCCCGAACCCCTTCCACACCGCCTCCTGGCTTTTCCCCCAGCGTCACATCCGCTCTCTCTATAACAAAGGCTAGCACGTGGACGCCTAAACTTTTCGCCGACATCACGGGGCCGCTCGTAGAAATGTGTTTGTATCTACGACGCTACAGTGGCAAACGTCGGGAGACAGTGCTGACTCTGCCTTCCGATTTTCGCTATATATATCGAGACTGATGACGGAAAATAGTCGAAATCCGGCTCCTTGAATAAATCCTTTAAGTTGACGAAGATTCAATTATTTCATCAAATGAGGTGGAGCAGACTTTCTATTAGAACTGTGTTTCACGGTTGCTCGTAAACATTGAAAACGTAATGTAGAACTCAATCATCAAAACCATCAGATTACTCACAGAACACTGGAGCATGTAAAGTCTCCTCAAATTTTCAGAAAATAATGGGAGATGTTCCTAACACGATTCACAAAAATTTCTTCTTTTTGTCTTCTTTTCTGATTTTTCATTTTCTCCTCTGTGAGTTTTCTTCCTTTTCATTTTCTTATCTTTGACTTTTTTCTTCTTTTTTCCCTTCCTCAGACATAAGAAACGCACAGCACTCGCTCTTCAATACGTGCACGTTTTCTAGAGCCCCAGAATATCTAACCCGACTCTTTCACTAAAATTAGTTAAATTCAAAATGAATGATTACAATAAGTGTTGTAAGTTGATAATATCGGATAAGCAGAAATGTTCGCTCTCGCGTGTCAGAAACTATTTTGCATTGAAATACGAGATACAAATTTGAAATAACCGCCCTGCCGCCGAAATAACCAAATCTCCTCTCCTCTCGCATCTGGCGAAGTGAGGGCTCAAGAAAACGTGCGTGGAAAATACCGCCACTGCAGTCACGCGCGACCGCGCGACGTCGACCGCTAATTCGCTAATTCGTGAAGGATCTTGCGTGTTGACCGTCACGGTACTGCAATGTACTGATTCACTGTGGTATTTCGCAATTAAATGGTACCTAGGCTGGATCACTTTCGAAAGCAACATTCTTATCTATATTACTAATTAACGTGATGTTACGACTTATGATGTTACGACTATATTTTTATACTCAGTGGGTCACTGCTTACGACAAAGTTGACGTGTTGCTACGAGGGAGATAGAACATTCAGTATTTACGCGTATCGTTTAAGAAGACTGAATTTTTGCTGCTGCACGCTTCGATTTTCCAGACACTCGACAGCGGCATTTTTGCTGCTAAAGGCCCTTATTAGTAAACTACTTTTATTATGAAGGACTAAATATATCAAATATAAGCTGCTAGTTATAGTGTGCTACGCTCCCGGAGAAACTATGTTAAAGTGATTGTATGTTGAAGTGAGTTTTTAATCGTCAGTTTATCTCTTGTGTGAAACCAGAAACTTTGGAATTCATAGATACTTAGACATTACAGGCGAATATTTAAATTATTACACAAATGATTAGTGCTGCAACAAAGCAAGACCTTATAATAGTAAAGGATGATGATGATGATGATGATAATAATAATAATAATAATAATAATAATAATAATAATAATAATAGTTAATACTATAAACTAGCGAAACCCAACATGACGATAATCACAGAAGTGACAATATATGTTTACAATAAACCAAGAGTGAGTTCGAAGGATTTTAACTGTAATTTCTCCGAAGTATTGTCTTCAGCAAAATACACGCGGGTCAAATGTACTGGCAAGATGATCACATAGTGTGATTGTTCAGACATGTTATAGGCAAAAATTCTGTAACTTCAGGCACCTGCCATTTAAGTAAGTAGAGGCCTCGTCGTGCGTAAGATGTCCATTGTTGTGGTAATGTGCATATTTGCCTTTGAAGACATAAGTAACCTCACACTACGCGCTTGCCCTTGCTGTGCGACCAGTGTTCTTAGAAGACACGCAATGGTGCGACGAAATGACTGTGACGGCAATAGATCGATTGCCACTCGCGATATAAAATAATGAACAAATGACGGCTGATAAGTTATAT
Organism: Teleogryllus occipitalis; assembly: GCA_011170035.1. Classification (NCBI taxonomy): domain Eukaryota; kingdom Metazoa; phylum Arthropoda; class Insecta; order Orthoptera; family Gryllidae; genus Teleogryllus; species Teleogryllus occipitalis. The sequence continues at coordinate 170,507 of BLKR01000270.1, read as the reverse complement.
TAATTTCAAAATATTATTAAAGTTTAGTATTTGTTCTATGCAAAAATAGCTAGAGATAATACAACCGTGGTCCATTCCCTTTCATTTAAAGCAAGTCACGAAATTTGGTTGAGTAGAAAACTCAAATTCCTATCTAAACAAAAACTCTGAGTGTTTTGAATAATAACAAAAAAATAATATACCGATAATAATTACCGTTAAAAATAATTAAAAATACCGATAATAACAATAATGATACGTAAATTGCAATTAATGTACTACAAATATTTTAGCCATCTCTTGCTAAAGACTTCGTGTTGAGTTGTTTCATGGTATTTTCAAGTAGCTTGATGAAAAGAATTTCATCAACAAACTGCTGTAGTTTTTGAAGTATTTTGAAGGAAAACAATGGTTATTTCAACCGGCCAGAGCTCCTGGATGCAGCAAAATCCATGCAACGGAGGCTGGCAAGCAATGTTTTAAATTTGATCACAGCTGATGTCGAGTACACTGAAAGTCCGCACATCAATCTTTTTAATTAATCACTGCGGCTAAATTTTGAAATAATACCATGACAAACAATCTTCACCGCAATATAAAGACATAACAATTGAATCAGTTTTCATGAAGACTCCTTTGAACAAAATTACCCTAATATTCACAAAGAAAGGTCACGGCTGGATAATACTGGAATGTAAAAGAAATTTGGTACATTCAGACCTCATGAATATAATTTCAAAACAACAGGTGCCATTTTCACAAGGTCTCACTTTCATTTCCATTTTATTGTCGGGCAAACCTCTATATTTAAAAGTGTCGCCAAGAGCATTAAGGCAGCAGCTGGAGGGCAAACAACAATTGACGATGGCGGCAAAGAGCCGAAATGAAGGCAACTGCCTTAACAATATTATCGGACAATTTATTTATTTATTTAACGTAGCAAAGATTTAAAATTTGTTTGACGTACTGTTAGATGCATTATTTCTTATTTTACCGTGAAGACAAAGTTTGATACATTCCATTCTATTGTAAAAAAGCTAAGAAATAAGTCCAGTAAAACCTTATTAAAGGTATCACTTACTACACTTTATCATCGATACAGATAAATAAATCTTCACACATGTGAATTACTTTTAGCATTAAGTGGTTTTATACAAAATCCAATGGAGATAAACGTAATACTAAAAAAAACATTCGTATTTTGCTATTCATCTTTGGGGGGCTTTTTCCAGCCGACAGATGGTTACCCTTCACGCCTGGATAGGACGAATATTTGATTATACTCTAGACACCAACACACTTGCGGGCTCTGATCTTCGGTCAGCAGAACGCGAGGCCCTCCGAGGCAACTCATACTTGAGAGATAAGGGACAAACAACCATGCCCAAGGCGAGACTCGAATCCGCGACCCTTCGGACCGAAGCGCTGAATCGGTACACGCTCTTAGCCACCTCGGCCATCCAGGTCGGCGAATTTTGCTATTAATTGATTTTATTTGTATTCACATCTGAATTCATTGGCTAATGTCTTGGTCACTGCAAATTGAATAAAACTAGTGGCCTACAGCAGCATAAATTCTGCTGAGCAAAACAAGTTATTTTTGCCCAAATATTCTCTTATAACGCTGAAATAAATTAAATATTTTAACAAAAGTCTTCCTGAATACTGTAATAACATAGTGTAGTATACATTCAGTACAACAGTTCTTTACAAACCCAGAAAATAAAAATGCTGTTCAATTTCGCAACAACAGAAGAAATATATTGTAACCGCTTGTCGTCGGTCACATTTATAACCAACGGAAAATAGAAGCAATAATACCCGACATTAGGCCCTACACGTAGTTTCTATAGTGGCGAAGAGATGGCGTAAGTCAGAAAAGGATTTCTGAACGCACTCAGACCATAGCCAATCAGGAAATTTTTGTGGAAATACGGACGTGGCGTGAACTTGCGTCAAAAGAGCTCGCTCTCTTTCTGGTTCGAGACGCCGAGGTGAACGGTTGTCTACAAGTACACCACATAGTCGACGAGGGACACGCGGAAGATAACGGAACACAAAAGCTTTAATAAAAGGTAAATGACTGAACACTTTTCATGGATTTACGTACTGTGAATATCGTGAGATTACATGGAATTAGTAAATGAATATTAAACAAGAATGCAATGAATGAAAGAACGACGGCGGTAATAGATCGAAATGAATCTGTAAAACCACGTTGCTGCATTCTTGTTGCTAGAAAGGAGGACTATTGTAACATAGGACATGTTTTTTCTTTGTTACAGCTTTCATATATTTTTCATATATTTTTTTATTCTTATTTTTGGAATTTCACTTTGGAAATCCTATTATGGAATTTTGAGAATTATTAGAAGTACGGATTATCCAACAACTAGCTTGACTTTTGCTATTACGAAGTCATAACTTGGAGTTTCGGACTCGCATTCTGATGCGACCATCGCCTCTGCGAAAGCTGTGGTGAATTTTCGCGGAACGACGAGGGGACGGCGTTCGGGAATACTCCAATTTCGACGCGACAGGCAACGCACGGACCTTGCAGGAGAACGACGACCTTGAGGCGCGAGTGTTGCGCGACGGCCAGCTACACAGCGTGGGACCAACTTGAGGAATTCGCCGGTCGTGAGTCATATAAAAACAGAAAGAACACTCATTAAATTTCAGTCTGAAAAAACTTCTGAGATAGGATTATAATTATACTAGCCAAAACGTTGTAATGTGAGCTTCCCTCAATAACAGACGTTGATCGGGCAAGTTTCTTAGAACATTGGTCTTGCTAGCCAGTGATTTTATTTCTTTTCGACAGTCGTAAAAGGAATCAGATTAGAGTAATCCTTATGTCTATGATAGAAGTTGTTTTGTACATAATTATTTATTTAGAGTCATATGTAATTGATTCAAATCATTTAAGAGACGTTATGAAACAAAATTTTGTGTTGAAAGGCTATGTAGAAGCCGAAGGTCAAATGTGACTATTGAGTGTAACGTAATTAGTGATTTAAAAGGTAGTAGTGAATTTCGAGTATTGTGTGTATGTATTTTTTTTTTTTTGCAGGATGAATATTTGTACTATGATTTGTGTGTCTCATGTGTGATATTTTTTGTGAAGTGTAAATATGTATTTATTGCTTGTTGCTTGTAAACAGGGATCTGAGTTATTATCACTTTAGTGAAAAACTGCAGTTTAGGTAGGGAATTAGCTACCATAATTTTACGAAAAGTGAGAACATAGGAGGATCTGTGAATTTCATTTGTACAGTGATTTTCATTCAATAGAATACATGTTATTTGTTATTTAAAACTGTAAAATTGTGTTGGCTTGTTAATTGATCAGTAGTTTAGCAAAGACGAACCCACTACCGATAGGGAAGTTTATCCATAAATTGAGATATTCCCAGGGATGCGTGACGGTGTAATCACACGTCACGAAATAAGTAAATGACAGATTTACTTCAGTAATTGCTGTTACATAATTTAAATGTAATTGGTGACGGTTACAGTATATATATATATATATATATATATATATATATATATATATATATATATATATATATATATTTATATATATATATTGTGACCGTACTTACCTCAGTTTCCCGAATTAGGGATTCATGATGACCAAGCAAGTACTTACCAAGCAAGTAATGTTGGAGGGGTGCATATTCTCCTCCTTTCGTGACCTCACGGAAAAACATTACTCACTAGTTCGGGCGTCGTAGTTTGAAAAGCTGTGGGCAAATGGCGCGTTTACCGGCCATCGCTCCGCCGCGTACCCTAGTCCTCTCTGCTAGTGAGCTTCTTTACATAGCTGATGGTGGCGTTATGGGGTTGTCTAACCCCGTGACGTCACAATATATATACACACACACACACACATATATATATGTATATATATATATATATATATTTGATTTGAGAGACAGGTAAATGCAAGAAATGTTCTTATCTTATCTAATCTCGGAGAGCTATTAAAGGAAAATGTGGATCGGGAGTCTGTTCCTTAGGTGGGACAGAGGGGGTTGATCAGTTTCTATTTCGTGACTGCTACTTGTACATGATTTAAATTATTGAAGAAATTATGTGCCAGTTTCGTAACAAATGAAGTAATTGGTTCTATTGCAAAATCATTGTGCAGTGTTTTATTGCTGACAAACTTATTGCGGGCATTTACTGTTATTATTAAGATTTCGTTTTGAAAGATTTGTAACTTATTTAATGTGGTTGGGGCAGCTGAAATCCACACAGGCCATGCATAAGTTTATATCGGACGACGAATGGATTTGTAAATGATTAGAGAGGAATGAATTTTTAAAGAAGAGTTGCGGTTGAGAAGCGGACGTAAAGTAGCTAATCTATTAGCTTCAATTACTTTGGACGAGATGTGACTGTGCCAATTTAATCTTGTATCCATGTGAACACCGAGATAACTAATAGATAAATTCAAAGGAGACCAAGGAATGATAGAAGAGTTCAGAGATAAGGGGCGAGGGAAGACAGGATACCTTCAAGTAAATACTTTGGTTATTGATTTATTTGGGTTAATTTTGATTTTCCACAATTTTGACCAATTTTCTATATTTTTTAAGTGACACTGAATTACACGACATGCTGTGTTTAGATTTTGGTTTGCATAAAAGAGTAAAGTGTCATCTGCAAAGAGAGCTATATTAACTGTATTAATCTGCAAAGAGAGCTATATTAACTGTATTAATTGTGGGAATATCTTTTTTTGATTAGTTCAAATATTTCGTTAGGTGATATAAAAGAAATTCGATTTGATACATCAAAATTTGGTGACTGCACAAAATGGGTTATTGTACGGTGTCTTATATCATTTACAGGATGCTGGGTGGAGGTGGTTTCAAAATAATCTGCTAACGGGTCAGCTTTTTCGGAAATTGACTGCGCAATTTTGTTATTACTTTTTAATGGCGGAATATTGGTTGACTAACCTAGCAATCGACGTGTTGCTTTCCAAAGAGATGAGTCTTGCGGATTAAGATTTGAGACATACTTTTTGTAACTTTCCAATTGGAACTTTGTAAGAGCATTTCGTACCAATGGTTTAATGCAGATTGCATTAAAGATGCATGCATGCATTTTAGATGGTTTAATGCAGCTTTCAAATGAGGTAAACGATGTTTTATCCATAAACGTATGATTTTGTTCTTATGTGATATTAGATTATGTAATTGTTCAGGTAGCGGATATTTTGAGAATCTTCTGCGAGTGATAGGTGAGTGATGAGACGAATAATCAATTGAATTTGTGGTGGCATTGGTATATAAAAGCGTGCCATGGTCGATTTCAGCTGGGGTTTTTAGATTCAACAACGGAGGAAAAAGCGATGATAAGCGATTTTGAAATGTATGCCAATTTATTTTGTAAGTAGATAGATGCGGTGGAGAATTAGATAAAGAACTGATTAATTTGGAGGTTGTAATCACCGGGTTATGATCTGAGTCTAGTTCGCAGATAGAATACGAATAAAGTGCAAAGTTTAAATTTGTTATTGCAATATCTAGAATATCTGGAAGGTAATTTGTATTGAAAGGAAAGTATGTAGGGTCAATGGGTGCAATAATCTTAAAGTTTGACTGCTTTGCGAGGTTTAAGAGAAAAGTTCCTGCTGGTTGATTTATTCTACATCCCCAAGACGACGTTTTGAAAGTTAATGGATACTGCTATTTTTTTCTAGCCTGGTGTTGATGGAAGAGATGATGTCCAGTATGAATGCTGGATTTAACTAAATTAAAACTCCACCTGCTGGAACATGCGGGTCTCTCACGTCTGTGACATTTATAACCTTGAGCTTTATGAAGATTTGGAAGAAATTAGGGTTGATCCCGAGTTTAGGGTGGCACAGTTCCTTTGGTTCCTTTTATGATTCATTATTTCTCGCGATTCCTATGTTTATAGTTGCGCGGTTCACTATAACAACTGAATTATTTATGTTCAATGTTAAATGAGAAGAAGCCACATGATAATTTATTGGCGTGGAATTGTGTGTATTTTCGCATTTCAAATCTTCTTCAAATAGGTTTGTGTGTCTACTGAGATGGAAGGTATGAATTTTCTTAAAAGTGAGTGTTCCCTTTAAAATAAATTCTCTTAAAAGTGAGAGAGGTATATAATACAGCGTGAGCACCGGAGCGACAGCGGAGGCGCGAACCAGGTCTCGAGAGCGAGGGCCGGAAGGCCCTCGCGAACGTAGCACGTTGGATCCGTCGGGTAGCGACGTGCGATAGCACGTCGCGGACCACTCGGTGAAAAAAATGCGTTGGTTAAAGAATTGTGTAGGTTATAAAATTAAATTTGTAGCGTGAAAAATACGAATAATCAGTTCACTTAATGAGAGAGTACGTTGCTACGGAGATTTATACGTACAGGGGGCTTTGGAGCAGTGGGGTAGCTATTCTCCCGATCTACCTTTATTTTAAATAATTATATTTATTGCTGTAACATCATGAACTTAACTACACGCGACTACTACGTATAAACAAGGATTCAGTTCATGTAGTCGATTCTCTTCTAATGAACCGAATCAGTGAATCAAAGGAACCGTGCCACCCTAAACTCTAAGGGGATTTACGAATTATATTACCTCAGTAATTCAAGATCCAATTTTTATTAACAGGTATCTCTTCAAATGAAAATTTGCCTATGGAGTCATTTCTAGCTAAAATGTTTTAACACCCAGATACTGTATCTGATTCTTACGGGTTGGGAATTAGTTAACGATCTCGCATGAAATTTCATGATCTTTATTCTCAAGATTCTTCACATACCTCCCCTGCAATGGCTAGCATTCTTTCTGTCAACGTTTTACTAAACGTTAAATTCGCTCTTATTCCACACGAAATAACGAATACGTCAAAAGTAGTGACTATAGTACCAGCAGCGTGTAAGCAACTCTGACATTTCGATGCGTTGTTGCCACACATTACTCTGCTCATAGCACCACCTTCATCACAGGCGACGACACGTCGTGATACACAGCCGAATCGCATCGCCTCCGCGACCTCGTGCGAGTGAGATGAACGGCAACACTGGCTGCGACAAAGTAAACAAATCCTCGCCAGCTGATTGCTTGAGAGCAGGTCGCCTGATGAACCACAACACCTGGCGAGAGAACTGTCAGAGTCGCTTATACGCTGCTGGTACTATAGTTGTTTGGTTTGGGTTGTCTGGGCAACAGCCTGAGTGGATTGAGTCAATAACATGTGAACAGTGCCATGGATCGCCCGAATGGTAACAACCAACGGAATCTCTGGAAGAAACTTAAGAACCCCTTTCTTCCATCGTGGCGATTTATGTTAGAGAATCACTTCCACAAAAAGGAGCTGTAGAGTAGAATTAGAAAATTTACTTTTAGTTTGTAAATAAATATTAAGGCAAAATATTTATGTTCTGGCTAAACTATCCTAAAATGTAAACCTGGCCCGTTTCTCCGCTTTTCAAATATTTGTCGTACATCATGGCCATGCGTACATATATCTGCGTAACAAAAATATTTTGCCTTTATGCCTCACTAAAGAAAGTCATTCAATTGATCAATTGTTTACATTATAAAATATACAACGTAAACAATTGATCTGTTGAATGACTTTCTGTAGTATAGAAAATTAGTAAAACTATATTTTTAATATTAACTATAAGGCAGCAAATAAAAATATATTTTATATTCAGCATAAATGAAAAATTCTTTATAAGATGGCATCAAGTTGGATGGACACTACCAGTTAAATCCTTTCTCACAGAAAAAAATCCTGCATTCGCCTGAGCTGCTATTGATAATAACCACAACGTACATAATACGTAGGTTGGGTAAAAAGTAATGAGAATATTGCTGCAACATTCCCGCCTGAGATACGGCGTAATATTCTGAGGAAATAATCTGATAGCTCCCAGACGTTTAGATTACAAAAAACAATTGTACGAATAATAACCAAATTCCACCCACGTGATTCTTGTAAGCCTCTCATTAATCTAGGAATTTTACCATTACCTTGTCTGTTGATTTACGAATCAGTGGTTTTTGTTAAAAATGACTTGCTTAAGGGCGGGAATATATTTTCATAAAATGCCGAAGTCTATTACTATAACACTTGACGTAGAAATCATATTCATCAGGTGACAGTATCAACAGCTCATTACAAAAAATTCTCATACAATACATGTACATTATTTTACAACACTTTGCCAGATGACATTAAACGATTAAATTCGATAGAAAAGTTTAAATCCAAAGTGAAATCGTTTCTGCTGCATAACTGTTTCTATACAATTAGAGACTATACTGAGCATCACAAGAAAAGTAACATTATTTTTAACAATGATACATAATGCATTATTTACCATTTGGACTGTATAAATGAGTATAAACAACCTGTAACAACTATTGTACTACAGCTTCCGGGTCAACGACCCCCATCTCGATCAGGTTTTCTTCCAGTTTCCCTGATTATTGAGCAAATGCTAGAGATGGCCCTTTGTTTTGCTTCTGGGCATAGTAACTTCATTACACCATGCGTCTTCTAATTCAGTAAGAAATATAGTTATTCAAATTATCGTTTCCATGTTGTCGCGACAGGAAATTGTTCTGTGACGAAGGATATCGCGGATAAGAGCCCAAAATTTATTGCTTATTTATCCTTGAAAATATATTTATTACATGGAGCGTTTTTCTTCTTCAAAATTCAAGTAGTGACTTAGTGTAGGGATCACAGAATTTTGAAAATGTGCGCAAATTCACTTCTCCCCATAGCGTCATACGCGGTTTTAACTGTTTTTGACGTAGAATAAATAAACAAACAAGTAAATAAATAAATAAATAAATAAATAATAAACTTAAAGCCGGGGAGTCGGCCGGGGTGCCGCCAACTGTCGTGGCAAAAGGAATGTGGAGGGAGCGGGAACAGAACTCGGTCAGTCTACTGCAGTGCGTAAATCGTTGAACTTCATAGCAAAGTGCATGCGCCCTAATGTCAACGCTTACAAATACTGGTGTGAATAGTAAAACAAGATGAAGTAGCGGCACCTGGACTATCGTATGCTGTACCAACTATATTTCCGCTTTTATTACTATAAAGTAAATTTCCACTTTATACTATATTGGTAGTATAGATAAGCGTCGAACCGGCAAAAATTTAATAGAATATCCAAAGATATCTTATCCTGTAGATTACAGTGTAAGAAACGTTTCTTTGAGGCCTTTGGCCTCAACATTTTAATTCTTAAGACTATATAAGGCGTCGTTTAGGAGTTATTTAACTGTATCGATATTGACAATGCTATCGAGCGTTAGGGATTGCATTTGATATGAATATTTAGATAATTTATTTTCTCCCAACAAATCCTCCACGTTTTAAAAGTCAATATGCAATTCGTCGCGTCTCCGAGAAATTCTCTTTCTTTATAGACCTCATTTATAAAGATTGGTGGCCTGTGAGAGACAGAAAGGGTATTATACTGTTGAAATAATATAGGAGACGATTGCACGACGAACATTGAAAATGTTGAGGTTTCATATAAAATAACCCCAAAAATTAAAAGATCCGTTTCAAACTCAGAAGACCTCGAATTCGTTTAAATCGACCCGGGTACATCGATTTCGGAGAAAATCGGCTGAACGATTTAGGCTCTAGCATTGACCACAGACGGATGGACTGACAGACACGTTTTGCCGTCAGTTGATTTTTCGGTAGCAAGGACTCTCAAAACGTGGATTCTGACTACACAACTTGTTAGAGGAAGTAATTTGTTTTATATAGGAACAAGATTTACCCACTTTTTCATTATCTGGAATAAGAGATTTTCTGTCGAAAAGTCGCCGTTTTCTGGCGGTTTCTTACCAGGTAAGTGCGAGGAAGTAATAACAAATAAACTGCACAATATTATTGTAATAATATTAATTAGTTTTTTGTTTGAGAAACATTTGGTTAATAAAAAAGTATTGTTTTGATTTTCAATAACAGGTTGGTATCAAGGTCTCTGAGCAGAGCGCCTCTGATCAAGCTACTTGAATTTCCGCGTGGTTCCCGCCTCGGCCACACTCTTTTGTTTTGTTACCAACTGATGCATTTTCACGCGCAATGTGCTCTTGTCTAGAGACCGTGATGTCGGTAGTAGTAGCAGCTCTGCTCTCTGCTCCTGGCAGCACTGAGTAGCAGTTCTGCCTGTCCGTAGAAAGTTCAGAAAGATGTTCTGCTTAATTTAACACTTGTTAGCGAACTCTTCTTCCCAATTAATATTTGATGTTAACACCAGCGTTTGTTTAACAATAGTCATTATTTAAAATTTGAGAAGAAATAATTGAGGGAGTCCCTGATTCGACCAGTGTTTCGTCATATCTATAAATAGAATTCCACGTGAAAATTCAACGTGGCAACGCTGCAAAATGTGCGGATTGAATCTTCACTTGTCTGAGGCATCGGGAAAAACAGCGGGGAAGTCCCCGTATCTTAGTGCGTCGCTTGGTGTTGGTGTGGGAGGAGGGAGTGGATTACAACGCAATCAGAACCAGGAAACTACGGTAAGTTGCAGTCTGGTGTGTTCTGTCTTTCAGTAGTGTGATCTTGGAAGTAAACCTAATTCAGATTAGATTTGATTCCTTTGAGACAAACATTTGTATTTTATTTAACCATTTGGCATTGACAAACTGTCAAGCGAAATAATGTCGACTTTATTTAATTGTTCGACTGTTGTAATAGGTGACCAGTTTTCAATGGGTAAGTGTGAATTAAATTCGATTCTGTTTCGTTATTTATCGCAAGTCAACAAATAGCATGTACTGATTGTAAATATGTGTCGTTTCAGAAACAATGAATTCGGCATCCAGTTTCGAGTCATCAAATAGCTCTCAAGATTCGTCGCAGGAAAGTGCTACACTGGGCACTATTCCTTATTCGACAATTAACGCAATGAATTTGCGCGCCTTGTTATTTGATCCATCGACAATGAATAGAGGTAAGGTTCATAAATATGAAAATACTCAAAATCGAGTTCCACTTTTTCAATGAAATGCTCATTTAGTGAAATTGAATGCAGTTATAAACTATGTAAATATGTTTTGTTTTAATAGAATTATGTGATTGTGTATTAGTGTAATTCAGTGAGTGAAAAGTGTATTACAGTAAATTAAATTTTGAAAGCAAGAGTGGATTTTAATTTGTCAGGGATGACATTCAGTTAACAATTTTTTTTTCTCAAGAATTGGTTACTGTTTGTTTTAAATGTGTAGTGTCAACAGTACTTCAAAGATGGGCATTGTGAAAAATGTTAAGTCATATTAGTGATGGAAGCAGTTTCAATATGATAATGGGGTGATATTTTGACTATTAATGAATTAGAATTGTCTTTCAATGGTCTGAGTGTGGGTTCTAAACATTTGTACTGAAATTCAAAACTAGTTTCTTGAATTTGTAGCTTTGTTGATCCTAATGAATGTGAATGGAAGTAAATTTTTGTGAAAATCTTTTTAGTTAATACTTTACTTTTTGGTATTTTTAAGTCCTTTTTGATTAAAATGTTTGTAAAGAAGGGTTTAGTTAGTTTATTAAGAAAAATGTTGAGTACTTTTTGTTTAGGACATTATTTTAAAATCTTATTTTGTGTTCAACTTAAGAAAATGTTTTCACAAATAGTCATTCTGTTCTTATGCTTTATTGGGGAACCCCACAGTTTCTTATATGTATAGTTCAGGGTCGGGAGGCATCATAGTATACATTTCTTAATAGTTCGATGCAATAAATAGGTTCAATGTGAGAAATATCATTTTACAAGATGCACGTCTAATGACTTTCACTGGAGGGGGAATCCCTCAGTAAATTCCTCATGTGGCTGAATTCAGCTCAGAGCCAGCTTTGCTGCTGTCTCTGCAGCATCTCTGACAGGGAGGTCTTAATGTTTGAGCCCAGACAGGCAGATTTTAGATACTAGCTCTGCAGCTAGGTCAAATTCCCCCGCTTTGTGTCCCAAGTCTAGTGTCTGGCTGGTCTGATTGTTCGTTTTCTGTGTTTTTTTCTATCAATACCAGGTGAATGCTAGAGCAGTATCCTAACAAATAGGCTAAAGACCACACACACACAAACTTTTCTTTCTCTTCCTTGTACTATCCTCTCCCATCACACACACATGCATGTCCAGAGCTTACGGGTTCTCTTTACTGAGGCAGTGCCCCACTTGGAGAAGGTACTTAAAGGGGGAATCCCCTTCAAGTCGACATGTATGCTGGCTGAAAATCTCATTACCGAATAGGGAAGGAATCACTTCAGTCATGTGAACATTTTTTCAGCCCCCCCTCCCCCCCCACACACACACTCACAAACACAAATTGACAATACACACACAAACCCTAGGGTTAAAAACAAATTTAAAAAATCCACTTGAAAAAACATTAAACGTGTTTATGTTTTTTAAATTATTTCAAATAAAACAACATAACAATTTTATGCATCAAAATATACACTAAAACCTGAAATTGGGTCGTGACAAATGCATACAAACAAGTATGAAAAAAACAAAGAAGACAGAACAATGTAAACTAACCATAAAATACTAACAACATTTGCTAGTATTGAGGATTCTAATTTCATCACACCAAACACACACGAACAAATTTGTCGGAATCAACATTACCGTTGCCTCTGCAGTGACTCCTTCTGAAAAGGCTTAGGTTCAAGTCCTGACACTGGTTGGTTTTTTTGACTCACAGCAGGCAGCTGCTCTTTTATGGTTTCCTCAGGTTTCTGCAATTGCTATAAGGCTTATTTCAGGGAATTAACCTAATAAACAGGCCACAGCCTTCACATGGATTTCCCTTGCTCATCCTTGTCCCCTCTTCTCCCCTTACACTCGCACTTGCATGTCCTACTCCATCAGTCACATTGGGAGCTTGGAACTTGTTCTAGCAGAGGCACTGTCCTGCCAGAGAAGATACTTGGAGGTGGAAACACTGCAAATTGACGTAGGTCAGCACTGGACCTTATCATTCAATAGAGGAAGACTATATCCTGGGATAAAACATTCACTACACTAATGGTCTAAGGCAGGGGTTGGCAACCGTTTTGGAATTAAGAGCCATTTTCCTCCCAGTGTGATTAATTATTTTTTTAAAGAGCCAAATACAAATACATAGATTGGCAATATGTATTAGAAATAACAATAGAACTGTTTTGTGCTGGGAAATGTATTTATTGTGAAATCAAAACATTCTGTTTTGCGTAATAACATATCATGTGTCAACTTATGTCCAGAATGTTGTGTCCAGAAACATCAGTCAATTATACAAATGAATAAAAAGACAACACAAGTACTAGAATATCTTTGCAAACTTGTTTTGCAACTTTACTTCAAGCTCTTGTTTTACTTGCAAAATTTTGCCATTCAATTAAACTTTATTGACATACCAAGAATGAATTAAATGTGACATTAAAGATTTACCTGCAATGAGTTGACAAGTACCTTCAGAGAAGAGTATGATAAAATACTCTTAAAAATTTATCAGGAAAAAATGAATATAATGAGATATTGCAAAATGTCTGAGAAATTTAGAATATAAAGAGAGAGGCCACAAGAAAATGATTTCATTGTGTAATAAAAGAATTTTTTGTTAATCAGTGCTTTGTCATCAGAATTTGGGTGAACTATTGAAAGATATAATTTAATTTTTATATAGTAGATTCTGAACTAATGTTTTGTGTGATTTTTCTGAAATAAATAGCATTTTAATTCATACTAGGTGATGATTTTGTTTCAGAAGAGCCATTTTTAAAAGTTATTGAAGAACCTGTTGAAAAATTCAGGTTTCGATATAAGTCTGAAATGATGGGCACACATGGCAGTATTTTGGCCAGAAGCCATGAAAGGAATCGAAGGAAAACTTATCCATCGGTTCAGGTAAAATGCTTATCATTTGCCTTACTGAACTTAAGTTTTAGGTTTACTGTACTATTGCAGAGTGATTATATTAACTTTTATTATAATATCCTTGTTTAATATTTTGTAATAATTAATAATTTCATTTTTCTTATATGGAAACAATCTTGTATAATTATTTTCTATCCTTATTTTACCAGCTGAAAAGCATTTAGTTACTAAGTTAATTGCCTGTGAAACTTAAATTTGATGAATTTTCATACTGTATATTTTAAAGTGTGAAAGAATATTTTATTAGCACTATTCTGAGTTTTTCAAAAAAAATTTGTTTTTACAGCTTTGCAATTACGATAGACCAGCAATTGTGCGATGTTCTTTGTACACTGCACATCCTAATGAGAAACAGCGTACTCCGCATACTCATCGGTTAATAGTACGTGCTGAAAACAACATGGATAAAGATGATCCACATGAAGTGATTGTTTCACAAGACAACAATTACATTGCAGTGTAAATTTCATTCTGGTTGCATGTTGAATTGTTTGAATGAATGTTTTACACAAATGTTTGTACTCAAGCTTTGTTTTTTCCCCCTCAGATTTCATGGCATGGGTATTATACACACTGCTAAGAAAAATATTGTTGAGGAGCTGATTAAAAAGAAGCGTTCACGACTTCTTGAAAAACTTAGAGTGAAAAATGTCAAATTAACATCATTAAACACGGTTCAAGAATCTAAGGTAGGCTTTTTTGTTTATTTATACACTTTGTAGACATGTTTTTGGATTTATTGTGTAGGTAATGTCCTTACTTTCTTTTAACTTCATTTTCTGTTATATAGTATAGAAAAAATATTGTAAAGCTGCAGAGAAATGTGCCAATTTTTCAACAGAGAAGCTCATATTGTTAGTCTATGACACTGAAAAATTGAGTTTTTTGTGATCCTTTATAAATTACTTTCTGGAATTTGCAGAGTAGTCGGTTTGTGAAATCATGTACTGAGAAAGAGTTTTTTCTCCAAAAGTGTGTTTATCCATGAGTTGTCTATTCATGATCCTGATCTCAAAAATTGCTCAACATTTTTTTCTTTAAATTTCCTGACCTAAGAATAAAGTAATGTACACTTGTAAAGCTGGCATAGGTTTGATTTTCACTGTTTTTCTCTGTATTTTCAAAAATTACAAGTTTCAAATTTTTTTGAACCACTCATACAACTGTAGAATTAAAGATAGAAATTTTTCTCTTGAAGTTAAATTTGTTGTCCACAATTAGTTCTTGATCTCATCAGCGTGGTACGCCCACTTCAGAAGGCAATCCCCTTTTCCTTCTATTCGTGTTGTGTCGTGAATGGATGGGGTGGATTTCCCTTGCCATTCAGAGTAGGCCATCTCAAGACTAAAGGGACGCAGCTTTTCCCCTCATTTGTGGAGTACAGTTCTGATACTGTAAGTTGTGTTTCTAGTTAGTGTGTTTCAACAGTATTTTGCGTTATTGTGTGGTTTTCAACATGAATATTTTTATATTGATAAGTGTTTGTTTCTGCTTCTTTGTTATTGTTCTTTAAAGCAACGATTTATTTAGAGTACTTTCAAACTATATAGTTTCATTTTGAATGGTAGTTACATTTTTTAATCCACTGCACAGAGAACTGTATGCTGTGTTCATGAAAGAATTAAATTAATTTAGTCCAATTGTTTAGCCTTAGAGTACTGTTCAACAATATATGTACTTGTACATTTTGTGCCGCTTTTCATTCACATAAAATTCATTGCACTGTTCAAACAAACTTTTATTCATTGTTGTAACACATGGCCTCTAGTTTCCTAATTATCTTCAACAATGAGCATACGCTTATAACTGGAACATTTCTGAAGCCTTTTGATCTGGCGACATTTTTGTATACATTTTGACATAATGTGGTTTGACGTTGGTCATGAGGAGAAAGTATAAGAAACATCATTGGAGACAACCGTACACATTTCACTGCAAGAAGTACAACTTTTTGAAAAGCATAACATCAGCTTTGTGCTATTATTTCCTAATTGCAAAAAATTAACATGGCAAAATATTAATGACATTTTTTCCTTATTGAAATCTGTTCTTTAAAACTAGATTATGAAATATTGTCAATGAAAATTATGAGTTTTTGAAACTGCAACTTGCAAGTGGAAATGTTTATAAAATTTCATTTTTATAGCCTCAGGAAGGTGAGGATTTAGATTTGTGGCTGATGTTGCAGGGATAAAGTGAAAGGCGTGCTATACCTAAGAATGAGGGACAAAAATAGTAAAAAAATTAAAAAATAGGTATTATAATATTGTATAGCTGTTGCAAAAAGTGTGAGAAAGTATGTGATATTGTGTCCTGCTAAGTTTTATTTTTTTAAATTTAGGGAAGGGCATTGAAATTCTATTATTTTTGCGTATAATTTTATAATACTTGTTTTTAAATCTTTCAGTTAAGACAAGATGCTGAAGATGAATCTCGGAAAATGAACTTGAACAGTGTCTCACTGTGCTTTGAAGCATTTTACCGAGATGCAAATAATTGTCTACAACAAATTTGTGATCCTGTCTTTTCAAAGCCCATAAACAACATGAGTAAGTTTTTTTAGAGATTTTTATGAGAATCTTTATGTCTGAACTAACAGTATTTTGTTAAATTAAAAATCATTTTTGTCACAATAATCCTTGGCTTCTGTACAAAGAATTTGAAGAAAACATTCCGAGTCTTTTTGAGAAAATGTCATTTAAGCTTTTCTGAAAATGCAAAATTTTGAGTCGTTTGTCACAGAAAACTTTTGAATTTTCGAGAAACTCTATCATGTAAAGCACATTTACTTGTAAATATAAAAATGTGACAAAATTGCCGCTAATGAAAATGTTATTGATGTGAGACCAGTTCAAAAAATTACATTTTGTGTAATTTTTGAAAAAACAAAGAATAGAACAATATGGTGTTTATGTCATCTCATAGAGTACTTGTAGCACTATCCCTACCATAAGTTTTAAGAAAAAAATTTTGAGCCATTTTTGAGAAAATCTTGTTTTTATTATTTTTTAAAATTGCACGCAATATTGCGTGAAAACTACTAAAAGTTTAAAATAATGTAGGCCTATGTGACCTTAATGAAAGGACAAACAATTTCATTAAGGACAATTGAATTAAATTGATTTGAATTGATTGATTAAATTGAATTAAATTCAATTGAATTAAGGACAAACAATTTCATTTGAAGGAAAAAATATCTTCTCTTCAATTTTGTAGTTGTAGGAAGTTGCCGAAAAAAAAATTCAACTTCGTAATTATAAAAAATTCAGAGTTAAGAGTGAAAATCAGACCTATGCCACATTTATAACCATATTTTACTCTATTCTCACAAGAAATTTAAAGAAAAAATCCGGAGCTAGTTTTGAGAAAATATTAAAAATGTTGCAGAGACTTCATATACTGTACTCCCAAAAATTATTGTTTTTCAAAAACGAAGAGCTTCGACTCAGGCCAGATTGACAGGGCTTTGTTCAGTTTGGGAAAAATTCTAAGCATTGTTTAATTGCAAGTGTTGTTTACATAAACTGGACAGAAGGAGGTTTTACTATCAATCGATTTTTCGGTATCAAGGATCCACAATACATGGATTCTGGCTACACCACGCGATATACGATTTTTTTTTAATTTGCCAATTGTTCGCACAGCATTACAAAACTTTCTCTCTACTGCGTACAGTGAGTGTAAAAAGTATTTGTACACCAGTGCTTTTTAACAGATATTGTAACTATTATGCAATAATTAACTTATAATCAATAAATATTTTCATCCTAGTATTAACCTAAGTACAGAAAAGTTAATAACAGAAACAGAAAAAAAAAATCACATGTACAAAGCAGATTGAACTGTTGAAACTTTCTGAAATGTGAAATCTTGGTACGCAAAAAGTATTTGCACGGCAAAGACAACTGTAACAGTTTTAGCTCCCCTCCGCCTGACCCATGGGAAATTTGTGACATTAGGAAGGGTAGACAGCAGTGGCCTTGCATAGTGTTTGATAGATAATTGTCAGACATTGTGTGTTTTATGAAAAGAAGAAATGGCTTGCAAAGGGAAGGAAACATCATTGGAAAAGAAAAAAGAATTATCATCAGGTTGCATAATCTGTGAAATTCATTGCAGAAAATTTCTTAGATTGTAAATAGACCAAGGAATATCATTCTGGGGGTCATTGATAGGTTTAGTGTAAGGAAAACATTGGAAAACGTGAGAAAACGTGGACATCCAAAGAAACTTAGTGAGCAGATGGTCGTGCAATTCTACAGGAAGTGAAGAAAAATCCTCGATTAAGTGCACCGAACATACCGTGTGAACTTGAAAATGAATTGCAGATAAATGTATATGAGAGTACTGTGTGAAATTTTGTGAGGCAAAGTGGCTATCATGGAAGAGTAGCTAGAAGAAAGTATTATGTGAATGAAGTCAGCAGACGGAAAAGGTTTGCAACAAAACATGTAAATAAAACAAGTGAGTTCTGAAAAAATGTTATTTTTACCAACGAAAGCAAATACAACATATTTTCTTCAGATGGAAGACTGATGATTTTTTTTAAATTTTCGTTACACATAAACCAATTACAATTTTTTGTAGAAATCCTTAGGTGTATGAATACTTTTTACATTCACTGTAAGTGGTAGTGAGAAAGTAAAAATGTTTTCCTGATATTATAAATTATTTTCTTATTTTTCATTTTTTTTTCAATTCCTTAAAATATTGTTAAGTTGGAGAAAAAATTAAAATTAATAAAACACATTTTGCGCTGTGAAGGTAGGACAGGGCCAAGAAAACTTTCGAAAATCTTATTTTAATGGTAGCTATTGTGTAACTACTCATATGTCATTTGGTTTAGGAGAACTTTTGACTATCTTATTCGGGTGCCCCCCCCTCCCCCCAATAAACTATAAACTATCAAAAATCCCGCCTCTGACTGTGGCTTTGCAGATGCTTTAAAATGTTTTCAAAATATTTTCATATAATGAAAATTTCTACTAGCAAGTTGTAAATAAAAAGATAATTGAAACATACAGTTGATTTTCATCTTCAAATAAAGTACATGAAAAATTATTTATTAAGAATTAAAATTAAATAATTAAAAAATTACAAAAAGTGTGTAATTGCAGCTCTTCTTGTTGAATGTTCTTGTCAGTTTTTTATTCACATTTCAGAAAACATGCTATTTCAATGAGTAATATCATGTACAATTTTGTTATCGTAAATTCATAATTTCCGACTTTGGCCTTCCAAACGTGAAATATTACTTATTCTGTACTTATTCTAGTACTGTTATTCTGACGTTCAAAAATACTGAACACCTAAAAGCTTGCTTTTATATCAAAGATACACTAACCTAGAAAATAACTCGGAAAGGCTTGTACTAAACTATAAAATACATCTCGTTATCAAACGAACTAAAGAACGTCACTTACAGTTAACCAGATTTTATTCAAATGATTAGTTTAGTTGTGCTATGTTATTTTGAAGTCCTAATGACATCTTTTTGAAGTGTGTGAAAATAATTGAAGACCTAATATTTTTCAATTAAATTAAATCAGAACTTTTTCTTTTAAAAAATGTATATTTTCTCCCAGAAGTAGGTTTAAATATTGTCAATCTTATGAATCATGACCTTAGGATTCATGTTGTGCTGTTAAGGCAGTAATTATAATAATTCACAGCATTTCACCATTGTTGGTGCCCAACACCCAAAAAACATTTTTCGATATTGTTTTTAAATGTACTAAAAGGAATTGCCTAAAATCAATTCCAATCCATGTGCCTCTTTGGGAGGAATGAAATGAGCTATTAACGACCTCTGTAGGTGCTGTAAGTTACTCAAAACTTTGTTTAGATGCCTAAAAGCCAAAATCACACGTTTTTGGAGAAATTGTTTCGAATCTTTTGGATAGTTACTCCAACAATTCATTAGTTCCTCACCAGGAGACTGAGAAACATCAAATGACATTTCATTTGTCTCAATTGGTGAAGGGATGTAACCATGAGAGACGGATGTTCGCATGTTACTGAATACTACATGAGGATAAAGTAAGAAATGTAGTTTTGCCAGATGGTGCTCCATTTTATTAGTATTTATTAAAAATGTGTGCTGCTGACAGGTGTCAGATCAGGCATATCTTGTTTCTTAGGTACTAAATTTTCGTAAAAAGTGGTAGAAATTATTTGGATTGGAGTGCAAAATTAGTGCTTGTAATATTAACTACCTAGATACCCTCTGATAAGACCTGAAAGAGGTGTTAGGAACAAACACGCTTAATTACCTTGTTTACTCAATTTTGAGATGAGTGTTTTTCCAATCCTAGAGCAGGAATAAAAACAAATCTAAACAAAAAATTCCCAAACTTTGGTAACTTTGATCTTTTCTGGACCACCCATGAGGTGGAAATCTAAGGATTTGCAGTTCACAACTGGATTGTGTGAATTTAAATTTAATGGATGTCAAAGACACCATGAACATGTGCGTGACACAAGATCTGGAAACCTAGAAGAGAACATTCTCTGGTGGCATCGGATGAGACTAAGAATGCAAATTCAACACTCAAAACTTGGAGGAAGGGCTAAAAAGGCCAAAAGGATGACCTAGTATTGGAGAACCAGAATGAAATGATACAAGTGAAGATTAAGATGGTGAGGACAAAAACAAAAAAAGTGGATAAATTTTGTTCCTTTATATAGTAAATTACTTCCTCTAACACATGTAGTCAGAATCCATGTTTTCTGGGTCCTTGATACTGAAAAATTAACAGATGGCAAAATCTGTGTCTGCGAGCTACACTAGCAGCTACTGTAAGCAGGATTTCCACCAAAATTGATATTCCCTGATTGATCTGAGTAATATCGCAGCCCCTAGAATTTGAAACAGATATTTTGATTTTGGGGTGTACTTTACAGAAAGTCTCAACATCTTCAAAATTTTCTAAAAAATCGCTCCAAATTTTTCTTTAAATTTTTTTCTCTGATAGTGAAAACACACTTGAAGAAGTGGTGCAGGTAACATTTTCTTAACTCCCACAATTTTTGAAAATTGTAAAGTTCAAAAATTTTTTTGGCATCTTCCTACAACTGCAATAATGCAGATTTTCCTTAATGAAATCTGTTTATCCAAAATTCAAATGTCATGTCAATTGTTCAAGATACAAGAAGTTTTGCTTGAAACACACAATTTTTAAACAATTATTTTCAAAATCAGCTCCAAATTTTTTCTTTAAAATTTGTTCTCGTATGAAGTGAAGAACAGTGAAGAAAACTGGTCCCATTTTTGACAATTTCTCTGAACTTTAAAAAAATTGCAAAAATATTAACATTGAAAAAGTATAATAGTGATGATACAGACGTTTTTGTTTAATGGAATCTGTTCTACAAAATCAGTTCTTTAAAAAAAGGCCATATACAATTTTTAAAAATTATGAGCAGTCTACCATAATTTTTGTGAATCTTCGAAATTTGCAAATTAAAATGTTTCATACTTCATGTACTAGAATACTAGAATAAAATATGAGTGTGCAATCCATATTGCCAAGTTGGACCGTGGCTCAGCAGCTTCTTCTCTTCCTCAGGAGACGTTTACGGCTGTAGGAAATGCAGTTTTAATTGTTGAATTTGTGTAGATCGTATTAGCTTTGAAAAAATTAGTTTCCGTGCCTATACTTGGGTTTCTCTATTGTGGCATCTTAGGGTAGTATCTCTAAGATGGAATATGGCACGACTTTTTGCGTCTTTCTCGGTCCTGTTGCATGATCGCGACCATATCAAGGAATGCTGCAAATCAAGTGAATCTAGTGGCACGACCGAGAAAGCCGTGAAAAGCCGTGCCATACTCTATCATCGAGATACTACTGTCAGATGCCTTGTTTCAAAAAAACTTGTATAATGTTGCTCAATGCATGAGGGGATTGTATTTTGTTTGCAGTACAATAAAATTAAGTCTGATTTTTGTCAACTCTTCAATCAACTTTAACCCTTCAGAGGCATAAAGGAATCTCCCACCCCAATATTTTGACAATTTTCATAAAAATGGCATTACTCTGTAACATTGTGGTTTGAGTACCATTCGAATGCATCTCTCTTGAAACTTCTTTTTCTTTCTTTTCTTCTTTCTTTTTTCATTTTCTTCCTTCTTTTAATTGTTGAGGATTTTTATATCATACTTTCACTAGAGAGTAATGATAGCTCACTGCTCATCTTAACTTGTTCCTCTTCCCATCAGAATTCAGTTCTCTGATGTATTGTTTGATGTTTAATACTCCAACTACTTCAATAGTCCAATTTAATGTGTTCTTTCTTGTGCTTTCAAACATTTACAGTTAAAAGAATTGTAATAGAGGTTGCCCAAACGCCACTGGACCTGTGACATTACATATAGACACTAGACTGATTCTGGAAGTGTAGTGGTTAAATTATTTCAAGTAGACAAATATGATGAATGTTCAACACATTATGTTAGGAATTTCACAGGAAAGTTCCTAGTGACTTTCACTTTGCAAAAAAACAGAAGGAATAACATAGCATGTCTACATTTTGTTGGGTACTGTTACTTGATTTGTATAATGGAAAAAAACATGAAAATAATTTCATATTCAGAGGATAGTGAGTTTCGAATGTATGGTGGGGTTCTTATTAAGAATTTAGAGTTGTTTCAATGAACTGTGCATTTTGTGAAATTTTTATGTGTTAATAATAATTTCAGAAAGTGCTTTGACGGGAGAACTGAAGATTTGTCGAATAGACAAACATGTAAGCACCTGCATGGGTGGTGAAGAAGTTTTCATTCTTGTGGAAAAAGTTGGAAAAAGTATGTTGTCCATATTTTATCTAATTACTCAAATGCTGTTGACTAAGGAGAAAATGTGTAGTACAAGGAGAATTTTCGTATTTCAGAAAACATAAAGATAAAATTTTTTGAAGTTAATGAAGATGATCAAGAAATATGGTGTGATTTTGGGAAATTTTCTGAATTAGATGTGCACCATCAATACGCTATTGTATTTCGAACTCCACCATATCGGGATCTTGAAATTGAGAAACCTGTTGATGTTTTTCTTCAACTTTATAGACCTACAGATGGAGACTGCAGTGAGCCTATCAAATTTCAGTATAAACCATCAGAAAAGTTGGGTATGTATTGATCAGTTTTGAAATTTGTAGAAATTATTGAATTAAATTGTCTGTTAATTATGTACCATAATGAAATTTTCATTATAATCAATTATTTGAAAGTCAGTTATTCAGGATCATAACCATTTATAAATTAATATATTAATTGTTATAATAATTAGTCGATTGATTATCATAACAGTTAATAACGTTGGGACTATTTGTTCTTGTTTTATAACAATGATTGGCAAAGATGGTGGTTCATTAATCTAATTGCTATGAATTATTTATTGCAGGGAGAACTAGAAAAAGACAAAGAATATCAAATGAGAATTTGCATTCTTCTGAGAATATCAATTTCATAAATGGGAGTATGGTTATAAATGGGAATACAAATGGAATAATGGATATAGGAAGTGACTTAAAAAATGGAAATGACACCTTTTTAGGGGAGCACACCTCATTGAGCGAATTATTAAATGAGGAAAATGGTCTGGATTCGTCAGAATTTCAAGAATTTATGAACAATCTTTCCATATCAGGTTTGTTGAATGCATGTGAAAATAAGTTTCTCTTTGATTGTTTGACGGAAAGTTCTGCATTTTGTAAATTAGTAGTGATTTTTTTTCTTGTCTCTTACTATGTTGATTTAATACTATAGTTGAACCTATCCTCATATTCAGAGAATTTAAAAATTTTATGGTGGTGCTTGGTATTTTGAATTATAATAATTCCTTTAACCAAAAGCAGAGGATTGTTCTGTATATTCAGTTTCAAGGTTAGGTGCGGTAAACATCTGGTGTTAATCACATTAGAATTATGAGTGTATATTTTCTGTTTGTGTAGACTTAAACCTGCCCCAAACACTGTCTGCATACGGTGGGTCAGTAGGCACAGATATTTTGAAACCAGTAAACCAGAAATACAATATGGAACCTGCATGCAATGGTGCATTCATGTTGAATACTTCTGATATTCCTTTTGCTGGAACCTTGAAGACAGAAGGAATTATTGCTAGTGGTAAAACCTAAATCTTTGTAATTATGAGGTGGTTTGGAGGAACTCTATACTATCTTTCACTTCTTTTTCTTCTGCTGAACACAAAATCTAGAAAGCTTTTTTCTCAGCATTGTTTATTTCGAAGTTGAATAGCTTTTAATTTTTCATGTGAGGGAGTTAAAAACTAAATGTGAGATTCATATATTTACTGTGATTACTCTTACAATTCATGGACCACTGGAAGCACAAATTTCAAGAATATTGTGTACAGAACCATCCTCGTGCTTCCGTAAAAAAAAATTTCCTGAAATAATTCATTGAAACAAACTTTTAAAAGTAAATTTTAATTTTTAGAAAATTTTGCACCATCAGTTGCTGTGAGGGGATTAATTTTATTAGAAGAAATTAACACTTGTGCTAACAAAAAAAGTGCTTAATAATGGAATAGAGTTATGATTAGTTTATACTTACAAGTAACACATTTCTGTTCCTGATTACTTGAAATTTTCCTTATTCCATTAAAACTCTTGAAGTGTTGCTCTTTTCAAATAGCGAGTGTGTGGCAACTTTGCTGTAATGAAGGTAATGAATCTCAAGAAAACAGCACTTTCTTTTGTTAATACAAACTGTCCATTTCTAAAGCATAAAAAGTAGTTGAATTGCACACTATCCTGCAAATTTTTTGTCTTATTTTCTTTTTTCCTACTAAATCGTAACTTTTGGTATACTTATGATCAGTTGTATGAATCTTCTCAGTATGTCTACAAATGAAACATGTTACATATTGTTCTTCTCTTGTAGATTACATAAAAACATTGGATCATGATTTGGCTTTTGACGGAGAAAAGTCACCTTTACGTAAGTCCCATTTTTATATATTCAACACTTGCTACAACAGACTTGTGATTATCCAAGGTAATTGGAACTAAGACTGCCAAGGACAGACAAAATCTTTTGATAATCTGGAGTTCATTTTGGTAAAGGAATGTAATAATCATTTTTGTTTCCCATCCGGTGCAGTATAAAAGATTATGCACTCTTAAGAACCCCCATTATATAATTGAATGTAAATTAATGAATGGTTACTTCTGTCATAGAAAAGCAAACTATTGGCAGTGTCCAATGACAAACTTGATTTTTGATGAGCAAATCTAATTATTCAAATTTGAGGAAATCACAATATTCGTAAAATCAGGGACGAAATTGCCCTGTACACATGCCTGCTTGCTACTACTGCAGCATCATATCAGTACACTTCTGTGTCCTATTCTTCAATGGAGATTTTTCTCTTGACTACCTTGAACAACCGCTTCTCGGGTAATTGCCAGTCTGTTGATATTGTTGTTTAGTTTAGTTTTGAAATTGTTCTTTAGACCTGGGCTTGATTCTTGGTTGGGTTTTTTCATTCATGGATATAACAGTTCATAATAGATGCTTTCTAAATTCTATATAAAGAATCAAAACTTTTAGAAATGCATTGGAAATTCTACTGAAGATAATTTTCTTCCTGAAAAAGATGAAAGAGTAAATCTTGTATTCTATTAACTAATTTTCACTTGCGAAGTATTGTAGAGATTCAAAAGAAGTTAAGGACAGTTTTGTTGATAATGATAATTTCTAAATAAGCAAGACTGATGTAGTTGTATTAGCATTATGATTTATTATATCAAAGTATTTTTTTTTTTACTTCTTGCAGTCATCCTCACTAATGAATTACTGTCATTTCTGGCAGGAAATAACATTTTGTCTTTCTTATTTTAATCTCTTCACCAAATTGTTTATGATAAATCTGAGAATAAGATTTGATTGTTCAACAAATATAATCCCAGTTGATTTATCGTGAAACTTCATTTATATGTTTTTCAGGGGACTGAAGGGGGAAAATGTATAAATAAGAAAAAGGGACGACTGAAAATGAGGAAAATATAGGTGCAAAATAAAAATACAGTATTTTGACAATATTATTGTGTTAAAAAATAATATATGTATAATATTCTCATTACATAACATTCTCAAGAAAGAAAGTTCTCACTTTCAAAAGGAGCCTAATCGTAAACCCTTTGCTTTTCTTTGTATTTAAAATATAAATTTCCCCCTGTAAATGTGATAACTGCCCCTTAATTGCCCCTAATGCTTGATTCCCATATATTTCATACAAATAGGCCAGAAACCAGAGAGTATTATGTAGGCTCTAGCATCGTTTTCCTGGTTCACTTTTGTTCATAGCCTCAACGGCTCTCATCGGGTTCCAATGGAAGGTTTGTAGGCCGTGCACACCAGCAAAACTAAACAACATGAACACTGGATCAAACATATTTCTTGGGCTCTTGTAGAGTGATGGAATCATTCTCTCTTATAGGTCGTATACATTCAGGACTTTTATTACGGACATATAAAAACAAATAATTATAAAATGCATATCTGAAATAATTTAATGAGGGAAGTGTAGGAATTTAGCTGAGACTTATAAACAACAATGCATATATGTGAAAAATGTATAAATAGAGTTCCAATATAAAGTTGCTCTATTGACCCTCTTATCTTGTTATCTAGTCCAATCCAGATCTGTTGATAATAAAATGTTCTATAAACATTGCAGCTAAAGATGCTGTTACTGAAATCAGAATAAAAGAAGAAAATGATCTACCAGAGGTTAAAGAAGAAATTTTGGTGAGAAACATTTCTTTACAATAGTTTTTAACTGTGGTATCCAGAAAGAGTTGCTGTTTAGGAATGTATCAATTGTAGGTACTGGATCTACATAGGTTGTAAAGTATAATATTTTAAGGCTTAGACCTCTTTATTCTCTTCTTTTTCCTTGTATCTATTATTTAAGGGTAATCAGTAAGAGAAAACATTTGTTTTTTGTGCTTTCTTTACAAGTTGTAATCTAGGTTGGAGTCCTTTTTGTTTAAAAAATGCTTTTGTTGTATCCTATTAAGTTGACTTTAGAGGACAGATCATAAGCCCCACAACCAAACTGTATTGGTTTGTAATTAAAGGCAGCAAACATTTATTTTTTTCTTTACACACTATTTATTACGATCTAGGTTAAAGTTCCTTTTGTTCAATTTTTTTTCTTTTATATTCTCTCTAAGAAGAAAGAAGATACAGTTGAGTTTTTTCACTTTCCCTACATTATCTCCAGGTACATTAGTACAATGTACCTATTGTCTAAATAATATTTCTCTCTACTTCACAGCTACCAGCTGACAGGGGGAGGGGGTACCATTATCCAAATAGTGACTTCAAATTCTGATGGTCCCACTGCAGTTGCCAATGCTTATTAAGAAAAAATTAAATTTTACACCGCAAAGTAACTGAAACTTGAAGGCACCATTATTTGTTTAGTTATGCATTGTGTGTGAGTTCTGTGTCATCTACTGTTGTGTGCTCTCATTGTGATTTGTTTCTTGCTACTGCTGCTATTGTTGTGAACTGATGCAAGAATGACCGTGTCTGCCACCCGAATATGTGGCAACATCTCTCTACTCCACCCCCAACTGTCAAGTAGGCAGAAATATTACTCAGTCAATAGGCTCACATCAAACACTAACAAATTAACTCAAAAAACAGTATAGAATGTTCTTAAAAATTATTATTATTATTATTATTATTATTATTATTATTATTATTATTATTATTATTATTATTATTATTATTACTATTATTACATTATTAAATATGCTAAGATATGTAGCATTCCAAAAAGAGAAACATCAACAATGTGATTTATTTATTTACGGATTCTTATTCAATATACAAAGTTATTATTTAAGAAGTGTGTCATATCCAAAAGAAGAGAAAAAAATTAAAACATGAAAAGTGTCTCTTGGTACAGCAGTTTCCCACATAGATGTGTTGCCAATAAGTGTGAAAAAGAAACAGTACAGCTCATAGACTGAAACTGGAGTGAAGTGTTAACCACAATATGATTATCACACCATAAACTTTTAGATAAATACTAGTTACGAATAAAAAAGGGATTATTACATAAACAATGTAAAACAAGCCTTTTGAAAACTCTTAAGGAAATTACATTGTGTTTTAAAAATAGTAATTAGTAAGCTCCTTTGTGATAATTTTGTTTATACTATAAACAGTTCGACATTTTAACATGCATATTTCTAAGTGACACTTCTTCTTTCTCCTGACAAGCCATCACTGATTAGAACTGAAAGATGAGAACATCTCTACAAATGCCATTGTCAATAGTCAATTAACTCAGCCACTGCATGATGGAAAAATTTGCCACTTCATGTGTTAAATTGATTTGTGTTTATTCTTGGAAATTGGCTTTTGTTTCGTTTTTTTAAAGCTTTCTTCATTAATTGTTTCAAACATTGGTGGGTGTTCAACTCATAAGATAGTTAAAATTTATTTCGGTATAGAAATGTTCTACAGTAGCCCGTTAATAGGTGTTTTTTCTAGTTCCTTGCATATTCTAGAAATTTACTAATAAGTTAAATGAATGCAATTATTCTCTTTAGAGTGTAGAAAATAATTTCTGTTTGAATAAAGCATTGAGTCACATGTGATAATTGTTTTAATACTTCAAGTTGATTGAAATTGGTGTCTCGTGGTATTGAAGACTGATTGCCTCAACTTTTTTTAGAATTCTTTCAATACCTTATTATATGCCCAGTTCATATTAAGTGGTTTTGTTTCATTTGACTTTCCTCTCTCCTTTCTTTCCAAAAATTGTCTTTAGATAAAATTGATGACAATTATTGGGAAATTGAAATTGAATTTTGATGTGAAATATTGAGTTTAATTCCTCTTTTCTTGACATAAACTGTAATTTTGAATTTATTTTTAAATTTTGGGTGTATGAGGTATTGTTTAATTGTTGTCTTAAAATTCCTTTTTATTTAATAAACTACTTTTCTCCTGTATTAGGGTGATTACGATTTGCTGCAGAAGGCTATAAAGCAGATGAATATGATTTTGCAAGAGAAATTACCCTCAGATGTCATAGCTAAAAAAATTGAAAATATATTTAATATGAGGAATTTGGAAGGTGAAACGTAAGTCAAGTACATTAATGTTAATATCATTAGTTTTTAGTATAGTAATATTTGAAGCAGTTTTAATTAGTAGATAGTTGATCTATTTTGTCAGTTATTAATGAGCTGAGTTGCAATTGTATTTGCTTGTTCAGTCAAGGTGTTTTTTTAGCTTTATTACAATCCTAAAATAATTTGTCCTTGGCCAACTAAATGATTCACAAGTTTTGTATTGTTACTAGAAATGGAAATTATATGTGTTCAGTATGAAAAATTTAAATCTGGAAAAGAAGGTAAAGAAAATGTTTGTTCTTTTTATTATATTAAAGTTAGTCAATTAATATTTAATTAATCTGATCCTCAGTGATTTTAATTTCAATAAAACCATTTACCTTTATGCGTTTACTACTTACATTATCTTTAAAAATATTTGTGTTTATACGTATCATATTAATATTTCACGTATAATAATCCATCAATTACAAAACAAGACCTTTAAATATACTATTTCAGAAAATTGAGAGCTCGTTTTTGTGTTTTGGATAGATATAACTATATGAAATGGAGATGCTACCAGAATCCAAGTATGAATGTAGTATGATATTGATGTAATTCACATATTTCTCCATTTAAATGCATTAGTTTTTGTCTGTAATTTCCTTTTCATGAAATTGATTGGGTTACTTCTCAGAAAATGGATTTCAATAATCTACCTACTTTTAGCAATGAAATTAATTTTGTGCTCCTTGTAGAAAAGTGTTGTAACTTCTTATGATTGAAGAAGGTTATCTCATAAAGAAGAGAAAGGTGAAAAGTATATGTTGGTAATGAAACTGTTGTGAATGTAGTTAGTGATGGATTGTGAACATAGAAGAAAATAAGTATTGTTATTAAGGATATTTCCATTGGACTTGAAGAAGGAAAAGAAAAGAAAAAAGGAAAAAAAGAAAGCGAAAAAAAGTTAAAAGTGTGATTCAAATGTCATTAATTAGTTAATAGAGATATAATTGCCGACAGTTAAAAAGAAAATTAATGTTGTGAAGTCTTATTGTAATAATTTGATTCTGTGACTGTAATTTTAAGAAAAACATTGGAATGTTTGTATCTCGATTATAAATTTCTTTCCAGGGCTCTTCATGCTGGTGTCATGTGTGGAGAGAAGGATGCAATAAAGCTTATGTTGCAAGTTCTTGAAAGAGGAGGACAAAAACATCTTATTAATACACAGAATTTTAGAAATGAAGTAAGGTTTTTGATATAGGGTGTTGGTATTTTCTTAAAATATAGAAAAATATTTTGAAATTGATTGTTGTATTTATTGATTTTTAGACTCCTTTGCATTTGGCTGTTCTTCACAAACAACCACAATTTGTCAAAATGTTGCTTGCCAAAGGTGCAGATCCAAATTTTACAAACTCTGAAGGAAATACAGCCATTCACCTTTCAATCAAGTGCTGTCACAATGAGTGCCTGACTGAACTTCTAGATAAAAACAACTACATTCATAATGAACACCAGCCTAAATATAATGAAAAGAATTATGAAGGTGAGTTATAATTGAGAGTATTCTGCCCCTTCTGTTCTTGGGAAGGATTTCCAAAATTAGCATAACTTGGTCACTTGCTATTTTTATTACAAAGAAAACCCTTTCTATTTAAATTCAAAATTAATAAAAATGATTGTGCAAGATGTCAGGTCTTGGGAACTGAATTGCTCATAAATATTATTTGATGCTTGTTATGTTACACAAGTGGATGTAATTAAATTTTACTATTGAATTTACATGGAGAATCCTTATTGAATCCGTATTGAATTTACTTAAATCATTCCTATCAAGTTGTTTTAAATGACAGTAATCTTAAAATAATTAATTTAGAATCTTATGTTATATAATTAACCAATAACATACTACCACTTTATTGGTAGCAGTTCTTCATTTGTCAGCATGGTATAACTAAATGATGACACTTTCCTACACAATTTAATTTCAACATATACATTATTTTTCTTCTGAGGAAAAGGTTAGTTCTTAGGACATTATTTTAACCTGTGATTTGTTAGGAACATAAACAACACTATCAGTTGTGTCTGCACTTTGCAAAAATATCTTGTTCCACTGTTTCTGTACAATTGTCATCAGATGCTTTAATCTCATTGTTTCAAATTGCTAATGTCAGGGTGATCATGTTTTTATTATATTTTATTGCTTGAGTGGGTGCTGCAGAATGTCTGATTGTGAATGTATAAAGTGTATGTGAATCTACACTTGCAGATGACTGGTTGGGTATGTGTTTATGAGAGAGAGAGAATAATGCATTTTTGACATACATATGATGTTTCGTTATTTTACTTGTAGGTCAGACACCATTGCATGTAGCTGCTGTGAAAAGAAATTTATTTGCTGTCAAATCGTTGGTGGAAAGTGGTGCCAATGTCAATGAGGCTGATTCCACTTTTGGCCGTCATGTTTTAATGGTAGCTGTGGAACAAAGTGATAAAGAAATTGTGGAGTATCTTGTTAAAGAGGTATGACCATAGTTACTTAGTGCAAATGGTACTTGTTGAATTTAAAACATATTCATTTAATTAAAATGCTGACATTTCTACAGACAAATGTTGACGTAAATTTGGAAAATTATGCTGGAGACACCTCATTACACTATGCTTGTGTAGTTAATGAAGGAAACGCAGAAATATGCCAATTGTTGATCGATGCTAAGGTTGGTATCTTGATTTGAAAATAATATATTATTAAGTAGTTTGGTATTCAAGTATCAAAATAAATTAACTTTATTTTTGTACAATTGAATTTTAAAAGTAATAAAATTTAAAAGTAAAAAAAAAATTTGAAATTGTCAAAAATTTATTTTTACTTCAGTTTTAATGGAAAAAAGCAGTCGAGCACCAAGTGTTTTAACCAGCGATGCTCCTTTGCACCAGAATCATATTGCATGTGTTTTTGAGCATGAAGCATGCTTGCTGATGTATTTTCTTTTTAATACTATATTTATACAATTTATTTTGTACGTAGGCTGATCCAATGAAAGCCAATCATGAACAACGAAGTAAGGCCATGGAACTTCCACTGGCAAAGCCACTTGAAGTGACAGTCAAAGAAGAGATTGAAAGTGAAGATGAATTTCAGTTACACATAGATGATGATGATGAGGATGAGGATGAGGATGAAGATGATGAAGACGATGAAGATGATGAAGAAAATGGTTTATCCAAAGGCTGTACATCTATGGATTTGGCAAAAGATAATCAAGAAGTAAGTATTTTAGACAAGTAGATACCTAGAATCGTGATAAAACCATGTAGATGAAGTGCTCAGTTAGCTTTCAAAAGGAGAGGAAGGAGGCAAAGAAAAGATCTAATTTTAGGTTAGTTGGTCAATATTACATTTTAACCCATTAAGGGCTGCAACACTTTGGGTATATGAAACGTAAATATCTTACTGTTGATGCATTAAAATGACATTTTAAGTGTATCTCGAAGTTTTTGAGTCAATAATGCCATAGTATTAGAAAAAAGGCATCCCATTTTTGGGAAGTTGGCCCATACCCTTTCCTATTTACCGGTACTGGAGTGTCTAAGCTATTGGAGCTGTAATTAGTGTTTCTTTGTTACATATTTTAAAAAGTTTTTATCTATAAAAGGAAAATAGTTAAGTGAAGCTGTTTCATTTAAAATTGATTTCTACACATTAATAAAAAAGTGTTTGATTTTCCTCTTTCAACAATTGAATTGCCACTGCAACATGGGGTGTTTGCTTCAGTGTATGTTGGATGTTACTTCCATGGGGGGGGGGGGGGGGACTCTTCTATCATTATCCATTGGCAGGTCCAAAGACCTCTTACATCTTGTATTTCTCTGTTTTGGAAATAATATTTGGAGTATCATCTTCATCAGGTAGTTGATCAGAGGTGGGCTAATTATAGAGCATTCAAGCATTTGATTGCAGTACAGAGCGCTATGGAGTATTGCTCTCTTGCTTTCTATCCAATACTATTTCACATAAGACTCTCTCTTTGTGTCGCAAGCTATGTTGCCAATTCATGAAGAAGCTCAGGGTAATTTGACTTGGTGATCTTGTTTCTAACGCAAATATTCAACATGTTTACTCAATGATAGTGTCAATTCTGTTTATCTTAGACTAATGAGTTTTCTACCAGTTATTCCCAGAACTTCTCTGAATGTGGTGGTTATTTTGTAATTGAGTTTCATGTTTTAATTATGAAGAAATTAATTATAAATTATTGCTGTGTGTTTACTTCTACATTTTGAAATCCTTGAATTTTCACCAAGCGAGAAACGTTTTTATTATTGAAGAATAGCACAAACATCCAGCGGATGAAATGACTTGGAAAGTCCAAATTTTGATATGAGACAAACCACATTCTGTATGAATCATGGTTCTTGAGTTAGACGGTAATAAAAACAATATTCAGTGCGCTTGGAACGAAATATTCATGTCATTCCATGATCTTTAATATGTCTTAGCAATTCTAAACTGGCAATGGAAAAAGGAAAAGTAGAGTATTTATTTTTGAATTTGACTTATTACAAACAGGAATGAAATACAAATAAACATATCTAAAACTAGTGGTGCTAAAACAGCATGTACTTTCTCGTCTTTCGTAATGGTTACGTAATACTATTATACCACAATTTATCTCCGAATTAACACACCTTGGTCACCTTTTTTTTGTAAAACTCATGTGAAATCATACAACATTTGGTGCGAAAATTAAATAGTTTCAAACAATACATTTTTTAGTCAAAACTTTAAACGAAAATATATTTCTGGCATTGAATTCATTGTATAAGGTATACGATACTGATAGTGGTGGCAAACAAATGTAAATAGATCGAAAAATACATAATAGTAATTATTAAACACTATTGTATTGTAATATTATACAAACATATAAAAGTTTTAGTTTACATTAACGTGAATGAAAGGCAGCCATCACCGCCTTTTGTTATCAGTGCGGCATTACAACAATATTAGTAGGTTACAATGACCTCTAATTTGTATGGAATACACATTTTGCCTATTATCATTGTTGATACTGCAAGAAAATGAAAATGGATAGAAAAATATAATAATTAAAAATGATATTTTTATATTCATCAAAATTACTCTTTCAACATGTATTACTCTCCATTCCCAGATCTTATTAAGCAAAGCAACGTTTTTTTTTTTACAATTTACCATTCAACATATCTTTTTTTATTCAAGTTTTTTCATTCAAGTGGTATGCTAACTTTCTCCAGGATTGTAAGTGGTACGTAAAGATCTGAAAAAACGTTGAGTCCCTCTGTCGAAATCCAGTCTTGCTTATTACAGTAAAATCTCTCTAAACCGAAACCTTCACAAGCCGGAAACCTGCCTTAATCAGAAAATTTATCCGGCCTGTGAAGTGACATAACATTTTATACAGCATAAAACGAAACCTTTCCAACACGGAAATGAATCAGTTTTTCAAATGCTGCAGAAAAATGTTGTCATGAAACGGAATTCCTAGTCGTGCAATTTACTACTCGTTACAAAATTGAAGCCTTTTTGGTAAGTGAAAATTTCATTACTTGATGACAATTATTTTAACTGAAACTTATGTAACATTTGAAAGTGATTCAAAAATACATTAGAATTTGATCATTCATTATTGGAAACCATAAAGAATCTTACAATGTAAAGAACAGTTTCTAATATTTAATTAAGGAACACCATATAAAAATGTCAAAAATGTTTTGAAACTTGTGTATTACAATAATTAATTGTATTCGGATTATTCATGCATGTGTTCAACCTTATCATCAGAACAGGTGACGCGTGGAGAATTCCGCACTTTGACAAGCAGCTCGTAATGAAACGTCTGAATTCTAATTGTTGAAAAAACACTACATGTAATGGTTCATATTATATTTAAATTTATTTTTATGGATTTTGAAAGGCGTTAAACACACTGGTAAAATTTCATGTAGATCTGAGTATCAACATGGTGAGTGTTGGGCATAAGCGCTGTGTGAGAAGTAGCAATGTTGTCCTTCTTAAGCGCTGTACTGCAATCAAATGCTTGAATACTTTATACATCTGGCCAATGTCCCCGAAACAGAATGCAATACATTACGCTCTCTGCAAGATACATCAAACCGAGAATCAGTTGAAATCAACGATGGAAAATATGTTTATACTTAACATAAATAAGGCAAGGCACATACTCTCACCACAGTGTCTCTCAGAGACATTTTAATTTTACCAACATGGAAAACAAATATTCACAAAGTTAAAAAAATATTTTGCGTAAACTAGCAATTCCTCATGAAAAGTTTTTACATTGTCTGTTAAAATGATATATCTTCTATTGTTTGGAAAATTACAAAATATTCCATATAGTTAAATTCAAGATATTTAAATTCAAAAAAGGTGTTCCAAAAATGTGATATTGGCCAGTAATGGGTTAATTTGTTAATGAGGTAAAATATTATTAATACAATTTAACATGGTATAAAAAAACAAGTAACTACAGTAACAAGTCAGCCGGTGGCACTAGCCGAATTTGTTTACTACACTCCGTGAAGTCACGAAGGTTAAGCGAATTCGAGACTCGTGTGTTCCTGGTTGGGTGACCGGCAAGGGACCCCGGGATCTAACAGCGTCGAGCCCCTGGCCGAAGGGATAAAAGGCACTGACTGACTCCGATGTGACGAGACTCAGCAAACACAGTAATTAGCAATTACACAACAACAGTAAAGTAATTATAGTAATTAGTTGGTAACAAAGGATTACTCCAACAAAAGCGCTCAACGCCCAACAAGGGTTTAGAGACGCATTGCGTCAACAACGACGCAACAGTCAGTGCAGTCATGCTGCAATATTGTTATTCATTTGTATTTTGTACTAATGCCATTGGCTCATTGTAGTGTTTTATCATGTTTTCTCTCATGATTATTTAGTTTTTTAATGTAAGCTGGTATAACATTATTGTACTCTCTATTTCTTTAGATCCTGAATATATTGAAGAAGGCTGATCAGTATATGGCATCAACCCTTCAAAATGAATCTCTGGGTGAAGTCCAAATTAAAGACGAATGTCCAAGTCCATCCGAACACTCCACTGTAGTGGGTATGTGAGAGATTTTTTAAGTTTCCTTCTCAAATTTTTGTACTATTTTACAACAGTTGTGTAAGGATGTAACAATTCAAAAGATTTGATCTTGTAAGAGTTTCTTATGAAGTATTGACAAGGTTATTTCTTGTGGCCTAAATGTGCATTATTCTACCAGTAAAACTGAATGTTAGGAATGTTCTTACTATCCATGTCAGTAGCTCAAGTGTACTCTACAAAACTTTTCTGGTTTTGTGTAAGAGATGGTGGAAATGTTATTGCCAATTATAACGGTCATTCAATATGAAAACAGCAGAAATTTACTCCAACCCCTTCAATGCCATTGACATTCAACATATCTACTAATTCTCATCTAAAACTAGGAAATCAGTGATAAGAATTGTATGTGAGGTCTTTCCTATTTTTTTTATCTCATGTTATTTTCAGTGGCAAAGATATATCTCCACATTAAAGTGAAATTTAAAATGTGCATGTTGAACTGTTAAAGAAACAAGTGAGGAGCTAATAGAAAATCTGGTGACACAGAATGGAATGTTCTTAGGTGGTGTTGGACAAAACACTAAGGTTTGCACAAAACTTTCAGAGGGGTATGGAAGGAAAACCTAAAAGAAAAAAACACTGATACATATGAAGATGAGGGTATTGACAAAAAACAGGATTATGATGATTTTAAAGGACAAATAAATGATAGTTCAGCAATAAGTCTTAACATTGTTATCAGCAAATAAATTTTATAGTCAATAAGACAATTTGCAATTTTATTTTAACTAAATAGTAAGAATTAGTGAAAAATTCTCAGGAGGCCTCTTTAAAATTAGGGCTTACATTCGGAGTCAACTTATATTTGGGTAAATACAGTATATACGTGATCTTTATAGAGCTGTCTTGAAAGAATAGATTTCATTAATAATAAATCTCTATCTTCAATTTTGTAGTTATCGGAATATGCTGAACAAATTTTGAACTTAAGCAATTTTCTGAAATTTAGAGAATTTAACAAAAATGTTACCTGCAAGATTTGTCTGTCTGTCTGTCTGTCTCCTCTCTCTCTCCTTTCTCTCTCTTATTTTATTTTTAAGAAACAATTTTGGAATTTTACATGAAGGTCTTATTTTTATGTTTACATTAATAGTTTAAAGTATTTTTTAATGTAAGTAATTTATGAAATAGAGTTCAAAAAATGTTTAACATATTTATTTTAATTAAATTCGTGCAAATTCTGTCATATAGGAACATTATACATAATATTACATTAATGTCTATCGCAATAATGATGAAAACATGACTTTTATTCTAAATAATTGGCTTTGGTGTGGTCATTTTGAAGAGTGCTCCTTAGGTATCACTACAGAGGGCATGCACATCCGTGTATTCGAAAGCTATTTAATACCACTTAAATGGCAGCAAACAAAATCTAGCGATGTTTTTAGGTACTTTATTGATGTAGAAACCTCCATGAGTAGTCAGTGGAAGGAAAAATTGCATGATATAAGCAGATATACAGTATGAATCATGTGCCTGTAGATTCTACGGGCAGCAACCTGAATGTGTTAAGCATCGTTTGCTTTGTCCAAGGTAAAAATTTGAATAAAAGGAATTCAGGGGGGACGCTTTCTGGAAAATCAGGAATAATGGGAAATTTCTGGGAATTTGTAGAAGAATCATTAAAAGGGAGAGAAAATTTTGTGAGGAAACTGTTATTCCTTAAAAATATTAGTCGTGTTATTTTTTTCTCGATTTTTATTTGTTGAGGAAATTGTGTTAATTTGTTTATGGTCACAGCAAAATAAGAGAGCTCTCCAATTAATATCAGGGCAGCTGTAATATTTTCATTAAGTAGTGTGAAATTACAAATTTTAACGAGAAGAAAAGTGTTAGAATACCGGGAAAAGTCAGGAAAAGGCTTAGTGTAAAGTACTCTCAGAAATAACATTTTTATTTCAAATTTGCAGGGCCTTGAGTTTTGTCAGATCTATGGAGAAATATCAATTTTAGAAAAAATTATCTGAAAGGTTTAGGCTCTTAATGTTGTACATATACACGCATGCAGGGATTGACAGATGGACTGATAGACTTTTCAATCATGTTAGTTATTTTAGAGGCAATTCCTGACCCTCATGTGTTATATTTTTTAGTGTTAAACTGTTAAAATTTTAAGTTTTCAAACACAAATACTGTATTTACCCGAATATAAGATGGGTTGTTGTGTAGTGTGTGTGTTTTTTCTTTTTTCTTTTTTCTCCCCAAAAATGTCAGTGGAAAAATGGGAGGTCATCTTACATTGGTAGATTGTTCCTAGTCGGTTTGGGTTTGTAAGTTTTCACTTTGCCATTCCATGTCACGAAATTATGTTGACATAACAATAAACTGAGAAGAAGGTAAAAAAATTGTGTGTGTGACATGCTGCATATCTACAATGCGTGCATTTTTGCATACAATATTTGCATTTGTATTCTTGGCATCCACCACAAGTTTCCAGACAATTCAGACTGATATTTTTGAATGGCCTGCAAAGAGATAATCTCAAAACGAATGGCATTGTATCAAATGAAATGTAACATGAAAATTAATGCTGAAATTTTATTACATGATGCGAGTTCGATGAGGCTGCGCAGAATCTCAGTTTGATGCCCGGCAAATGTGATTCTGTGTTTTGAACAGTTAAAGTAACATCAAGTTCAGGATGGATAGAAAATCTGGTGATCCAAAAGGGAATGTTCTTAGCTGGCATTTGATGAAAGACTATGAACAACCCCAATTGAGTCAGCAAAACGACCAGGGACCCAAGAGTCAGATGATGTCGCAGCATGGATGGAAAACCAAAATCATTGATACATTTGAAGATGAGGGTAGTGACAAAAATCACGATTATGATTTTGAGGGACAAGAAAATAATAGTTCAGCAATAAGTCTTAACATTCTCATTAACTAGGGAATTTTCTCATCAATAAGACCATTTGCAATTTTATTTTGGCTAAATAGTAAGAATTAGTAAACAAGTTTAAAAATTCTCAGGAGGCCTCTTCAAAATTGAGGGTTGTCTTATATTCATTCGACTTATATTCAGGTAAATATGGTATATGCAGTATGTGGAGTGGCATTTTTCTCCAGAGGGGGACATTCAAAACTTCTTGGGAGAAGAGGCAACCGAAGAAATGCTGAGAGCAACAAAGACAATCTTTCCTTATGCAACACCATGCGAATGAATTCTAATTTTACCCTGTAATTTGAACATTTCAGTCTGAAAATCATTAATAAGGTACCTATTACAGATTTACTGTATCCTTGGTAAGATGAAATGAATGCTTTTCCAGCAGAAGACATCAAACACAACAGGGGGTAACGATGCCCAGCATCCCTAATTCGTACTGAGTGTGTGAACAATTTAACTTTAATAGGAACCTCTATGTATTGACTTTAAGAAACTTCAGAGCTTTAGTAGGAGTCCAGGAGTTTTAACTTGATATGTAGAGGTGATGATCTTAGCTACAATGAGACCTCCTCAAAATAATTCTTCCTAGGTTCAAACATAGTTCTTGGAACCTGTTGTAATGTGGATTGCTCAACTGCCACATTGACTCTGGGAATATAGAAATTTTGTCTACCCAGCCTGTTGCCCCAAAACTTGAATTAGAACAATGACCAAATCTTCAATCAAAAATATAGATTACATCCAAAAACTTTCAACTAAATCTCTATTGTCAATTTGTGAAAAATCTGCACGAGGGAGCATTTCTGGTTTCATATTGGATTTGGATTTCAGCAGTCAGTATATAAGATTATTGTTTGATAAGGAATCAACAAAAACTTATTGCTCTAAAAGATATTTCTAGAATATGTTAAGTTGATGTTTTTGTAGCAAAGATTGTTATAGCGGTATGTTAATATTTTGTGATGTGTTTACTTTGTTTTAGATAATGGGCTTTTTGATGAACAAACACTAACAAAACTGTGTTCGGTTCTTGATGCATCAAATTCATGGACCAATTTGGCAGATCTCTTGGATTATACGTTTTTGGTACCAAGTATTAGGGCTGCCATCAGTCCTTCAAAACTCCTGTTTAATTATGCTGATGTAAGTAGTATATTTAGAGTAGGATATAATCATTTAATAATGTTTTCAAGGGACTCAAACAAAAATATTTTAAAATATAAAATAAAATGTTCATGGGAAGGATACATGTCTAGTAAAGCCTCTTATAGAGTCCTTTATCAAGGAAAGAATATGGTAGCAATCTCAAACATTCTAATTAAATTTATTCAATTCGTATAACCAATTTCTTTCACCACTTGCAAAATATTCTGTTTCTTCCCAATTGTAGTATACATCTAATTGTTCTCTTAATATTACACCAGAAAATGTTTGCAATATCAGAAGCAGCAAATAAAAATCCACGAGTTTTGTTGTATCATTTCAGAATCTCATAAAAAGTGATTCAGTGTGAGAAGGAGGAGGACCATTTGTTTAGTAGGATAAATGTAGTGAACATTCAGTTTTTGCAAACTGTGCTTCTTGGTTTGAGCAGACAGTGCCAAATGTGCGGACTGTGACTAGCCATTTTTAGATAATGTAAATCAGAATCAATTTGTATTGAATGAAACATCCAAAGTTTTTGAACTTGTAATAATAAAATATCAGTTATTGGAGGGAAGTATATTCACTTTTCTAAACCTGTAATTGGTAGGAAATGCAAATGGATTTTGGAAACACACATATGAACAGACTGCAAGATTTTTAAAAGAAAATCAGGATACTGATATATTAACAGGGACAAAAGATGTATTTCATCACCACCCTGAATACTCATTTATTTTAAAATACCCTGAAATTGTGTTAACTACTACTATCCATATTTAATGTCATGTTACAAAACATACTTTTTCCAAGTTTAATATTAGTTTATTTTTTTATTTATTGTAATATTTTGCAACTTTTGAACTACTGGAGAGGTTGGTCCCAAATTTTGCATAAATGCTTGGAGAATCAGAGAAAAAACGTGAATGGATTCAAGATCCCTCAATAGTTATTCCCCGACATTATGTTACTGACAATGTAGGGTGAGTGATTCTAGTGAAGCTGTGGCAAACTGAACAGGATTGGAAGAAATAAAAGAGGTCATCTTCATCAACATATTATATGATATATAATATATATTATATAAAATGTTGACGAAGATGACCTCTTTTATTTCTTCTCATAAGAACATCAACAACACCAAATCAGAATTCCCACAATTCATGAACAGGATGGGGTGATGGTTTAGGCAGGCTAGTTGGGGACTGAGGGCAGGGCAGACAGCAGTGACATACTGATTGTGGGAAACAGGTGGGAGTGTTTAATTTGTGATTGTGATAAATAAATTCCTAAGCAGTGCCAGATTATCAACTAATTTAAGTAACAAAATACATTAGTCATCACCATTTATAGGATTAAAGGTGCTAGTTACAACACAACATTAGCCTTGTGTAAATACATCATTGTTCACAGCTCTCAATACTTTCCAGGTAGGATTAGCCAATAGATCACATTTCCATGCAAAAAAAGAAATAAAGAAAAGGAATCACAAATATATCACACAAAAAGAAAAAACAACTTACGGAGATCTATGGATCAACACCTACACAATTAGTGAATTTTAAATATGTTTGTATTGGAAACTTTAAGAAAGTAGTTTTGCATATGTGAATTTGCATTGCATTTTTTTACATGAGGTTTTTGTTTTTTTTTACATTATTTGCACATTATTAAAAGTTTTTAATTTATATCATTGTTTTATTTCAGCTTCATGGTAATGTTACAGTACAACACATACGTAACTTTCTTGAAGCCTTGGATGAAAAGGAAGCAGTAGAAGCAATAGATCTTATGTTGGCAAGACAAGTTGCCAATGCAGATGATAATCAATAATAATTAAAACTGAGATACTTCTGAGTGATATTCAGTATTATTTCAGCATTTGTAATTTAAATTTGCTCAGTTGGCCGCCAAAGTTACATTATGTCATAGTTTATTTTAATGATTATTTCAGAAGAAAACTTGGCTAATGGCCAGAAAGCATGTTCTATAATGTAAATATATTGTAAAATTTACGTATTTTATTCACATGTAGAGTATCTACTGTTATGTTTCTTGGAAATAATTTTGTAGTTTTTTTAATACAATTTCTTACCTCACTTTACTTCATTAGAT
The DNA here is from genome assembly GCA_011170035.1 of Teleogryllus occipitalis. NCBI lineage: Eukaryota > Metazoa > Arthropoda > Insecta > Orthoptera > Gryllidae > Teleogryllus > Teleogryllus occipitalis. The sequence goes on along the minus strand of BLKR01000270.1, from coordinate 128,142 downwards.
GCTATGTCCGTAATATGTTTTGTTAGTTAATAAAAAACATAATGTTCTTTGATTTTTTGTAAATAAAAGTAGATTGAAGTCCATAAGCTGAGCTAAAAATGTGAGAAATCACTTTATATATATAAAAAATTTAGCATATATTTTTTATGAAGAATTTGAGGATATGGAGGAAGTAGTTTTATTAATTGTCAAAAATTGAAATGTTCTGTAATCAATGCATTCGTTGGTTCTAATATGTTGAACTGTGAAACATATTTTTGGTTTCCTTTCTAGGGAGTGAGAGGATGTATTATTCGCTCATGTTTTCTTAAGCCCCAGAATACCTACCCCCCCACTCTTTTGCCAACATTAGTTGGATTAAGAACAAATGATAGTAATGTGCATTGTGGACAAAATCTGATAATCAGAAATATTCGCTCCTATGTAATAGAAACTATTTTGCATCAAAAAATGAACTACAAATTTGATATAAAATTCCTTGTCAAAATAACCAAACTCCCCACTCCTCACACGAGTGAAGCGAGGGCTCAATAAAACGTGTTCGGATTATAGTAGTTCTTAGGTTCTAAGATCATGTTGGTGTTTCCTTTCTGTAACCTGGATAGCCTTTACGATTTAGAAATTCAGACTTCACTATTGCATTAAAATTTTGTTGTGAATGAAACATGTCTGCAATAAAGATATTTTAACTTCAGCCTAGGAAGTCCATGTAAATGGTGCTAAGAAAAAAATTATGAATTTTAGAGGGAGAATACATTTAAAACATGAGAAAAAGTAATGCCTTGAGCAAGAAATTAAGATGTGGAACAAAACTTCAACTGAAATTGAATACTTTACTGAAAAGATAAAGGTACAGAGTGTAAATCAGTTATTTGGACCGTGGGCCTTGCACCTTACAACTGAGTTTTCACCTGTTTCAACTTCACGGTTAAGAGGAGAAATCATACCTCTTTTCTTTTTTAACCATTTTCACTTATTTGCCTGTTATATTTCAATCCTGGAAAATTTATGTGATACCTTTTTTTTTGTTAAAATTTATATTAATCTAAAGTGAACTAATGTTAATATTATCCAAAGGACATGATTATCAAGGTACTATTGTTTAACATACATCATATATTCAGACTTAGAATGTCGGTTTCTTTGAATATTGTTCTTCACTCTAATACAAGTATTTTGTATTATGTGGTATATTTTTAAAAATTCAGTGAGGTTCTGTGTTGAGTTTTGCAATTTACTTCAAGTGAATTTTGGTGTTTGCTTTCTCATTGTATGTATCACATAACCTTTTTCTGTATATAAGTACATTGATCTGTGTGTGGCATCTCAATTTTCTACTTTTTTTCTACAATTGTTTTTAATGTGCACTTGTAAATATAGTCTTTGTGCATTTGACATCCAATGTCTATTATTTTGTTGCAATATACATTTTTAATTGCAAGGTAAATTAATGTATATTCATGTATTGTTTAAGTGATGCAAGTAAAAAAAATATTTATTTTTGTATAATATTCCAGTGTTGCTGGTTAATTTTGATGAGAGAAATAAAAGTCCTTTAGTATTTTGTACTGCAAAACATATTAGTGTTTAAGTGCACGCAGATTCTGAATGAGAAAAGAGTCCCAGTGATATGGTTTATGAAGCATTGTTAGCATCAAATAGTCAACATTACATTTTAAGGAAATGAATCGCTGGGAAATTCCACGATGTCATGAGCTGATTGAAATACAAGGTACAGAGAAAATAATGGGTTTACCAGCTAGATCAAAACTAGCCTTAAACAAATAGCTAATTTTTACAGAACTGAGTAAATAGTCAACTCCAGTTATAGTGAAATAGGGATTAACATTTTTCGTTAACTATATCCAATGATGTCAAAATTAAATAGAATTTCTCCATTAATTTTATTAATGATGTCAAAATTAAATAAAATTTCTCTACTAATTTTATTAATATAGAGATACAGCAAAATATATTAATGAAATGAAAATTTCAAAATCTTTATTTGTATTTAAAAGAATCAATTACTTTCAATTCTTTGATTCATAGTTTTTCTTTAGTAATTTTTCTAGATCCTCCAGAGTTCATGCTCTCTCCTTTCTTGATTCTGCTTTGTGTCTAAGTATGCAGTCTTGACATCCTTCCATGTCTCGTGCACTGTTGGAATACCGTCCTACTCTCCGAAGGCCCTTTTACTCTCCTAACACAAGATGCTTTTGGTAGCGGAATGGCGCAAGCAGCTTATGAAATCGATTGCTTTACCGCACAGCAGGATATGAGGCTGTGGCAGTCATGTGCTTCCTGTCGCCTACGTAGAAATCATCGCGCTTTGTCCCGCAGAATATCGAGTAACTCCAAGACTGAAACTGAAGCAAGCAATCGCGCGTCGCCGCCGCCAGTTACAGGACATGGCTTTCGTTTTCGCAGGGAAACTTGAGTGGCATAAGGTCCCCATTCCGAGCCAGTCGCGGCAGGAAGTAATAAGAGCAAAAATTTATTGCTTATTTATCCTTGAAAATAGATTTTATTACTTGGGAGTTTTTTTTCTCCCTTTCAAAATTCAAAATTTAAGTAGTATATGACTTATTGTAGGGATCGCAGAATTTTGAAAATGTGCACACAATTCACTTTTCCCCATAGTACGTCATACGCAGTTTTTAACTGTTTTTTGACGTAAAATAAATAAATAAAAGTCATTATACGCGCACATTTTCTTGAGCTCCTGAATACTTACCCTCATTCCTTTGCTAGCTTTATTTGAACTAAGAATAAATTATAGCAACGAACGTTGTAGACAAAATCTGATAACCAGATATGTTCGCTCCCGTGTAATAGAAACCATTTGGTACCGAAAAACGAACTACAAATTCGATATAAAATTCCTTTTGTCAAAATAACCTAACTTCCCACTCGCAACTAGCCAAGCGAGGGCTCAAAAAACGTGTGCGGGTATTATCTTCACTCTAGGGGAGACATTTTGGAATATCACTTTAACCGGAGTTAAAGTGACTCCTCCGCGACTTGATCTCCCCTTCCCCTTCACCCCCTTTTCCCCTCCATCCAGCTGGTTGTCACACTCCCCTCCTGATGCGTTTTTGTTGATCCATTCCGCCCAAACGTGCCTCTCGTGACAAGTCCCGGCCCTCAGGGAGGGGGAATGTCTCGATGGGAGGGGTTACATCGCATCGCATCGCGACCTGCCGGCAGATGCCAGGCGGGTGTGTTTCTGTGTGGCCGCTAGAGTGGATCGTTGTTCTGGCTGTGCTCGAAAGACCGAGCCGTCATCTGTAGTTCTATCAGCACCACTTTGTAAACACGCTTCATTTGATCCATCTCCCGTCGAACATGGCCAACCGAAATCCAGCTATCAAGTACACACAAGTAAGAAACTCTCAAGCTAGCTTTCTGGTACAGATTTTCCACAAATATTGAATGGTTATTTACTATCTCATTTGTTTATAAGCTAGTGTTTTTAAGAGCCCTCTGGATAAATAGTGTTAAAGGGGGCAAACAATCCTAGAGTTGCATACAGTGCCGGAATGCACCCCATTTTGATACTCCTTTTGGGTGAAATTGAAAAAGAACTTTTACATAAAATTTATTTTAGCTAAGTTTGCCTTCGGGCACGAAATAAAACGTTTCAAAACCAGAAACTTCCAAAGTATTTCTAGTTATTTCTAATAAAAATTATGAGAATATATCTCAGATAATTCTGAGGCTCGGGACCTCTCCCTTTTTACTTTCTCGTACGTACATACGGAGTATACGTAGTATAGAGAAAGTTATGTAATGCTGCGCGAAAAAAAGGCGGATTTTCGTCACAAAAAATTCATTGTCGGGACCTTACAACGAAAAAGTGCATAAATCCAGTTGCTAAATTAAGAAACAAATATCCTCTAACTCGTATAGCCAGAATCCCTGTTTTGTGGGCCCTTGATGCCGAAAAACCAATTGAAAGCAAAACGTCTGTCTGTGAACATTATTAGCGCGTAAACCACACGTACGATCTTTTCCTAATTGAAGAAACCCCCGTCCATCTGGATCTAGTTGAAGCTTTGAGATTTGGAAAAACATTCTTTAAAATTTGGGGGTAGTTTACATGAAGCCCCCCTGACGTTTTCAAAATTTTCTCAAAAACAGCTCCAATTTTTTTTCTTTAAATTTCTTGAAATAAGAGAGTAATATACACTTTTAAAGGTGGCATTGGTCCAATTTTCACGGTTAACTCTGAATTTTCGGAAATTGCAAAAGTTAGAATTTTTTCGGCGTCTTCCCATAAATACTGAATTGAAGATATTTTTCCTTCAAAATAAATTTATTGTCCATAAGTAGATCTTTCATGTACATTTTTTTGAAAATTTTAGTAGAATTTCGTGCAATGTTGCACGCATTAGTTGTAATTTTAAAAAATAACAAAAACAAGATTTTCTCAAAAACGGCTCCAAAATTTTTCTTTAAATCATTGGTAGGGTAGTGCTAAATGTACCCTATACGGTGACAATAACGCCATTTACTCTATTCTTTTATTTTTCAAAAAATTACAGAAATGTAATTTTTTTTACTTGTCTCTTGTTAAAATTTTCATTGCAGATGTATTTCATTGTTCTTAACACATGAGCTTCAAAGTATCTCTAATGATGGTTTTTTGAAATGTCCGTAAGTTCTCCATAATTGTTGAGTATAATGGAACTGAATTGGCGAATTTTCTGAAATGTTTTAACCAAATTTTTTCAAAAACTGTGAAAAAATTTTCGCCGAAATTCTCCACAATGGAAAAGAGTTCAATTCTCTCCGATATTCCAAAAGCCTGATTTCGGCCAAGATATTTGGGGCCCTAAAATCAAAGTAATGCTGAAAAATGTAGGTGTTTTTAAATCATAAATAGGATAAAAAGTATACTGCAGAAAAACGACACACACTCTCACACACACACTCACACTCTCACACACACACTCACACTCTCACACACACACACTCTCTCTCACGCACGCACTCTCACGCACGCACTCTCACGCACTCGCACGCACGCACTCTCACGCACGCACTCTCTCGCACGCACTCTCTCGCACGCACTCTCTCGCACGCACTCTCTCGCACGCACTCTCTCGCACGCACTCCCTCGCACGCACTCTCTCGCACGCACTCTCTCGCACGCACTCTCTCGCACGCACTCATGCACGCACTCTCTCGCACGCTCTCTCTCGCACGCTTCTCTCGCACGCTCTCTCTCGCACGCACTTCTCGCACGTGCACTCTCTCGCACGCACTTCGCACGCATCTTCTTCTCGCACGTTCTCTCGCATCGCTTCCCTCTCTCGCAATGCCTCCTCTCGCACGCTCCTCTCGCACGCTCCTCCCTCTCGCATCGCTCGCATCGCTCCTCTCGCATGCTTCCCTTCGCACGCTGCTTCCTTCGCACGCGCTTCGCACGCGCTTCGCACGCTTCTCTTCGCACGCTTTCTCGCACGCTCTCTCTCGCACGTTTTCTCTCGCGGCACGTGTTTTCTCTTCGCACGCTCTCTCTTCTTCGCATCGCTTCTTCGCATTGTTTCCTTTCTCTCTCTCGCACGCCTTCGCATCGCTTTCTCTTCGCACGCTTCTCTCTTCTCTCTCTCGCACGCGCTCGCTTTCTCTTTTGCACGCTTCGTTTTCTCTCTTCGCACGCTCGCTTCTCTCGCACGCTCTCTCTTTCTCCCGCACGCTTTCTCTCGCACACGCTTCTTCTCTTCGCATCGCTTCTCTCTCTTTCGCACGCTTCTTTCTCTTCACACGCTTCGCATCACGCTTTCTTCCGCACGCTTTCTCTTCTTCGCACGCGCTCTTCTCTCTCGCACGTTTTCTCGCATCGCTTTCTCGCACGCTTCTTTCTTCGCACGCTCTTCTCTCGCACGCTTTCTCTTCAAAAATGATCTCTCGCTCGCACGATCTCTCGCTTCACACTCTTCTCGCACGCTCTTTTTAATGCCTCTCTCTCGCACGCTCTCTCTCTCTCTCGCACGCTCTCTCTCTCTCGCACGCTCTCTCTCTCTCCCACGCTCTCTCTCTCTCTCTCGCACGCTCTCTCTCTCTCTCTCTCTCTCTCGCACGCTCTCTCTCTCGCACGCTCTCTCTCTCGCACGCTCTCTCGCTCTCACGCTCTCTCACGCTCTCTCACACCCTCTCTCTCTCACCCTCTCTCACACTCTCTCTCACTCTCTCTCTCACGCACTCACACACACTGTCTCTCACTCAGTCTCTCACTCTCTCTCTCACTCATTCTCACACTCACTCTCACTCATTCTCACACTCACTCTCACTCTCTCTCACATTCACCCACTCTCACATTCACTCTCTCACATTCACTCACTCATTCACTCTCTCTCACACAATATTTTCTTTAAGTTGACGCCGCTGAATCGAAAAGCCATGTGCTTGAATCCATCCATGTGCAAAATGTTCACTCAAGGGGACAATGCCATTCGTCTAGAATTTTATTACGTAGTAACAAAGGCAAATTGCTTCCATTCAGTGATGATGTGACTTTCACAGGAAAGTCAAGATGTACTGAAGACAAGCAATGCACCATGTCCTCACAAGAGTTGAAGTTGCATTGATGATGACATTTTCCGAAATGTTTTGTGGATTTAAATTGTATCACCGATGTCGGTTCAAAAAAATAATTTCGGTGAGCTCTGTCCTGGAGAGCGTTCGGGATAAGCCCTACACAAAACCCTTCACTCAAAATCCCTTCGCCGGAAGCGCCTCCAAATAGAACACACGTTCAAATGAACGTTTGAGCTTTGAACGAACGATATTGTGACCTCCCAAACTATTGACTTTCCTCCCGGGATACTACATAAGGTCTACTATTCTACACTGTTAGGTGCTAGTTTTTCTTAATTTATATGAAAATAGGAATTTGCATGCATTTGCAATTATTAATTGAGCATTGCACTAAGTGTTTACTAGAAATATAATTTTGTATCCGAAAATTAATTTTTCACTGCATAATAGTTCTAAAACTAATTGAATTGAATATTACAGATCGCGATGAGCTTGCCGAATCCGCGGTCTAGAAAATACTTCGTTTATTAGCTTTCCTCCATCCTTGAAACTGGTCAAGTGCTGATTGGTGACTATGGATGGTCGCGGGTATTCGCGCGAAAAACACCAACAAACAATCCTGATAGTTACAAATCTTGCCGCGTGGCGTTGTTTGCTGAGTGCGCATGCCATAGCTATTATACACGCACGTTTCTGTGTGCCCCCCCTCCTTTGCCAACATCAGTTGAGTTAAGAATAAATGATAGCAACGAGCGTTGTATACAAAATATAAACCAGAAATGTTCGCTCCCGTGTAATGGAAACTATTTTGCATTGAAAAACGAGCTGCAAATCTGATATAAAATTCCTTGTCAAAATAACCAAACTCCCCAGTCCTCTCGCTACGAGCGAAGCAAGGGCTCAAGAAACGTGCGCGGATAATACGTATGATGTGACCTTCAGCTGTCCCGTTTTGTTTGTACCCTGTCAGCGCAAGGAAACCTTAAAGCGCTCGGATATCTACATTACATCTTTCCAAGGCACGTAGAAATCGAAAGAAAACTAGGCAGCCTCGGGCCGTGTGAGGTGTCTACGGCGTCATTACGTACCCAGGAACTCGGGAAACTAAAAACCGTGAAATAATTTTGATTTCGAATCAAAAATGAAAATATTTGATTGTTATTACCCCTGTCCTCATACTGTGCGAACCGTCTAATAACTCCAGTATGTTACTGCTTAAAAAGCAGCTGTCATGAGATAGGAAGGCTCCAGGGAAGAGGCAGCTTGCCATTATATATTTTATATTCACATAAAGTGATATGGAACAGTGACTATTTTGATATTCTTAATATGTAAAGAAATGTAGAGTAAATTCTATACTTATTACAAAATTTGTGAGGATTGGTTTTGTTAAAATACTTAATTTATTGCATTGCCATACAAGAGTGGTTTCTGCTGTTCGTGAATAATGTGCGTGCTATATTTTGGAAAACCATTTCGTGTGGTTTTGTTACACTGCATTTTTGCTGTGGCAAGCCACTAATACATTACTAATTGCCAATGCGCGTAGAAATCGAAAGAAAACTATGCAATCTTTAGTATTTATATTAAAAATTTACCCAAACCCCAAGGCATCCGCTCCTGTCGTTTCCATTGCAACGCTCGTTGGCCAACGTATTGAGTGTCTTCGCAAGCAGCCTGGCAAAGCCTTTTGAAGAGCGTCTGCTCTGAACGGTCAACCTCAGGTACACGCGCTCGCCTCCGTAAAGTGCGTTCTTCGTATTAAAATCAAAACTATTAACTTGATATTCCCATTCTTTTTCCTTCTCTCGCTGCCTTTGGGCTTCGAAGCGAACGCAGCTAATGTAGAATGCAACATGGGTCAGCAATGCTATAAAAATCTTTGCAGTTCATTAGCTAAATACCTTTTCGATTCCTCAGGAACCAAAATTTCTAATTTTCCAGTGTTGCCAATCACACTTTTGATACCTTTATTTACAATTCAATTATGTATTAAAAGAATAGGGTCAGGATTCTAGATCTCAAGGAAACTTACACAGGTATTTCTTCCCCATAAGTCGCTTAGTTTTTACTTTTATGACAATAAATAAGTCTGGGCTGCTGCATTCAAAAGGAATCTTCTCAAAAAGCAAACATTTCAAAACAAATTCTTACGAACGGCCACCAATGATCTGGTTTATCCCAAACTCCAAGCTTCGTGAAGAACTTGGTGGCACTACCGCCATAAGACATTTCTATCTCATACCTTCAAAGTTATACTCCAAAACTCTCTCTGAATACCATCAGCCACGATAAATACGATATTTATACCCAAAAATAGTAATTTTTTGGAGCACTTTGGACAAACCAGAAAAAATTGAAATCTCACTTGAAAACCCATTCTCATACAAGAAAAATGTTTCTCCTAATAGTAAACAGTTCAAAGAAAAAGTTTTCTGCATTGAGCCTCATATAATTTCCATTTTGTACCAATTTTTTTACTCCCAAATTCAAAAATGGAGTTTTTTCAAACGTAAATTTCCAAAATACGTAATTTTCGAGTTTGATAACCCAAAATATTATACAGTCTCTAAATTTTCACGCAAAAAATCGCGTGTGAAACAGGAAATTTCAAAAGTTGTGGGCGTTTAAAGTGGAAATTGAATTTTTCAAATGATCGATTTTTAATAGTGTGCATATTTTTCAAAGAGCATAAGAATCTACATTGCTAGATCAAAATTGATTGATTATTGGTTGATGTTACAATATTGATAATAATAAATTCTGTAAATGTTACCTTAAACTAAATTTGTTAATGTTTGTAAATTAAAAATTAAGGTTAATCTATACATTTCCATCACAGTAAACGTTCTGAAATTTCAGATTGCGATCAAAGCATTTGATATTTTATTCTCCTTACAAATCATATAAACACGACAATCGACAATTAATTCAAAAGATCTCTTAGACTGTTTATCATCCACTACCTTTGGTTTTGGGAGTCTTATTAACCCTTCTCACCACCGCACTCATTTTGCCTCAAGAATAAACATCGTAAACCATTCAGATAATATTTCTTACAGAAAGTTTTTTATGGTATCATATTTCCTTTTTGTTTCAGCTCTTCATCGACAATGAATTCGTCCCCTCCGCCTCTGGAAAGACATTTCCTACGATCAACCCAGCGACAGGACAGAAGATCGTAGATGTGGCTGAAGCTGACAAGGTATGAATGTGTTGAGAGTTGCTAATGTGCATTATTTTGTTCGCTGAAAGACAAATATTGGGCTAACGTCCGTCCTCCACAGGCCGACGTGGATGTGGCCGTGGCGGCGGCCAAGAGGGCCTTTCAGAGGGGGTCGGAGTGGAGGAATTTGGACGCTTCGGCTCGAGGCCGCCTCCTCAGCAAGGTGAGCGAACCTTTCCTTTCTTTGCGTGCCGGCTGCGTTTCCGGTTCCCGGGCGCACAAAGCTTCGCGTGCAGGCCCACTGAGAGCAGCATTTGCCAAAAATACGCAACAAATTGCTCTTGCCTGTTGACCTACTCTCAGTATAACATTGTCGTGCTGCTGGAGTAAATTATGCAACATACAATTTGCCAAAGTAATGAGCGGAACTTCTGATGAGGGTGCGTTTTGTACACGATTTTAAACATTTCTTTTAAATTCAGTCGTTTGTTATTTCTTTTAGAACGAAAAGAATTATTCCACAATAACCATTTTAGCAGATAGAGATCATTGTTTTCCTACGTAAGTCCAAAAACGTTATACTTGAATTACTTCTGATAATGTTTCATAATCAGAATGAATCCCCCTAAGTAATTCTCGTTTGATAAGCTGTGTATAACCTCTAGGTTGAATTAGACTGCCAGCAAGTTGAGGTTGCTGTCGACCAGTAGGGGAGGTACGGCACTGCAGCCCTCGCGACTACGGAATGACGCAAAAGAGATCGTAACACATCGAAACATTTCTAAGGAAATGAATAATAAAGGTTTTTTGAAATGAAGGATGCTTAAATTATCTACTATTTAGAAATAGAAAGCAGTTCTAAGAAATGATCAAAAAGTTTCGTCTTGAAGATGCAATTTAAGCAGTGGTAGTTCCTCAATATTGGTCCTATATTTCGAGAGGGGGTAAAGATTCCCTCTTCAAAATCCATATTTACAAAGAACTCTTTCGCCCAAATCTTCGAAAGGCCTTAGTCTACATCTACATCACTGAAGGACCTTTCCCGATGTTTCTAAGGCGTACTATATTTATTTATGAAATTGTGTTACAGCAGTACCAGCCGAGCGGTGAGTTTCAAAAATTAAATTAATATAAATAATTAATTTTCTTCGAAATTCAATGACTCTGGAACGACGCAGTGATTTCAATTTTTAATATTGAATGCGATGCGACGTATTAATGTGATTAAAGACGCACATTGATATGCTACTCGATTCGTTTGCTTAATTACAAGACAAATATTTTGATTTGTATTAGGAAATATTTTTGACATAATTTGTATGCCGTAATAAAAGGTTTTCTTTTTGTTTAACAAAGAGAATACATTAAGTGATTGTCACTTTTAAGTTATTCATATCATATATTTAAATGTATCGTAATAAATTATATTTTAAGTTACTTGCAGCAAATAAGAAATAAATAAATTGTAGAAACTGATTCAAGGTATATCGCTGTAGTGGTGACTATGTTCGTGTATATGTTCAAACACTCAATACTCTTCGTGGCACTGTGCCTTTCCTTTTAGTATTTGAATAACCTGCGTCCGTGCCTCTCTGTGAGACCCCTTCCCGTCCACCAATCGAGACACACTAGTCATGACGCGCCTCGCCAAGCGATGGGAAACAGGTGATTTGTTTGCGGACCCATCCAGATGATAAGAATATTCTTTAAAATTATGTGATTTTGCGTTTTCAGCCAACTAAAGCGTGTTTAGAGAGACTTACGGCCGTACAGAGATGATAGGTAGCTCATCCGTTCCTCTTAATGAGACAAATGGATTGACATTGTTGTTAGGCAGATCCTGCCTGTACAGTGTTGTCAAAGTGGCGGCCCGCGAATAGAGCTCGGAAGTTCATATTTTTTTACCTAAAATAGGCCGGCAAAACGGCATTTATTTTTACTTAAATAGGCACGAATAAAGGTATTTATTGTAGCTAAACTATGGGTACGAAAAGGCATATTAACAATGAAAAATCACATTTAAAAGGAATTATTGTAAAAAATTCATAATGAAAATGATTCACATTTTCATTCTAATTCCAAAATTAACGCGTAAGAAAACGATATGCTTTGTAATCTTGATTGCACGTGAGACAGGATTATCCGATATGAAGACTACAAATTTGTTTTATTTTCAACACTGATCTCTTTGAAAGTATATTGTTGACTTCCTTTTGAATCATGCGAAGGGTCGGTGAAAACCGAATTATATTTTCGTTCTTCGCACTTGTGTAATCGAGAAGGATGAAGGCCATCGCCAGCACTGAGAAGGTATACTGAGTTGTTCTCAAAAGGAATTGAATGCCATGCTCAAAAGGAGGATGGGATTCCTCGTGAGCGAAAAGTCTTTGGGCATTGATGAAAAAATCAAAAATCTTGACTGGTATCATTTTTCATTTAGATTTTTTAACTGCTTCAACCGAAGGACAAAACACGACTGTGCCTTGGTGTTCTCCAGGCTTGCAGATAGATATCAAGCTTTATCTAGATCCGTGCCACGAGATAAAATGCTGCGTAAAAGGCAGAAAAGGCAAAAATAAGGACCAGACGCTAAAATAGGCAAAAAAGGCGATATGAAAATCTACTAAAACAACTCCAGAAGTACAATTAAGTGATTCCTATTGTTAAAAATAGGAATGTGTTGTGCATGGTACGGCCTGACATCACGCACGGTTTCATCCCGTTTCATTTTCACTAGAGCAGCCGCGCAAAGTGCCGAGATCAACATTACGGGGGAGTCAGGTGTGGATCGCCCGAGTAATGGAAATATAACAATAATAAAGGGATTAGTTGTGGCCCTGGAGGCCTTGCAAGTTGTACACCCCTGTTCTAGTACATTCTGAAAAGAAAAAAAAAGAAAGAAAAAACTAGAAAAACTTGTTAGGGGGATATTTCAAGGCACCTACAGTGGTTGTTAAGGCTGTAAAATAGCTTCATCAGAGTTTTGGGAGAGCCATAGACGATGAGTCGGGGTTGTCGACAAGCGTCTTGTCACATTTCCTCGCTTGTCACAAGGGAAACTTCTGAAAGACACTTATTTAAGAACTATTAGTTTACCTCAGCGTAAGAATTACTGAATATTAAAGTCGATGTTACCTTGTCCTAGGCGAACAGAAGATCTTTTCTGTCGTAATTCGGGCGTAATAAAATTTCAGGCGAGTGTCCGCGCCATCGCTTCCAACAGTCAAAAATCTAATTCTTCAATGCAGCCAAGATGTGAATTACCTAGCCTTTTTACTGACGAGGCGATCTTTTGTGAAACCGCTCGGCTGAAAAGTTCTCAACAATTGACTCTCGTGGAGTCGTATTAAGAAACGCATATGATTCTTAGTCTCAACAAAGCGAGTTCCCGGTAGCTGGCGCAGTCTCGAGCGTCTATGAAAGCAGTTCAAACTTTTCAAAGCAGTTTGTCCTTCCAAAGAGTCACATACGAAAGACGTCTTTGCCTTTCTCTCTGGAAGCCAGCCCACGGTTTTTACAGAAAAAAATATAAGTACAACGCGGGATATTTAAAACGCATGCCCTTCTCTGTTAATTAGCACCAAGGAATTTTTATAAATGATAGAATTCCAAGTACGGCGCCAAATTTAAATTAATTTTGGCCGTCTATGTGCCAACAGTGGTGATCGCTGTGAATTACTACCATTACTGTTTTTTCGGCATACCGAGAATCCTCAGGCCATGATTTATAAGATTGACAGTATTTAAACATAATACGTCTATGAATGTCCGTGAAGTTGGTACTGCGATCATAGCGAAGACCACTGAAACCATTACTATTCGTTTGTACCCGTTTGTTCTACAATAACATTCGTTTGTACTAAAACCACTTAAAAGTTGCAGCACTTTCAATAATGGTGGTGCCAACTTAAATCATCGTAAACAAATTGGAACCATTCTATCTCCCTGCTACTTGCAATTGAGCCGCAATAAAATGGCAACTCAAGACACACATACGGTATTATAACAGCATTCAAAGTAAAGCTTATTGAACAATTAATATTAGTTATTACATCATACATTTACTAATTACATTGAAAGTATACAATTAATCTTACCTGATTTATTTGCAAATAAACTCCAGTCTCCTCTCTTGTTTGGTAAATTCTTCAGACATCCTTAGAATATAGCAGAACTTCTTATTCCTTCTCATTTCGCATGAGTGCCAAATTAATCTTTCTTGTTCTTGTTTGATCTTCGGAAAGATTTAATGCATTTGAGAGCAGAACTACCTTTCAACCAATGCTGATATATCGGATATAGTTAAAACGAGTCAAACCTGTACAATTCTACAAATGTTATATGATTGCCTGGTGCCCTGCTAAGTGATTTTGCCTTCAGATCTTTCACTAAATCATGGGAAAATTTTCCACGAAATTCCATTAAGTACAGTATGTCAATTCTTTTTTTATTTGTTATACAACAAAAGAATTATCGTGTGTTGCTTAAACAGCCTTCAAAACGGAAAGGAAAGGTGATTTGTAACACTCAAATGTAGTTGGATGTAGTAGCGACATAAATTCCAATTGTGGGAATTTCCAAACTTATCTGCTTCAAATTTCTCTGATTTGAATTGTCACTTTGTCTATTATTAAAAAAAGCCTATGCAGTGGCGGCCAGTGGGTTGCAAATGCAGAGGGGCGGCGTATACGTCCGAACTATCACATACATTTTACCTTTTAGAATATTTCTTGAACGAGTAAAACTATAGCTAGTAGTGCACAACCGATTTGCAGGCTTCGGGATTTTAAGCCTTGTCTAAGACAACTTTTACGTTGATACCGGAAGATGCAATTGGGCTCACGCGAAAGTAAGAAATAAAAAAAATCCTGCAAAGAGTAAAGTAATTTATGAAATCAAATGTTGAGGGTCTGTATTCTTAGCCAAGTTAATAGGCGCGGACTCGGCCAAACAAAACTCTAATAGCCCCCACTCTTCCTCGAGCTTGCATTGCCCCGCAGGCACCAGCTATGGACGGGCTCGTGGAAGTCCACGATACAACCCGTTCTAAAAACATTTTATCTTCTCTTTAAGCGGATATCTACAACTAAAGTCGTCCTCAAAATTGCGCTGGTGGAATGCACAAATTAAACGAGTCGATTCGTTGAAAGTTGAATACCTTCTGCAGCTTTTCCCGGGGTTGATTTTCCTGGGGAGGGCGCCGCCCTACAGCCCTGGAGGAGGAGCAGCTGCTGCTTCGAGGTTTCATTCCTACACTGCGTCTTTCAGAGCTGGGCCTCAAGGTCACTGAAGGCCCGTCACCACGGTAGCCTTTAGGCACGGTTTTCGCGTCTTTCTCAATTGAGCCGTTAGAGTCGCTTCATCTGCGGCCCTGCTTGATAGGGTCGCGAGAGTGCGACCCCTAGCGACACTACTGAAAAAGACGCGAGAAACCGTGCCTAAATGCTGCCGTGGTGACGGGCCTTCAGTAACCTTGAGGCCCAGCTATGTAAAAACCGCAGTATAGAGGGCGGATTTTGATGTCCCAAAACATCGACAAAAATTATCAATAAAATGCTCTTAACTTTTTTTGAAAATACCCTAAAACAAAGAAAAATGGCGTGAAAAAGGTTATCCAAACCAATTCGGATGGACATATCAAGCTTTGGGATTTGGTACTAATGTAATCGAGGCTTCTTCCATTCATTCAAGTCAACTCAGCTCGTTAGGTCTGTTCTTTACCAGGAAATCGCTGCCTTTAGTTACCCCGAAATTGGCCAAACCGACAGTGGTGCTGCTAGGTGTCACAGGCTACTTGTAGATTACATAATCACAACTGCTAACATGACACTTTCTGAGCGAAGAAATCGAAAAGACCACTCAGGAATTCTGTGGAGAACATTTGCTGCATCTCAAATATATTATTTCAAGGAGTACCGTTTAAATTATATTAGAATCGATTAAATGAGTAAAAAGTATTAAAAATGACGGAAAAGAGTAGAAACTGACCTGTCAGTCGAAATCGACGAACAAATGCAAAAAAACTACATAAAAATGGGTTACTTGTTTTTTCATAACAATTAATACGCAATTAATTAAATTAATAATAATCCAATTAGACCACAATTAATCAAATTTGGATCTCTCAATCGAATATGCATTCTCTCTCTCACTTTTTCGGCACACTAAAGGATATCCAAATGTTCTGTTTGAAGAATAGTATACTGACATTCTACTTTTTAACAACCGGTTCTCCAATAATTTCCAATAACTGCATTTTTTTATTTCAATAGAATAAATGGTTCATTAAATGAGGTAACATGCCTGTACAGATAAGGTTTAATGCAACATGCTTTTTCAGATTCATGGATACAGAATTTAAGAACTTCACAATTCTACCTAAAGGTTACAAAAGTGATCACAAATAATTGCAACATGTTGGGTAATGGAAATATCTATATTTACTCGAAACATTACTAATCGCAGAAATCAAATGGTTGTGAATTTTGTTAGAAGTACCTTTAGGAAAATAGTAGGTGCTGTTGTAAGATAGAATCATACATTCTCATCAAATTTAGAAGTTCGACGTAATTGCCTCTATTAACAGACTTCTCAATTTCACGATGCACTCTGAAAAGCAATTCCTGCATTATTAAAGAAAAAACATATCGCGTCAATTAGTCATTTTAATATGTCACTTCTTTTTAGAGTTTCGTCATGTGGCATTACATCCGATTTCAATTTTAGATAAACTTCTGTTTCGATGCGGTCACTTCCAAAGCTAACCAGCTAAACAAAGTGAACGCAAATGACTTATCTTTCATGTTCTGAAATTGCATTTGAGAGATTGTTCAAATTGTTAGTTTTCTTTGTTCCACACAACGATCACGGGGAGAAACTACCAACAAAATAATTTATTAAGTTTTCTGCTTCCTGTTAACTAATTAGTGTTCATACTTTTTAGTATTAAAGTAGCAGAAATACTCCCTGCCCTTTTCTTTGTGCAATCACTTGGTCAGGAAGTTCAGGAACAAGCCTTCCTTCACGAATAACATAATTTTTCTCCACAACAGTACAACTGAACGATATTTTATCCTTAATTACGTATGTACTTTTTGACCGTGGCACAATACCTTACCGCTACGTGGCACAAAAGGCAGCTGGGGGGTAGGTATTCCGGGGCTCAAGGAAAGTGCGCGTATAATACCCTAAGAAATAACACGCACTCAGAAATAACACGCACACAGAAATACGTAAGTACCCTGTAAATAACGCGCACATATTAAATAAATACACAAGTAAAAGTACTCTGGTATCTCCAGTAGTTACCAGGCGGCGCTTGCCACGGCGTCGAAAGCAAATAAGACAAAGCGCTTGCGCAATATTTTCCGACATGCTCACTTCGGGCCGGGTTGCGGCGCCTAGCTCTCTCCGTCTCTCTCTCTCTCTGTCAGCATCAGCGCTCTAAGCTCAATGCAGGGCCGCTCGCTTTCGCTTTCGCAAGCGAGCACCTTTTCTTGAGCCCACGCTTCGCTCGTTGCGGGAGGAGTGAGGAGATACGTTATTTTGACGAGGAATTTTATATCAGATTTGCAGCTCGTTTTTCGACGCAAAATAGTTGCTATGAGGGAGCGAACAGTTCTGGTTATCAGATTTTATCCACAATGCTCGTTGCTAACATTTATTCTTAAATCGACTAATGTTGGCAAATGAATGGGGGATAGTTATTCCGGGGCTCAAGGAAAGTGCGCGTATAATACCCTTTCTTGGCAGAAATTTTAAATCCAAGCACATTCAACTTGTTTTGGCTGCATTTAAAATCCAAGCACATACAACAACGTGCTGGATACTCCGATTGGCATGAATTTTATCAGATGGTTCAGGACCTTTCAAAACTCATAAAATTAATTTTTGAAGGGCAATGAAGGTAGTGTTTTTGAAAAGATTATACTTGGGTTTTTCTAACGTGGCAGCTGAGGTTATTATCTCCAAGATGGAATATCGCACGACTTCTTGCGTCTTTCTCATTCTGCCACAAGATGTCTCGTGATCGCCACCGTGTCAAGCAGTGCTGCAGATTAAGCGACTCTAGCGGTACGACCGAGATTGACGCGAAAAGTCATGCGATAATCCCTCTTGAAGATAATAACCTCAGCTGCCTCATTAGAAAAATCCAAATATAGTATTCAGCTCTTGCGTGACGTTGCCGTCCATTAGCCCTAGGGAGGTCTGGGTGACCAAAACGGGTGTTTACATGGGAGATTCGGAAAGACGAGAAGGTCTAACACGAGCATGAATAATCCAAATACAATTGCAAAGATATGGGACCATGAAAATGTCATTTATGATAAATAAATTCGTTTAAATTTTGCGTTCAAAACAAAATTTTCACAATAACGAGAGTCTAACGAAAAAGTGTCTAAAACAGTAACACGGAGAGTCATCATAGGTTCTTTTACAGTTTTCTTGAAAATAGCATTGATTTACGATATTCTTATGCAACTCGTCTTCGGTAGAATTTTTAGGAACGCGAATCACTGAGCACTTCAAACTAAGAAGAGACAGCGGTTATGGTCTTTGCCATCTGCCGTAAAAGAAGGAACGTGCCACGTAATCGGACACAGACTGACAGACGTTCAGGTGTTTCCCTCCCTCGCTGCAGGGGGCGTGGAGGTCACGGAAGGTCTTGATTTCGGTTAATATTTTACTGCTACAAAAGGTAATAACACAGAAACAGTAAAATTGTAATATTTGTGCATTTTATGGCGCATATGTAATTCATTCTTACCCGTAACCGTGCACGTTTGTCTACTTGATGTCGCACGTTTGGATGCAAGACTTGATAGTACATGAATATGCTACATTTACTTTTAACGTACGGAATGTTTTCTCTCTTACGTTTTCTCTTCATCGAGGATTTTTTAACGAGACAAACGATCCTGAATATCGTCGGAATAATGTTCCCTCGTCCTTTCTGACGTACAAATTACTCCTAATATTCGTAATTTGGCCAGAAAGCAGCTTCGTCTTCATTGTGTCTGAGCGAGAATCTGTACAAGGGCAACGAATCATCGGCTTATTTATCAGTTACGTAAGTTGCCGGAATGTCGTATGCGCGCACAGGTAGGGAAAGAATTAGAACTCATTCAGGCAATAAAAATTATCCTGTCAAATAATTAAAAATGAAAAAAAATGGTCACATTAATGTAGCCCGGCCCGTAATTTAATAACAAAATGCATATTGCAAAATGGTATGAAGTTGGCAACCCTCGTAAGATACATTGATATGTAGGGAAAAATATTTTATTTTATACAAAAATTT
The DNA here is from genome assembly GCA_011170035.1 of Teleogryllus occipitalis. Taxonomy (NCBI): domain Eukaryota; kingdom Metazoa; phylum Arthropoda; class Insecta; order Orthoptera; family Gryllidae; genus Teleogryllus; species Teleogryllus occipitalis. The sequence continues at coordinate 109,132 of BLKR01000270.1, read as the reverse complement.
AAATTTGTAAATTACGTATTTTTATGCGAATGAGACATTCTGGAACCGAAAACTCTTAGCTAAACCTGAAATCTACCTCTTAGAAAATGAATCTCTAGTACACTACATCTTTCCTTGAGTGAACTTTTCACTAATTAATATATTTAGTTAATTTGCTGATAGTCGCAGTTAAAGATGACTAGACCATGTCCTTCCCAAAGTTGATTTTTTTGTGGTGGTGGTGGTGGTGGAATTTTACTCCATTTATTTAAAACAACTACTTACTGATAACATCACATCCAAACGACTATTCCCATTTTGAATACATATTTTTTCAATTTCGAACTAACAATCCCTTTTCTTTCTTTTTTTCAAAAATATTTATGGGAGCGCGCACGATTGGAAATAGCCCCTCCCCTGAAATAGTTTCTGCATCAGCTACCGCCGCGGCCAGACGCACCTTCCTAAGTTTAGTAATGTATTCCGTACACAAATCGATACGAGTTGTAGTTTCTTGTAATGGTTAAATAATATTATAATACTATAACTTATACAAGACCAATTCTTCAGCCGTATCTTGAAAATTCACCGTTCAACAAACGAAGCGTGGGAGATACGAATTCTCGAAATTTGTTGTTTTTTTTAAAAATAGGATTTATGAAATATTGATTAGCTCACTTTGTTCTATTCGAGAAAACGTAAAAATATATACTAATGTACATGATAAATATATTATTAAAATGAGTTACTTCTTGAAGGGTCTAATTACAATTCTGAACGAAAGTTAACTTAATCTTTCTATGAGAACACTACCGAATGAGTTTCGTTTTTCGATATTTAAAACTGTCTTTCTAAGTGCTTCTGAGAACTAAATTTCAGTTTGTTGCTCACCACGAACTCGGTCAGCCTTGAAGTGGAACATCGATCACGAAAGGCCAAGTTCAAGAGCGGGCAAATGGATGGTAGACAGTAAATAAAAGATAAAGTCCATTGCCTCTATCGTCCTCTAGTAGCAGTATCGCTAACGATTATGCAACTCGAAACTTGATTTTCTCTCTCAATAAAACAACAACTCGCGTTACAAACACTTCGGAAATTTGTATAACAGCTTGATCCATTGACGGACTACGTAATCCTCGATCACTATAATCAGAAGTAAAAGCGAAGACATACGTATTCATTTTCATAAGTAATATCAAGAGGGCTTTGTAAATTACCGATAAATCCCCAACTCGCGAAGTGAGGAGGATTTATCTGAGAATTTTCAAAGCATGGGTGGATTTAGTATGACCATTCCACTCGTGAAATTCAAACCAATAGTGTTTAACTATACATATACAAAATGCACCAATCAGGGTGGTGTGTCTAAAAAAAATATCGCTTTTTCTATCCGTTTTTTCTTACCGCTTCTGCCTACTGGCCAATCATAAACTGTAAGTCATGTTGAAATAAATTTAATATATCCGAAGAATATTGTTCTTATAATTACTTTGCCCCAAGTTGGGCATTCCACTGAGATATATTTTTATTTATATCTGGATCTGAAACTATTTCAATCTTTTTTTAAATTAAATTTCTTTTAAGTCGCATCAACAGCTAGGTCATTGGCGACTAAATAAATACAATATATTACATTTTACATTGACAATATTAAGTTTTTACAATATTGAAGTTACTTTACAATGATGATTATGAATACAAAAATTGAAACATGAATTAACACAAATTAAATTAAAAATTAAATTAATTCAACCTTACCTTTACTGTGACGGTCCGTTCAAACGAAGCGGAACACTTTCTGGAGATTTTCCCCATCAATTGAGTTGGTATTGCCTGTAATCTTTAATTCAGTAATCAGCCTTTTTCTTTCATCACAAAAAGACGAGCATAACGTTTTTTCAACTATAGGATATGCCAATCAACAAATTACCTTAAATATTTTTGGCAGCCGACTAAAAATCTATTTGCATGACTTGTCTTTCTTAATCTTGCTTCGCGCGCCACCAACCTTCGTACTCTTTCTTGCGATGCGCCGCCGCGTCGCGATGGTTCCTCCCTCTTCCACCTCACGATCAGTCTCCTCCTACCATATTCCTCTCCTTTGGGGCTGCAATACTCCGCACCCTCCCTTTCTATGTCTCACCACGATAGTAGCCACTCCACACCCAAAAATTCGAGAGAACTCCGTCTTATGGTTTGATCTTTTAATCAAAAAGCACATCATAAACAGTATTAAGGATTGTCAGTTTCCTAAAAAATTGAAACTTATAAAAAACAAAGAATAATCTCCGGTCTCTGCCCCCCCTCCTCCCTGAAAAATGCTAGGAATAACAAATATTGCTTGACATCACTCTCCCACTACAAAGTAAAATGTGAATTTCTTTCTTATCCGTAACCAAAAATGAGGATTGAATAATCAAGAAGTTAATACAATTCACTTCACTATTTCGCCCCCCCCACACACACACACACACAGACTGTTTCGAGGCCCCCGTAAGGGTTAGTCCGGCCCTGGGTTCACTTTATCGACCCATGCCGGGAGCATTCAAAATAACAAGCAAGTCACGGTCTGCTCGATATCTTTCCTTTCTCTCCCTTGTCCTGTCGTCACCTTTTACTTGCATGCTTTACACTGCCACTTATGTCGGGAGATGAGAGCTTATCTCGGCTGGGGCGGTGCTTTGCAGGTGGGAGATACCTAGTTGAGGGAAAACCCCGCAAGCCGTCGTGTAGGTCGACGCCGGATCTCGCCATCCAGCGGCGGAAGGTCAATCTCCTTCCGCGATAAGTGTACTACACTTACGGGACTGATGACCATAGCAGTAGACGCACCCGGAAACGCTAATCAATCTCTTTTTATTAACGGTTTAGGATTCAAGAATTGAATGTAATGCCTTTTCTTGCATTGTTCTTTTCTTTCGAATGACAACTACTTGTACTTTCCAACAAAAAAAGTGCAGGTATACACACAAGTTTAGAATACTATAAGCCTAAGCCTAAAGAAAATCGGGAGCTCTTGGGCTTCCTTCATTTAAGTTTACTCGCAGAGATCTAGCCACAGACGTTCATGTTCACCCCAAGTGGTAGAGCCGCATGGAGCCAGTCCCGTGCCATATGCGCCCCTTGCAAGGTTTTGTTGCAACTGTTATCCTGAGTTCCTAGCCCTTGGCAATGGAATTTGCTTCACCGCTGTGCGAAATAAGCATGACGAGCAGTAGAATACGTTTGAAATATTTCAGTCTGAAAGCAAGTTTAATCTTTGGTGGGCTGCAAGAAATCTGAATATGTGAGCTTCATTGTCACTTGTATTCAGAAAATATCCAATTTCGATTCAAACTACACGGAGTTCAGCACATCGATGGACGTTAAATCAACTGAAGTGAAATCAGATCTACTACTATAGATTACAAATTTACGGTAAAATAGTGGTATTACATGTAATAATAATTATATTTATTAAAAGTTTACTATATCATTAGCATGTTCATTTTTGCACACATTTTGAATAAATGGAAAAAAGCTGTTTTTTTTTCAAAAGCTGTATCTCGCTTGGTAATCGATTTCGAAAGAAATATTATATACAAAGGTTGTAAGGTTTATCCTCTTTAAAGTTGATTTGAATTATTTTTATACATGACTTAAGATTAACAAGTTCTAGAGAAAAACACGAGAAAAGTCAGAAAACAAATCCAGTTTGTCGAGCCTCCCGGAGTTAGTGCAGGGTCTGAGCAACACCACCTAGACGTAGGTGGTGTTGGTCTGAAAGGTCGAATACTCGGGGTGGCCTTCAACTAATGCCAGAGTCCACACAACATATCAGGAGAAAACGTTTTTACGACTTTTTTCAGGAAAATGTTCTTGTCGACTGGTCTTCTAGTAGTTATTATAATTTTGCTTTATTTTAATCTAACCGTTTTTCTCATTTACAGCTGGCAGATTTGATTGCTCGGGATATTGAGTATATTGCCAATGTGGAGACGCTGGACAATGGTAAACCCTATGGTGATTCAGTTTTTGATTTACAATGTGCGATCGATACATTCCGTTACTATGCTGGTTGGTCTGACAAGATTCATGGAAATACCATTCCTGCAGGTAAGGTTCACTATTGACAGATTACTTTTACATGTTCACCATTTTGTATTGTGTTATTGGCTACTACTAGGAGTCAAAGCAGGATTAATATCTCGAGCGACCCTAAGCATGATCAAATTATGAGGTTCCATATCGAGATAATAACCATATGTAATTCAAGTTAATACATAAACTTCAATCTCTGCAATATAAAAATTAATATTAAAATATGTTTATATATTATGAACTAATGTAAAATGTTATTAAAAATATGCCATGAGGCCGACTGCCTAGCCTGCTATGACCTTAAGATATTAAGAGCTTTTTTTGTTTCGTAAAATGTCATTAAAATAGGAAATTTACATTTTACATCGGGGGGGGGGGGGAGCAGGGATTTCTCCAAGTTGCCATCTCGTTGACTCTCGACTGAAATAGGAGATGAGCCTCCGCCGTCCCAGAATAGAATGTGGACGGCCTTCGAAAGGCCTGGGGCTCGCCTGCGGTGAGGCGTTGACCCTGACCCTGCGCCTGCAGACGCCGGCGGTCCACATGCACTCCACATGCAACGAAGGCGGTTTGGCCAAGCGCCAACCACCAAATTAAGGGGGGGGCGATTCAAAAGATAAAATACAGAGTCCCGGGGGGCTCCTCAAATAGGATCAGCATGTCAGGATGTTCTTGAACATTTGGAGTGATAATGTAAATGCATTCACGATGATAAGTACTCGTCGCTTGGGGGAGGCCTAGGGCCAGTACCTAAATTTTTAAAAAAATCCTGGTTAATGTTGTCATCAGAATCCAGAATTAGTGTTAAAAAGTACAGAAATAAATAAAAAGACAAATGCAGAATAAATGTAGGAAGCGCCGTTGTTGATGCAACGCGTCTCTTAACCCGTTGTGCGCTTTCTCCTGGAGGAATCCTCCGTTACTGAGCATACTATACTGAATTACTATATTTGTCAAGGTTCGTCACGTCGCAGTCTGCCAATACCTTTTATCCCTTCGGCCAGGGGCTCGACGCCGTTAGATCCCGGGGTTCCTAGCCGGCCACCCAACCAGGAACCCGCGAGTCTCGAATTCGCCTAACTTTCGTGACTTCACGGAGCGTAGTAAACGAAGTCGGCTAGCGCCGACTTCGATATTATTTTAACCGGGAGTCCGACGTCTTCGGGACTTATCGTCTGCCTTGTGCAGTTTCAACGCCAATGCTGCTGCTACTACAACCTCTACCGTTGTCTTTTATTTTGAGCTCTCCTGAAATCTCAATACAATGAAATTCCGTCCTTAATAATGTTATATAAGAAAATTACACAAACCACTAACTTCTGGTTCATTAACACCCTCAATTTTCACAAAAACGTAACTTAACGATCAGAGAAGAACTGTTCCCCGCAATATTTTGCGGTGCCTACCGGCCGTCCAGACGCGGGTCCTCCCCTCTCCCCACAGTTGATACAAGAGGAGCACTAGGTTATCACGGTTGGCATGCGGTGCCTTCACCTGCGCTAGAGAATTCTCTGGGCAGCATGAAGAACTGTTTGAAACTTCTCACTCTACCTCACTTCACAGCGCTTACGGATGCGGAAGACTCATTGGCTCTCGGTAGCAAAGCAGTTAACCACCAAAGCACCACCAAAGCAGTTTTTCATATCTGTTTTAGGGCTTTCAAAATCTCTTTATAGGAGAGAACTTACAAAATATATCTTATTCACTTCGAATTACTAGGTATATCGACGGCATACGTGGTGTGTCGGAGAATTCGCCATTGGTGTTAACGTGCAGAACCTGAGTTCGAATTCTGTGTGGAGAAAACCTTTTTACCGATTGGAAATACTTTCGCAGGTTCATCTAGTAGTAGAATGTCACGAAGTCATTACAAATATTGAAAAGTGATGTGATTCTCCACTGCTTTGTAAATGTGGTGAGCATTTTTTCTGGAGGGGCGGGGGGTTCAAAATGATTATTTGCTTGGGGAGCCTAAAGTACCTCACTGCAGCCCAGAGCTCAGAGATGATAAGTCTTTCTGACTTGTATTCATTGACGAGAAACTTATTCCAAGCAATTTACTCTGCAAAATGCAATTGTATTATGGAAAATATCCAAAATCTCAATGAAATATTTATATTTAAGAATCGTGGGCAAGATTGTATGCAGAAGCGTGTTTTACAAGTGCTCTGAAACAGACAAACAAAAGCAATGAAAAACAAAAAGACTTGCAACAAATTTGTTACTCTAGCATTATCATTCATTACTCTATCATTTTCATACCATTCTCTACACTAGTCATAACACTAAAATAGGTCATTTAGATCAGAAAGGTCTGAGGGCTTGAATTTATTCAATTTAGATTATCATGCCTCTATTTGAACTTAATTAGAGAGCTGAGATTTGATATTAGCATATTAAATGTATTGTGCACAAAATGTGTGGACAAATATTGAAGAGGCTGTCTAAAAGATTTGCATTGTGTAAATATTTCGCAAACAAAATATAATGAAATATTCATTTAAGCAATTGTATTAGAATTTTGTTTTTAATCGTGAAATTCTCATCCTTTTTTTTTCAGATGGCTCTTCTTTCACATACACAAGGAGAGAACCAATTGGTGTTGTAGGGCAAATCATTCCTTGGAACTATCCTGTTCTTATGTTAGCTTGGAAATGGGGACCAGCACTAGCTGCTGGTTGTACTATTGTTCTAAAGCCCGCTGAGCAAACTCCCCTTACTGCATTGTACTTAGCAGCATTAAGTAAAGAAGTGAGTATTGCACCTATTGTATGTCTTTATATGTCTCAAATTTAATGTTAATAAAAACTCTTCAAATTAAATATTATTTTTGCAATGAAGGGATGATGATAATAAATTATACTAGCAAAGTTGTAATAATTTTGAGGAGAGAAGATTCAGACATCAGGGGCATTAAGAAGAAAGCTACAACAGTGACAACAAGCCTCCTAATATTCGTGAAAATTATATCTTCATTTTGGTCAAAGTCTGTTTCATCTTGTTACTACCTCAAGCTATTCATAAAAATGAACAAGATAAGTCCAGTTTAAGTCCTATCTTCATTTTGATTATTGTTCTTAAATGAGTTACATTTTATTCTTTGGTCACTTATAAATGAAATGTTAAAAAGGATAAAGTGTTAAGAAGAAAATAAAAAATAAAGGACTTTACATTTTGCTATTCTTCCATTTATTAACTTTCATTCATAAATCATTGTAGTAAAATGTTCTAGATCTAATGTGATACATAATACATAAATATTAGTTTTATGTATATTCTGCATTAAATTACTATCGTTTTAATTTTGAATCAATAGTCTATATTGACAAGATTCAAAATGCAGTTTAGCAATACTACCATGTACAAAATCATCAAAAAAGATAACATAAACATAATTTTTAAAATAATGCAAAATGTAAGATGTTGGAAGATGTTTTTGGACAAGAACACTTTTATGCTTCTCAAATAATTCTTTAGCATACCTACATCACTGTGTACCGAATGTTAATGAACATGCACCACTTGCTTCAAATTAACACAACCTCCATGCAGTGAGTTCATCAGTCCAAACATTTTTCATGATGCTAAGTGCATTAAAAACTAGAACCAAGGAACACATTTGAAATAATTTTAGAAGATTTCAAGCCGCTATCTGACTGAAAAAGGCTGCTCTAATTATGATGAAAAACTAGCCCTAATAAACCACAGAATTCTTTCCCCTCATAAACTAATTATTTATTTTATATTATTAAAATACATTTACGTGTTCTGTTTTCATTTTTTTTAAGTACTCAAGTCATTAATCTAAACAGTGAACATTACACTCATATGGTGAACATCAGGCAACATTAATATAATTTCATACGTGCAGAAAATATAATTTTGGCTTTACAAAAAGATGGTTTGGGCAAGATGAGTCAGACAACAAAGAGTGCCATCTTTATTTCTGTCTTTAAGGTAACTCCAGCAGATATCCAACCAGTTTATTCAGTTTTGTCAATTGTTTACTTTTTCCATGAAACATAATAGATATTTTGTTAAAATTGTAATAAAGTGAGACATCCTGGACAAATCCCCGAAAATAACCATACAGAAATCTCCCAGTCTGGGAATCAACAAGAGTGATGTCAGTGGCTGTTGGTTTGGAGCAATTCACAAAAAATAGTGACTTGAAATTTTATTTGTCATGAGAAACTTTTTTGTTTTGAAAACAGAGACATTTCTGGAAAAATATTTTGATATGAAGAAAACATCGAAAACAAAACAATGTTAATATATTGATATTTCTGATTGAAAAATCATTGTATCAAAAAAATTGATATTTTTTTACCGTCCCTAGGTGTGGCTTATCTTGTTGCTACCCCAAGCTCTATATAATGGATTTTTCCTTTCTTTACTTGATAAGTGGAATAATGATGTGGTGAAATAGAAACATTTTATGCAATAGATTTTGAAAAGTTCTTCAAATTTATAATCTCTTTTTATGAACAACAGTGGGGTAATTTAAAATATTGTTTCAATTCCTTGTACTAGTCTGAAAATATTGCTGTATTAAATTTGTTCTTTACAGGCGGGTTTCCCACAAGGTGTTATCAATGTATTGCCAGGTTATGGCCCTACAGCTGGTGCAGCGATTTCTGCACATCCTGATATTAACAAAGTAGCGTTCACTGGATCAACAGAAGTAAGTTTTGATACTCAATCAATAACACAAATGCAATAATCTGAATTAGTTAATGTTTGCTGCTTTTTTTATGCTAGGTTGGTCACCTGATTATGGAGGCATCTGCAAAATCGAATTTGAAAAGGGTGTCTCTGGAGCTTGGAGGAAAGAGTCCTTTGGTCATAATGGATGATGCTGATGGTAATACAAAAATATTTGACGTAGTTGCTTTAGAGATGTGCAAGCAGTGGAAGTGCAAGGGGGGGTAGGTGGGTGAGGGACGGGGTGCTCATCTGCCAAGTGAGGCTGACCTAAAGAGAGGGCCCCACCTCCCAAGGGCCCTTAAATCCTTGCAGGAGCCCCTTCAGTCACTGGCCCTGTGCTCAAGGGTGTCTTCTGCCATCACAACTTAAATGTGCAGGTGTAGAATTAAAAAAAAAAGTTTTGTATACATTTCTTCCAAAAACATTTCATTAAAATCGTTAAGTTTATTTGTTTACCTATAGTTATTTATTAGGAAACAGGTTGTATAAAACCACAAATATATGAAGTACAAAGTATACAAAAAAAACAACAAAAAAAAAAAGCACTCAAAATATTATCAGAAAGTATAACACTTGTATCAAAATGACAAATAAATCTCAAGTACAGTAATTAATTCGCCCTCTAATACATAAACCTGTAGCTGTAGCTAAAGTGTTCATGGAATGTATTCAAAATCGGCTATCTAGCTTGTTTTTAAAAAATAAATAAAGAAGTGTGTAGAGGAGGACACAAGTTATTATTGTTTAATGTAGGAAGCCTAGAAATTAGTAAATCATATTATGTCCTGTAGGGAAAATGATCCTAATCAAAAATATGATTATCACATACTAAAGCATAATAATTGGAGGGGAATCAACATTGTCCATAGTCCTTATTTAATATTATTAATTACATTATACCATATACTGAAAATATTATTATAAGTTCACTTGATTCTTATGCAATTTCTCTTCTTAGCAATTTCTTGGAAGTTATGATCAAATGGCAGATCACATGTATGTGTTAAATGCAATGCAGCACATTTCCGAAACTAATGTTGTACTCTCTCACTTCATTCGACATAATTGGTGAAATGTGGACTCTAAATGGTGGAAGCATACATCAATACAGGTTTTATGAGAGTCTAAGAGTTTGCTAGTTCTATCTCAGATCTAACAAAATCTTTATTATGCCATTTGACATAACCAAGCAATTTCAGACTGTGGTTCACCATGTGTTGTTGTCAATTTGCAAATCTTGATATAATTAATCTTGGTGGAGAATGTGCATTGATTCAGACTTATTTGTATTAACTAATTATACTATCCACTTTTATTTTTAATCTACTAATCTAACTATTTCTTACACGTATTATTGCAAATATATCATGGGTGTGAGCATAAAAAAATAGTCTTCCACATGGATGAGTGACAATGTGGAAAGAAATTGTTTATGACATCTAATTCATCTGTGTTCCTTGAATATAGGGTGTTATGTCCAAAAATACTGAACATTAGTATATTATACAGTACAGTAGCATAATGATTTCAATGTATAAATAACATGTGGTCTATACCAAGTGTACCTTTTTACCATGGATAATAATGCTGCTCAAAATAATAATTGTTTCATTCATTAGTACCAGTACACTTTGATGAATTTTCCTTAACCCTTTAAATTTCTGTTCAATAATACAAAACCAACATGAAAATATGAGTTTTAAAATGTTTGTTTGAAAAATGTTTTATTTTAGTGTACTAAAATAATAAAATTTGCATTTACAGTTGATGAAGCAGTTGAAATAGCCCATGGCGCAATCTTTGCAAATCATGGTCAGAACTGTTGTGCAGGATCTCGAACCTTTGTTCAAGAAAGAATTTATGATGATTTTGTTAAAAAAGCTACAGCAAAAGCTGCTGCTAGAAAAGTTGGTGATCCTTTTAGTGATGGAACTGAACAAGGACCTCAAGTGAGTAGACCTTTAATGATATTAATATTTTTGTTTATAAAAAGATTATTTAGATTTTATAATATTTGCAGATATAAGATTGTTGAAAGATGATTTTCAGATTTGTGAAGACCTATAGAAATTCTAAAATTCTATTTAAATATTCAAAATAAGTGGAAATGATTCAGTTAGGTTTGGACTTCTAAGCTGAAAGTACTGGAATTCAGACTTTGCTGGGAACTCAAAAGAGTAATAAAATTAGGATTAATAAAATTACACATTAAACAGACTTAAGAAAACTCATTGGACAAGCAAGACATTAAAAGAAATTTGTATGGATAGTAACTCTTTTACAAGATTGTAAAGAGTTATTATGCACACAAATTTCTGAAAATGCTGATTTCAGCTCTTGCCTGTCTGTAAGTTGTATAATTTTAGTCCTTTTCACAAGACATGTGCAGATCAGGCCAAATCAAGACTGTCACAACACAACACAGACATAATCAAATAAATGCAACAAAGGAACCAACATAACAGATTCTATATGTAATGGTAAAAAAAATATGAAAAGCTATGTGACATTTTCATTTTGTTAATAAAATAAAAAAATTTTAAAAATTCAACTTTGAAGAAATTCCAAAGATCACTCAATGAAATGAAGGTGAATGCACTCAAAATAGTAAGTTGAAAGTTGAGTTTAGAACAATGTAGAAAGGTTTTGTAAGTAATTTCTGGAATGAAAATTTTCATATTTTAGGCATAATTTTAATTTTATCATTAGGCATAATTTTCGTCACTTTTCATAATTTTAATGTTATTTTCATTGAATATTTCTTTAAGACTGTATGATATAATAAAGTGAGAAATAAGCACAATGAGCATTAACTATTTTCTCTTCAGAGCAAAATTGGATGAAATTTGTACCGGTTTGACTGGTCATTACATGGTATCTCAAACTTGGAATCCTTCTACAAGCTGGTAGGGGGGCTCCAAAAAAATCTTAAAGCTGAAGGAAGAAAAAAAAGTCCATGTGGTTTTCAATAAAGGGGGAAACTTGCAGAAGACTATGTATGATATAAATGAATATTACCCATTTTTCAGATCGATGATGAAATGTTCAACAAGGTTCTGAACTTAATTGAATCAGGGAAGAAAGAAGGAGCTAAACTTCAGTGTGGAGGTCAACATTTTGGTAATCAAGGATTTTTTATTCAACCCACAGTTTTTTCAGATGTTTCTGATGAAATGCGAATTGCAAAAGAGGAGGCAAGTATCCTGCATTTGATCTAGTTTACTTACATGAGAATCTTGACCACAATTGACACCTTTTTCAGAAGCAATAACTGTTTTCTGTACACTTAAAGTGTAAGGATTACAAAAATTACTTCAGTTTTCCTATCACATCAGGTTTTAAAAAAATACAGTTATATCCCTTTATAAAATTATTTGACTTCAAAAGCTGTAAACACCAATTGGCTAACAAAATAATAAAAAAAAATTGTATTCAAATATACTTTGCATTATATTTTTCTTCAATAGAGACAGAGTTAAGAATATGAAAATTAACATTAACACATATTAACTGAATATGTATTGTAACTAACACATTTCAAAGAAAAAGACATACAAAGCTCATTCATGCTTCTGATCAGTTGATAGAACCATTGTTGCTAAGATAAAAAAATTCTTGTGCTACTTATTCTCTTGTGCACTCAGGTAGGGTCGTTACTTTGTGTTAACCAACTGTAGTCAGCCATCAGCAATTGTACCTCTCTCCTCTGATACAGACTTCTGTGACCTTAGTATCTTGGTGTCACCGTGTTCTTCACTCACTGCTTGCAGGATTCCTGGAAAGCCGTCTAAATGTGGATGAAGGAAATGCACTTCAGACTCCTGTTACATCCTAACACTTCATATTTTTTCATATTATTTATATGATGCTCCTAATTCAGATTTTTATAATTTCCTAAGAACTTATGAACCACTTCTTTGAAGCTGATCCCAGCTTTCCTTGCTGGATGTCTCGTACATGCTTCAAAATGTTCATCTTTAGTTTGTGCCCTGATCTTCACCCCTTCAGACACTTTCTTTGACTTTGTCCTTCTGAGACCTTGTGAGATTGCAGGTAACTTATTGGTTATATACTTAAAACAACTTCCAAACAACAGTCCTTAAGGGGACTGCAAAGCAATATTGGGGAGATTTTGAAGGTGCCACCAGGTGAAATTTTGTGATATTTGCGATGATTGCTGCATTCCGTAAAGAAATTTTGTTTAGTTTCTCTAGTATTTGTTACAGTCTTTTAGACACATTATGTTCTCGGAATCCGACAACATGTGTATCAAAAATTAGGCCCACTGTGTTCCTAGAAATTGCATGCATGTGTGAATCAAAGGTCATCTTCCAACTTGCCAGAGGTGCAGGTAGCTCAGTCTTCTGCAAAGTGTGATTAAAGTTACATTTAATTATTTGCAAAAATAAATATACTTGTTCAATTTATAATATCATTCTTGCTAAAATAATTTCATTGTAAAAAGAAATATTTTTTAATCAGGGTGCCCATTGCTTCTTTCCTTGTTTTTGCAATCTTCTTAAACATGAGCCTCAACATCACTAAATTGTTGTGTGTTCAATAGAAAAGTTACAGAGGAATGCCTCCTCCAGTGTATCCCAATTAAAAAAATATAAGGGAGGGGAAACGCATTTCCCCTATGGTGATGCCCATGCTCATAAGCCTTTATTTTGCAAAAAACAACCACTAAGTTTAACAATTTAACACCTCTTCCCAAGAAATTGCTAATGACTTTGACAAGTACCAATTTATTTTTCTCTTTCAATTTTGAACTAAGGATGAAATAAAGTAACCTGCTTACCCAGTTTCCTTTATTTATCCTCTCCTGCATGTCTGGAATTTAAATACTTTCACTTTCTCTCCTCTTCCATTGAAATTGTGTTCCTTGTCTTCCTCCTGGAAGACTTCAAAGTTTTGTGTTAATGTTCTACAACTTGATTTGCACCTATTTTTATTCAGTGTATTTCTGTCAATAATTTATGCCCACCTCATCAAATTTTGATTATAATCTGTTATACTTAGGAAGCCCTTTTCCTTTCTATTTTCTACTCTTGTTTCTTTTAACTAATATTTGTAAACTGAAATAAAAAGTATAATTTTTATTGAATAACAATGGCATTGTTGAAGTATTTCTTCGAATAACAATGGCAGTTTCAAAGATAATGTAACTTTAAAAGTAATGTATTAGCATCTAATGTCATTAGAATTAGAATATTAGACAAAGAAAAATATTTTAGTACAGAAAATACATTTAACCAGAATTTGGGTCCAACATTTTCTTCCATCTTGTACAGGCTTCTGGCTTTTTCAGGTGTCCAATAAAAACTCTTCAATTCAGCAAACACAATAGTTCCAAAATGGAATAAGTTGAATGAGTAGTTCGTCCCTTCTAAAAATTACATTTCAAAGAAATAATGTCCCAGAAGAGACAAAGAAAATGACATAGAGAAACCCACTATAAAGTGTAATGAAAGAATGAACTCCATTAAAAGTAAAAGAAATATTTTCTTTAATATTTGTAGGAACAGATGAATTTATCTGATGATTTAGGCTTCTACTATTTGCCTAGGTCCTTGTGAATATTGTAGTAACCACCTATAAAAATTCTTTTAAACCTCTCATTCTTGATTTTGTCTTTGTTTTTAAAGTGCCATACATTTGAGTTCTCCTAACCAAATTTTATTGTCAAAACTTTGACAGAAGAGTTGCTTTGTTCATATTCCTTAATTAGTCTAAATTTCTCACCAAGATTTAACATTTTCGGTTTGTCACCTGACATCAACACTTAATTAACAGAATACTTGGAACTTGTCAAACTCCACATTAGTATACTTTTAGAAGCACTGTACCGAAAGCGTGCCTTACAAGGACTGTAGGAAGATCACTCTTCACATGCCTCCTTCCTTCAGATGGCTTGTGAAGGTCAGTGCTGTCACAAATAAGCAATGGCTTTTGCAGAAATAGCATGTGAAATGCGTTTGGAGAAGGGTAGCTGTGAAAGGGAATTGTTGAGCACAGGTGAGTGTCATGCTCAGCATCTTGTCACACCTACTAGTCAATGTTTAATTTTAAAACTGGGTGTTTTCCATGTTATCCTTACCCGAATTTTACACCCTGGTACTAAAAATTCCTATCTGTTTCTACGTTAGGCAGGTTTCCGGCTTATCTAATGAACTTTGCAATGGGAAATGTCCATTCTGAGATTTTTTTGGTGAGACAGTTTCAGACTTTTTCAAGTTCCACTTTAGACAGGTTTTACAGAATTGTATTAACAAATGTTGGTAATTTTTTCTTCAAGAAAAAGGAAATAGAAGTACCATACTTTTAATTCCAAATTATTTTCTTCAGCCTCTTTTCAAATCTTTATTAGAATATCATATGGGAATGAATTGAGTCACTGAAATGAATGTTACAGATTTTTGGCCCAGTGCAATCTATTATCAAATTCAAAACTTTGGATGAAGTGATCGATCGAGCTAACAAAACAACTTATGGCTTAGCAGCTGGCATACTTACTAAAAGCCTTGATTCAGCTTTGGTGTTTGCACAAGCTGTACAAGCTGGATCAGTTTGGTAAGATCATGTTACAGTGCAATTAGGTAAATTTGTTAAACTCTTCATGGTAAACATTCATAAGTTTTATTTTTCAGGGTTAACTGCTATGATGCTGTAGTCCCACAAGCTCCATTTGGAGGTTTCAAACAATCTGGCCAAGGACGAGAATTGTAAGTATTTTTTGCAGTTTGAAGTACAAATTTGTATTTATGACAGAGGTACTTTTTAATTGCATCTGCAGTGTAACCTACTTCATTTTATATTTTGATAAAAAAATAATCAATGTTGCTTTTAATATTTTCTATAAGATTTTTAATAAAAGATAATAATAATAATAATAATAATAATAATAATAATAAAAATAATAATAATAATAATAATAATAATAATAATAAAAATAATAAAAATAATAATAAAAATAATAAAAATAATAATAAAAATAATAAAAATAATAATAAAAATAAAAATGAATATTTAGTATATAAATGTACTATTTCATTTTCAAGTGTTACCAATTTAAAGTTGTTTAAAAATTGCCTGTTTCCATTTGAGCATGGTTTTCTATTTACAAATGTAGGTACTAAGTACAGGAATTCAAAATAATTTTCTAAAGAGCCTTTTTCAAGTCTTCATACAAAAAAATATTTCCCTTGAATATTTGTTTCGGTATACAGAGGATCTCCAAATAAATATTCAGGGAATGTAGGAGAAAGAAGATATTCATGTTTTGCCTATGAATGTTTGGTGGGAACTCGCAGAATAAAGTCACCATGTATCATTTGTTTCTCTTTCATAGCAAACTCAAACATGCCATGGTGTTTGGTAGATATATGAAATCTCTTCTGAATTACCTGTTAAACACCAGTACACAATGAGTTGCTTATCAAACGGGCAAATATCCCACCAATAACATAATTATTTGAAATTTCTTACTATGTGTTTATTAGAAAAAAGTAGTCATCTTCAATTTACCCCCCCCCCCATACAAGCCTTAGAAGTTAATAATATTTATTCCAAGACTTTGGATATACATGAAGTAATGTAATAAAAATGTTTTTTTTAACTTCTTGGAAAATAAAGTTCTTGACAGTATATTACACAAGAAGGTCATTGCATTTATTGAAATATAGTGAATCCTTAGTTGTATAATGTTCTCCTCTATTGGTTTTTAAGTACACAAGTCATTGAAATTTCTAATTTAATTTTCAGAGGAGAAGATTCTCTCAAAGAATATTTGGAAGTCAAAACAGTGTCCATCAAATTGCCAGTGAAGAACTGAGGGTCATGTGAATTCCTACAAGAGGATTGCATTTTCTGTACAGTGCTCTCTTGGTGTTGGATGTTCATAAATGTTATGAATATATTCACTAATCAAATAAATTTTTCACTTGAAAACTTGATTTTATTTTCAAACTTTGTGCTTTGAAATATAATACATCATCCTTTAAATATTTGTGCCCACTGAAATTATGTAAACCAGTGGCATGCAAATGCAATGCAGTATAAGGTGTGCAGAAATGGTAAAAACATGGGTAAATTATTACCAAGGAAAATATTAATAATTAAAATAATAATAGTTAAATTCAATAATTTAATTTTTGAGGGTCGTATTCAAAACTTTTTTTGTTAATTTACCGTACCCATTGTTTTTATTTAAAATAGAATAGTGTAATCAGATCAGAGTTAATAAATCTTTGTAGCAGTCGATTAGGTCATGTTCAGAAACTCCATGTGGCATGTTTTAAAATCTCACAGCTGCCGGTGCCAGAATTAGTAAGGCTTGAAGACCAGTAGATCTGTCTAAGAAATTCAAAATATTTCTTATGAAGTTTCTCAATAACTCAAAAGTTTCGTGAAAAGGAGTTGAAAATTGCGCATTTTCAGAAACGCTCAATCATTTTTTTCAAACACTGCTCCATATTTTTCAATGGAAATTGGCATACAGGAGCCTTTGCATATAAACGTCGCGAGTACTCCGTGTGTTCTGCACGTTGTGCACACTCTGGAAGCCTAAGACGCTACAACGGACGCATTCTAGCCGCTAACGTCCGTTGGCTGCTACGCGACGGACGTCACTGCAGAGCACTACGCTTGTTTTTTTAATGTGGCATCTGTGGGTAGTATCTCCAAGATTGAATTCGGCACAACCTTTTGCGTCTTTCTTGGTCCTGCCGCAAGATGTCGCATGATCGCGACGGTATCAAGCAGTGCTGCAGGCCAAGCGATTCTAGCGACAAGACTGAGAATGATGCAAAATGTCATGCTGAATTCCATCTTGGAGATATTTCCTACAGATGCCACGTTAGAAAAATCCAAGCGTAGTGTACCACAACCCAAAGTGCAAATAGATTCTGAATGAGGAAAGTGTCTGAATGATATGGTTGTGGAGCATTGCTAGAATGAGACTGCCAACATTACATTTTAACTAAATGAATCGCTAGAAAATTCCATGTCAAACGATCTGATTGGAATGCAAGGAATGGAGAAAATAATGGGTTTGTCAGTTAGATCAAAACTTTACTGTCGTATGCAAAAACCTCATTTTACAGAACAGTAAATATTACGCTCCTCCTCAACGCCACTTGAATTCCCCTCCCCCTTCTGCCACTTTCCCCCTCCATCAGGCTGGTTGCCGCACTCCCCTTCTGATATGTTTTTGTTGACTCTTTTTCGCCCAAACGTGTCTCTTGCACAGATATGTAGTTCTATATGTCTGTGGTCGCTTATAAGTCTCTGTCGTGTGACTCGGAGAGGGGGAATGTTACGATGGGAGGGATTGCACATCGCATCGCGACTTGTCAGTAGCTGCTAGGCGAGGGTGCTCGAAAGACTGAACAGACATCTCTAGATCTATCAGCACAACAATACGCTTCATTTGATTCATCTCCCGTCGAACATGGCCAACAGAAGTCCAGCCATCAAGTTCACACAAGTAAGAACCTATCCCGCTATGCTTTCCGAAACAATTTACAAATATTGCAGTCTTTGCTCTCTCAGGCTAGTGTCACACGAGTGTTGTGTTGAATGCGCGTCGAGTAACGTGCGTCGTAGATAATCTCTGTATCTTTTGCAGAATGGCACACAAGCGCTCTTGGCAGCGTGCGTTGCTGCCAACGCGCGTCGCCTAGCGAATCCGCGCGAAGTCTATTTTTGATAGTTTTGTTTCAGAATAATGAATTCTGTTTTTACTACGTTTTCAACAATTTTCAATCGTGCATTTCAAAAGCCAACACTCTGGAGCTGTAATCGTAAATCAAATATTTATAATTTAAGATTATATTGCACTTCTTGGTTAGTAACATACGTTCATGTTTTCTGTACTGGCCCCTATGCGTTCGCGTAAAAAGTAGATATACGATGGTATTTTTCAAGGTCGAAATTAAAACAAATAGACCTACATGCATTTTGAGCTTCTTGTATCTTACGTTGCTGTTTTAAATGTATAACAGTAAGAAATCACCGTAATCAAAGTAAGACATAAGAAGAGATTGTACAAGGGTCTGACAAGTTTTTATAGGTGAAAAAATACTACATTTTAAAAAGTTAACACTTTCTGACAAATTTTACCAATTTGAAAAGTCCAGTTAAGAATGCACATCTACATGTCTCACGTCGTTATACCACGTAGAGGAGTTCCTTTTATGCAAATGCCAGGGAGTACGAAAATTGATAACTTTTTTCGGGAGTTTCCGGAGCCGATTCTAAGACATGAGGGTTTAAAAGTAACCCCATTGTTGATGAGATGTAAGGATCTTCGTTGAGTTTTTGAACAAGTTAAAAAACACGAGAAGGGTGTCCGCTAATACACAGTTGTAGGTCAACAGCATACATCTGATGAAAACAATGTTTATTGACTCGCCTTTGTCATTAACATAAATTAGGAAAGCGAGAGGTCCCAATCAGTGGCATTTTCTTTGGGTGTGCAAATCATGTGTCAACGCTCAAGGAAATAAAAAAGATCCTTTTTTCCTTTGAATTCATTTAAATTTTTTAAATTTATTCGGTCTTCCGTGTGATCGGCGTCGTAGATCGACACCAGCGCGTCCATGCAACGCAGGCAGTGCGCGAGCGCAGCTCAGGCTGTTGGCGAATGCCTCCAACGTCTTCAGGTCGGATCGGAAGGCGGAAGCGCATGCGCGCGACGTCCCCCACTCAAAGACAAAGTGTGCGAAGGCGTTGGATCCTGGTTTAACGGCCTGCTGAAGAGCGAGCGTCCGTGATTGTGATATTCTCCGTTGCGCGTTGCTGCTTTTATAATATTCATAAAATTAATGTAATTTTTTGGTAAGGCTAATGAAAAAGTGGAACAATAGTTTTCCTAACAATGCTCTAACCTGATATCATAATTTAATTTTTAAATCGAGAACCAAAGAATGGGAAAAGCGTCGAGCGTGTCTTTTTAAGTACTTTAAAATGTGTTATTCCAATATTTGCAATAGAAAATACAGCATACTGATTGTTCTTATTTTGCGAGTATCTTTCCTTCATTCTTCCAATATTATAATTTAAAATAAATCAGGCTTTTGTTTATGTAATTCAATTTTACTCTAAACATGTAAGCGAAAAAAGTAGTGTGGGGGTTGACTTCACTGACAATGCGCCAGGTTCAGAATGAAGAGATGCTATTGGTCCTAACACTGAGCCCTGTGCCACGCCGCGAGCTAACGCCAATGTACACGACACACGGCCACCGTACAAATCTTTGTTGCCGCTCAGATAAGTGGCTGGAAAACCATTTTGGTGTGAATGTAGCACATCCAATCGTGTTTAACTCGGCTAACAAAATATCGTGGTCAACTTTGTCTTGCTAAAATCGAGAAGGACGCGAATTGTGATTTTACTATTGACGATTGCACCTCTGGCGTCTTCAATTACCCTAAGGAGCGCAGTTCCTGGTGCTTTTATCAGGTCTAAAACCTGACCAGTTTTTATTTAAAATACTGAAACTTTGAAGGTGATGTTTCGAACAGTTTGCTGACGATGTTTTCAAGAACTTTCGATATTGTTCGTAAGATACTGATGGGACGGTAATCAATAAGCGTCATAAGGATTGGTGCTTTTCGGGAGAGGATGGGCAAGTGCTGTGTTCCAGACTAACGGAAACAATGGTCGGTCCCTAATGGTGTGAGCTGTTTTTACATGGAATGGACTCTGTCCTCTGATCCAACTGAATCGATCATTGACTGAAAATGGCTATGTTCTGCTACTTGGAGACCATTTGTAGCCGTTCATGGACTTCATGTTCCCAGACAACGATGGAATTTGTATGGATGACAATGCGCAAATACACTGGGCCACAATTGTTTGCTATTGGTTTAAAGAATATTCTGAACAATTCGAGCGAATGATTTAGCCACACATATCGCTTAACGTGAATCCCGTCGAAAATTAAGGGATATAATCGAGAGGTCAGTTCGTGCACAAAATCCTGCACCGACAACTTTCGCAATTACAGAAGCAGCAAGGCTCAATATTTCTGCAAGGTACTTCCAAAAACTTATTGAGTCCATACCACTTTGAGTTTCAGACCTTCGACGGGTAAAAAGAGGTCGAACTTTATATTAGTTGGTATCCCGTGACTTCTGTTACCTCAGTATTGCACTATCACTCCAAATGCGCATTTTATGCACGAATTACTTTACTATTCATTTACTAAGCTCGTGAAGTCACGGAGGTTAAACGAATTCGAGGCTCACGGGTTTCAGGCTCGGTGACCGGCTTGGAATCTATAGCATCGAGCCCCTGGCCGAAGGGACCGACTTGATTGCGACGTGACGAGACTTGACAAAGAAAGTAGAGAAGGATTACTCCACACAAGCGCTCAACGCCCAACAAGGTTTCAGATATTAGATATTTATTGAGTCAAAAAACAGTAAAAACTGTATGTGACGTATGAGAGAGAAAATCTGCGCACGCGTTCTTGAGTTTCAGAATCCCTTCCCAACAATTTAACTATTAATAGTTGAAGAATGAAAATAATAATAATAATAATAATAATAATAATAATAATAATAATAATAAATTTAAAAAAGCGAGAGATTAACATTTCAACAACTAGATATTTTTGTTGCCAAATTATAAAAAACTTAAAAAACGGTAAATGAACCTTTAAACGGTAAATGTACGAACAGATTTGATTTTTCTGTATTGCTAACAAAATAGAAATTCATCCCAAGCTCTACTACCACTACAAGCAAAAGGAGAGCTCAACAAAACGTGCGCTTAGTGAAGCTACATTTACGTCCAGAAGCAAATCGAGGGGCCATTTCAGCATTTGCTCAATGGATCAGGGAAACTGGACAAAAACCCGATCGAGATGGGAGATTTGAAGAGACGCGTTGCGTCAAAGATGCAACAAATTTAAAAAAGAAGTTTCAATCGGTTTATCTTCAAGGAACTCGTTTTCTGAGGACGCTACAATCATTTTTGTTCGAATTTCAAAATATATTTCTCTGCTGCTGACGGGATTTCATCAAATGTATTTCACAGGGCTTTCAATTTTAAGATATCACCCACTCTATCAATTTCCAGGCAGCACATACAATTCTTTCATGAACAAGAACGGCGGAAAAGTAATTCTGTAACGTAAATTACTTTGTAAAACTCATTTAAATGATTAATATTATTTAAATGGTATATCTCGAATTATTCAAAAGGTAGCGCATTTGCCGGTGTATAAGTCGCATTTTTTTCCTCCAGTAACTCAACAGGATGTGTCTTATACGGCTGGGAATTCTTTGTAACGGTTTGGATGTTTAGTATTTAACATTACAAAAATCAATGTTTGTACACTGAAAAACAGGAATTTGTACTTCTACGAAATTGATTATTACATAAGTTAAAAGAATAGCAAGAAGAAATAATACTGAATATTTCGTTGGGTCACTGTCATGGTGTAGAAGTTTTGTGAAAATGCAGTCTTTCTGTGCATACTGGAAAAATATCATAAAGACTCCCGGCGGAATATGAAGGAAAGCTCATTATTTTTCACAGGTTACAATTCCAATTCCTTTCATAAAAATAAAAATCAAGTATAAAATTTAACATTAAAGAATGAAATCCTTCTTGAAAATTGGGACCAGCAGAGATAGCTCAGGGTATCAACTGATGTTACTGATTCCCTCTGACCGGGAGGTTCTAGGTTCGAGTACCGACGATGGCAGGATTTTCGATAACGGCTTGTCAGCTTGGTCGAATTCAGTCGCTGTCTGGAGGTGAATTCTAGCGGCCGGCCGCTCTGATCGGTAGTTTTCCGTGGTTTCTCCAATCAACACCAGGCGAATGCCGGAGCAGTACCGTAACAAACGGGCCATGGACCGCGCGCGATCTTTCCTTCCTCTTCCTTGTCCTATCCTATCCCCTTACACACACACACACACACTAACATGCACTACGCTACTACACATGCCGGGAGACCGGACGGGAGCTTAAAGCTTGTCCTGACTGGGGCGGTGCCACGCTGGTGGGGGATACCTGGTTGGGGAAAACCCCGCTACCCGACGGTAGGTCGACGCCAGATCTCGCATCCATTGGGGGAAGACCACCACCACTTTCCCAGCAAAAACACGCACTACACGTACGGGACTAATGACCATAGTATTTGACGCGCCGGGAATCACTAACAATGAATCATTATAGGAAGTTGGGGCGTGACCTACACACCGTCAAATACAGTATATCCCGAGGAGACGGGGGGCCACGTCCCCCTGACCCTCTGTCCAGCATGGACCCGCTCGTGTTTTGCTGACACAGGAAGCGAGCAAGTCGTAGCTCGAGTATTGTTGATTCTAGTTCGTGTATTGCTTGCGTCGTCTATTCCCGATTTGGGAGGAGAATAAACTATCGTCAAGGTACACTTTTTCCTGCAAGATTAACTTTAATTAAATATTCAGAGAAATGTTCTTTATGATTTGCTGAAGAGAAAATAAGTTTGCAGTAAATGTCGTCACTTAAACACCGACACCACCACTGTGTGCAGCAACGCTAGATTTTCTATCAGAACTCAAAAGACGCTATCGGTAATTTCTATAAACGTACTTGTAAGTTATAAGAGTATTTTTCGAGTAATTTTGCGCGAATTATAGGAAAGTAAAAACATTTTTCAACATTTTTTTTCTCAAAAACCGCTCTAAATTGCTTTTTTAAATTTTCCCCTCAAACGTAATAAGGGATGGTAAAAAATATGGTGATAGTCCCATTTTCGGCTATGTTTTTTTATGGCAAAAAATTAACATTTCAAAACTACAAAATTGAAGATAGAGATCTTTACCTCACATCATGTCTGTTGTAAAAATTCGGCTTTTTAGAAAAGGTCATGTACATTTTTTTTGAAAAAGAGTAGTTTTCGCGAAATTTGCGCTTGAAATATATTTATTATAATTTCTTAAAAAAATTCTCAAAAAATCCTTCAAATTTTTTTCCATGGGTAGAAGAAGGGCCGCTTAAAATAATGGCGCGGGTCTGTTGTTCGTTGAACTATCTGACTTTTCGAAAATTTGCAAATTTAGAAATAATGTGAGAAAGTATGTGCTTTTTTTGCTTCACTACCTTAATGGTATAATAGTATTTTTCCTTTTCCTGTTTCAGCTCTTCATCGACAATGAATTCGTCCCCTCCGCCTCTGGAAAGACATTTCCTACGATAAACCCAGCGACAGGACAGAAGATCGTAGATGTGGCTGAAGCTGACAAGGTATGAATGTGTTGAGAGTTGCTAATGTGCATTATTTTGTTCGCTGAAAGACAAATATTGGGCTAACGTCCGTCCTCCACAGGCCGACGTGGATGTGGCCGTGGCGGCGGCCAAGAGGGCCTTTCAGAGGGGGTCGGAGTGGAGGAATTTGGACGCTTCGGCTCGAGGCCGCCTCCTCAGCAAGGTGAGCGAACCTTTCCTTTCTTTGCGTGCCGGCTGCGTTTCCGGTTCCCGGGCGCACAAAGCTTCGCGTGCAGGCCCACTGAGTGCAGCACTTGCCAAAATAGGCAACGAATTGCTCTTGCTTTTTTTTATTTGTTGCGTCGTTATTGACGCAACGCGTCTCTAAACCCTCGTTGGGCGTTGAGCGCTTTTGTTGGAGTAATCCTCCGTTACCAAGTAATTACTATCATTACTGATGTTGTGTAATTACTAATTACTGCGGAGAATTGATAACGAATATAAGATATTCATATATCATTACTTAGCGAATAATATCAATTACCTTCGCCAAGGTGGTATTCGTAGCGCTGAAGCTGTAAAGGGCGGCAGCTGTCAGCTGTTTCTGGGACTCCAGAAACTTACTGAGGCAAAGTACATTTACGCAGAGAAAAACTTATAACAAGAAAAGATACTTTTGTCTGCTTCTTTAGAGGTCATGAGGAGAATTACATAAGATCATATCAATAACCGGGCAGAAGAACTGAAGGCGAAATCGTATCTTCAACAATGGCGAGATACAAATGACACTGAACTTTTCTATTCTTAGTCTTATGATTATATATGGCGTTCAGAAAGGCAATAGAAAGCATCTTATGAGTTGTGGTCACCAGAATTTGTAATACCATTGTTTCGGGCAACTATGAGAGATGCAAGGTTTGTGGACATTGTACGCTGTCTGGGTTGTGAAAATAAAACTGTATGTGAGGCAAGAACAAAGGATCTCGAAATAAAGCTGAGGTTATACGAGCAATGTTTGAAATATTCACTGAAGCTTGTATATCAATCGTACATTCCAAGTATTAATAAAAGCTGAACCCGAAATCAGAAACAGATAACAGAATCCGTCGAGAAAAACAAAGCTATAAGAGATGCAGTTATTTCAAGTGGATTTCAACATTTGGTTGAATCTCAAGGAAGAATTTTGACAAAAAAGGGAACGAAGAGATCTAGATGTGCTTTATGTGCTCGTGAGAATGATAGAAAGACTAATCAAGTATGCTTTAACTGTCGTTAATTCACAAGCAATGATCAATGACCAAAAAAACTGTGTAATCATTGTAATTAATCATTCTGCGAGAAATGAGAAAATAAATGAAGTCTAAGTTAGCCAAAAATTATCCATTCAAGTAATCAAGTTTTTAATCAATAATATTTTTTGCAAATAATGTAAATAAAATATTCAAAAATTATAATTTATTTTTTGTAGTTATTGTGTTCATAACATTTTCATTTAATGTGTAAGATAATTTTAAATGTAATAAAAAATGTAATTATTTTCCGGGTCACATACAACCCCGTAAGGGGTCTACCTAATTCTTAATGAAACAGGATACAAGAGTTAATTGTAAGTTCTTAAGTTTTTATTTTCTCGCTACAGCTTACGCTATGTAGAGAAAGTATTGTAAGGCTGTGGGAAAAAATGACAAATTTTCAACACAAAACTTTTTATTGTTCGGGCCTGGTAACGAAAATGTGAATAATTCGTGTCCCTATGTACAGGATGAGTCACGTAAGTTTAGCACCTGTAGATTTTGAATGGTTTAAGTTATTGCAATGCAATTTTCGCAGAAGTGCATGAGGGATTGGGGCTATAGCAAAAAATCAAAATCGTCTAACGTCGGTAAAACGTGTCTGTGGTTACCGCTAGTGCCTAAACAATTCAGCCGATTTTCTCCCAAAATGGTATTTCCCAGTCGATCTAGCTGATGTGATGGTCCCTTGAATTTGAAACCAATATTTTAATTTTGGGGTACTTTACATGAAATCCCTGGAACATTTCCAATTAAAAAGGCACAGAATATTTTTATTAAATTTTGCTGTCGGTTAGCATAAAGCCCGCTTAAGAGAATGACTCATTTTCTTTAAAATCTCTGTTTCTTCGAAATTTGCAAAAGTTCAATTTTTTGGCATCTTCCTTCAATTAAAATATTGAATATATAGTTTTTTCCTTAATGAAATCTGATCTATAAAGGCAGTTTTAGAAATAAGGCCATATACAATTTTTCGACAATTTGAACACTTTTAAAGTAATTTTGCGTAACTTTAAGCATTTTTTCTAAAAAGCATTTTTTAAATTAATTTTTTTACCTTGGATAGCGTAAAGGACGTTTAAGAGAATGGTGCGGTGTCATTTTCGTTGAAATTCCTGATTTTTCAAAAATTATAAAAATTTGAAACTTTTTGGCGTCTTCCTACAACTACAATTATGAAGAAAATGTTTACTTTCTCGCCCTTACGAAGGTACTTCTTAAGAAGATAAAGTTATATATCAATCGTGCGCCGGAAAACGGCGAATTTTCGACTCAAAAACTCTTATTGCCGGGCCCTGTTAACAAAAAAGTGGATAAATTCAGTTGCTAAATATAGAAAGAAATTCTCTAACGCATACTGTAGCTAGAATCCATAATTTGTGCGTCCTTGATACCGAAAAATTGGTTGACGGCAAAATGTCTATCTGTGCGTCTGTGCAAAACGCTAGCGCATTGACATTTTAGCCGATTTTCTCCAAAAATGATATTCCCCAATCGTTCTGGTTGATGTTTGGAATTTGAAATTGACTTTTTAATTTTTGAGGGTACATGAAGTCCCTCGGACATTTTCAAAATTTAAAAAAATACTCCAAATTTTTTGATTAAATTTTGTTGTTGGATAGTGTGAAGGGCGTTTAAGAGAATTGTGCAGGTATCATTTTCGTTGATATCCCTGAATTTTCGAAAATTATAAAAAGTCAAAAAATTTTCGGCGTCTTCCTACAACTATAATATTGAAGATAGAGATTTTTTCCTCAATGCATTTCCTCCGATATGCATCACAGGCGCTTTGTTTGAATTGGTTGAATTGGACATTTTCAAGAAACAGCTGAGGTGTTAGTAGCGCAGAAAATGCAATATTTCAATACTACGTAGCTGTTTACAATAACCCGAGAAAGTATTTGCCGTTGTAGCACCACTAGTTTTACTTTCTCGCATACTGCTGATGCAGTATATTTTAAGATTAAATACGCTTCGGATATGTTCTTGAATGCACCGAATACCTTGAAACTCTGAATTCAATGCCAGAAATATTTTCGTTTAAACTTTTGAATAACAAAATTTTAGACTTCGTTTATTTACAAAGTAATGTGATATTTGAAGCCCATTAAAGGCAGAAGTGTGAAATATTACACAAACAATATAATGGAGCGAGAAAGTGAGTATTGTTGCAGCACCTCTAGTTGAAGTGTAATTTACAATGCTGACGCAAACATCCACTTTTCTACAAACACTCTTTCATGACTTGATCCTTCTACCAAAATACCATCGAATGACTTTCGTCTTATGATTTTTAAAACTGTCTTTCCAAATGCTTCTGAGAATACACGTTTCGATTTGTTGTTGACCACGAACTCGGTTAGCCTTGAAATGGAACCTCGTTCACGAAAGGCCAAGTTCAGAAGCGGGAAATGGCTGGTAGACAGCAAATAGAAGAAAAGTTCATTGGCTTTTGTTGTCTTCTGGCGGCAGCATCGCTAGCGATTATGCAACTCGAAGCTCATTTTCTCTTCCAGCTCAGGAACAACTCGCGTTACAAACTCAGCGAAAATTTGTATGACAACCTGATCCATTGACGGAATACGTAATCCTTGATCAATATAAAGCAGACGAAAAAGCAAACACATACGTATTCATTTTCATTGTAAACAATTTCGAACGATTGCGATCGTCAATTAACCATTATTCGCCCTCGATTTTATCACAACACATTTTTATACTGCGGTTTTTACAGAGCTTGCCTCTCAATTCCACTCGGCCCGTCACTACGGTGGCATTACGGAACGGTTTTTCGCGTCTTTTTCTGTCGTGCCGCTAGGTGTCGCATGCTCGCGACCGTATCAAGCAGTGCTGCAGATGAAGCGACTCTAGCGGCATGACCGAGAAAGACGCGAAAAACCGTGCCATCACAGTATAATAATTAGATTAGTAGATAATTAGATTATAGTTATTAGACTGTGGTGCCATAATGCCATCGTGGTGACGGGCCTTGAGTGGAATTGGGAGGCAGCTCTGTAAAATCCGCAGTTTAATAGTTATGCTTGTGGGTTTATTTCTAAACACTGTCTTTATGACAGCAATGTGGATTTGGACTCATCACAATGCTACTCAGGGTTTCTGAGTCTTCGGTGAAAGTAGGGAGATTACAGCACTACACTACAGTCTCTGACTTCAATATTCGGTCACCCTAGTATATCGTAATTGATCTGGAATAGTTTACTAACAATAAGACATTGAAACGCGAAAGGTAAAAACATGCACTATATAACACTCCAAGTGAAATATTTTATCACGTAGAATGTTTAGAGCGAGAATACATTACTACGTGCATGACTGCTTTAAATTATTCAATTTGATTCACTGTGGCATCCCTTGTTCCAAAAAAAAAATCTATAAGTTCCTCATTTCTTAAATATGTGTAATTATTGTGTCGTTCAGTCGTGTGTTCAATGGATTCAGTTATATAGAATGTATCACTTATAACTAATTTCGTATGCATGCAGAAATTGAGAGAAAAAATAAGCTGCCTATAAGGCCATGTAAGAGGGTCGGTAAAATTATTTGACTCCCAGGATTTCGAAAAAAAAAAAAAAATTATTAAACAGTTTCAAATTTGTCTGAAAAATGCAAATATGTGATTGTGTTATTCTGCCATTTCTAATATTGGGTGAACTAACAAAATTCTTGTTCTTAGTACACGACTACTGAGAACAAAGCTGATGTCATGAAACAGCAAGTCTCCAAGAAAAAGATCCCCACCATTAAATATTTGCTATTTACATATTGCGTTATGGAAGGACTTACTATCTGATATTCTTGGTATGTAAACAACTACTGTTGTACTGTTTATCTGAATATACTACATTATGTTACTGCAGAATCTGTTAGCAATGTTTTAGTAAAATAGTTTATTGGAGAGGGTATAATCGACTCACAAATTATTTCAGTAGCATCCATACCTTTTGCGGCTCTCACATGCAACCGATCTTTATAAATGAGGTATCCCAAAAATTTTATGGATACGTGACGAATTGCATTTGGTCTTTAAAAATATGAAGGATTGGTTGAAAAAACGTATCTTAATATTCATAGCAAATGCAACCCGCAACACTAGGTCGCATTTTATAATCTATATCGTTAAATAACTCCTAAACGATGCGTTTTAGGGCCTTAAAAACTAAAATATTGAGACCACAGGCATAAATGAAACGTTCCTAACACCTTACTCTGTAAGATGAGAACTTCTTGAACATTCTATTACATTTTTGCTGGTTAGACGCTTCTCGATTCTATCCACCTGTTCAGAGCCTGTAGAATCTGCAACTGTTTGTGTTCGGTTTGAGATTACGGTGAGATAATAGTAGTACATGTAATAATAATTATATTTATTTCAAGTTGATGACAATATTATTAACACATGTATTTTTGCACACGTTTTGGAGAAATTAAAAAAAAAAAAAGTTTTTGAAAAGTTGTAGCTTGCTTGGTAATTGGTTCGAAAGAAATATTTTATACAAAAGTTGTAAGAATGTTATTTCCTTTAAAATGGATTTGAAATCATTTTTCTACATAAATTAAGATTAACGAGTTACAGATAAAAACACGAAAAATGCACAAAAGTACTTTTCGGACCTCCCGGAGTTAGCACAGGGTCTGGGAGGTCGACAACGGGGTTTTAACTAGTGCCTGAGTACATACAACACATAAAAAAGTTTATATCGCCTTTTCCAGGTAAATGTACTTGCCGAGTGAACTACTAGTGGTATATACTATTTTCTTGAAACTTTAATCTAATAGTGGTTCTAATTTTCAGCTGGCAGATTTGATCGCTCGAGATATTGAGTATATTGCCAATGTGGAGACTCTCGATAATGGTAAAACCTATAGAGATTCAGTTTTTTATTTACAATGCGCGATCGACACTTTTCGTTATTATGCTGGTTGGTCTGACAAGATTCATGGAAATACCATTCCTGCGGGTGAGTTTCTCTATGGACAGACTATTTTTGTGTTCACCATTTTGTATTATTTTATTGTTTAATACTCTTGAGAGACCCTGAGCATGATCGAACTGGGAATCCGTAATTATATGTAATGTAATTATCCGAAATGTAATTATATCCAGATATTAAACATATATCTAATCAAAATACATATGAAAATAAACTGCAATCACTGCAATTTAAAAAAATTAATATTAAAATATATTTATACATTTATGAATTAATGTAGTATATTTTTATTGAAAATGTATCATTAGGCAGATGGCCTTGCTTGATAAGACCTTAAAATGATAGTGACTATTCTTAATAAAATATTTTAAAGTATAAATTGTGTTTTTCTTTAATTTTTACGCACTTGTTGCAATAGATATTTATTATAATATTAGTAATTTTTCCCTTATATTTTTATTGGGTTCTAATGCACTTAACAGAATTACTGTGTATTAGACATTGAAACCTTAAGCTTTTCACGACAACTTCAAAGTACGGGGGCGTTGTTTGATATTGAGAAAATGTATTATAAATCAAACTAGATGCTACAACAGCAAGAACTTTTATTCTTTGTAACGGTGACGCATGATTATACTTGAACCAGTAAGAGTGTGCCGAGGACTTACCTGTTCTAAGTGAACCAGTAAAATTCTTTTCGTCCATGGGGGTACCGAGCTGTGTATTCTGTTTTGCTCTCTGTGTTTTTGGCTGGCCCCAAAATTATTTGAGATACTAGAGATCCAGTTGCATATACGATGTGATTGATTTCAGTAATATCTAGATCTCTAACTGGAGTCTGTACCACCTCATTTAATGTAGAATTCGCTGGCTCTGTTACTCTCTTAGCCTTAGTATTTTCATATATTTTCTTCTCCGGTGTACGAATGAAAGTAGACGAACTCGTTCTATCTCGCGTCGAAGGAGATTTCGCACAATGCCTATATCGTGTAATTCATAGCGAGAGGAATTTTTATCACCGACGGAAGTTTCTTGGGGTAGAGATGAATCTTCAACACGACTATCGCCTTCAGGGATATTAGAAGGTTCTAAAGGCTCATCGTGCGGATAGTTCGATCGAAGGACATACTCCGCATTTCCCTGAATGTCAGCAAGTTTTTCTGCTGTGAATTTTCCACTACTAGTATCGTTGACTGGCAAGCTTCTCTAAATCTAGGGTAGGTCTCATATCATGGTTCCGCTCTTTCCATATCTTCTAGACTTCTAATTCTGAGCCCCCGCTTTTCGCTTTCGTATAGTAAAAGCACCTCATCAACTCCTTCAATTTATCCCGGGTCCATCTCCGACAATGGCTTCGAGCTACTCCAGCTCTGGGTCCCTGGGGCTAGCATCCGTGGGGTGGCCAGACGTCGACAAAGTGTCATTAGCTCGGTTTCTGGGCAGGTGTGGGACATTGGTAGAACAAAGCACGTTAAGATTCATTACATTTCTTTTCTATCAATTCTTCTCATTGGTTTTAAGGGAAGTTTCTCAAGAAGCAAGTTCGAGTTCATATATCACTCTTAACTCATGGGTTATTTCCTGACATCCGTTACTGCGTCCCACAGTGGCCTCGGGACATACCCCCGCAGGGCCCAGCAATCCGATCGCCAATCGGCCGAAATCCTACGGGATTTTCACTGACTTCTGAAGGTAACCTCCTTCGTTGGCTAATACTAGATCGGGGCTCCCACTCTAATCAATGGCCTGGTTTGCCAACTCAGTTTCTCTCCTCTATCCTCCGTGGGCCCATAGCAGGCATTCCAAAGGTTCATGGCCATGAGTTTGATGTGCCTCTTCCGCTATCTTCAGTCCTCTTTTCGTCTTTGAAGATGCCGTCGGGACTCTCCTCTGGAGGACTTCTTCGCCTGACCTCTTAACTTTCACCCTTTCACGAGGATAAGTACTCGTTGCTTGTGGGAAATCCATGGCTTGGGGCCACTCCCTAAATAAAAAAAATCCTGGTTACGGTTGGGCCATCAGAATCTAGAATATAAAATGCAGGCAATACATGAAAAGACAACGTACAGAATAAATACCGACGGCAACTCTAAGAAGCGCAGACCCCTTCGCCTCCCCCCAAAAAATTGAGAGGGTCCGGGGCCCTCAGAATTGGACAATAATTAAATCACACACAACTTTGAAAATGAAACGTTTGGAAAACGGTGCGAGCTTGGATGGTAAATCGAGAAGATAAGGTCGGAATACGGAATGTCCGGAATCTGCCGTAACAAAAATATCTCAGATTTTATGTTAAATTTCATGAAGAATGGAAAATCCAACTTAAAATAACAATTTTCGAGAGAATTGGGTTTAAATGACACTTTCAGGCAAGCAATTCAAAACGACTGCCGCGTTACCGCATATGCTACGTGCCTGTAACGTGTCGGTAACGGTGCTGGGTGATGCCTCGCGTTATCGACAAAAGTGACGATTAGGCTAAATTGTCTGTAAGGCAAACAGTAACATACACTCGAAAAACTCATCAACAAGAACCTTATTCCTGAAACTGAAAACCAATCTATAAGAAATACGATGGCACTGGGGACTAATGTGTTCATTACCTTGGCGCCTCTATAATAGAACTATTATAAAGTATTTTGTTAAGGAGCCATTTGTTAAGGAACAGTGGCAGGATTTTCCAGATTTCTTAGACAGCTAGGTCGAATTCTGCTGCTTTTTGAAGGAAAATTCTAGCGGCAGTCTGCTCTGATCGGTTGTTTCCCGTGGTCCTAACAAACGGGCCACGGACCGCGCACGATCTTTTCTTCTTCATTGTCCTATCCTCGCTCCTTACATACATTTACACCTACATGCACTACACTACCACACATACCACACGTGTCGGGATCTTATAGCATATCCCGGCTGGGGCGGTGTCCCGTTGGTGGGCAATGTACCGTGAGAACATCACCGCCGCCTCCCAGGATAAAAAATTCACTACATTTACGAGAATAATACCTTATCAGGTAACTCGCACGGAAACATCAATCAGTCAATTGAAAATCTCAATTAAATATTTCGATTAAAGAATTCTATGTTAGTTGCATGATAGAAACGTATTTTGGAAGAACTCTAAAGAAATGCAAAAAGACTTGCAACAAATTTGTTAGTACTCTATGTTCTTCATTCATTACTCTAGTATTTTCGTACTTTTCTCTACTCTAGCCGTAACTCTGAAATATATCATTTAGATTAGAAAGTAGTACTAGATTAGTACGTAGTATTTAGTTAGTAGATTACAATTGTTCTTAGGGCTTGAATTTTTTCAATTCAGATTATCATGCCATTAATTGGAACTTAATTTGAGAGCTGAGCTTTGATATCAATATGTAAAATATATTGTGCTCAAAATATGTGAACAAATACCAAAGATGAGTGAAATTTTCCGGGATGGTAGGCCGTGGTCCAGTTGGCATTGACTGGCCAGCCGCCGACCCGGAGACTACCCCCACGACGCTGCCGCCACTGAAGATGTCCACCGCAGACGTGGACGAAACGTTTGGCTCTTCAATGCCAACTGGACCACGGCCTACCAGCCCGGAAAATTTCACTCATATTGACTCCGGCCGTGAAAGCCTACGATGCTATGTAAATACGAAAGAGTCAGTCTAGAAATCTTCAATATGTAAATATTCAAGTAAAACATAATTAAATATTGTTAAAACAGTTGTAGGATTTTTTTATTGTGAATTTTCCATCCTTTTTTTTCAGATGGCAGTTCTTTCACATACACAAGAAGAGAACCAGTTGGTGTTGTAGGGCAAATAATTTCTTGGAACTATCCTGTTCTAATGGTTGCTTGGAAATGGGGACCAGCACTAGCTACTGGTTGTACTATTGTTCTAAAGCCCGCTGAGCAAACTCCCCTTACTGCATTGTACTTAGCAGCATTAAGTAAAGAAGTGAGTATTGCATCTATTGTATGACTTTATATGTCTCAAATTTAATGTTAATAAAAACTCTTCAAATTAAATATTATTTTTGCAATGAAGGGATGAAGATGATAATAAATTATACATCCACATATAAAACAATAACATGTTATATAATAATAAATTATTATTATTATTATAATGTTAAATTATTATTATAATAATGAATTATACTCATCAATACACTGCCCCTAAAGAATGAGATGTTGCACGAACACAAAAACCACTGGACTTCAGTCTGTAACACAAACAAAATATCCAGTTGGCATCCATACACTCACTTCCCTTCTCCCAACTTCTCTTCCGAAAACTGTTTTGCTCTTCTAGCCACCACCCATACACAAAACCAGCATCCCTCACAACTCAAACACTCATGTTGCTCATAAAATTCACCAATGAAAATGTAACAATGTGAGCAACACACAAAAAACAAACACTCTATCAGGCAAACCTAAGGTATTTATACTTGCTGACAGCCATGGCAGGCACATGTCCTCCTGAGAGAGAAACTCCCTTCTCATGAGGTCCTAGGATTTTTAAACCCAAAGCCAAATTGATAGATGTGACAAGTGAGATTGACAGTCATACGTCTGGCCTCACTAGGGACACAGCAGTTGTCACTGGTGAAGGGTGGTTATCATAACGACCCTGCCACTCAGAAATGACACCAC
Source organism: Teleogryllus occipitalis (assembly GCA_011170035.1). Lineage (NCBI taxonomy): Eukaryota > Metazoa > Arthropoda > Insecta > Orthoptera > Gryllidae > Teleogryllus > Teleogryllus occipitalis. The sequence goes on along the minus strand of BLKR01000270.1, from coordinate 74,270 downwards.
AAAGCATAACACTAACAAATAAAAATTGCAGAACTTGGATCCTTGGACAGAACAGATTTTACTCGCCATGGTCTTCATCTTTCCATAAAAGGGAAGCAATCTTTCTGAACTCCTTACATCACTCATCTCTCCACCTCCTTCCATGACACAAACATAGAAATCTGCCATCTCCAACACCCCTTCACCCCTCTCCTCATTTCTCCTTTTAGTCATCTTGCACCGTGCACCTTGTCAGTCTTCCCAACCCCTTGCTTTCATTGTGGCTTCCTCACCATCATCGCAACAACTACACATTACTTCTTCTTACGACTTCAGGCAAACATATAAGAAGAAGAAGAAGACACCCCTTGACTTTGAGCAATCAGACATTTTATAGAACCTGTGATAGATATTTTAAAGAAGGTAGTGTCTTCAATGTACTTAACTAAAATATGCAAAACATTCATAACAAAACTGAACAGCTTGAGACAATACTAGAAGAAACTTTTATGCATGGAGTCGTTACTGAACATGGTCTTAAATATAAAGAAATTAATTCAATTAACTTTCGCGACCATAATCTTTAGTGACAGCATTGCAGTTTTAGTCCAGAATAATTTAATTTGAAAATCAGTAAACTGCATTAGAGATATAAGTATCGAAGATATTGACTCTATTAGAGATCTGAGTATCGAACGGGTATAGATGTCAACACAATGAAAGGAAACATAAAAATCATTGACATCTACAGATCCCCATATTCTGGTGTTAATAACTTTCTTCTCAGATTTGAAGAACTTTTAAATAAACTCTTATTATCTCGTCAATTGGGGGTATTTATGAGACATGGTGTGGAAATTTGGCATATTAGCATCTATAATTGTATTTAATTTGGTATAAAATAAACCGCTCATCAAACTAACTGACTTTGTTGATCCAAAAGCGAGTTCAACGACCAATTGACCTGATCTAGTTGCTTGATGATTTCATCATAGTTTGCTAATTTATGATTTTTTCTCACAGAGTTAACACTGAAAACATCTTTGTACATTGAGTAAACTGTAACTTCAACATTAAGAGGTGGGTGGTATGGATCCACGTTAAAAATTGGCATTATTTCTTTGGAAACAGAAATTTAGATTAGATTCTTTTAAAACAGAATATTAGCAAGAATCAGGTCGAGAAGTTTACCATTACAATTTTCAATTGTATTAAATTGGGACAAGTTGTAAAAATGAGTCAATTTTGTTAAACATTGAAGATTCAGATCTGACATGGCTGTATAATTAATACCAGTAGGAATGCCTGAATCAATAACTTTCAGACAATTAAAGTCACTGAATATCACAATCCCATCAGACCAGACACTGAAAATTTATCAACCAAAATATATGACTTTATTTATGGCAATAAGAGGTGGTTTATAAAGAACAATAATTGTAACACAAACATTATAAAACTTAATTTTAACACCAACAACATCAATGTTTAAGCATAAATAAAAAAATCTAACAAAACCATTCTTTCTACATCATATTTTCGTTTGATGGCAATTAAAACTCCCTCATCTCTACGTTCAGCACGATCTTCTCCATGTGTACCAAAAACATTAATATCAATGAATTCAAATGAGAGTATCTCCACTTTGAGCCACATTTCGGTGACACAAATTACCTCAATATTGCTAAGATCATATAAAAAACATGAAGAAAGTGTGTTGGCTAGGCTTCTCACATTTTGGTAGTAACAACGCAGATATTTATAAGTGTCAACATTTACATCCCTGGAACCTGCCTCCTCTTGACCATCTTTAGAATGTCTCCCACATATTTTGGTGTAGTTTAAAATAACGTCAAATACTTTAATGTTTATTGTAAGCACTTACATGTTTTATAAATCATGCAATTTATCAAGTCAACTCTTTGAATTATTACTGTGAGTTTTGGAATTCAGTTCCTGTTATAACTTAAATTAACTACATGTTTATTTTAATCTATTACATATATTTTTATCATGTAATTTATCAAGTTAATGTAAACTTATTAAATTATTACTGTAAGTTAAGTTCCAAAAGAGATGTAATTCTTACTGTAATTTTAATTAATTTGTAGACGTTGCTTGATACTTTTTGTAAGTCTCTAAGCAATAAAATATTATTTTTTTTTTTATTATACTCACACAGTTGTAATAATTTTGACGAGAAAAAGATCCAGACATCAGGGGCATTAGGGAAAAAAAAGCTACAGCAGTGACAATGAGCCTCCCCATAATAAGTGGAGTAATGATGTGTGTAATATTGCAGTATTAAATTTGTTCTTTACAGGCAGGTTTTCCACGAGGTGTTATCAATGTATTGCCAGGTTATGGCCCTACAGCTGGTGCAGCGATTTCTGCACATCCTGATATTAACAAAGTAGCGTTCACTGGATCAACAGAAGTAAGTTTTGATACTCAATCAATAACACAAATGCAATAATCTGAATTAGTTAATGTTTGCTGCTTTTTTTATGCTAGGTTGGTCACCTGATTATGGAGGCATCTGCAAAATCGAATTTGAAAAGGGTGTCTCTGGAGCTTGGAGGAAAGAGTCCTTTGGTCATAATGGATGATGCTGATGGTAATACAAAAATATTTGACGTAGTTGCTTTAGAGATGTGCAAGCAGTGGAAGTGCAAGGGGGGGTAGGTGGGTGAGGGACGGGGTGCTCATCTGCCAAGTGAGGCTGACCTAAAGAGAGGGCCCCACCTCCCAAGGGCCCTTAAATCCTTGCAGGAGTCCCTTCAGTCACTGGCCCTGTGCTCAAGGGTGTCTTCTGCCATCACAACCTAAATGTGCAGGTGTAGGATTTTTGAAAAATTCGTATGTGCATTTTTCCTAAAAAATAGATAGTTGAAATCAAATCCTTGAGTTTATTTGTTTACATAAGTTTATTTGTTAGGAAACAGGTTGTATAAGACTACAAATATATGAAATTTCAGTATTAAAAATGACAACAACAACAACTAAACATTGAAAATAATATTATCGGAAAGTCACACTTGTATCAAAACAACAAATAAATCTGAAAAACACTATTAAATTTGCCCTCTAATATGTAAATCTGTAGCTAAAATGTTCATAGAATGTATTCAAAATCATCTCTTTCACTTGTTTTTTAAACACAGAAACAAAAGTGTCTAGAGGAGGACACAAGTTATCATTGTGTAATCTGGAAAGCCCAGGAATTCATGAACAATATGTTGACTTGCGGAACAAAATAATCCAAATTAAAGATACGATATCACAAAAAACATAATTGGGGGGATCAAACAATGCACATAGTTCTTCTCAATTAATATTATTATTGTATGTATGTATTTTGTATTATTGGGTTGGTAGTCCGATTTCGCCAGCCAGCTACCGGTGTTCCCCAAGCCTGGGCCTAGCTAAATTCCCATGCTGGGGGGTAAGAGCAACAGGAGGTGAACGTGATGTATTCTCTTCATGTAACTAGCAAGATCCGCAGCCTTGAGCTTTTCTTCATCACACAGCTACAGAAACTGGGATGATTTTAAAGGAAAGCTACTATTCAATTTTTGCCTCGACTGGGAATCGAACCCAGGACCACAGCATGGGAAGCTAGTACGCTGCCCATGAGCTATCCCAGAGGCATATATTATTATTAATTACATTATATAATTTACAGGCATCATTATAAGTTCATTTGATTCTAATTTACTACTTAGATTCGTCAACTTATCAACTTCATGGTGGTAATGATCTAAGGCCAGATGACATACATCTCAGACTTATTATTGCAAATATATTGTAGGTGTGAACATGAAAAATATCATTCCTTCTACTTGAACGAAATAAAATTCCCTACGAACAACATGGAAAAAAATTGTTTATGATCTCTAATACATCTGTGTTCGCTGAATAAAGAGTGTGATCCAAATATGGGAAACGTTCAGTAGCACATTGTATAACCAACATATGTTCTTCGCAAAGTATACTCATCATTTTCCACGGATAATAATACTGCTCAAAATAAATTTTTCATTCATTAGTACCATTACACTTTCATGAATTTTTCCTTAACCCTTTAAACTTGTGTTCAATAAATACAAAACCAACATGAAAATATTACTTTTAAAAAGTTTGTTTGGAAAATGTTTTATTTTAGTGTACTAAAATAATAAAATTTGCATTTACAGTTGATGAAGCAGTTGAAATAGCCCATGGTGCAATCTTTGCTAATCATGGTCAGAACTGTTGTGCAGGATCTCGAACCTTTGTTCACGAAAGAATTTATGATGATTTTGTTAGAAAAGCTACAGCAAAAGCAGCTGCTAGAAACGTTGGTGATCCTTTCAGTGAAGGAACTGAACAAGGTCCTCAAGTGAGTAGACCTTAAATGATATTCATATTTTTGTTTCTAGAAAGATAGATTTAGATTATAGAATGTTTACCTACAGATATAAGATTATAGAGAGATGATTTTCAGATTTGTGAAGATGTATAGAAATTTTACAATTCTATTTAAATGTAAAATATAAGCGGAAATGATTCAGTTAGGTTTTAACTTCAGAGCTGAAGGTACTGAAATTTGGATTTTGCTGGGAATTCAAAAAATTTTTTAAATCAGGATTAATAAAATTATGAATTAAATCTCATAAATCATGAATAAAAACTCAAGAAAATTCTTAGGGCAAGCAAGACACTACAAGAAATTTGTATGGATAATAACTCTTTCACAATCTGCACTTGTCTGTTCTGGAAGTTGTAATTTTTAGTCCTTTTCAAAATACGTGCACAGATCAGTCCAAATCAAGACATTCACATCACATACACAACACAAAATACCAAATCAAATAAATACAAGGAACTAACATAACAGGTTCTGTATTAAATTAATGTTGAAAAAATAAAAGCCATGTAACATTTTGTTTCTAAAAATGAACAAAAATTATTCAGCTTAGAAGAAATTCCAAGGATCATAACTTGATGAAGTTAAGGTAAATGCACTCAAAATAGTTAGAAAATAAATTGATTTTAGAAAAACGTAGAAAGTGTTTTGTAAGCAATTCCTGGAAAGAAAGTTAGGGCTAATTTTCATAAGAGTAATGTTAAGTGATACAGCAATTTAAGGAATTTATTCCTTTTAAGTTAATTCTGACACACACAATTTTTATATTCTTATCATATTTTTTAATGTAATTTTCATTGAATATATTGTTATGATTGTGTTACATAATACAGTAAAAGAATAATGAAATGCACATTAATTATCTTCTCTCCAGACGAAAATTTGATGAAATTTGTGCCATTTTGACATGTCATTGCATGGGAATCAACTTACTTCATTCAACAAACTGGTAGAGAATCAACAGAAATCCTAAAGATGTTTCTCAGAAGGGAGAAAAGACCGCCCATGTGGTTTTCAAGAAAGGGTAAACCCACAAATGGTTACGTATGATAAAAAATATATGTAACTTTTCAGATTGATGATGAAATGTTCCACAAGGTTCTGAACTTCATTGAATCTGGGAAGAAAGAAGGGGCTAAACTTCAGTGTGGAGGCCAACGTTTTGGTAATCAAGGATATTTTATCCAACCCACAGTTTTTTCAGAAGTTTCTGACGAAATGCGAATTGCAAAAGAGGAGGCAAGTATCCTGCATTTGATCTAGTTTACTTACATGAGATTCTTGACCACAAATGTAATGAGACTAAGGGGAAAAAATATTATATTCAAATATACTTCACATTATATTTTTTCTTTAATTCAGGCACTTAAGATTATGAAAATTAAATACATTAACTGACTGCATATTGTAACTGATTACATATTTTTAGGCAGTGCATTTCTGTCAACAATTTATGATCACCTCATTCAATTTTGATTGTAATCAGATAAAATGAGGAAGCCCTTTTTCTTGTTTATTTTTCACTCTGAATTCTTTTAACAAATATTTTTAAACTGAAATTAAATGTGTGTTTATTTGAATAACAAAGCCGGTTTCAAAGATAACGTTAATTCAAAATAATATATTTGCCTCTAATGTCATAAGAATTAGAATATTAGCAAAGAAAAATATTTTAGTACCATAAACCAGGGTCACTTTGTGCCACTGTCTTTTAGAAAACTATTGCCTTAAACTATGTTGTGTTGTCTCTACAACAGGCGTTGGAGGCTAAATAATGCACCTGATGTGTTGTACTACCTATTACACCATTTAAGAAGTGTATTCTTATTACTTTGTTCCCATGTTTTTAGTTCTTAATTTTGCTTGAATTGACATTGCGCTCATGTACTTCAGAAAATTTGTGTTACAACTCAGAGTACAATAACTTTAAGGAGAATAAAGTAAGTGCTCTGTTTTACAACATTATTCATTCATCTAATGTTATAGTATCTATTCTCTGACTTTCTTAATTTTTTGTATTTGAGAGAGAAATAAACTGATGGAAAATGAAGGAGTGTCTTTGTGCCAGAAGCTCTTGAATATTCAATGCGATACTTCAAGTTTTTGACACTTTAAATTAGTTAAATTATACTTTTAGTTTCTGGTGAAAACGAGAAACTGTATGATTAACAATTAATGCACTGATGATTCCTCAGGTAAAAGCACTCGATCAATAACAGTAGGAGGAACATTGTAACGGTGCAATATGAAGTTGAGCTGTTTTCTGGGCAAGTCACTGGCACTGAAAGTGATTCATCACGGGTAAATGCCTAGCAGAAATCCATGGGGTTTTGGAAATGGCCACAGAATAGGGACGAAATGTTTTACAAATACGAAGATATAATACAGAAAGTTCAAAACCTTGAGTTAAAATCAAACAGAGTACTCTTCACTATTTCAGAGCTAAAAAGCATCTGGGGAAAATTGTATGCTTTCTGTTATAATTACCAATGACAAAATGTTAACTTAATAAATTAAAAATATTCATTAAATAAGGTTTTCAACTTTGTGATACTGTTTGATTCATTCCTTGCTACAAAGAAATCATGAAGAAGGGGTGAAACTTAGCCACACATTCAGCAGCATTGAACAACATGCAATAAATGAAGTAAAAAGTCACCCCATCTTATAAGCTGACTTTATGCCATGTTTAGGTAACATTTTTTGTTTAATTACATTTACTGCTATAAATTTGTTAATTACATGAATAATAAACAAATTATTTACTATAATCTTCCCAAAGTGGCACAAAGTTTTTAGTATGATAAAAGTATTAACAGACATCAGTATTTTCTTTAAAGGAAAGAAATAAAAGTACTATACTTTTAATTCCAAATTATTTCCTTTAGTCTCCTTGCAAATCTTTATTACAATATCGTATGGGAATGAATTGAGTAGGAATTGGGTCACTGAAATGAATGTTACAGATTTTTGGCCCAGTGCAATCTATTATCAAATTCAAAACTTTGGATGAAGTGATTGATCGAGCTAACAAAACAATTTATGGTTTAGCGGCTGGCATACTTACTAAAAGTCTTGACTCAGCTTTGGTGTTTGCACAAGCTGTACAAGCTGGATCAGTTTGGTAAGATTATGTTACACTGCATTTAGGTAAATTTGTGAAACTTTTCATGGGAAACATTCATAAGTTTTATTTTCAGGGTTAACCGCTATGATGGTGTAGTTCCACAGGCTCCATTTGGAGGTTTCAAACAATCTGGCCAAGGAAGAGAATTGTAAGTACTTTTGCAGTTTGACGTACATATTTGTATTAATATGACATAGGTGCTTTTTAATTGCATATGCAGTGTAACCTACTTCATTTTATATTTTGATAAAAAATAATCAATGTTTTTAATATTTTCTCACAGAAAATAACAAAAATGATCAGTAGAATGTTTTAAAACATGAAAATGCTGCTGATAATAATAATAGCAATAATGATGATTATAATAATAATAATAATAATAATAATAATAATAACAATAATAATATCATAACACACAAAAATTTAGTATACAAATATAATGTTTCTTTCAAGTGTTACCAATTTAAAACTTATTTCAAAGTGGTGTTTCCATTTGAACACGACTTTCTATTTACAAATACAGGTAAGTACAGGAATTCAAAATAATTTTCTGAAGAGCCTTTCTAAGTTTTCAGACAAAAAAATCTCCCTCGAGTATTTGTTTCAGTATACAGAGGATCTCCAAATAAATATTCAGGGCATGAAGGAGAGAGAAAATATTCACTTTTTGCGTATGAGTGATTGATGGGAAATCTAAGAACAAAGTTATCATGTATCATTTGCTCCTCATGGACAGTAAATTCAAACATGCCTTGGTGTTTGGTAGATACATGAAATCTCTTGAGTTACCTGTTAAACACCAGTGCACAATGAGTTGCTTATCGATCAGAGACAAATATCCCACCAATAACGTATATATTTGAAATTTCTTACATGTTTATTGGCAAAAAGTTGTCATCTTCAATCATACACACACACCCTGCCTTGTGAATGTCTTAGAAGTTTGTAATATTTATTCCAATACTTTGGATACACAGAAGTAATGTAATAAAAATGTTTTTTCTACTTCTTGGAACATCAAGTTCTTGTCAGTATATTACACAAGAAGGTCATGGCATTTATTGAAATATAGTCTATGCTTAGTTGTATAATGTTCTCCTCTATTGGTTTTTAAGTACACGAGTCACTGAAATTTCTAATTTAATTTTCAGAGGAGAAGATTCCCTCAAAGAATATTTGGAAGTCAAAACAGTGTCCATCAAATTGCCAGTGAAGAACTGAGGGTCATGTGAATTCCTACAAGAGGATTGCAAATTTTCTGTACAGTGCTCTATTGGTGTTGGATGTTCATAAATGTTATGAATATATTCACTAATCAAATAAATTTTTCACTTGAAAACTTGATTTTATTTTCAAACTTTGTGCTTTGAAATATAATACATCATCCTTTAAATATTTGTGCCCACACAGACACTCAATATAACCCAGTGACCTGCAGATGTAATGCAATATGCCTATAAGATATGTAGAAATATTAGAAACGTGGGAGAATTGTAACCAAATAAAATCTTGCTAAGTGTATTTGAAATTTCTTGGTATTTATTGCAATTAGCTCATTGTTTTTATTTAAAATAGAATTGAATAGTGATTAGAAAAGACTTAATTACTCCTTGAAGCAGCCAATATGGTTACGATGAAAAACTCCACATGGCATGTTTCTAAAATCCTAGTTTTCTAAGACCCAGGACCCATCGTCATCCCTCTGTGTAGATTTTCAACAGATTACAATATTGGAAGAACCACACATTAAAAGCAATATTAGTGCAAAGTATAGTAATAAGTTTTTATTTTACAACACTAGTTTATACACGCTATTTATTCACAAATAATTTGCACAACATAATAATCACTATTATTCGGAGTTTATAACACCCAACTCCTCCTCATCTTCAGGGATCCCCAATTCTGCATCAGTCCACTGACTGGGATTTGGATAAGGAAATTCTCCCTGGAAAGAAAAAAGAAAAGGAAGATATTTTCACTACAAAGAACGTTGTTTTGTGTTAAATTTTTCATAGTTACAGAGCACCATTGAGAGGTTTGGTTTATGAATAATTTTTCCACATCAGTTGACTGAAATAATGATTATAATAGCCTTTAAAGACAATGAAGCTAGCAAAAATCTTGGTTTACCTTAAGAGAAAAGTTTTGGAGCAAGTGCAATTGTTAATTGCAATAATCATGAAATCAATTCCCACTCTTGAGTAAAATAATTTCAATAACATTTCATTGCTTCAGAAACTTCTATTCAAAAATAAATTTTAGATCAGAAATGACAACCGGTAATTTACAATATATTAAGAATATCCAAGTAGTAAAACTTTATAATCAAGAAATATACAAGCATTAAAAGTTATTTTTAAAGATTTCACTTTTCAACAATCAGTAAACATTTGACTATGTAAAGTACATTTTCAGGGCATTAACAGTACTCTTCACAATACAAGAAAACATATTTCTTAACTTAATAATAAAAAAGAAACCATTGACTTCATTTTCAATAACACTTTCTTAAGCATAAGCAGAAATGTATGAAAAAATTCTGGTTACTTTTGTGAATCTCCTGAATGTAGGCTTATTAAGACCTACTAAATTGGCACAAACAAAATATTTTCACACAAACCGTGAGGTGTTCTGGTTCATGCCAAAGATGCCACAAAATCCACCACCACATAAATCCACCGACTATTTCTGCTACAAGAAAGGAACTCTTGGGAGGAGTTTCAGCAGCTACTCGATAAACCCAACTGAAAGTTTAAAAATAAATATCAGGAAATGTTCAAACGAAAACGTATAAGCAAACTCTGCAGAAACAGAATTACCCTTACTTGTGACTATTACGGCTAATCGCGGGAGAAACAGGTCCCCGCTTCATCAGAACTGTTCTCAACAAATTGGAACCTCGGGAAATTATCATTTTGTGGTTTCAAATACACTTCTTCCCGTTCAATATAATTAAAATCTACAAGCTATTGAAAAAGGATACCATTTCACAATTAAATATTCTGAAGCAAAGTCAATTCGTAAATAATGACCCCTCACAGAATGGGTCACAGAACATGTAGGGAGGCTGATATAGGTTGGCAGTGGCGCAAGCCGAATTTCAATTGTTAATTGAAAGGAACATGACCAACAGGCTCACAGTGATGTCCAAAATGACGACAATGTCAATGAGTTTCATCAGGTGTAACGCGTCAGAAAGACAATACTTAGAAATCTGTACAAATACCATTATTTTAATATAAAAATATGAATTTCCGAAAAAACCAAAACACGAAAGAAAAATATATTAAAAATTATTCTTTAAGTTGGTGTAATGTAGTGATTTAACCAACTGACATCTACCGACAATAATTAAAACTATTTTGAAGATTTCATTTTCAGTCTACAGTATTCGAAAGTAGATATCGCTAGTTGTGATGTTTCCATGCACACAAGATCACATTTTTTACTGTGTACCTCATTTTCATTCATTCAGCTGCTGAAAATTTACGTAAGAAATTGTCTTTGCTCTTTTATCACGATATTTGGCATGAGAGTTTTTGAGTTTTAAACTGTTGCAAAATTTATTTTTATTTTAGGTTGATTAAATTTGCGTCTACTGTTGGGTGAAAACTTGTAGCAAGTGCATGAGAAAAAGTGGTGATACTAGAACATCACTTTTGCAATTTTCACACATTTTTAACTTTTACAATTTTCAAAATTTCAAAGAGTTCAATGAAAGTGAGACCTGTGTAATTTGCTCTATCTGTGGTAAAAATTTAAAGAAAAAATTTGGAGCCGTGTTTGAAAAACGTTATTTTTATAAAATGCATTAACTTAATGCATTCAAATTATTCGAAAAGTACTCCTTAAAAAAAAAAAATTCCTGATCGTTTTCAAAGATCTGATTTTTTTAAAAACAGATTTCATTTAAGACACAAATCTCCAATCTTCAATATTGTTCTTTTGCCTTGTTAAATTTTGGCTATTTTCGAAAAAACAGGGAGTTCCAAATGGGTCCAGTACCATTTCTTTTACCGTGCTTTGAGGAAAATTAAGACAAAAATTAGAGGTGTTTTTGAAAAAATAATTATTTAAATATACCCTATATTTCACGATTTCAAACAACAGATTTCATTCAAGAAAAAATCTCTATGTAGGAAAACCCCGGAAACATGTGGTGCTACAACTGCTCATACTTTCTCGGCTTAGAAACAGCTACGTAATATTGCAATCATGGTGGAAATATTTATTTCCACCATGATTGCAATATTGCGTTTTCTGCGGTGCTAACACCCCAACTATTATTTCAAAATGTCTTAATTCAACAAAGAAGCGAGCAACGCACTGTTGCCGGAGCAGCGTTGTCAAAACTGTGTACATTCGCTTGGCTAATAATATCAATACAGTAATTAGAATATTTGTAATTGATATCAAAATAATTACGAAAATTCTGGCTGTGTGAGTTCCCTGTTGTCGTCATTTCGTCGGATTTTCGAAATTTTCGCATGCCCTTTACATCATAAATGCATTTAAAATCAAGTAATCACGAAGTTCATTTTAATAAAGATAACATTATTTGAATACGTTGTGGCCGTTAAAATGACGGCGTCGATCGTTATAGTGTTAAGTTTTTTTTTAAAATTACTCATTTTTATAAAAATTATTTAAAATTACTCATCATTATTAAATTACTCATTATTATTAAGTTAATTTATTACCGCCTTTTTATATACTGACACCATCTCAAACGAAGCACAGGAAAATAAAATTTAAGATTGTTTATTAGATCGACCACAATGAAGTACCCCCCCAAAACTACTTTAAATGAAAGTAAAATCTCTGGACTTCAAGACGATAAGAAATAATTTGGCCCTTACGGGTCATTAAATGGTATACAACGTACTTCGCCGGGAAATCGAAGGAGTAATTTATCAAAAAAATGCGGAATTCATCGCAAACGGAAGTACTGGCTTTCGGCCAAGGAGTTATGCTGAACAAATCATGCTATTGTGAGCACTGGTTCTCTTACGGCACGAGAGAAAACCACGACAAAAAATATGGATTATCAGATAAGTTCGAATCATTTCTGAAAGGTTTATTTGGAAACACCAGCTCGACTAAATAAAACAGCTGTATCTTATCACCGTCACCATCCCGACGTTCCACAACAATGAGCTTCTCAAATATCGATGCGGTTTTGTTGCGTAATTTCTATTACGGTTTGCGGATTGCTTAAAAAGAAATGTATCAATACATTGAAAAAACAAATTGAGTAAAAAGCGAGAAAGTAAAATAGAATGAATATTGTCATTTTCAATAGCTAAAATAATTAAAACTAAATTAATTATTTTTCGTTTCATTCATTCAATTTTTCTTGTGACCCATAGTTGGTGGGACACCGTATACCACTTCATTAATTTCAAGCTGAAATTACTTAAAAACTTTTTTTTTACAAAAAATTGTACATGACGTTATGTAAAGAGCTAATTTTGATTTGACGCAAACATCTCTATGTTCAATTGTGTAGTTTTGAAATTTTTTGCAGTTTTCGAAGAAAAAAAACAACGAAAATTCCCGAAAATGAGACTATATTGTTTTTTTCAGAGGCATCTGAGGGTATTATCTTTAAGATGGAATATGGCACGGCTTTTCGCGTCTTTCTCGGTCGTGCCGCAAGAGTCGCTTGATCTTAGACACTGCTTAATACGCCCGCGATCATGCGACATCAAAAGAAGACAGTCAAAGAAAGTAAAAAGAATTTTCAAAAATTCTAAGATTCCAACGAAAATGGATAATAATCTTCTTTCCCCTTTTTCTGAGATGATAAAACCTTTGAAAATAGCCATCACCCTGCCTCTCACACCTTGTGAATCTGAACGTTTCTTTTCAACATGGAAAAGAATTAAAACCATTGGTGACTCGTGCTTAGGTTGCTCAACCCCCACATAATGGAAAAAATCTTAAAATATCTCAGGAATATACATTTTCCTTTTAACGTCATTCAATATTCAAGATATTGCAACAATGTTGATGTATAAGAAATCATTTTGAACCAAAGAGCGCCCAATTAGCGCTCTCTCCGGCGTCTGGTGCTCTCCCAGGTATTGAACCCTATCACGCTCTTACCTCTGCACTGCGTTTACTGCATGTACTCCTTGCCCCATACTTCAACACGGCGCGCCTTTCTTCCGCTGCGCAACCAGTGGGAGGCGGGTGGTGACCGAGCGCTGCGTGGCGTCCGAGGGGAACACCAATTTTCTGTCTTCGTCTGACTAACTTAATTTTAAGAATTGCGCGTGTTATTGAAAGTACACAAGTTGAGGCAATTATTGACAGTATTACTTATGATGTTTAGAGAATTTATTTTCATTTGAAGTTAGGTTTTTCATTCAAAATGTACATTTGATAAGTCCTTTGTGTTAAGTGGTCGTTCTGGCAAGAAGCCCCTTTCTATCTCTCACGGTATGTGCATCTCCAACCCTTGGGCACTACCGAATAAGATCAGTATGGTAAGTCAGCGTTCTGCGAGCGATGTTGTGAATACGAATGTATACGGAAGATATTTCATTATTACAATATATAGTAGGGTAGTGAAATCTACGGAAAAATAATTTTATTTGTGTAAAACCTGTCCAAACAATAGTGTTTGTTGTAAAGAGCTAGAGTGCAATCTCTGTATTTTCGAAACCAATTTCTTTTTTGTTTTGCATGAATTCTATTAGCGTTAACTTGTCTCAATGCATATCTAAAACAAACACTCGAGTGCCTAGTGCAAATCAAAGCTAGAACCACATGCGCGGAAGGTGAATATACCTGACATGAACTCTACACATAAAATTATGTGAGTAATGTTTGAAGAAAGACTTTTATGAAACTTAGTTTTAATACTTTTCTTGATTTGCTTAAGTTTTATTATATATTCGTGTTTTTAATTTTGGAAATTACAATTACGTCATTCGATGGAGCTACAACGTCCAGTTCGTTGTGGCACCAGTCCCCACTGATTAAAACATTTTTTAGGGATTCTTTGGGAGAAGATAGAGCAAGAGCCTTTGTCATGTTGTAGATTGAAAGGCAAATAATAGAAAACTGTTGTATTTTATGTTACAGACCAGCCATAGATGACCGCATGAATAGGGATGGCTACAGTGCAGGAAAGTAGGCGGCATTGCTCCGAAATACCTTACTGGAATGATGGAACATTATGTACACACCTTTTCGACTCTGGCAATTGATCGTGGAATCCCGCAGGGATCAATTTTAGTCTCTACTCCTACTACGTAAACGATATGCCCTCGACGATTCGAAACGTGAGAACAGTTCTCTTTGCAGATGATATGTATATTCTTTGCAATATACAAATCGTAAATAGTATAATATCGTATGTTTCAAAATGGTTTTCTAATAACAAATTAATAGTAGAGAAAAGAAAATGGTTTCCATCTCAAATAAACAATTCTGTATTCAATTGAAAATAAACGGTTGCCATTGACTGATGTTAAAGTAACAAAAGTTTTAGATCTCTCAATTCAGTCAAACCTCAAATGGAGCGTCCATTTAAATCAATTGAACACAAAATTAAGTTCATTATGCTACGCGTTCAGAATTCTTTCAAATTGAGTCAGCCTTCATACTGTTCGTTGTGTATATTTTGCGAATGTCCATAATACGGCCTAATATTCTACGGGATACGGTACAATATTCTGGGGAAATATATCTTATAGCTCCCAGACATTTAGATTACAAAAAAGAATTGTACGAATAATAAGCAAAACCCACCCACGTGATTCTAGTAAGCCTCTCTTTATTAATATAGGAATGTAGGTGACAGTATCAACAGCTCACTACAAAAAAAACACATACAATACATGTACTTTGTCTAACAACACTTTGCCAGAAGATATTAAACGATTAAATTTGATAGAAAAGTTCAAAACCCAAGTAAAATCGTTTCTGCTGCATAACCGTTTCTAATTAGAGACTATACTGAGCACAAAACGAAAGTTACATTAATTTTAACAGTGATATTTAATGTATTATTTACCATTTGGACTGTATAATTCTAAACACCTGTAACATATTGTACCCCAAGCTGGGTCAATGAACCCCATCTCGATCAGGTTTTTCGTCCAGTTTCTATGATCCTTTGAGCAAATGCTGAGATGGATCCTTGTTTTGCTTCTGGACATAAATGTAACTTTATTGCGTGCATGTCTTCTAGAATTCATTGGAAAATATAATTATTCAAATTATCGTAATGCATGTTGTCGCGGCAGGAAGTATTATTCCTTCACGAAGGACATCATGAGGGATAAGAGCCGAAATTTATAGCTGATTTACCCTTCAAAATATATTTTATTTCGTCGAAGCGAATATTTACGTTAACAATCCTTGCAAAAAACGCTCATTTTCTTCCTGCATTCAAAATTCAAGTAGTATATGACGTAGGGTAGGAATAACCAAATTATGAAAACGCACAGAATTCTATTCTCCCCGTAGCACGTCACACATAGTTTGTAACTGATTTTGACGTAAAATAAATAAATAAATATGTGTCCTCGCGGCTACATGGAATTATACGCGTGAAGTGTAGGGCGCGTCGTAGAATAACATCTTCTGCGAACTTTCTCATAAAACTGTACGCAATGTTCTTAACAATTAACGCTTACAAGCAATTCCGCTTTGATTAACCCTACTGAACACTTATTTCTTTCATCGGTCCATTTTCTAATCGTTATACTCGCTCTCTAAATGATGATGATGATGATGATGCAGGCATACTTAGTATGTAAACATAATTTTGAACAAGTTATCACTATTATCTGAACTTATATTTTGGAAAATAAAAGTCCATTTGTTGTACTGTATTTTGTTTTCCAATCAGGGGAGTTAACAAGATGTTTCAAATGTTACAATCTCATCAAACAACTTGTTCATGTTTATGTTTGAAATATGTAATAGTTCCACAATTTCACCAAACATTAGAAATTCTGGCAGTTCTGAATAACTAACTTTAAGCTTTGACAACTTTTCGATTAGAGACTTCATCGAGTTCAAATCCTTTTGCCACACAAGACAAGTCTTTGCTATATACATTCGAAAATTCTTTTTCAAACTTTTGATTTTCATAAAAAGTCAAGTCTTTTGGTTTTTGCATGACTTCATACCCGAAAAACTGTTTCTTTATCCTAGAGGAGAGTTGTTGCTTGAAGTCATTCAAAATCGCGTTCAAGTCAATAATTGGAAGTAATAACTGCAAGCAAGTGATTGGCAAACAATAGATTCATCTCAATTGTCGAAGGGATTTCTTCGTTTTTAAAGCTACAGACAAGTTCTTAACATTACTGTGAAAATAAGAAACGAATACAGGACATTCTCGTAACAATCTTTCTACATAAGGTTGTAACGATAACTATAGAGTTACATGGCGTGAAAATGCAAAATTTAAATATTCAGTAAATGCAACATTTAAATATTCACAAAAGCTTTGAAATTCACTTCGACGTAGCGATGACAAACTAAAATGTGTGTTGATTTTTAAAACAAGGTTCTCAATGTCTACAGACAAATCATCCAAAGCATATCTCAACACATAATGCAATATGTGCGCGTGGCCATTAGCTATTACAATATTCGGATTTACTTTTTGAAAATTGACGAAGAGGGAATGAATACGACCGAAATTGGCCTCTGTGTTGTCAGCGCTTAGAGCTGTAACTTTTGAAAAATCATTGATGCAAGCGAACATGCCATCTGAAGATTCATCGCAATTTTCGTAAAAAATAATTAGATTTTGCTGCAAACCATCCTTTTGTGAAAAATACTGTACCAGTAATGGGAAAGATTTCCTATTTTTCTTGTTAGATGCATTAGTCATAATAGAAAAATACGAATCGTTCGTTTTTATTTCGATAATCACGTCTTCTAATACTTTTGGTCCTAACACGTTTTCAACAATTGTCTCTGTTTTTGTTCTTCCACAAGAAATTTTGAAAGAGTTATTATCTTTTGGTAATGTTTTAAGAACAAGTTTCATCAAACAATCTAAACGAATTCAGAGTATACTATCTGAACGAATTTTAGGATTGGTTATATTTTACTGCATGATATAGTATGTGAACTAGTTCAATTACAATAACTTGTAATTCTTCAGGAGTATCCTTTTTAATGACGAAGTTTTCCATCAATTGAGAACTAGCAGATGCTTTCATCTTCGAGCGATGATATTCACTATTTTCATGCTGCTTGATGGCAGAGACGCCTTTCAATTCAATGGAAAATGTATTTAAACAGTACTAGTGAGAACCCGTCAAAATTTGACGGTGAGATCTGATAAATGTAAAATACTGTGCCCAGACTAATGTTCACAATATGTTACATTGTTTGGATCTTCAGGGTATAACGAAGATATTCTGTGATGTGGAGTTCCCAAAATTTACAACACGTATGGCCCATGAGAGGAGGCAATGCAATATGACCCACATATTGCAATAATACACCAAATGACACAAAAGAAAGAGCACTATTACACTGACGGATATTATTTCTAAAGTTTTTTGATGTCATCATCTCCTATAAACAAATTTGATTACTTCTGGCATATTGCTCGAAGGTAAACTTATTTTTCCCATTTAAGCAACACAAAGTAAACTCGTTTGCAGAATTTCTCTCGCATGGGAAGTACACAGCAGAAAGAAACTAACATTTCATAGACAACGACTCAACAGAAATGACCTCACTATCACGACACCCACGCTGACTTTCTTTTTCCCTGCGTCCAGTTAATGTACGTTTGCGTCTTTTGGGGCGCGTGGGCAACGATTCGGAATTCGACATAACCTGTGAACAACTTCACTACTTCAGTACAACCGAGCAAAACTCACTGTCCGAATGTTCTCTACAAAATACACCACAAAAGCAAATACATGCAAACTGTCAACGCCACAATGCAATTATTACACTGAAACAAAACCTTGACGAATTGTAAACAAATCTCAATAATGAAAACAAAACATTAACAGCGCAACCATGAAGCAGTGTGGACTCGCATCTATCGTTTCATATAATTGATTTTGAAACAGCCACCTTTTGGAAGAAAACAATTGACTATTGATAAGCGTACTATTAAAGAATGATTTAATTAATTAATATACACCGTAAATGTTGGTGAATCAACACAAACAATATCTGATAACACATCTAGGGATCACATTCTGTTATTTAAAGGAAAAAAAATACCACAAGCGGTTCAGTAGAAGCTCTAAACGAAGCCATGGCAGAATACCTTATTTTTTTTAAATATATAGATTTGCACAGGCCTTGAGAATCGTTTGCTTTTTAAGCCATGTATATTCTTGTAACCAGAAGTCATTAACATTACATTTCCTTTTCTTGTCTGATGTGTCCATTTTTACATCTTTTGGTAAATCCGAAGTATAGGGTGGCACGGTTCCTTTGATTCACTGATTCGGTTCATTAGAAGAGAATCGACTCCATGAACTGAATCCTTGTTTATACGTAGTAGTCGCGTGTAGTTAAGTTCATGATGTTACAGGAATAAATATAATTATTTAAATGAAAGGTTGATCGGGAGAATAACTACCTTACTGCTCTGAAGCCCCCTGTACGAGTAAATCCACGTAGCAACGTACTCTCATTAAGTGAACTGATTATTCGTACAAATTCACGCTACAAATTTAATTTTATAACCTACACAATTCTTTAACGAACGCATTTTTTTCACCAAGTGGTCCGCGACGTGCTATCGCACGTCGCTACCCGACGGATCCAACGTGCTACGTTCGCGAGGGCCTTCCGGCCCTCGCTCTCGAGACCTGGTTCGCGCCTCCGCTGTCGCTTCGGCGCTCACGCTGTATTATATACCTCTCTCACTTTTAAGAGAATTTATTTTAAAGGTAACACT
Source organism: Teleogryllus occipitalis (assembly GCA_011170035.1). NCBI lineage: Eukaryota > Metazoa > Arthropoda > Insecta > Orthoptera > Gryllidae > Teleogryllus > Teleogryllus occipitalis. The sequence goes on along the minus strand of BLKR01000270.1, from coordinate 54,848 downwards.
CACTTTTAAGAAAATTCATACCTTTCATCTCAGTAGACACGCAAACCTATTTGAAGAAGACTAGAAATGCGAAAATACACACAATTCCACGTCAATAAATTATCAGGTGACTTCTTCTCATTTAACATTGAACATAAACAATTCAGTTTTATAGTGAACCGCGCAACTATAAACATAGGAATCGCGAGAAATAATGAATCATAAAAGGAACCAAAGGAACCGTGCCACCCTAAACTACGGATCAACCCATCTTTTAATACCTAAAATAAAATTGAATATGCATAAAAATTTATACAGAAAATAATTATTTTGTTATATTAGATCGTTGCAAATGAAATTCCCGAATTATACATGAATATAAATAAAAATATCGGTCATTTCATTTGCAACGACCAAATAATGCATTTTAAAACATAATGAACTTACAATTCAAACAAGTAAGTTCATAATGAACTTACAATTCAGTGCAAATAGAAGCTTTATCACCTAAAAGTAAAATTATGTGTATTGAGCTAATTTTAGGATATTTAAACATATTATTTTTAATATTAGCATTTATTTTCTTACAATAATTGTATAATATCTGTTATTATTATAAAAGTAATATAATAATTTTAATATTAGCATTTTTTTTCTTACAATAATTGTATAATATCTGTTATTATTATAAAAGTAATATGTATAATATAATACAATAATTTGTAACTTACCAATTGTTTGCAAATATTTGTTCAAAGAATTTAAATAATTGAATTAAAACTGCACATGTAGTGCTATACAATTGGTTAAACAAAAATTTCTTGGAACCATAGATCATTTGACCTGACCATCACAATTCAAATCCAAATGGAGCGATACTAGCGCTTACTGCAGTGGCGAAAAGTGGAAGTTTGTAGTAAAATGCAATTTTTTTGTTGGGTTGATAATAGTACATTATGAAACGATGATGTAACGATGGGTATACCCGAGTGTGACATTACTATACGAGCGAGGTACGAGCGGATATCGTAAACTTCACACGAGTGTATTAATACCCATTACATCGAGTTACATACGGTACTTTTTCTACGACTTTTATTAGTTAAACTTTTACATCGAATCGTATCGTGGTAGTCGACATGCAGGATTCAGCCTAGGGCACCTAGCGAACAGCTACCCTACCTGCCGTAAGTGCCTTTGGTTTACCAGTCCGCCTTCGAGACAATACAAAAGTTGCGGCAATAAATCCGAGGTCACCATTTTCGCCCTTTTCTCTTACTTCTGAAGGTGCGAACTCCTCCTTTGATTCACTAGACATTTCAAACTAAAGAATTGGTCGATTTTAAATGACAAACACACGGCAGCAACATATAACACACAATAACTTGAGCACTGATCTTAACGTCAGTCAAATGTTCTCTCTACCACTACCACTGCTGTAGTCAAATAGGATTAAAGTGAAATTAAGATCCAATTTATTTTAAATTATATTCCACAAAAAATACTGATAATAAAAGAAATTAAAACTGATAAACATAATATAACATTAAATGCAATTTTAATGTACACAATCAAACAAAACATGTACTAGAACGATTCTCAATGATTAATGAAGTGTCAATACTTGGTTTGTAAACTTCTCTGTGATTGGTCAAGAACCTGCATCATAATGAAATCTGTATCGTAAACATCTGTATTATGCAAAAGGTTGCAGCCATCAAATGACAGAATTATACAATGGGAGTAGAAAACTGAATGTTACTGTGTGTTAAAAACCAACTTAATATTTTACTTTCAAAGTAGGACACTGGGCTTCATTGTAGCACGCAGGACATTCATTGTGATTGTAGGACTGTCTTATCGAAAGTAGGACGCGTGACAACCCTGGCGTCGAGTCAAGATAATTGAGCACCGCAAACCGAATTACAGCGAATAACAAAATTACTAACAAAATGTTGATAAAGAAACGAAAACGAAAGTGACATGTTGCATCAGAGCCATGATTTTGTGAGAAGACATTTGATCGCTGTTGCGAGCACATCGGAAGATAGCTAGTCACCGTCGGAGCACTTGAAAAGCTAGCTAATCATTTTAATAGTTTGGAAAATAGAACGAACGTTTAGTTATCGTGAACGAAAGCAATCTCCCGTAGGAATGTGCACCTGAGGCATTCACAAATAATTATTTACGTGAACAGTCGTAATTGTTTAAGATTGGATTTAGGACATTAAGTTGAACGTAACTTCAACATCAGGAAGATCAGAAGACTACTGGTGGTCGACGGAAATCTTCGCGGAAGATTCTTGACTTAGGCAGCGCGGGCCACGAGGACATCTATTTCAGAAACTGTAAGCGCTACGAAAAAACATCTTGCAAGGTAGCCCAAACGTTCTTTGCAAAGAAATTATTAGACTTTTTTTAGTTAAAGTAAAGGCCTTTAATTAGCATAATACATATTAAATTTTATGGCATGCCGAATAACTTCTACAGTAAAATATTATAAATAATACATGCAATAGCAGAAATACGTAATGTAATTGTGTTTTCGAAACATGACTGCCGATTTTTATTAAACATGACTCCGCAGATCAACCATCTTATGTTTTCAAGAGAAAAAAATTTCAGCATTTTCCTAGTCCGTACTGGATGGGACGTGGGCCCAAGTAAGTAATATTTAATTGTAGAGAACATTGGAGTCGGGCATGAATAAACAACTAAGATCGATAGTTTCCAGCAATTACTAAGTTCAGAATTGCAAACATATTTCAGATTGGTTTACACAAAGTCTGGCACATTGTGTTAATAATTTCCAAGATTTTACGTTGGTTTCAAATTTGCTATGCCGAGCGTGGTTCAGATTATGTTAAAGATTATATTAAATATTGATATTTTAAAATCCTTTCACTATCAACGACATCCAAGTAGTTGTATTCCCGTATTCCCGTCCATAGTAGTAGATAAAACATTGCGATCTCCTGCCTGAAGTATAAAAAGACAATTGCAAACGACCGAGACGGACAAAAGACGTGTTGATTATTCACAAGATATTCTTAAAAAAATGCTAGTGACACTATTCAAAAGGCCGGAGGCAGCGTAGGTTTCTTTCAATTTTTACGTGCATTGGACATTATTAATATGGATAATATGTTAATATACTGTATAGTGATCATATATAATGATAATATTATATCTCAATTTCTGCCATTTATTCAAGAGGTCCGATCAAGAAAGCTATCCGAAGTGTGGTGCAGCAGTCTCCACCCCATTCTTGAATTCCTGCTACAAAGAATACAAGAAAATTTCTAAAAATGGAAGGAACCCCAAAATCAATACTCAGTTCCACAGACACGATCCAAATACAATACCAAACCACGATACCAATGTAATAAAACTTTTAGAAATCACAAAACTGTAAAACCTTGTATAATTAAGAATATTGGAATACCTTAGTTTGAATGTAGTAGTAAAAATGTAACTATTATGTTTGTCCATAAAATTGTATAATGATAGTGTTCGCTGATGACCTCGATGTTATAAAGCGACCTTAAATAAATTAATTTAAAAAATTGATAATATATTTCAAAAACAACATTAACATACAAAATGTATAAATGGGTTAAATAATGACATGAACAAAATAGGTAAGATTCTCTCTTTCAGCCTACTCGTACTTGCATCCAGGCTGAGATAGTCTCGCTTCCGAAATTCGGAATGTGCCACTGGCCAGTACAAACCTATTTCTTGCCTTACTACGTACTTACGAAGTAAAGAATGTATTGTAATGCTGCCGTAAAAATCGGCGATTTTTCGAGAGAGAAATCTTGTATTGTGAGGTATTGATATCGAAAAAGGTAGATAATTTTTTTCCCCTACGTGAAGTGTTTGTCCTTATCGACTGAGTGCTACTGAAATGAAGAATTTGTCTCAGAAGAATGTTGACGACCAACAGGAATCTTCTGCTCTTCTCTCTTGATGTTGATTTTGTATGAAAGTTAATGTCCTTAAATCTACCGTTAACTAATACAAACTATTTACATAGAATCCTTCCCGAATGCCTCGCATGGACATTCCTATTTGATACTACTTCAGATCACGTTAACTACACGTTCTGCCTACTTGAATCACTACCACGATCAAATACCTTCCTATGTGCTCACTACAATTAAATGTTTTCTCAAATGCACGCAATTACGACCAGATAGCTTTCCATGTGTTCGCGACCGCAATCAAATACCTCCTGTCAAAATTATGGCTTCGATGAAACATGTCCCCTCTGTTTGCGTTTGTCTTCTAACTTTCTGGAAGTAATTTTGCCATTGGCTACAACTCGTTTTCCGGTAGTCGCCTATCCTGACCCGACACCTACGCCTATTCCAGGGTTTTCAAACTGTGCGTCACGGAGATTTATTACAAATGATATTTATATTTGATTTACTATAATCCTTGTGTCATTTATGTCTACAAAATAATTTTGGACTATCATTTATTAAAGCCTATCAGATCTCTTGAGGGCTAAGGCCTCCCGTAGAAGCGGGGATGTGAGTTGGTACACCTATTTTTTTAAAAGTTTTTTTTAGTTTCATAAATAACATAGTATGCTTACATAACAGAGTGTTGAACGTTATAGATCGTTACATAACAGTATATATTAACTTAGTGTTCTGTATAAACTAAAAGATCAAAATTCTTCACATTGATTTTAAGTTTCATCCAAACTTGTCTGTCTTTTGCTATTTGAGACCACTTTACACCCACTTCTTTCTTGCACACATCAGACCATCTCCTCCGTTGTCGTCCTTGTTGGCGCCAGCCGAATCTCGGATCCCAAAACGTAGCACGGTGTGACCATCTGGTTGAATCTTGACGGGCAACATGAGCGTGTCAGAGCCATTTGAGTTCATGGACGCTATCTCCATTGTCTCCAATGTCTTGTATTTTTGTTTTCTTTCTGATTTCCTCGCATCTAATCTTTTTAGTGTTATATGAAGAATTTTCCTCTCCATAAGTCTCCAGCATCTTAATAACATGGACGTCTGTGCCTTTGTCAGAGGCCACTCTTGAGAGCCTTATGTTAATACTGGTGTGATGCAGGAATCTATAATGGAATTTTTGATTGCCATGCTGACTTATGTCCAATAGTATAAAGGAGAGACCCCCAGAACTTTTCCTATCCTAACGATATTCTCCTTTGTTTTATTTACTATGTAATTAAGCAATGATCACTTACATATTGAGAATAATCTGTGCTATTATTTTACATTGCAATTGCTCCCAACGCATGAATTGGTTTCTGTTATTCACATTTCAAGATCCTTAATATATAGCACTTCAGATCAAATAATGAAGCTAATTTACAATTTTTTTTTCGTTCAGAAGATTGTCAATTTAGTGTGTACCCATAATGTACATGTTGATGGATCAGTATTGTTCTCATGCTTCAATGTTATGATTAATTGATTTACATAAAAAACAAGTTTTATTCTACACGTAGTTTAAACTTATATATATATTTTTCGTCTTCAAAATAATTATAAATACTGGCAATTACGTTCAATATTGATACTTTCATTTACTTTTATGATTATGATTCGACAATTACGTTTTTACATATACATTCATATTCCATTTCTATCTTCTAGCGTCTCCGTGCGAGAACTCTGGTATTTTCACTTTATTAATCATTGAGAATCTTTCTAGTAAATGTTTTGTTTGATTGTGTACATTAAAATTGCATTTAATATTGTATTATGTTTGTCAGTTTTAATGTCTTTTATTATTAGTCATTTTTACGTGGAATATTATTTAAAATAAATTGGACCGTAATTTCACTGCCATACTATTTGACTAGGGCAGTGATAGTTATTGGAGGAAACATTTGACTAACGTTAAGATTTGAACGCAAGTGATTTTGTGTTATATGTGGTTGCCGTGCGGTTACCTTTAATAGCCGGTCAATTCTTTAGTCTAAATTGTCTAGTGAATCAGAAGTGGAGTTGGCATCTCCAGAAATTAGAGAAAAAGCGAAAATGGTGAGTCGGATTATTACTACAACTTTAGTACTGTCTCGCATGCTGACTGGAACACCAAAGACATCTGAGGCAAGGGTAGCGAGCTGTCCGCTAGGTGGCCTTGGCTGAATCCTGCAGGTCAACTGCTACGAAACGATTGAATGTAGAAGTTTAACTTATAAAAGTTAGCATAAGTCGTTGAAAAAGTACTGCATGAAACTCGATGTAATGGGTATTAATACACTCGTGTGAAGTTTATGATGCTCGCTCGTACCTCGCTCGTATCGTAATATCACACTCGTGTATTAATACCCATTATTACATCATCGTTTCATAATGTACTATTATAACCGGCCACGTCCCAAATCATGAGTATATTTATTTTCTTTTAGGAATATCCAATGTCCAATATTTACTGTTTATTCCGGTCTCGAACAGTGCTAAGACCTAATATCTACATCGTCATTTTGGATCTAATTCTTCAATGTCCAATATGGCTACCTTATGTCCTGTTAGTAAATATAACTTTTCACTCCCACATTATCATTTTTGAGTACCAATGTTTAGAAATTATCTATTATTTCATCATATTTTAATCGACATTTCCCTTGGAATATCTGAGTACATCTCAATATGTTAAAATTTGTACTCATATCCACCAAATGTTTATCCATCAATGGAATTGTAAACGTTACAGTGTTTATGTCTTTACCTTGAACCAATTTTACTTTCTCGCTACGGAGTGGAAAGAAAGTTATGTAATGTTGCGAGAAAAAAAACGGCGTTTTCGGCAGAAAAAATCTTATTGCCGTGCCCTGGTGACGAAAAAGGGCATAAATCCAGTTGCTAAATTTAGGGAAAAATCCTCTAACACGTGGTGTAGCCCTATTTTATGGGTCATTGATATGGCGAAAAATCGTCAAAACGTCTGTCTGTCTGTCCCACAACGCTAGCGGGTAAACCGTTCAGCCGATTTTCTCCAAAATGATGTTCTCCAATCGATCTAACTGATGTCTCCATCGTTTATGATTAAAGTTTATTGTTGAATAGTGTGAAGAACATTTATGAAAATGGCGCAGGTCTCATGTTCCTGGAATTGTGGGAAAAAAACTCTGATTTTTCTAAAATTCCAAAAATTCCAAAAAAAGTCGGCGTCTTGCAACTACAATTAAGAAGACAGAGACTTTCTTTATTCTTGAAATCTATTCCTTAAATTTTGAAATAGCTGAAATAGTCATGTACAAGGTTATGTACAATTTTGGGAAAATTTGAGTACTTTCCGCGTAATTTTGCGTGAAAATACGGGCGACAAAGTACGTAATATTATAGCACCACTAGTTTTATTGTTCATTTTAGGGGTTATCTAGATATTACATTTTCGAAAATATTCAAGCTCACTGATTTTGTTTCCCCTTCATTTGTTTTGTTTATTGTTTTGGAACTAATTTGAAAAATACATTTTCTTTTCTTATTTTTTTTTAAAGAATTTGTGTTGTCGGAGAAGAGGGATGCTTTTCCACTGATGAGCGAGGAGATCATGTCATTTACATGAAGAAAGATTACAGGATCCTTCCGGGACTCGGGAAAAATGTATTTCTATTATTTGCAACGGAATGCTAAGGAACGTAGCCAATTATGGGAAATGTTTCGGGTTCCATATGGGACGAATTTGGTCAGCAAATTTATACGGTCAATTAGATCAAATGCTTTAAAAAAAATCCAAGAAAATGCAGAAGTAATTTTCTTTATTGCTTTTTAATGAAACTCGAGAAACCTAAAAATGGCTTGATTTTTCAGAAATCATACTTGCTATAAAATTGTAATAATATAAGCAGTTCGAGATGTTGAGAGGTGATCCAATTTAACGTATAAGAGAAATGTAAGGTTTATATTCCATGTGTCTCTCCCTAGGATTTGGCTAAACCGATTAAACGAATTTAGGCGGCATCCCCTGCACTCCTTCATAATCATCATTCTGCAATTCTTCATAATCGTCATTCGCCGCATGTCGCATCCTTGCGAGCCGACATTTTTGGTCAAGATGAAGAAAAACTCAAGGCTGTGTCATAAATGGAAATGTCGTAAGATGAAACGAAAAAAGGAGATCAAAAGCGGCACGATTTTCTACGGTTCCAATCCTCTAAATCCCTGTTACAAGTGTCGCATTCTTTCTGAAGGTTTAAGGCTGGAGGCGGGTTCAGGCCTCCGTACCTCGGGAATATCAATGCCTATAAATTGTCAAATTCCATCTGTAGCGAACACTGACCCTTGAGACCACAGTTGCAGTTTCTTATGATGCAAAGAGGGCCATAAAATGTCTAAGCGCTTGAATATCGAAAGACGAAATACTCATTGGAAGATCATCCTTCTGGTCCGTTGCCATTCCATTTACTTTTATTTCTCAATTTTACAGCCGCCTCTCAGGTATCCTCCGTTTCCCACTCGGCCCATTGTACTACCGAACGGGTAGCAACGCGGGGTAGAGATAAGCGGATAATTAGTTTAGAGCCTCGCTTTCTGAATGAATAAAAAAAAAGGGTCCGTCTGAAGAAACCTGGAAGAGTGCGGGTCCAGGGGAGCGGCGTCTGCGGGAGGGAGCGAGAGCGCCGCGGGACGCCAGGACAAAGCAATCAGCTGGCCGGCGCGCCTGCCGCCGCAGCCGCCGCCGCCGCCGCGCGGTGGAAAAAAAACAAGCGAGCGCAGCGCGGCGCCGCAGTCCGCGCGCAGCGCTCGTCGAGGGAGAGTCGGCCGGGTCCCACGCGCGCTCGCCGTCAGTCGCTCTCTCGCGGTCGCCGCCGACCCGCACCGCAGCGCTGCGCTCGCCTCGCGCCGCCGGGCTGCCATGGTGCACAGGAGGCCTTGCTCGAGCCGCCGAGGTCGCCGCTGCTGCTCCTAACGCCGCGCCGCACGCCGTGGGCCTAGAGGTGCAGGAGGGCCATGCTGGATCCGCGTGCGCTCCAGTGCTAGCTGGTTCGTGCGCGGAAGATCGTCGCGGCAGGTGGGTGAGTGCGGCCGGGCCGCGACGCGAAAGTGGCGCCTTTCTCGATGCGAATGAGCCGGTGTCATCGAACAGCGACCTGCTGTCCTAGCTGACGTGCTACATAATCGATGTGTCTCTTCCGATAGAACTTCGGTGGTGACTTATTAATCTGCGTTGCAATCACAAGTGCATCTTGACATATCAAGGAAACTGAAACACACGCTGTATGTGATAATTGATTTCGTTTACTTCACCTCTAGTGGGAAACAAGTAATGACACGAAGTATGTAATATGAAGCACATGCTTTGATTTTTGCACAAGTCTGTTTGTATTTGTACTTGTAACCATTAGAGTTTATTTCTTTTCCAACTATATACAGTTGGAGTTATTTGCTCTAAAAAATATAAGAAAGAAGATGCGATAAAGTAAATATCTTTTGGAATTTAGGCGAATAGTGGTCGTAGAAAATGAATGAGAGTCTAGAATACGTGATCTGCAAGGGAATCTGAATAGTTAAACCCGAATTTCAGTTGTGTGGTACTGCTTATTGCACTCAGTTGTCATTTTGTCAATCCATGTATATGGTATCTTAACGGATTCCTTTCATTTATGGGTAGTTAGGAAAAGTTGTATCGAATTTAACAGCTTTAAATGATACATTTAGTAGTCGATGGTAAACTGAAAACATTCATAATGTATCAAATTAAGAGTAATGTTTAGGCTTCTTCGCGATTTTAGAAGTTCGTTGTTCATTAAACAATAAGTTTTATCCTTATAGCATTTTGAAAAAAATAGTGTAATACGCTATCGGTATATCGTGATGTCTAGTTTTATCGTGTGTTGTATTTAAATCTGGAAGGAACTCGGAATCATTTACCACACACCATCCGATATGTAGAAAATATTAAAATGAAACGGTGATGATTTTAATACTGTTAATTGCATGAAAAACCAAGATAAATAACTGAACACTCAATCCCTCAGTGTTATAAACCCGTAATCCAATACCCTGTCAGTAGCCTAACTAAGGTGAGGGAGTTGGAAGCTTCGGTTGTCTACAAATAAGAGCAACTGGCTTTTGCGCCGTCCAGCGGTGGGACACCTGCTTCGAAATTGCCACCCGTTCGCCAGGTCTCCGTCGCACGACGCTCTGCTCGTCACCAACTCCCCCACCACCCCACTCACTTTCACTTTGTTCATCTCCACTGGAAACAATCAACTACCTTTGCCTCCAGCTTCGTCTCCTCTTCCCCTCATCTACCTCCATCTAATCCTCCAAGTGATGCCCCCACTTACATACATCGTAAGGTCTTAATTTCATCTCCACACAGTAGTTATCCTTTACGTATCTGAAAAAGAGGTCAATAACCGAGACGAAGGAATAAAGAACGGGCAGCCGTCTCTCAACAGTTTGTGGGGAAGACAACTCCAAGCCTCTAAAAACTGCATACAAGTCGGGAAATTTCCCCTCATAATTTCAGAATTCTTGAATTCTGAAAATAATATTAAATAATTGAAATAATAATAATAATAATAATAATAATAATAATAATAATAATAATAATAATAATAATAATAATAATCAAACAAATATTTAAGAATAATAATTCAAACAATAAATCTTCTAAACATTAAATTATTTAATCGCCGACTTTGTAAGTGAAACTCATACACTATCTCTCTCGCCGAGATGTGTAATCAGTACACTTTTCGGATCCAAAAATTGTTTTTTTATAATCATTTTTGGTAACAAATATGTAGCTATACCAAAAATTCACTTCATAAAAATTATCCCTTAGATAATGGTACGGCTGAATTGTTCAAATAGTATATGCGGGGAACAGGTATATTTTGTTCACTCCACTACTAAATGCAAATGATGTCAACTCGTGATTTATTACCATTGTCATCTTTACAAGTAGGAATTCATGTTTTACTTGTTTCTCTGGAAAAAAAGTGAAGTAGTACGAGGGTCCTTCGGTCAGAACACTTTTTATTCCCTCGCCATTTTCTCCTCAAAAATATTTATTTTCTCGAGAAAAATGTAACACAACACAAACTAATAGTTTTTGAAGAAATATTGTTTTAGCTGTCGCTGCTGATGGTAGCAACCATTCTAATCCTGATGCCACTAATGCGAACGGAAAACCATGAAGGGCTTCGTGCTATGGCTTCTGGATTTTACTCGTAACGACGTTATAGCTACTTAAGATTAACTACAGGAAGTAAAATTTATATTCTTCCTAAACAATGTGTATGGTTTCGAATACGGAGGAGTTCCCATCCCAGCCAATATTTAAATTTTACAGACGTAGCGAGAAACCCGAGTGAGGTCCACAAGTTGAAATGGATGATGACGGTGAGATGGTGGGATAGAAGAAGACATCCAAGAAAGAGGCCAATGACATATTTTAAATTTACACTACAACTCTAATCTCGAGAATGTAGTCACGCATAATCCTGAACGAGGCAAGAGTTTTGTGTGCTATTGTAAGCCGACGAGATGTCATAATTTGAAGAGTTATCGTTTGAAATGAGTGGCCATTCGAGTACCGGAGATATGACACCATTTCTTGATGGATGTTACGTATCTCGTGCATCCTCAGGGCGCAAATTTTATACGTTACCAGAGAAGTTCCCATTAGGAATCTGCAGCATTGTCGATCTCTCCGCTATATTTTTACATTTCCTTTAATTGTTCTTTATTGCTGGAGAAGTTAAAAATCTAGTACGCATCTGGAATAGAGGCTTTCATTCTCGTCCTATTCTTTCCGTATTGGAGCGCAAAACTTTCCCCTGCTAATCCCCGAAGAACATTCCTCGAACCCGCTGTGTTTCTCCCAGTTCTATCTGATTTCTTCCTTAGCACTAACCCACCACCCCTGCCGACCGTGACCTTCGCTCGACTCCCCACCGCCCCGCCAGAACACGCTGCCTTCATTTCCCTCTCTCCCCTTCAACTCCCGGTGTGCAACTGCCTCAGGTCACTCCGTAACTAGCGAGTGGCTCAGGGCATAAACTGATGTTACTGTTGTGCCTCTAATCACAGATTTCGAGTCTTGACGGTAGAATGATTTTTTGACACTAGCTGCATAACTAGTAAGATTTCAGCCGCTGTTTGAAGGATAATTCTAGTGGCCGGCTGCTCTGATCAGTAGTTTTCGATGGTTTATCCGATAAATACCAGGCAAATTCTGGAGCAGTAACCTCACAAACGGGCCAGGGACCGCGCGCGGTATTTCCTTCTTCCTTGTCTTATCCTCACCCCTAACTTACACTTACACTTATATTCACTTACTACAAGACATATCGGGAGACCAGTCGAGAGCTACTCCCGGCTGGGTGAGTGCCCCGCGGGTGGGAGATACCTGGTTTGGGAAAAATCCCGCAAGTCGATGTATACGTAGGTCGGCGGTTCTCACCATCCAACTGGGGAAGATCACCTCCATAAAACATGCATAACACTTACGCGACGAATAAACATAGTAGTTGACGCAGTTAATTGAATTGATTCAATCAATTAACTAGAATGCTGTCTTCGCCCTTCCTGAAGTCAAAGCCACACTTTGCTCTGAACTGGAGTTCTGTTTCTTTCGCAGCGATCGTCGACTTTTGATCTCGATGCTTGGCCAGTTTCATCACTTCATTCCCGTTGTTTCCAATCTTTTACCATTTTTCTCCAATAGTCCTCCCGGATTTCCCTTGTATTAGACTCCGTCCGTCTGATCGATTACGTCTCGCAGATTTACCTTCTTTTTGTGTAATTGTTTGCGACGGAATTGTCTTAATGTCGTCCTTCCTTGGGTGAGTGCGCAAATACATAACACAAATGTAAATATACAGAATCTAGGGAATATTTTGAAGTGGAAAAGTTGGGGTAGTAATAGGATATACAGATGACTGGATACTCGACTGTTGCCCCGGGGACTGGGGAAGCAATTCACTGAGGCTACTACTACTACTTACTGATATTGCCCAAGGTCAACAAAAGTGTATTTGTGAAAAATGTTTAGCTTCCAGTGACATCGGAATGTAAGAAATATTATTTACGATAATTGTAAATGAAAATGTAACAAGTGAAACAATTATGGGTATCCAGCGTTTAATATCAATGGTATGTGAATCAGTTTGGAATGTATCCATATATTTTCAAAATACTGTTAATAAATTGATAGTTGTTGCATTTTGCCTGCACTAATAAATATGAGAATTCAATGGTATTTACGCACTCGTTTTCTTGAGCCCCGAAATAACTACCTCCACTCCTTTGACAACATTAGTTGAATTAGGAAGAAAAGATAGCAACGAGCATTGTCGATAAAATCTGATAACCAGAACTGTTCGCTCCCATGTCATATCAACCATTTTGCATCGAAAAACTAACCACAAATTTGTTATTAAATTCCTTGTCAAAATAACCAAACTCCCCACTCCTCGCGCATCGAGCGAAGCGATGGTTCAAGAAAACGTGCGCGGATAATACGCTAGTGTCAAGAAATAATAATAATAATAATAATAATAATAATAATAATAATAATAATAATAATAATAATAATAATAATAATAATAATAATAATAATGGCAATGGTGTCGATGATATAAAGTACCTATGAATGTCCTAAACAGTGTAAGAGAAACGTGATTGGTGCTGGCGGAGGCAGGCGGCCAGGGCAGAGCGCGTGCGCGGCGGCGAGCGGCGCGAGGCGGGTGGGGCGGGGCTGGGGCCGGTCGGTCGCTGGCGGGAGACGGGGCTCGCCACGCGTGACTCACAGCGCCTGTGGCGGCGGAGGGAACTCCCGCGCCGCCACCGCCGCACCCAGCCCCGCCCAGCCCTGCCCTGCCCCGCCCTCGCCTCCGCATATGCCCCTGCCACGAACCCGCCGCCACCCCTGCCCCCGCCCCGTCCCGTCACCGTCGCTCCGGCTCCAGCCTCCGCCCCGCCGCCGCCACCGCAACAATAGCTGTAACCGACCCGCCCCCTGACCCCTCCCACGTCCCCCCGCCGCCGCCGCGCTCGCCACCACCACCGCCGCCGCCCCCACCTCTCCCCCCGTCCCGTCACCGTCGCCCCAGCCCCAGTCTCCGCTCGCGCCCGCGCCCGCGCCTCTGCTCTCACTGCCCCCTGCCGCTACCGCAACAGCAGCTGTCTCCTCCCAACTCCCCGTCCCCCTCCCTCCTCCTCCCGTTGCCTTCGCCATCGCCCTCCTCGCCCCTCCCCGCCTCCTACCCCGCCCCCGCCCTCTCCTCTGCCTCCGCCCCCGCCGTCTCTTCCGCATTCTCCTTCTCCTGTCTGCTCCACCTCCTTTTCCTCTTCCTGCACCTCTGCCCCGCCCGCCGCAGTGGGTCCATGCGTGCCTGCGCTGGAGGCGGCGCGCTGGCGTGTGCGCCGCGCCTCCGCTCGACCTTGAGGCGACACGCTCCCCTTCGCGAAGGACGGCGACGCTCATTGTTCTTCATTAGAGCGGGCTGTTGAAAAACAACGGCCGCCGGCGGGGGCGAGATGTATCGGTGTTCGGAGCGAGCGAATATGAGGAACGAGCATTCCAATCCCATTGGACGCACGCACTGCGTTATCTCGTGTGCTTTTCTTCTGGGAACAGAAGCGCTTAGTGAGGGAACGTGACCATTGCGTCTCTGTGAGAACAACGTTCGCCTGCTTCTTAATACAGGAATTCTTACTCCGTTATTCACAACGAGGCGAGGACGAATTGATTTTTCTGCATGTCCGTGGGTTCACCTTGAATATTTCATTCCGGTTTTCTGTACCTTTGCAATATACGTCATTACTCAGTAAAATATGAAGAACGTGAAAATTGCTTTGATACGACGATATGTTGATTTTTCAAAGCAATGAAAAGTCCATCAATCGAGAAATTAAGCACCGAATAGTGATAAATTAGTTGTACAGAACTCGATGTATTTGCAGAAATAAGGAAACTATTACCTCCTCTCTTCAACTTAAAAATCACTGTTTTGAACGGCGATCATTTCAATATTATTAATTCTGATAATTTAATTTAATAAATATCGTTATTATGAGGGTGTTAGAATCTGAGAAGTAAGAAAAACTTCAAAAATGCTTGTGTTCTTCTCTGGGCTTCCCTGGTAAAAATCCTGAGCAAGAAGAAATGTAGGGAGTCCACGATTATCCTTTGTCCTTTACACTATTTCGTCCAGTCTGTTGTAATCAAAATGTAACCATAGCCTCTTAGCATATGACGCGTGTTACAGTATTTATCCGTCACAAAAAATGCGCTCTACTGGACCTGTTCAGGTGCTTTGTTCGTGCCGCCTATTGTGGTCCGAGAATGCTTAAGCGCTGGATGGTTAGCGACGTAATACAGGGTCAGTGGGTTATATTGTTAGTGGAACGTACTGGAAGGGAAATAGCAGTGGGGAGTATACAACACTTTATCGCCACTTATCCCGTATGTGGCTTTTTTATATGTAGCCACGGACCTACTTGGAAAACGGAACAGAAGGGTTTTTCTACCCCTGAATAAATTGCCGCGTTGGACAGATAGGACGAAGAAAGGCTACTGGAGCGTCGCGAGAATTGAATGAGACGAGTGATCTAAGAGCCGGGTGTTGAAGATGCCAAGTCAGGAAATTCAACAAGACGGCTGCGTCTCTCAAAAGAGAAGGACGAATTACGCGTCAAAATGCAGGGCGTGCCCGAGAAAAAAACCGAGAATTCTTTCTCCAGGAAGCAGAACTTTGAGGGGATAGAAAAGCGATTTTTCTAGCTTATTTGCTTAATGGCTCAGCAATCGCTCCGGCTGTTCCCAAAGCCGCTGCGCGTTTTCACACGGAAAACCAAGACGCGGAGTGATGACTGGGAAGTGCTGAACGAGATTCACTACGACCGGCAGAGATAGTTCAGAGCCAGTATTGACGCTGCTTCTCCGGCGTCTCTGACCGGGAGGTCCTTGGGTTCGAGTCTCGAAGGTGGCGGAGTTTCGACACTATACTGCGATTTTTCCAATGTTGCCTGTGACATTTCATCAGCTGTTACGGCGCTATCCAATCGGGACCTTACACATCACTGTGATGGCCTCAACCTTCCGATTGTATGACACCTAAACAGCTGATTTACTGTGCAAGCAGCTATGAATAAATCGCAGTATAGCTACATAGCTAGCTTCAATTCAGCCGCTGTCTGGAGGAGAATTCTAGTGGCCGGTTGTTTTGATCGGAAGTTTTCCGTGGTTTCCCCTAGCAATGCCAGTCCTATCCTTGTGAAATCTTTTCCCCTACTCACACACTCACACAAACACACACACACACACACACACACACACACACACACACATTTTAACGCTTAGATTCACTACTCTACCTCCATGGCTACCATTTCGAGAGACCAGTCGGGAGCGTAGAGCTTGTCCCGGTTGGGACAAGGAGTAGTTACCTGGAGGGCAATGTCCTAGCAAGCGGACGTTTAGATTGGCCCCAGATCTCACCACCCAGCGGGAAAGGAATCGCCGCAATCTCCCGGGGTAAAATATTCACCAGTAACAGGACTAATGACCAAACCACACAAAATGGTTTTCCAAAGAGTAGCACTCGCACTTCTCAAGAACCGGCAATAAGTAAACATTTGATCAAAAACAGATTTCACGAATACTGTAGTAACGTAATATGCTATACACATTACAACGATTCTTTACAAAACAGGAACACAAAAGTTGACGTTCTATAGCACAACACGTGAATAGCAAATATTTCATGGCGAATGGCTACCTTGCTGTCGCATATCAGTTGTGTCGTATGTAGTGACGCACTGAATATGAAAATTCAGACAGTAGGCGACGTATATGAATAGGCGTAACACAATCAAATATTTACATTTTTCAGTGAAAATTGACTCGTATTGTTTTCGTATTTTCTCTTAGTTTCTGGGTGTCTAAAAAAACTGTATATATAAGAAATACACATCTATATATAAGAAATACACAAAAGGTCATTGTACTTCATGTGAAAATCTGCAATACTTTCTCCGTTTATTTGTAGAAAGTGTAGTAAAATGCTTCACCTCGAAAATGTATGACATAATATTTAATGTTTATTTCGTGTACATTTGAATGATCTATTAATACACTTTATGTATCTATTAATACACTTTTTTTATGTATCTATTAATACACTTTTTTTAAATATTAATTATGTCATTCGTCCTCCTTTTTTTCCTTATAAGTTTTTCTAAACGTTGAATAATCTTACAATTGTTGTTTTGTTATAACCTTCAGTTTTAACGAACGTTTAAACGTCCCATTAAATATATCGAGAACGTACTGTTTTTAGTAGTTGCCAGTCACAATAATGGAACATGAATTCCCTTAGCGTGTTACAACGGAAAGTAACGCGAGTTGTGCTTGTGCGAGCGGTGCGAGAGTGGAGGTGCGCGTTGCAGGGTTGGGGCGGGGCGTGGCGGGGCGGGGTCGAGGGTTCCGCGTCGCCTTTCTGACGCCGCGCCGCGCCGTTTGAAGTCGCGCTCCACTTTTCGCTCCGCGCTCTTCCTATTATTTTTAGGCCGCGGCATGGAGTTCCTTCCGCCTGTCTCTGGCCGCATGAGAGGCGACGAGTGACGGCGCTGGATGGGCGCGCGACCGCTGGGACGGCTGTTTGGCTTAGCGAGAGACGCCTGCGCGGAATCTGAGGCACTGGGGATCTAAGCTGTTTGTTGACGTGTGTCTGGCTCGAATGAGCAAGCGTTCTGCCCTCGCTGCGATTGACCGGGAAGGGAATGCTACCCACTCACCGAATAGCCAGCCGGGAATGGGTCAGCTTCCAAGGAGAAGTCAAACGTTTCCGCTCTTACTGCCTTGCTCCTTACGTCTTCACTTCCCGCATGCATCCACAGTTGTCATCGTGCAGGGATCGGATTTATATGCAATTTATGCATTTATGTGGTAAAACGTCGAAAACATGCACTACAAGTACATTAACCCACCGTAACATCATTTCTCGTATTTTTTCCAGCACTTTACTCTTGCAATACTGCCCAATAAAATGTTGAAGAGTAGTATTAGTTTCAACAATGGACTATCTGTTTCAATAAATACATTTAACAATTAGTATTTTAACCACATTTGAACACAATTGTGAGAACACTGTAGAATCCTTCATTTCATGAAAAGGGAAGTTTCTTTCTTTTACGGATCTTGTTTCGTTTCTATTTGCAGGGGAAGCCCCCTCAGTGGCGTTCAAATCACGTGGATTATGTTCATCGTCACTGATTTTCAAGATGGACTCGATGGTGTGAAATACTCCAAACGGTCGTGATTTTCCTGTTGAATTTCATACACAATTCATATACAAGAAATTGAGATGATCTACAATGAACCAAGTATACACGATGTCACAAAATTAAAAGTATAATAGTGTACGAAGTAAATACGTATATGAGTAAAGATAACGTTTTAAAACAAAATATGCAAAAGAAAAGCAATTTACAGAAATATACTTTTTAAGAAAACGGGCAA
Organism: Teleogryllus occipitalis; assembly: GCA_011170035.1. Lineage (NCBI taxonomy): Eukaryota > Metazoa > Arthropoda > Insecta > Orthoptera > Gryllidae > Teleogryllus > Teleogryllus occipitalis. The sequence continues at coordinate 36,395 of BLKR01000270.1, read as the reverse complement.
TATTTACAAAATCGGCATCGTGAAATAGAGTTAAAATAATTGGAAATTGGGTATTTCATTCACATACCAAATAATCGTACTTTCTAACTACAGGGGAAAATGTGCATTTGCTTTGAAATCCGGCCTCTAGTGATGAGACACATCACACATAAGGACAAGTTGATGTAGTTGACCAACTTGTGGTATGGTTGCTAGTTTCAATGTTTTTCGTTCGTCCCGAAAGCAATACTATCGTAGATTAGTGCAAATCTGCTTCAACTGTTTGTTAATAAACTCGGATTAATTTTCATCTTAGAAGGCGAAGTGAACGCTTTTATCTACCACTAATGAAGGAACATTCCTCCCAAAGAAAATCGACATTCAGTAAAAGGAAAGGAAAGAGAATGGTGTCGTTCTGCGACGGGATGAAAGCTATTTCCTGTCAATAAGACAATCTGATAGCCGAGAACATTGTTGGGAGGTTTCCGCCGACCTGATAGCGCCCAAGTATCTTCCTCATGTAAAACCGAATGATCGCTGTCCTCTCTGCAGCTGGAAATACTGCTCGTTTTTGTCCTGGAGAGAATCCGGAGTTCTTCGGGAGTCGGTGTTTGGGGTCAAGTTGTTGGCGGCGCCTCTTCCTCTAATTGGGTTAGGAGGAGATTAGCAGGACTGTGAGAAGTGGCCTTTCAGGGTTGGTCATTGGCTGCTCCCGCTATCGCTACTAAAATGTTTACGATCTTATGCAAATGAGGCTCCGGAATGGGCCAGTATTTTAATGTGCGACATAGTGGACAGGGGTTTCGTCTGGAGAGGAGAGAACACTGAAAAACATCTGGAATGATATTGATCATTTGTTGCCATTGGAGGGTTACAAATACCGCAACCACTTGCGTAAACTATTCTTCCAACCAGGTGCACACTATGTGGACCCAAATAATGTTTCAAAATTCAAATTCACGTGTGTGTTGGAATAAAAGAGTGCGATATACCTGTAGGAGAACATATTGCATCTAATAGAAGAAAATGTGTAGTTGACTGATTGATGATTCCAGACGCGTCAATAGCTAAGGTCATTGGTTCCACAAGTGTAGTGCATGTTTCTATAGCGGGATGCTTCTCCGGCGGGGTTTTCCCCGCCGCGCTAGCGAGATCCGGCGCTGACCTACGACAGCAGCCGGGATTTTTCCCAACCAGCTATCTCCCACCAGCGTGGCACCGACCCATCCAGGACAAGCTATAAGCTCTCGACTGGTATTTCTACAAGTGTGGTAGTGTAGTGCATGCGAGTGTAAGTGTGTGTAAGCAAGGGGGTAAGGCAAGGGCCAGAAAGAGAAAGGAAAGATTGCGCGCGGTCCGTGGCCCATTTGTTGGCGGTACTGCTCCGGCGTTCACATGGTGTTGATTGTAGAAAGCACGGGAGACTACCGATCAGAGCTGCCGGCCGCTAGAACTCTGCTCCAGCCAGGGGGTGAATTTTACCCGACTATGAAGCTAGTGTCGATTGATTGATTTTTCGTGTTTCCGGGCGCGTCAACTGCTTCGGTCATTAGTCCCGTTAGTGTAGTGTATGTTTTTTCTCTCGGGAGATGGCGGTGAGCTTCCCCCGCTGGGAGATGGCGAGATCCGGCGCCGACCTACCGTCGGCTAGTGGGGTTTCCCCCTAACCAGGACTCTCCCACCAACGGGACACCGCCCCAGTCGGCACAAGCTCTAAGCTCCCGACCGGTGTCCCGGAATATGTGGTAGTGTAGTGCATGTTAGTGTAAGTGTGTGTACAAGGGGAGAGGATAGGACAAGGAAGAGGAAGGACAGATCGCGCGCGGTCCGTGGCCCGTTTGTTAGGGTACTGCTCCGGCATTCGCCTGGAGTTGATCGGAGAAACCACGGAAAACTACCGATCAGAGCAGCCGGCCGCTAGAATTCTCCTCCAGACAGCAGCTAAATTCGACCTAGCTGAAAAGCTAGCTAGTGTCGAAACTCCTGCCGTCGGGTCTCGAACCCTAGGACCTACTGGTCAGTGGCGCTGCCAGAACATCAGTTGATCCCCTGAGCTACCTTTGCCGGTAAATGTAGTTGAGTCATTAATATAAATTCAGAATCTAACCATCGCTCACCACAAAACCCTGCATGATTTCTTCTGCTACAGAGGGAAATACTTATCTGTCGCCTTAAAACTAGTGAAGATAAAAAATAAACAAAGAAAGAAAGTTCACATTTTGATGCAGCGAAAAGAGCAGGTAGCAACTCGCAATACATAATAAGCTTCACTCACAATACGCGTTATCATGCATAATTGGGATAAGAGTTTCTTGATCTAAGGATCTCTTAACCAATACGATACTTTTTAGTCGCTCTAGTACTTCATTCTTTGTGGATACTTCAATTTCGTAGGAAGGGTTAGAAAAGTTCTAAGTTATGTTCTAGTTTGAAGCTATTTTTACTTTTCAAATAATGATTTTCAAAGTACAGAACGTTCGTGTAGGTCAATTAGTTCTTATTAAAGTGTGAAGTGATTAAACATTTTCATCTAAACTAATCAAACTTTTTTCCATACAGAAATTATGTGTTAATGAATGAGTTCAGTGATGAACTGAATGAGAAACTTTTTTTTTTTTTTTTAACTCGATGACATTTAATTTCGATCACAATGTTTCGTGTGTATCCCAAGATCCGTTTTTCTCTGCTTGTGCATCTCTCATGCTGCTTATGATTCTATGTTTCTCTGCCTTAAAATTCAGCGCCACCCACTCCGATTTCGTCTTGTGGGTGATTTCGTGTTCGATTTCGTGCTGCGAACGAAAGTTCTTTTTAGATGGCACTGACACTACTATAGGACGACTGCTGTTACTTAACCAGCTCAGCAGATGTAAATGCGAGTTATTTCCTGAACCTTCGTACATTCGAAGTCCTTGATCCGAGTCTCGACTGCTTCGATTGTGTTATCGTCGTTGCCTCAGATTATTTTCAGGCGAATACCATTGCAGTACATTTTCCCTAGGAGCTTCGGAGCTCGTCCGATCATTGTTTTCTCTTAGGCTCCTCATTATCTTTCTGAGAGCCAGCCGATGGTCTACTTCTCCATATCCACATGACCGCCCCCATGGCCGAGAAATACTAGCAGTACAGCAGGTATGCGGATGTCAACTCAAAACGTGTTGGATGAAAAGGAAGTTGTAGAGCAAGAGGAAAAAGGAGATGAAGAAAATTAAGAAAAAGGAGACGCAGGAGAAGATGAAGAAAGAGGAGAAGGAGAAGAAGAAGACGGAGGAGAAGGAGATGAAGAAAAAGAAGGCTGACGGATTGCCGTGACCGTGGACGTGCGGAGAGGGGGCGCCAGCGCTGCATGGGCGGTTCGCGCGCGTAATTGGCCCATTAGCCCAGAGGAAGGCACGCGCGAGCGGGCGGGTGGGTGAACGATCGCCGCTGCTTCCACCCCCGCCCCGCCCCGCCCCGCCCCGCCTCCGGGGGGCGGATCTGTAATCTGCGGGGGAAGGCCGTTTATTGGGCGATGCGTTGGAATTCGATCCCTGTTTTTACCGCGCGCTCTGTCTACAATCAGCGTGAGTACATTCTTTGCGGAGTAATTTCGATGGAGACCGGCCGGCGCGATTAACAGGTTTGACCAGTGCACGCAAAGAATAGGTCTGAGCACGGCATGCTAGGAACCTATGAATGCTTTTAAATTGTTACTAGCTCACCCTTGCGAGTGCATCGTCCAAAAGCAAAGAACGGTAGAAAAGTTACGACATAAAAATACATCATGTGCACGAAGTGGAAAATCGGACCTGTAAAATTTCATGCAACAAATGCAATCACTATTCCCTGAACACACAGATTTAAACACGTTTTTTAAAATGTAATTGAAATGTTTAATACTTATCAAGACTCGGACAGGTGTGTTATATTGGACTATAACAGAATATCTTACTATCCACCTTAATTTAAAACAATGCATCACGTATAATTATAATCCCTGAAATCTTTTAGTTGAGACTCAAGTTATAAGGGCTGTTGGGCATTGCGTGTACATACACTCACTAACTTTTACATTGGAAATGTCGATCTTTCACATAAGCGTGCGTACCCTGAAACAAGAGGGGCCAATTACAGTTCTGGACCTCCCTATTAAACCTTATTTTTATGTGACATTTAACTTGAACAACAATTTTCATCCTAGGTTTGAAATGTATTTTTGGACGGTTGTGGGATGGATCGATTCCGAATTCTTGGGACAGTTTCGTACAATTATGACATTTTTAGTTGATCTATTTTGAATTTGTTCAAGAATTTTTTAGGAGATTCTGAATGTCAAAACCCGCAAAATGTGCCAAGTCGATTATTTTCGTAAAATTATCTCTTAGATTATACGACTCTACTCGCAAATTAGAAATGCCCAGTTTCAATTTCAAGTAATACCGCTTCAAAAGTAAACTTTAAAAAAGTCGAAAATTTAAAATACATTAAAATACATAAGATGGACACTTTCGAAAAATTTAAGAAAGAGATACAAGAAGAAATCACGAGTCTTGTGTATTGACGAGAAAGAAAAGTAGTAAAATACAAGCTTCCGAAATGAGATTTCTAAGAGCAGTGAAATACTGTAGCTTCCCGGAGCAGATCAAAATCGCAGCATTCGAAAAGGCCTGCACATGGCCTCCATATTAGACAAAATAAATGGGAAACATTCAGCGTGGGCACAACACCTACAAAGAGTGGAAGTGATTGGCTGACGAAAGTGACCTACCATGAACGACAAGCTGGAAGGCAACGATGGAGGAAGGTAACGGGCAAGGCAACGTTAGTGAAGTCGGAACAGGCCTAAAGCGTGAAAGGAAGAAGACGAAGAAGATTTAACATACTTACGAAAATAAAGATTTATTACGTAAGGCTATAGATCCTCCTTCGAAAATTTTCAAGAGGGGTCACGGCCCCCTTGCCGCTCCCCCTGCACGTGCGCATGACTAACGATCTGCGAACTTCAAACAACTTGCTATACTCCGATTTAAACATAGTACTTCAAGGTCACGGGCTGGAAGGAGAGGGGGAACTGTCATCCAATCGGGGGATTCGTTAGAACTTAGATTGTTGGTATTCCCGATTGGATTACAATACCTCCCCCCTGTGCAGCTATGTGTAGATCAGGGTGTAACTATACGTGACTTCACTCTCGCAACCGCTTGGGCGTGTTGGTCGAAGATCTTGGAGCGCCCGCCAGGTGGCCGTGGTTCGAGTGTTGTGGACGCCCCTGCCTCGCAGCTTCCTGAGGGGCCGCGGGGCGTCCAGCTCAGTCCCCGACGCCAAAAGGAGCAACGCGGCGAGGAAATAAAAGCGAAGAAGGGAAATGACATGCGCTGTCTGCAGCCTCTTAAAAGTACATTTAGACGGGGCAGCCGGGGGCGCCAGCTGCCGCCATTGCACCTGCTCTGCGCGGCGCGGCCTTCCGCCCCGCCCCGGCCACACTCCGTCACAAAGGCAGGCAGGGCACAGAGTGATTCTTTATCCGTTAGAACTCATAACAAATCTGTCATCTCTGGAATCTTCTAATCACCACCATTAACCTATTTATACTTTTGTGATATCGAAGTTTATTCTTCAATCTCTTCTCCCCCTACCACCATTGCCAATATCGTCGTGAAAGTCGGCGTTTCGTCATCTTCATATCCGTCAACACTGAAATTATATTTACATACGATTAAAGGAAGCGACAGAGGGCTTCCGATCTTCGTCGATTCATTCTTGTTAAAGAGCTATCAATTCTCTTTTTGCCCATGAATACTAATGTGTTTCATTCTATTGTGCGTACGGAAACTTGATGGGCATCCCAGAATGCATGCGACTGCTCCCCTTCATTTCAGACTCTCCCACCTTTCCGCTGCTACTTCACTGCCATCGCCACCTCCCTCCCTCCCTGCCGCCCTCTATCTTCCGTGACTCTTTCCCTTCCCTTCTCGGCACAATGCTCCAATTGCCATCGCGGCTACATCCGTTATGATACCCACTTAAAGTTTATGCGCCAATATTCTTGGATCTCAAATTTCTTTGGATCTTTTCATTTCGTTCAGAATCTGTTGGTATCAACTCACTATTTTTAATGCAGGAAGTAATTGGTACTTTATTTGATGTTAAAATATTTTTCAGGGTAATTTAAATTAATTTGAAATTCCCAAATCACAATACTTCTCCAAAGAAACGATTTACTCGGAAAAATTGTGTAGATCGCACAGCCTTTTTCCATGGTAGTGTTATAGATAAACCGCATGAAACGTCAAAAAGGGGTAAAGATGATGATTGAAGGAAAATAATGAATCCACTTTTTACCCATAATCTAGTGTCTTTGATATCCATGTTGTTTTGATACCATAATACTGCTACAACTTTACCAGAATCAATATATGTAGATCCGTTTCCAATCGAAAAGAAAAGTGTCACAAAGCCTTTAAACGTTTCTGCGGCGTGCCTCTGCGTGCTCGTCTGGCGCCCTGCGTTAAGTGTTCCAGTCGGGCGATCATGCACCGTTACGCGCGCGCGTTCGGCGCTGCACCCCCTCGCCCCCCCTCCCCCCCGCGACGAGGACGCCTCCGCCCGTCCATCCGGTGGTCAGAGCACGCCACGAACGATCAACGTCCCGGCCTCGCGGTCATGGGTTAAGGGGTACGTGTGATTAGCGCGAAGACATTCTGCTCTTCGCAACCTCAGAAGTGAAGTTTGTTATCGTCCCACAACAATGTATACTAGGATATTGCAAGGAAAACACACGTAATCTTCCCCAACCGGGAATACGAACCCGGGGCCGCGACATGGAAAGGGAGCTTGCTGACCAATGAGCTAAACAGAGAGGGCATATATCTATAATTTATTTATTGTGTGTAATAACATTTCGGTGGCTCGTGGACAACGTGATAGCGTTCCGTGAGGCGGTCCCGGGTTCGGTTCACGGAGTTTACATTTAATTCGTATGGTTATTAGCCTTACGCAGGAGCGCGAGTTATTGGACATGCACAGATGTGAAGATAAAAGACAAAATTCGTGTTACAGTGAAATTGGAGTTATTGAGTATGTGAGAATTGAGAGTGTGGAAAAATGTTGATGGGAATTTAGTCACGTGTAAAAGATGGGATACATCGACTTAGGGGACGTTCTACGTCCGTATTTGTTAAAACTTCTACTTCGCATAATTAAATTTCGAAATACCCAATTCATGATTAAATTGATATTTTTATGATTACTAAATTATTATTAATTCGATAATTTCTCTTCATTATTTTTCGATTGTCACACGTGACGTTGCTTATGTCTTTCTTTTGTGAGGGCAAACATAGCTCCTATGCGAAAAGATCATTTGTCATGACGGAGGTGATCTGAGGTCAACTTGGTCATCTTTCGTTGGATTGTTTGTGAACGGACATGAAAAAGCGTGCTCTGTAAAATTTTTAATGAAATAACTTCGATTGCTTGGTCTGATGATATAATGTATTTTCTTAGAATATACGGATGAAAGTATGAACGTATCATAAAATACCCAAAGTACGATTTGTGGCTTCAGTTCTTTTTATGGAGAAATATAATACACCATTTGTGGAGACCTCGGTAACTCCCTTTGAAACTCCCTGAACGCTATGCATAGCACGATTAACATAAATAAACGTAGCAATGTATCTCAAATTCACTTCGAGTTGTACTTTGTCTTCCAGATCCACTTCTCTTGTTTTCACATTCTCCTTCCTTTTTCGTCGCGATGCCAATGGATCACGTCCAATGGCCCCGACCCGGAATCACAATGCAATTCCTCATTGCGAATAATCTCACGGTTTCCGCTCCCTCCGCGTTTCTCCACCCGCGACTCAGATACAGTGAGACCTATATTCCCGCAATCGTGTCTCATACATCTCTTTCGAGACCGAAAGGCTCTGACAACGAGTTGAGAGTAACACGACTTCGCAAGCCAACATTTCTTCCAGGCAATTCATATACCTTTGTAGCTTTGTTATATCCTTACCGCAATAAAACATTCTAGAGTGAAGTGCCTATATGTTTTCCAGTTTCCGGAGAGAGTTCCAAATATGTCGTCTTTTTGGGGTCAGAGAAATAAAACTATATGAAGTACGATTGTACGTCGCACTTAAGACAAAAAATTGAATTTCTTATCGTGCTTTGATTGGATGATTTCGATGAACGCTTTATTACATTATTTTCTAGGTTAGGGATCTTAGACCTAAAATGAAGTAGTAAAAGTGACTTTCATTCAGAAAAATCATCTGACAAGTAATTGTGTGAAAGAATTTTCTTCACAAGAGTTGTAACTGGTGAGTAACTTTTATCCCCCAGATATTCATTTAACGTTTTACTCAGAATGGTGAACAAAGATGTCAGTCGTGTGACAATGGTGATGTGCGCGTGCTCAATGGAATGACTTGCTCACGCATATTTCTTCTTCTTCTTCTTCTTCTTCTTCTTCTTCTTCTTCGTCTTCATCTTGTCAGAAGGAAATAACATCTCGAGTAGAGAAGTACAATCTTCATTTATACATTGAGCAGTCTCAAGTCTTCTGAAGCGATGACTCATTCTCTCTGGATGCACATTTTTAATACAAAATCATTAGTGCTTTTTCGCATGGGCGAATGAAGTTTTAGTTCAAACATTTGATTAAACCCGCTAAACATTTACAATAACTCCGACGTAATTCTATTTCTTTACATAAAAACTAGTTGGAAGAGAGGAAATCGTCAAAATGAAGTTGGAATCAGCTGATTGAGATGTGAAGGATCATTAATACCTGATTTCATTCATCTGAAAATGTACGCCACTTCCACGTTATATCGGGACGAAATACGATTATACGAAATACGTTATAGCGGGAAAAGGCGACGTAAGCAGATAGTTACGGAATCGTGAACAATTAACGTCAAAACATTATCCCTCCAGCGATTTAAAACGTGTTGTGGGCGGGCGGGGCAGGCAGGGATTAACGATTCGGGTCGTGTCCCCCTCCCCTGTGCCGACTCTCGCCGCCACGGACGCCCCCGCCCCCGCCCCCGCCGCCGTCGCCTATGCACCACCGCCGCCGCCACTGCCGCCGTCGCCGCCGCCGCCGCCGGAAGCGCTGCGCGTGCGGCCGAGTTCGTGTGCGCGCCGCTCACCGACGGCGGGGGCGGAGGGGGCAGGCGGTGGAGTAAGGAGTGCAGAGCTTGCCCTCGCTGTGCCCCGCAGGTGGAAATCCCTGGACGGGGAAAACGCCCACGTGTTGGCACGTGGATTGACGTCGGATCTGCCATACGCTACGCTTTCGGGTGTAATGACGCGCTGGGAAAGCCTAAACGCTTACTGGCGGGAGACGGAGGCGCGGGTGCGTGGGCCAACGCGGGTGTGGGCGTTGGGGTGCGAGCGACGCGGTGGAGGGGTGGGGAGTGACGGCAAAGGCGCTGCGCGGGTTGCGATTTGCTCAACATAGCCTCAGGACGCTCTCAGCACACAGATATTAATATGAAGAATTTGGCGTATTGATATAATGAGTCCTCGACGAAATCGTATCATTTGTTCAATCATCATGTTCACGTTCACAGCTCTCAAAATTTTACGTTCGAAATTCATAAAATTTCGTTTTCCGGTTGTAAAAATGTTGGAAGTTACATTTTTAATTTAAATTGAAATAACTACAGTATACCCGATCTAATGCTAATTTGAACATTTCGTTTGTTCCCAGCTTTGCATGTAGGTTATCGGGGTACAAAGAACGATATTTATTCATGTTTTTTAATATTTCAAATCAATATTTTTTACTTATTGTTTGATGTGCTCATTCATGAAAAGATCTTTCGTGTAAACAAAACTGCTGCGTGCATCTTCTTGTTTATCGCCCTTTTCAAAGGATATTTGATTCAAGCTGAAGGGTGCTAAATGGAATCAAGTTGGCATCAACAGAAAGTGAAGTAGATGACACAATAGAATAAGAACGGTTATATTTTGGTGAATTGTTTCCAAAACCGAATATAATTCCGAATAACAGCTTGAGAGATATTCTTGAGAAATTAAGAAACTAGCAGTGGTGGGCGATCGCTTGGGAGCAAAAAACGTCGTTTGCGACTCGGTGATCACTGTGGTTGGTTAGTTGTTTCTGATTCGGGGCGTGTCAACTACTGAGGTCATTAGTCCCGTGAGTATTGTGCGTTTTTTCTCGGGAGGTGGCAGTACTCGGTATTCGTAGGGTACTGCTCCGGCATTCGCCTGGTGTTGATGGGAGAAACCACGACAAACTACCTATCAGAGCAGCCGGCCGCTAGGATTCTCCTCCAGACAGGGACTGAATTGGACGTAGCTGAAAAGCTAGTGTCGTGACTGAACCTTCCGGTCAGAGGTAAGGCGGTGCCATGAGTTGACGCCGGGGTGCTCCGTGTGCGTGGTGTGGCGCTCGCGGAAGCTGTGGCTCGGGCGCTGGCAGCGGCCGCGGCCTCCGCGTCCAGAGCGGATCCCCCGCAAACGCGCTCCCTGAGTGATGGCCCTCGCGACGCTTCCTGCTGGCGCGACGTCACCCGTCCCCGCCCCCCGATTCCCACCCCACCCCACCCCACCCCACCCCACCCCACCCCACCCCGCCCACCCACACCGGGAGAGGTGGCCATCCTAGCCCACACATCTCGACATACCTACGCTGGCCCCATCCGAAACACAATCAATCCACTGAATCCATCAAACTCCACTAGCGTAGATCCTCGCCTGCGCACTGCCCTTGCGCTCGCCCTCAGGCTCGCCACCGAGCGTCCAAACGCTCCATCGGGCGCTCGCTCGCAGCTTGAGCGTTTCCTACCTTATAGACGAAAAGTCAACTAAAATGTTTATGCTTCCATGGAAAAAAGTCTCCTTGATATTCAAAATTGGGACTCGCACCTTCCATCAATGATCCAGATGTTTCTAAGCGAGATATCTTGTTAGCGCCCGAGGCAGCCGCCCCCGCCCCTCGCCCCTCGCCCCTCGCCATACGCCACGTGTTCCTCGCTGCCCGGTCCCCACCAAACGCCGCTCGCCGCTGGCCCCTCGCCTGCGAGCGCGTCGCGCAGCGCCCTCGTCAGCATTTGCGTCTCGCTTATCGGCTGCTTTGGAGAAACCGTTGGCGGGCGGGAGGCGACTTACAGAACTCGAAACGGGGCAGGGGCTCGGCGCGTTTATTTCGGATGAGCGGAGAGAGCGCGGTGCGCCGAAGTTATACGAGTACTCTCAATCGCCGAACACTTGTAACGTGGCATCTCAAGGTCACGCGCGAAAGAGGGAGATAGCAATAGGGAGCATAGTGACATTGCAGCTCCCCATTGTCTTCCCTCTCCCTCTTTCGCGCGTGACCTGGAGATGCCACGTTAAGAAAACCCAAGTACAGCAAGTTTGTTCATTCCTGCTGAGTGAATGAGAAGGGGTACCGGCTCACTAACGGATATAACTTCGAAATATTCTGGTCATTTCGTCTCCAATTTTTAAAAGTGTTCTTCATTTAATATCAGTTGACAAAATATTTTTTCCCACATAAATTTCAAATAGAAAATAAACTCGTCCCGAACACCGATATTCTTAAAAATGAAATATAAGTTGTTTTTGAGAAAAATTGCAACGTAGTCTTCTGTGGAACGTTAATTTTATACATCTACGTTCCAGAAGAATGTTCTCCAGCTATCGTCTTTTGCGTGTGTGTGTGTGTGTGTGTGTGTGTCCAAAGAAATGTTGGGCGCGCCGTGAATGACAAGTGGAAGCCCCCAGGGAGGCAGCTGATGAAAGCCGGCGCGTGGGGCGCTGCGCATGCCAGGCGAGGCACGCGTGCCTGGGCGTCGCGTCGCGTGCCGCCTGCGACATTCTGCGCCACCCAAGGCCTCGAGTCTTCCTTTGCTTCCTCCCTTTATTGGGCAAACTTTATTTACATATTTATGAATTGATAAATTATTAGAATTACGTACTTATTTAAAAATCTATCTAAAGTACCTGGCGTTGCTCGGACATTTATTACAATAAATTATTAGACAGGAAGAGCAATTCCATCATTTCGTGCCCTGAAGAACTAGCAAATCACTTTCAGAACTAATTAATAAAACGGACGTTCACACAGGAACATTACATAACCTTATTCAAACCCCAATGAATATCGTAATAATTCTGGACATTGATGAAATCAGTAATATAGATCTCAGACGTCATCCTCTGGTGGCGCTCAGCTAAACTATTGGCATTGGTGCACTCTTGCGTCTGTGATGTGAAGCTAGACAAAAAATGTCCAGAAAAGGAATATTTTGTAAAAATATGACGGGTTATGGTTGTAAATCATAGCCTGTAGTACACCAGACCTTTAAAGGAAGCTAGCACAAACGTTTCTTCGGAATTGGTTCAGTAGATTCAGATATTACCGCGCTGTAAGGCAACGCACTTCTGTCTTTATATATTAGTATAGCTATTCATAATATTGTATAGTGTCATGTATACACTACGAAAATAAACATTCAATATAATAACACATACGTTTATTACGTAACAAAAAATCTATGCCCCCCCCCCCCCCAGTGATCCGCAGGATTCGCCGCTGCCCCTCTCTTACTGCATTTAAACTGCTCAGCCTCCACATTCCCCCACAGCCCCTGACCTCCGCTCTTCGCCTTCCGGTTCAGCACTTGCCACATACTTTCTCTTAGCAATCTTTTAAAATTCACAACAGTCTGGGGAGAGTTCGGTTCGTACATACGTACAGTATGTACGTGTCCGACTGCTTAACAGTGTGGAGTGTTTCGTTTGGTGTGTCTTAAATACACTAACTTCATGAGAGTTTCCTTGATTTGCTGTCGACATGAATAAAATAATTTATTTAAACTAAAAACGAAATATTTTTTATTCACTTCGTAGTTAGTTTTATGATAATCAGTCTTACATACGTGTTCCTGTTATAAAGTACACCATTTTCTTAAAGTAGCTGCATATTGAAGTTAAGGATACTCTTGGTATCTTCATTGACTCATTGTTATGAGTAATGCCACTTTTTTCGCTAGTTGATACTGCATGTTGTTACTTAATATAACGGTGCAGGAATGATGATCGCGGAGAGTTTCTCGTTACGAAATACAACCTACTCTTCCTCTCCATGAGATAATACACTACAGGTATATGCTATAATGTTTATTATCCCATTTACGTTCGTCGATTAAAATTTCCAGTCACAGTTGAGATTTCCAGATGTAGGAATAAGTTTTAATCGTCCAAGCTTTTCTAATTTTTTAACCAAATAAAACGGTGTAAAATATTATTTTAACGCTGTCTTTATCATTTTATTTTGTTATATTTCAACTTGAACATTATCATATATTTCTTATTTTTTAAATATATTTTTTCAGTTTGTTATTTTCATTGGGTTATCGTTCAATTTGTAATTCTTTGTCGAATTATTTTCTTTTAAATTTTGTGACCTCAGTGTTCCCTTTCCAGGAAGTGATTTATTCTTTGAATATCATTATTGGACGGAAAGACCTATAATGTTCTTCAAAAGCCTTCTCGTCGAATTGTTTATTTTGGGACGGCGTTGCTCAAACACACGAAGGCCGCTCGTTTAGTTACACCGGTTCCAACCAATCAACGGACTCGTTCCGTGACGAGTATGCCGAAAGTAGGCGCTGGGAACGTTCCTGAAAACGCGTTTGTGCTCTATCTGCCCATCGCACGCGCGCGGCGACCCACTTGCACGCGCCGCCAGGAAGCGCGCCCTGGTCAGAGGTGAGGGCTGCGCTTGCGCTGCAAGGCGCCTTCATCTCCTTCCTTCTTGGGGCTCTTCTACCTTTTCTTCTTCTTTTCCTTCCTTTCTCATTTTCCTTCTTCTTTTCCTTCCTTTCTCATTTTCCTTCCTTCCTTCCTTCCTTCCTTCCTTCCTTCCTTCCTTCCTTCCTTCCTTCCTTCCTTCCTTCCTCCTTTGGTCTTCGCCTTCTTCTCCCTCCTTTCGTCGTCTTCTTCTCCTTCTCCCTCCTTTCGTCGTCTTCTCCTCCTTCCTGTCGTCGTCTTTTTCTCATTCTCCTCCTCCTTTTCGTCATCTTCTTCCTTTCTTTCTATTTTCTTTTTCTCCTTCTTCCTCTTATTCTCCTCGTTTTGTTCCTCCTCTCCTTCTACTTGTTCATCTACTTCTCTATCTTCTGCTTGTTCATTTTCTACTACCATTTTCTTCATCTTCATCCTTCATCTTGCTTTTTATTTTTTTTCCCATTAGACAGTTGAATTGCAATGTTCCTTCTTGACTTCGTTTCAGCCATCCTACTACTCGCTTCTCCCACAAATATTTTATATTCTAGTGTATGGTAGGGTAATCTGGAAACGGCATTATATGAAATATTTCCGCAGTTGCTTTACATTATTATGATATACCTGTAGTTTTATTTCATTCGGATTATCTTTGTGTTAACTGGATTCGAGCGCTACATGGTACGGCATGAAAAGGGAATTTAATGTTGATACCCTTATTTTAATACTGATATCATTCCAGGAAGTTAAAATGTAAGACTTTATAATTCTATCATTCACGAGCCTGTATTTTACATACAGTTGATAGATAGGTTTCCATGTGTTTTGTTAATTGGACTAATTTAGCGCACTAATAAAGCCCCTGGAAAAGGCCAAGTAGGATGTCGAAGGACAAGTTGACACATTCCGTTCGTGAATTAATTTTGAAAAATCTGTGAAAAGAGAAAGTAAGAAAGAATGAGGAAACGATCTAGTTTTTGGATTAGCATTTATTTGGAGAAATCGGCGTTTTAAAATGAAATTGTGAAAGAGTAAATTCAGGGTAACGTTTTCTATCTGCCAGACTGAGAGATTGAAACCACCATTACCTCGATTGCATTTTCAAATCAGTAATACACTCTGCTTCTCGTTTAGTTTAAAACAGCTGAAACATACTTTATATGTAAACGTAAATTGCATTTAGGTGCCGTAACACATGCCTATGTTGCTGTGTTACTTCCGGGCACATTTTTACTTAGTAGTCGATTCTTTTTCTGGATGTGTATTCTGGATGCATATTAGCTTCTCACTTCGCTTAGTGTGAATAGTTGATCGTCGTCTTCATGACTCGGTTATACACTGCGGAGGTGAATTAGGGGCTATGAATGATGAATGGAAGCCTCAAATAACCATGCACATGGTAGACTTGAACGCGCGACTCTTCAAACCGTGACTCATGCATAAACGGCGGTCAGGATTCTTTTGGCCACGTAGATTAGTGTATTAATGAATGTTTTTAACAAATATTTTCTTAGAGTCCAGACGGTTGTGAATTTTGGTCATTTACACAAGTTTCTAGGTCTGACGACACTACGGAATGGATGAGAATTTTAGAGACCGGCTGGTGTGATAGTTGGTTAGCGCGGTTTGTTCGCGATCACTTTCATGAGAACGTTAGAACGAAGCTTTTAAACAGGCTACAGACCGAGAGCGCACTTCCAGGCGACAGACGGTTTCTACACTCCGAATCAGACATTTTTCATGAACACGAAAGAAAGTCATTTGCGATTTTGCGGATGACCTGCCAGAAATTCCATACATATCAATATGGAGTTTTACTATCCAGAGGTGGAAGGTCCACATGGTGTCACCCCTACCGGTAAGAGGGCGATGCTCATTACGAATTTAAGCAAAACATGGACACATTGATACTTCGATACATCACCAAAAGGTTTCTGATGTCGATGAAAAATCGACAAAAAATATAAATGTTTAAAACATCGATGTTTAAATATGATAAAACATTTCGAAGTAAAAGGTTCTGGCTCTAATATGGTACATAACACGTTAATATTAGTTTAAAGAATATTCTGTCTTAAATTTGACTGTCATCTTATTTTTTTAATCAATATTCTATGTTGTCAAGGTTCAGATTGCATTTTAATGATATTACCATGTACAAAACGATCAAAAAACTAACAACACTGGAGAAAACTTGTGAATAGGAAACGGTTTCGTGCCGCGTGGGAATCGACTACAGTGACACTTGTCAATGGCAGTTGCTTGCGTTCAATCCACAAATAAAATAGATACCGGAAATTTTATTTACATGATGAGAATAATTTGTTTGATAACATGGATGTTCCTTTATAAATATATGGATCTGAGAAAACCTCGAAAGCAACACATGGATATTATAATACGTTTTAAAACCACAATGTGTGGCAAGCGGTCGTTGGGTGGCGAGGGGCGAAGTGGGCCGCCCACGCGCATGCGTCGTGGCGCCGGGGGCGACAGTGGCGCCGCCGCCGTGGCTGGCAGGCCAAGCGGCCGGGGCCGCGTGCGCGTCGCGTCGCATCGCGTCGTGGGCTGCGCGTGGGCGGACGGCAGCGGGGCTCCCAGACGCCGGCGGCGACTGACCCGCCGGCCCCCGTTCTATATTCGCCGTGCCCTCGATGCGTCTCGTTCCGGGAAGGAAACGCGTTTCTCACAGAATCTTATCTGCTCTAAAGAAAACTTTTTTTTAACGTACAAAAATGTGTGCGGCGATTGGAACGATAAAAGTTGCTTTTGGTATCCACGATGGGAGGAACCAACTCACAATTTGCTAAACGTTTGATGAAGGGAATGGGGATATTACATCGAAGAAATTTACAATAATTGCTCAGAAATTTAGTGAAAATAATATAAAAGAATGCTTCTGTTTCATGTTTTCGGGAATGTCAACCGCTATGGTCATTAATACTATTAGTGTGGTGAATGTTTTATCGCCGAAGGTGACGGTAACCGACTGGATGGTGACTTCCGGCGAAACCTACACCTGTGTTTACTGGGGGTTTCCCCATCCAGGTATCTACCCCGAATGGGACACCGCTCCGGGCGGGACGAGCTCTAAACTTTCGGCTGGTCTCCCGACATACAATGTGGTAGTCTAGAGCATATAGGTGTGTGTATGAATAAGGAGTAAGGATTTCTCTTCAGCACTCGGCTGGTGTTGATCGGAGAAACCACGAAAAAAGTAACGATCAGAGCAGCCGGAACGGGTGATTTTGACGTAGTATCTAGTGTAGGTCGTGCCGAAACTTCACCACCGCCGAGACTGAAACTCCGGACCTCGGTGCCAGAGCTGTTGCAGAGACAGCAGCAATGCTCGCGCGGAGCTAAAATCATCCGGTACAAATGAAATGATACGTTGACATTATGAAATAAGTAGTACTTTTTGACACAGTGGAGTATTTTGAGCATTGTCTACAGTAATTTTAAAATACTTGTTTTTTGTTGTAAATGAATGAATGAATGTAGTATACGAATAGGTAATAAATGTGGCCATGCAACTAAAAGGCAAGTCGATTCAACTCTGGACGATCTTTAGTCCCAGTTCTCGTTTTTTAAATTTTTTATTATGATTTAATTGTTTTTGTGCATGGATCAGTTCTCCCCTTCTCGTCAAATAATATCGACTTAGAAATCGTTCTTTGGATTTAATGAGGACACTGTCTGGTTAAGACATGATAAGGTTAGCTCCGTGAGCCAGTTTTCTTACCCAGTGGCCGTCTGGAAATTTTGAGAGGTTATTTGATCTGAGAGAAAATGTAATTTCATGTGCTTAATTTCGGATATCTGTGTAGCAGCTTTACCTCCTTGGCTTGTGGTCTCGCAAGCTTCCTCTCTCGTTTCACTACTTTCCGCTCTTATTTCCCCAACTGACCCGCGAAGCGCCGCGCTTGTTCCGCCCGAAAGGACCCCGCGAAAGCGAGGGGCGCGGAGGCGCGCTCGTTCCTCTCGGCCGGCAGCCGCGGCGCCGAGTGCTGTTCGCTGTAGCCTCGCGGGCAGCGCCGGGCCCAGCCCAGCCGCGCCGCGCGGCCTCGCGAGATGGATGGGACCGGTGGTGGACCGCGAGAAAGCCGCCCGCGTCGCGAAATCGGATTTTCGTCCTCTGGAAAACCAGCGCCTTCCCGGCGACGCCGCGCTGGAGCCGGGTGGGACAGGACGGGACGGAGCTAATCCAAACTGTGTGGGACGGGGTGGAGCGCGGGGAGGGTGACGCGGTACGGAGGCCAGGGACTGGTGGTGGGAGTCGTCAGCACGGAGCGGTTTGCACAGAGACGTAAAGAAATGGAACGGGATAGTACAGGGCCGGACGGTGTAGGGTGGAAGGAAATGGGATAGACCGGTGTGCTTAAGTAGAAATGGGACGGAATGCAATGCACCGAGATGGGAGTTGGGCGGCGCCGTGCGGCGAGGTGCCGAGTGAGGAGAAACGCGTTGCGGCTGGAGCACAGAGGAACCTCTCCTGCGAGGCCCTCAAGCGGCCAGGCACTTGCCAATGCGGCTGGGGAGCTTCCGCTTTCCGGAAGAGAATTCTGAGGCGGTCACTTTTCACTTCCCTTGCCAGCGGCCAATTTACCCTTTCGAGGCCCTCCATTCTACTGGCAACAATAATACTTTTTGAGATTTTAATCTTTTTTTGTCAAAAATAATTAAAATATTAAAACGCCTTCAAATTATCATTTTATTCAAATTTTAAACTTGAAAATTGATAACAATTGTCTACAACATAATATCTATACGTCAAAATAGCTGCAATATAACTAAGTACTATACTAATCATTAATGAAAACAAAACTTTTTAAAAATGCCGTTTACACGATTTTATGTTAGACACAAAATCAGAAATAGTATCGTCAAAAGATGAAACATCAGAGCTGTTCATGGTTAGTGGGCGACCTGCGATGCAACCAGCAAGAAGCAACCAGTTGGCACCACTTCCCCTCCGAATACCGGTGTTTAAAAGCGGCCTCTTTATGCTGGATAAAATGAAAAAGGTTGCAGGTGGCAAGTTTCTTTGGAGAATATTCCGCGTTTCCATCGCAGGGTTCTTCCAGACCTCTAGGTAGCGTTTCAAGTTGTTTAAATCTTCTTGGATCGTCTTCAGCCACACAATTCGCGATAAATACATCCAAATGAAATAAGTTTGCGTTTAGTGTTAATGCGGTCTGACAGACAAAGCGTATTGTATTGGGAAAAAAGAAAAAAAAACAGAATCAGATATATTGTTTCATTTGTTAGATACTAAAATATCCATTACACATCTTACTATGATTATAATTGCTCTTTTTCTAATTGATTTTGTAGTTCTCTTGCAGGGAAAGTAATATTGGTATTTCTTAGTGCAGAGCATGTTCATTCGCATTGTTTATTTTCCTGCTAAGTTGCAAATATACAAAATGTTTATCAGTTCATTTTGTGATAGTTTGAACGAAATTATGAAACCAACAGTTGTTAACACTTGTAAATAACGCTCCTGTTTCTCGAGGAATTGAAAATAAACATCCGCCGTCTAAAAATATTACAAGAATATTTTAAGTAGATTCAGTGGGCGATAACACGTTGGTCTGCCGGTTCCAGGTAATTTCACGAGGATGTGTGAAGTTTTAACGGCTCAGGTCTGTAGGTCAGGGCGGGTGTTCATCAAATTTCTCTCAGCGATTTAACGAAGTAGTAATTCCTCCTCGCATGAATTTCAAATTGGATCTTTCGATCAATATTTGAGTAGTTTAAAACTTTGTTTCCCAACGCGTGAAGGAAAAATTCCGAAATTCTGGCTGTTATTAATTAGCTGTCTCTTGGTGCAACTTCTGGAAGATGTTGCTCCTTTTAAGAACACGTTGGCGTGTTGCCTAATGACCCATAATTCTTTAAACCGCAGTTTTCGTTTTCTTGAGAAAACCGAAGAAGATTAATTTCTTTGATTTTTTTTATGTGTAATTTTCAGTTTTGACTCTTGATATTGGCTGAATATAAAGTGTATTAGCCTTACAAAAAAGAAATCGGTAATTACTTTTAGGAAATCATTAACGCTGATTTGTGGTTGCAAAGAATTCGCTGTAATTCATTCTAATTTAAGAATTCAATAGAATTAACACCGATACAGTATTAAAATTAAATAATTGAGAGCTTAATAATAAGATATTTTACTAAAGGATATGCATATGGGGTTTCTAAATAGTACAAGAGAAATTTAAACATCCAAATCGCGCAGTTGTGTGATGAGGATTCTCTGACTCTCCATTGACGAACTGTCTTTCAAGGTTCTCAAAACTTTTAAAGAATGAAGTCCTGGCACATGATTAGAAGTTGGCTGCTATACAAGGGTAAAATTGTTCATAATATATTTTATATATCAGTGGCCAAGATAAGGCATTTTCTAATTTATTGAAAAATTCTTTTAAATTTTCAAAGCAAATAATTCCAATGATGTAAAAGAATCTCAATTTCATAATCCATAACAACAAAAAAAGCTAATTTGTGTGTGTACATTGATAAAATGTAGAATATACGGAAGGAATTATATTCTTACGTTAAGAGTTTTGAAAACCAGATTTAGACTTCAGTTTGAATAATCACATTTATAATTAGAGTAACGAAGACTGAATAATTTTATTGAATAATTTTCGATTAAGTTACCGCACACTCAAAATATTCGGATTTTAAAAATGAATTTGTGACATTGAATCAAATGTAACAATATATGATCGACAAATACAATTTCTTGTAAAATTGAACTATCAGAGTGAATTATAACGTTTCGGTTAAGTGGTTAATTTTTTCATGCAAATCGTCCGCTGGAAGTGGTTCACGTACGACTTAGGAGTCTTACCCACCCTGTCCCGCCACCGTCCATCGCTGCCATTAGCTGCTCCAGTGTTCGCTCAACGGGAGGCGACGCATTTGCACACCGCTTTGTGGAGTGACCTGCCAGGTGTTGCCACGCCGACTCGCAGACGAGTCTGCCGGCGGATCCCAGGCAGAGCCGGAAACGGAGCCGCAAGTAGACAATTCTGAAACGAAGACCCCTCCCCCTGGAAACAAATAAAAATATGAAAGTTGTTTCAAGGAACTATATTAATTTTTTTATTCATTCAAACAAAAAACAAAAATTACGTTTCAGCTAGAAACCCCTTTTTGCAAATATATTTTAAATAGTAGTTTATATAAAAGCATTTAGTGATAAAATAATACAATTTCCAAAGTGAGCTTAAAACACTAAAAAAATGTGTTTAGTTAGTGTTTAATAAAATCACTTGTTAAATACATGAAATAATAAATATGAATTTCAGTAGAACCTATTTCAATGTTACCGTCATTTAAATCATTTCATAAAGTCCTACTTTATAAGTAATGACTATAATGAACTATTTAAGGAAAACAAATAATTGAAAATTGTATGAAAAACCAGACTACTGTACCGCGACTTATAAAATTACGAAAACGATTTTCTCGAGTTTTAATTTCTTTTTAAATCTTTTAACTTATTGTTTCGCATCATTGGGGCCCCGTGCGGTCACGCGATCTGCCTGCGATGGCTAGCGCCGGCGCTGCTCTCTGGGAAGGAGAGGGCGGGCGCGGGGGCGGGGGCGGCCCGGCCTCTGAGGGACTACGTCCTTTCAGCGCCGTGTCAGTGCGTCCCGTGTCGGGCGATTAGCATAATTGCTAATCCAGAATCCCGCCCAGCCTGTTCCGCCACGCCGATGGACGCAGCAACAGTGCTGTGGGCCGAAACAAAACCAAAAACGCGCCTACGTGTTTTCCCAGATTCCCAAGAAAATATTTTAACGAAGAAACAAAAACGAAGTAAATGCAAATGTATCAACGAATATATATCATGCTTGGTTATGCCTGTTCAGAGTTTCTGTTTAAGTTGAATGTTGATAAAGGTGAGTTATTTTTAAATACCTATACAGTATCATTTATTCGACATTTAGTGTGGCGTTCATTGCAAGCGTTTTATCGGTTTTTGCTAGGTAGTTTTTATTTGGTTTTATGTGAAAATGGTTTTATTTACTGAATGGTCACTTTCTATACTCGTGGAAAT
The DNA here is from genome assembly GCA_011170035.1 of Teleogryllus occipitalis. NCBI lineage: Eukaryota > Metazoa > Arthropoda > Insecta > Orthoptera > Gryllidae > Teleogryllus > Teleogryllus occipitalis. Next base: position 14,596 of record BLKR01000270.1, on the reverse strand, counting down.
GTCCTAAAGACGAACGATGTTAATTGCGATTATTCCACAAGTGAAAAATCAAAAACGAAATTAAGACCGTACGTATTTAATATCATTCATTTTAAATGCATGCTAAATTAGTTTATCATGAATTAATATATATGGATTTAATAAATATATAAATTAAGTGATACGTACATTTGAAGTAGTATCAATGCTGAATTAATATTTCTTCAATCGTCTCTATAAGTTATCACGTGATTGCGTAGGTAATTTGAAAAACACGCAAGGTTTGTTTTCGTGGGATCTTACAGCTATCACCACATTCCGTACATCCGATACTTCTCGAAAACTTTGAGGATCAAGGGGCTTGGGCCAAACGAGGATGGGGGATCAACTCTTCGCCCGGCCTGGGGACGGGGTGGGGATGGCAGGACTTGCAAATAGGAGTGGAGACGGGGTGAGGACGACGGATCGAGCATAGTTCGTGCTCTATTTTTCGGCCAGACTTTATATCGTTCTAGCATTATTACTGAACTTGTTGTGTATACTGCCAAATCTGAAAATTTTTTTTCGCTTTTAAGTTACGTTCATGAAATTTTGAGGGTGTGAAGAACATCAGTGTAAATACATTGCTATGTGTTAGGAGTGTCTCTTTTCACGCAGATGTAACACTCTTTTAGGTGTCTAAAATTACGCCAGTTCTAACTAATTTGGATTCATGAAACTATGGAGACTTATGAACTTCAGCTGGGAATACCGATTTATGTTTATTCTGAAGGATCCGTTCTCGTGACTTCATAAAAATGACTTTATAAAAAACGTTATCGTGTTCTAACTCTCACAAACCTAATTTTCAGTGGCCAAACATTCTACGAGAATTTTAGAATGCACGATATCGCTTATGGCTTAGGCAATCTCTCTCGCTAGTGAGAAAAATATAATTGTTAAACATTGCTTTAAAAACCTTTAAGCGTATATATTTTATTTACTTGCCTTGTTATTTATTGGTGTTTTTTCATTTACTTATTTACTTATCGGTGTATTTATTTAATTATTAATTTAATTATTTATTTAATAGTGCATTTAATTATTTTATTTATTATTATTATTATTATTATTATTATTATTTATTATTTACTTACATATTTAATTATGCATTTAATTTTGTATTTTATTGTAAATTAAATGATCAGTATATTTATTGTTGTTGGAAGTTAATGAATTACTATATAGTTTGTGCGTGTGGGTTCGGGACCAGTGTGCGGCGCGGCGCGGCGCGGCGCGAGCGTCTGCTGACCTAATCCCGGCCGCGGCCTTGAAGCGGGCGGCGCGGCGCGGCGCGGACTGGCTGGGGCGCCAGAGCCTGCCTGCAATGTCGCCGCCCGTGGCGTTCGGCGCTCGGCGCTTTTTCTCGTGCAAGACGTGAGCTGCGTTCGAGCAGGCGCGCGGATATCGGCGCTCGCTCGCTTGCTCGCTCGCTTGCTCGCTCGCTCGCTCGCGAGTGGTGTGGTGTGGTGTGGTGTGGTGGGGGAGGGGGAGGGGGAGGGGGAGACGGGAATGGTCATGAGAGGCTCACGCTGGAAGATCGCGCGAAGCGGCAACTTGCAGGTGGTTGACGGCCGCCCGTATTTGGAGCGCAGTGCTGTGTGGAAAAACAATCCAGTCGTTCTGGCCTTCTCCCGCGATGGGATGATTTCGAATGATAATCAGTGTGCACTAGGTAAATTTACTTCCACTATACACGGGCTATATTTGTTTGTTGTTTTTTTAAGTGGGAAAATATGATCTAGTTTTGTTTCTTTACGTAAACGTAATATTTGTCATAGTATTAAATACAGTTCTTCAGGTAAACCATTATTTTCCCAGAAACTTTTGAGGACTATTCCATTCGTGAAATTATAACAAATAGTGTTTAACTATACATGAAAAATGCCCCAATCAGGACGGCGTTTCTCAAAACGTTTATTGCTTTTTATATTCAATTTTTTTTACGGGTCTCCCTACTGGCCAATCATAAACCGTGACTAATCTATCTTAGGAGGCGTTATACATCGATTACTTTGTCGATCACTTATAAACCGCAAATGTACCTAACCTTTTTCATTTTAACATAGCTTTCAGTTATTTTCAGTATTTGGCGCATTTTGGAACTCTCTTGGGCTTAATTTCATTGCTGGAATAGTCCTATTAAATACCACTCGTGCTTTGGAAATCCCCAAGTAAATCCCCTGTTCGCTTCGCGATTCGAGGATTCATCGACAATTTCCAGAGCACTCGCGGTATTACCTATGATAATGTTTCCCTTTCGCAAATTATACGAGTGAATGATAGTCCTATAGTCCTCAGGATTAATTTCTTTTATGTTTCGTTAAAAGACGCCTTAAAAGTAAACAATGCATCAAGATTTGATGCCCAATAAAGCGAGGATCATCATAAAGGTCTCCACAATGAAATGGACCACTTGTTTCATCAGTCCTTTACAGCGGAATACCTGGATCATCCTGTACCAGCAGTGTGTTCCCGAAAGATAATTTCACGGTCATTTATATTCCCCGCGCGCGTGCATCGGCAGCGTGGGGTTTGAGAAGACCATTAAGAGGCGCCTCATCGCACCTTGCGTGGCGAATGCCTTCTGTCCGCCGCCGGTGGCGCGCCCGCGAGGAGGCCGCTGCGGTGTGGGAAGATCCGCGAGGCGCCGCGGCGCGGCGGGCGGCGTGACCCGAGGCGCGAACGAGCCCGGCCGGTCCCGCGCCTCCCCCCATCCGCCCGACCGTTACCAGGGCATCCGCCGCCGCCGCCTCATTTACCTCCTCCGCCCCCAACCTCGCCGTCTCGGGCCACGCCTCTTTCATCCCCTCCGCATCCTCCTCCTCCACCTTTGCCAGGTCCGCTGGCTCCGTATTTGTCGCTTTCGCCTCCACATGTTTCCAATTGATCATCATCCCCTCTGTACCCTCCGCCTCCTCCTCCGCCTCCTTCGCCTTCGCTGCCCCTTCCGCCTCCGCCACCTACCCTCCAACTGCGCTGCCTTCATGAGCTTATTTACTTCCTCTCTCTCCGCCCCCTTCTTCTTCATTTCCCCCTACGCCTCTTTCGCCTCCGCCACCTCAGCAGTGTTAGCCTCCAAAGCCACAGACACCGTCTCCGCCGTCATTACCGGCACGTGGCGTCAACCCTGGTCTCATCAAGATGTCGGACTTCCATACCTTAATATTGCATCACATATTACAACTGAATCCTGTTCGTTATTCATTCTCGAGATCCGTAATTCAGTGTTGTTGGGTGAATCCGTATTCAGCGAACTGTATCAAGCTGCAGCGTACCAACTACTTCGCTACATTAATCGAGGACCGTTTTTCTACCTCTGATAGACCAACAAAACAAATAAACAGAAAATGAATTTATCACCAAAATCTATGTACAAACACGCTTACTTTTCACGCAATCACCGTAGTGTTAATGCATTTGGCGAAACTGAGCTGTGGACGAGCTTCGAAGAACGTTTACGCCACTGATATGCGATGGGCCTGCACGTTTCTTTGGAGCTCCTCACGTGTCTGGAAACTTCGGTCTCTTAGCAAATTCTCTTTCTGAAGAAGAGAGAGGAATCATTCGGCATACGCCAAGTGATGAACCACGTCCCATTTGCCCCAAAACTTGTTAGGTTACAGCTACACTTCGAGGACCTGCGCTGTCATGAATGAGAACATTAACGAAATTGTATTCTTTTGTTTTTACGTTTTCTCCATGCACTCTGTTCATTACTCGGTGAGTTTCGGCTGCACTAATCCTTTCTTGAAGAAAGCGAGCAGCTCTCACTTGGCGGGAACGTCAATCACATCAGCCAATCTCAGTTGCTTACAACTCGGTTCAAATTGACGAAATGGCGTCGGCAGTTAGAGAGAATATGTTGAAAGAGATGCGAAATCGCCCTCTCCCGCCGCACGTTCCCAAATCCCCCTAATTATCTAGGTGTTTAATGGCTTAAACGGCGGTTGCAAAAAGCCACATTGTTCGTAGATCCTTAGGGACGTTAAATCAGAGTGTTCGAGGTTTGAGATATTACTCGCAGCCTACATTGTAATAGGAAAAAGAAAGTTTAACGTGCCAGCCAATTGAAAGTACGATTGAATGAACGAGTATTCAAGTATGGGTCCACTGAACACCCACTGGTAAGCGTCGTTTGACGAGCCTTCCTCGCGCCGGCTGTACATTTGTCGACTCGGCTACGACCTGCTTCACTGTTCTCACAGTGGGGAAGAATGAGGCAACAATAGATTTTCACCCAGAATAAGTTAGGCTTGCGAATGGTGCTTGAAGATCGATTAAAGAGGGCGAAAGTCTCATTAAAACATTGGGCCCTTTAAACCACTTTTCTACAAAAATTTCACGTTTGAAAATTTTGAAACTATTTTTTTCGTGTTACACTTCATATAGGAGTAGGAAAATCTGAAATAAATTCCGAAGAAAAAACTTAAAAATGGGGAACCAACGCTACGGTCACAGTGCAGCCGAAATATGGGTCGCTCGCTACCAGACAACTGCGAGCGAAATCGTCCGATTTATTTCATTTGAAATGCACCCAAATGTTGCTCCCGAAATTGTCCGAATATCCCCATAACTCCGTAGTTCATTGTTTCAAAAATTTGCGAGAGGCGCACTCAAGATCATCAACATGTGTTGCAAGTAGTCTCGGTTTTACAGATGGCCTTGGTTCTCCAGCTGATTTCGGGCGAATGGAACGGGCAAGTCGAACGAAACAGGTCTTCGTCCGACAGCAAATGTTTCCGGATGCCGTCGGAAGAGGGTGTTCGGGTTCAACATGCACGTTTCCATTTACGAACGCGTGTTTGAACGAATCGGACACATCAAACGCCTAAAGTCGCCTAAAGGTAGGGTCACAGTGCAGTCGCTCACTACCGGACGAGAGTATCCGAAAACGTCCGAATATTCCTATAATTCCATGGGTCATTGTTTGAAACATTTGCCAGAAGCATGCTCAAGATCCTCTATTCGTATTTGAAGATGGTCTTGACTCCCCAGCTGATTTCGGGCGTATGGAACCGACAGAATCGAACGAAACAGGTCTTCAACCGAATGTTTTGGGATGCCGTCGGAAGAAGTCGTTCGGATTCACTATGACCATTTCCGTTTTCAGCACGTGTTTGAATGAATCAACACATCGGACGAAAATTTCTGTAGTCGGACGACCGAAATTTCTGCTAAAAACGACTTAGTTGTTTGAAATCGTGACTAAAATCTGATTCGTTTGACTAAAATCGACCGCCATGTGAAGGCGGGTCCACACTTTCGGCATTCGTCGAGCTGGGAGCTGCTGCTCGCCTGATCCCGAACAAGCGATGTGTTCGTCGAATGTTCGCTCCCTTTCATGTGTCCTTAAGAGCGACCCGCGGTGGGTAGAGCGAGCACGGAATGTTCGTCACTCGGCAAATAGCAAGCAACTCATCCACACTTCTCGGGATTCGCTACTTGCCGAATAACGAGTGTCTGGAGCCGCCTTAAGAGATTAACCCGGGAGTGGCCGCAGTAGGTAGACTGGCACCAGTGGGCGGTGTCGGGATGAGGCGGCGGCGCCAGCAGCTGCCATGCGAGCGGCGCATCAGCGGCGGCGGCGGCGACGGCGGCGGCTTTTCTGGGAAGCGGCGGAGCGCGCGGGCGCCCGCTCGGCCCCGCCCACCGCCGCCGGCGCCCCGGGAATTCCCGCGCAGTCATTCTGTGAAGACGCTTCTAATTATGTAATAAGTCAGCCCCCTGTGTGATGTCCGCGGTGGCAGCCATACAATTACTTTCACCCCGTGACAGAAGAGGGCCGCGCCAGATAATTGCCGGATAACAGAGCGATCTAGGTGTTGTGAATCGCTGTTTGGGTTTGTTGGTACACGCAGGAACATACGTGACTGATGAATGGTTTGTTTTTATTTGTTTGTTTTGGATGCGGAATTCCTGTGTTATTTGCATTTACTCGAATCTTATTTACTTAACTCGTTGATAACTGGTCATTACTTCGTCGTACTGGGTCAACATGTCCATAATAGTATGTATACGGTACCGGAGTATTAAAATTTGGAGGTGATTGTCTCAGAAGTTTTTTGTTTTGTTGTGTTTTGTTTTACACAAGTGAGAATTAATACACCTTAAGAATTCGAAGTGCAATATCGAAGTTGTAATTTAGTTTCCGGTGTTAGAAAATTGACGTAATATCTATTCCCATGTAGGTCTACATTACATTTATGCTATTACTTTGAAATATGAAGGTTATTGATATCTACCTCGTTCTCAATAAAGGATAATGGATATTACTAAAATTTGATAACTTCATAAATGTTTTGAAAGTGATCAATGTTTTTAGGAACACTATATCTTTATAGTACAACTAATATTAAATTACCCAAAAGAATATAAAAGGGAGTCTGAGTAAATAGAGATTTACAATCTAAAAATTACAAAAAAAAGAAACATTTATAAAGAGAAGAAAAGTATTTTAACACATGTGTCTAAATACAAGGTATTTGAAATATTGTAACATATTTGTTTACTTGCAATACTAAAAGAACGCAAAACCCTATGTGATTTTCAAAGTTAATCGACGTTCCCAGAGGAACTTCCTTGAAATGCAATCTATGGATATCTATTTGACCTACACTCGCTTGGACCCATAACATCGAAGTTACGGTCTAGAAAGGAGCAAGTCTGAAGGAAGTGTGTAAGATTAGTCGAATATTTTGACTTTTAATGTGTAGTGTAATAAAGAGTTGTTAATACATAGTTAAAGTGTAGCGAAGCATTGCCGGGCCTGCTGGTTCTTAAAAGGTGTAGGCGTGTGTGGCCGGTGGGCGCTAGGCGTCCTGCGGGAGCGTCTGCCGCAGGCGGCGGGCGGGGACGCCACGAGGCGCGCGCGGCCTTGACCCGGGCACGGCGGCCGCCCTCCGCCCACGCGCCCGCCTTCGCCTCCTGTTGTGACGCCCTCGCTTCTTCTCCATCGCTACTTCTATTCTTCTATCCTATCCTGTTTTCTCTCCTTTTCATTTATTGTTTCATCTTCTCCTTTTTACTTCATCTCGTTTCGCGTCCTGTTTTCTCGTCTCTCCTTTCTTATCGTACACTTCGTTTTCCCTTATTTTCCGGGCCAATATCTCCATGATCTATTCTTTCCACATTTTCCCAACTCGTTATTTCAGCTGTTGTACGCGTGCTCCACCTTCGTCTGTGCAGATGCTTTCCGTGGGCGCCTGCTGGGCCGCACGCACCCCTGGCGGCGCGCCCCGGCGGCTGTTGCCCCCGGCGAAGGAGCCACGCCCCCTCGCGTCTCTCCACACCTCCGCCGGCGCGCCTTTGTTTGCTCGCACCTTTCGCTTTCCTTTTGCTTGCGTTCGCTTGCGGCGCTACTTTGTTCTTCCGCGCTGATCGAACACAAACTTGCATATGGCTGAGTCAATCTACTATTTTGCCTTTGCATTGATTCATTAAAGATATGGAACTAACGCTCAACGTATATTATATTGAATATAATATTCCGTGAAACGTATTTACAACTTTGAATGGACTTGTAGAAATCACATAGTGTTACTGAAAAGAATGATTTCAATATATCCCTTTAGAATCCTCTCCCTCCACAAGTTTTCCCTTGTTTGAATGATGATGGTACGGATTGAAGGCGCGCTTCTATTTGATAAAAGAACTTAGAGAAAAACTCAGCTCGCATCGATTAATTCTTTATTTGAGGATGTAAGAGCCGGCGACCTTTCAAGTTTCTGACCCCCTCCTCCCACGCTTCCCCGGTGGTTGGCAACGCGAGGGCGCGCGGCGGGCGTCCCGGATCAGCCCCTTGGGCGGCGCGGCGCGGATAAAGGAGCAATCAAATTCACAGAGACGGCTCACAATAGATAATGACATGTCGTATCTGGAGGCGGCGTGCGAGCGCCCGGCCTCCCGCCTGGCCGCCCCCGCCGCTCATGAAAACAACGCCTCGTCAGGATTAATGGAAGCGGGCGGGCGGGCGCGCGGGGAAAAGGAACGATAGGAGGCGAGTGTCTGTCGCGCGTCCGCGCTAATGACGGCGGTGATCTGCAACAAGCGGCCTTGCGTCCACGGCCCCCAGCGGCTGTCCTCGGCACCTCGCAAACAGCACCCCGATTCATTCCATTCGCAGTTGCAAAGAATTCAACGCATTCAACGAACTCAAAAGCAAAGAATTGGGCCAGTATAGTTTTGAATATAACTGTTGCATTTGAAGGATTTTCTGTAATTTGCATTAAAACATTTGTTTAGGAAGCAACTTTTGAATGATCGATGATACTTTCTCATTTAACGAATGAAGAGAATATTCAAATTCCGACGATCTCAGATGATTATTTTAATAAGTAGTATTCATTTTCGTTGTCTTGTTTGGTCGTATCAAGTGCATCATATCTATATTATTGAAAATGTGCAATCCATTTACTTGGAATTTATTATTTGGTATCTACTTGCTACAGCTGGCGGAAGTTCGGAGTGATCTTCGGTTTCTAAATTTCCCTTCAAACATATTCACTTACGCTTAGGAGTGTTGATGTGAGAGTAAATATCCAATAAATGTGGATGCTTCATGTATCCATCGGTCTATATTAGTATATAAATTTAAATAACGCTTATTTAACAGTGGTCAATTTGTTACTTTTTTAGGCTTAGCGTTTCGTCATTTGAACCACTGAATGGGTTTGGAAGTGTAAGGAATCGTAAATTAAGAATAGACTTCAGCTGCTTGCGCACTGTATTTCAAAAGACCCACCACACAGGTGCTTAAAAATGCTGGGCCAAGGCTAGCGTTGTCCCCGGAGTGTTTCCGGGGAATTTTATGACGATTCGTTCTGGTGCCGGATAAGGCGTCGCAGGAGGCGGCTCTTGCCTGGCAAGGTCTTCGAAACTGAAGACGGGCACATGGATGAATTAAGCAACGTAAGGAAATTAAAGAGCGTACCCTTGTCCTTGAGTAAGGACAAAGCCCCCTCTGGCGTCAGAGGTTATGCAATACGCGCCAACCTCCCTTCTTAGCTTACACTTGGCCGACCGATTTTAGGCATCGATAATGCAGAATTCATGGAAGTGCGCTAGGTCCTCTGACTGCCTCAATATTCGTGCTTTCAAAATCAACTTAAGGCAGATCACGTAGCCGACGCAGACACCCAAGAAACTGTTCTTGTTTCTATGGAAGGTAATTGCAGAAATTATAAATATCAGTGGCAAGTAAGAAAAGGAAACTTTGTTAATATTTGTTTAATGAATGAATATTTGCTTCATTAAACTTAATATTTGCAATTAGTTAATGTCTATAATAATCATGGCTTGATCGTGAAAAAAATATTTTCATTATTGTAACTGAAATATTTGAATTGGCCAAGAAATTTTCTCTAGGATAAGCACTCTACTCATAGAGTCCTTTTTGAGAAACTAAACCATATTTCATTGAATGAACCGCCTTGAGAGGCGATCATTCAGTGTCCGTAATTCGTACGCACCTGCCGAAGGAAACGAATAAACTAGTTTCCACTGGTTTCTTCCTGAGAAAATAGTGAAACGTCGCTGTAGACGAAACCTCACCAGCGGCGACGTTCTCTAGTCGAACACCCGTTGGGTGCCACTGAGGAGCAGGGCGAGCAGTCGCGTAGGTTCAGTCTGTGGTAGTTTCGTCGGAAATGAGCGAATTTGCATGAAAAATTGTTTAAGGAAAGGAAGTCTTCACATTCAACGAGTTTCGGATACCTTTAAAATCGAAACGGGCATTTTTTAAACAATATATGTGAACATGATGGAAAAGCGTCTTAAGAATGTATTGGAAAGTACAAAATAGACAAAAATGGAGATGCTTAATTCTCGGAATAAGGTTTTAAAAATGAGAATACGGTACGTTCTCAAAATCTAAAGAGAACTTCGCTTTGGAAGAACGCGAATGAGAGATAATTCCGGTGAAGGAAATTTGGGCGAGGAAATTTGCTCAGCTAAGATATTTTCATCAGGCGTGACCATAGAGAATGCTCTCGGAAACCAAACCTCACTCGACGCCTAACGCTAATGAAACGAAATTGTGATATCCAGGGTTTGTGCGGAAACTCTAAAGGAACCCGACTCACACAGCTGAATCCTAAGATATTTCGTCTAGTTTAGTAATCGACATGTGCTTTGATTGATTCTTTAATTGATTAGTGATTTCGGGCACGGCAACTGCTAAAGTCGTTAGTCTCGTGTGTGCATGTTTTTATCGAGGGAGGTGGTGAGCACCCGCTGGATGGCGAGATCTAGCGCCGATCTACGTCGGCTTCCGGTAATTTCCCCAACCAGGTATCTCCCATTCGCGGGGCACCGCCCTAGCCGGGACAAGCTGTACGCTCGCGACTGGTCTCTCGACAAGGGTGGTAATGTAGTGCATGTTAGTGTGTGTAACGAGGTGGTGAGGATAGAACAAGGAATAGGAAGGAAAGACCGCGCGCAGTCCGTGGCCCGTTTGTTAGAATAGTGCTCCGGCATTCGCCTGGTGTTGAAAGCACGGGAAACTACCGATCAGCGCAGCCGGCCGCTAGAATTCTCCTTGAGACGACGCCTTGGAAGGACGCCGTTGAGCCGCAATTCCGCTTTGGGGATGGAAGGGACGAGTGTAGGCTGAATCGGAAGCCCTGCGCGGCGCCCAATTCCGGCGACCTGTTGCGGCTGCGGGCGAGGCGACCTTGGCGGAGGTGCGCACGCTGCGCCTTATAAGGGAGCTCCAAGGCGGCGGCGGCGGCGGCGGCCGCAGCGAAAGGGCGCCGCGCGAGCGACAGCCCCGGCGGCGGCAGCCCACGCGCAGGAGTCCTCACAGCTGCAGCTAGCGCCCCCCCCCCCCTGGTACACAAGCGAAGACGTAGCCAAACTCTACCCTCGCTTACCTGTACATCTCGTTTCAATACAGGTCAAGAGCATCCCGTAAAACTTCGCCTACGCAACGGACTCCCGTTTCACGTCTTCCTCCTCAATAAATACGGCTTCCATCAAGAGTCAACAATACGTTTCCCCCGCTTTAATACTCGCACTGCTTCATTCTATGTTAAATGGGAGGTCGCCGTAGCCACCCCCTTCGCATCTTGTCGTCTGAAAATGCTCGCTCCTGACAGCTGGAAAGCCATATGGCTGAGCGTTGTATAACCAGTTCATTCTGCAATAAAAAAAGAACGGAGAAAAAGGGTCTCGTAGGGCGGGTGAGGATGATAAAGAGGGGTCTGCCAAGCAGAGGTACAGGAAATGGAGCAGAAATGAAGCGATGGAGGGGGGGTGGAAATAGGGAGGAGGCGAGTGGGAGGGAGGAGGAGCTACTGAAGAGGAAGTGAAGGTGGGGGACAACAGGAAAGGAAGTGTAAGGTGGAAAGGAATGGGAGATAATGAGTACGGAGGAGTAAATAGGAGATGAAATAGCGGACGGGACAGACATATTCGTAGACCTTAGGATTCAAAATTGCTAACTATAGTGGTCTATGAGGTCCGAAAGTTTAGCCACTGCTTTAGGGATGTCGAAGGCTTCAGTCATGCAAATGATCTTGGGTGTCTGGATGACTGTGATGACGAGAATCGCCCGACTGCATCCCACGGTCAGTTGTCCCTCGCCCTCACTTCTAATCCGCTTTCACTTTTCGTTCGTTGAGAAGGCATAGTCCGACTCCATCCCGTTTCGTTCATCTGGTGTTTCGAAAGGAGTTAACATTTTAGCTAAGTTTGCATTCATAAGTAGCGCGTGTAGATGTTCTCACACCAGTCCAGAGAACACCTCGAACGCAGGGCAACAGGCTAGAATCTTTGGTATTGTGTTTGTGAAGTTAGCGAGGTAAGAATGTGCACGTGTTAGGAGATTTCATGTTTTGTTTCCACGAACTTTTAAGTGGTGTTTTTGAACGTTGGCAGTGCTCTAAAAGTACATACTAATGTTTCTTGAAAGTAGACATAAGTGGATATATTATAATCGATCAATGTGATTCTAAGAAGACCACGGAAATCGTAGAAATGAATGTAAGGAGGGAAACAGAACAAGATGGAGTCGGGTTATGCCTTGTTGAGAGGTAGGTAAACAGCGTAGGAAAAGTTGACCGCGGGATGCAGTCGCGACTGCGCGGTATACGCTCGTGATGCCGATGTTTCGAAATCATCACGTGATGTTTCGAACTTCTTATCTTGGTCTTCGCCAGCGCTGAAATGCCAACCCCAAGGAAGATCACGATAAGATGCTCAAAACGTCGTCATCCCAGCATTCGACGACACTCAGACAGCCAAGATCATCTGCATCACTGCTCTAGCTGACCCCTACCCCTGAGGGTCGACTAGGTTTTCTTAAATTATTTTCTTAATTTTTAATTATATTAGTGATTTCAGGCGCGTCAACTGCTAAGCGCATTCGTTCCGTACGTGTAGTGCATGTTTTTAACGCGGGAAGGGGTAGTGATCTTCCCCCACTACATGGTCGGACTACTCCGGGGCCGAACTACCGTCAGCGAGCGGGGTTTTTCTCAACCAGGCATCTCCCACTTGCGAGTGACCGCCCGGTCGCGACAAGCTCTAAGTTCCTGACCGGTCTCTCAGTATGTGCAATAGTGTAGTGCATGTTAGTTGTGTGTGAGAAGTGGCGAGGAATGAACAAGGAATTGGAAGGAAAGATCGTGCGCAGCCCGTGGCCCGTTTGTTAGTGTACTGTTCCTGCATTCGCCTGGTATTGATCGGAGAAACCGCTGAAAACTACCGATCAGAGCAGCCGACCGCCGGCGTAGAATTCTCCCCCAGACAGCGACTGAATTCGACATGACAGACAAATTAGTAGCGAAAATCCTGCCACCGTTGGGACTCGAACCCTAGGACCTCCCAGTCAGTCCTGCATCGAGTAGTTGCGAGGAGTGGGTCAGTGAGTGGTCCGCGGTGTAACCATGAAAGCGCAGTCCTTTGTGGCTTCTCTCAGCGCCGGCGAAGAAAGGCGCACTCGACGCGTTCTCGAAATTTCGCCGCCGCCCCCGCCCCCGCTCTCGCCGCCACCCCCATGCCCACCGCCATCCCCATCCTCACCGCCACCCCCCCGCCACCCCCACCGCCGCCGTCACCGTCGCCGTCGCAGCCACTGCCGCCGCCACCACCACCACCACCACCACCACCACAACCACCACCACCCCCGCCGCCGCTTTCCGCCTCTAGGTATTTTACTTGGCGCTCGCTACTTCCGCTCCTACTCCAGTCAGGAAGCGACAGGATGGCCCTCCTTTTTTGGCAATCTTTTGGGTTAAATTTCCGTAGCATTTTTTTTGCTTGCTGTGTGTTTTCGGCGAGTCATTGCTGTTGTCAGAGGCCTACGGGGGTCGTTTGTGGTTACCCGACGCTTTCTACTCGGGAGAGGAAGGGGGAAGGAAACACGGAAGCAAGGGTCGTGTTGCTGCAGGTCATTCCTTGTTCAGAACCGGTCTTCGTTCGCTGCTGTTGATTCGCTTATGTTTGCTGTACATGTGGGTGAATCGTGTTCGAACTCGTCGTTGCATTGAGATGTATGGTGATGACGGGACGAGTTGAGCGAGCTGTTAGTTTTTGTGTCATATCTTCTCTTGTTCTCCATCATTTTAGGACCTTAAGGATAACTATTTGTAAGCTAATGTAACCTGAGAATTCATTTAGATTTCTGCTGTCAAAATAACTAGTATTGACCTAATGGAAACTGAATTTCATGCATTTGTTGGAGATGATGGAATAAAACATTTGTTTTTCCCTTCCGCAGAATAAATTATTAAATACTGAATTAATATTCAATTATGAAATGAAATAGTCTTATATTTCTAAAACACAATCCCTATCCTACAACCTTCAAAAGCATTTCAAAATTTGCATTGTCGGAGGCATGTGTATTTCGGGTAGAATATTCCAAAGTTCTTGGTTTCATACGATGAAGTCTTCAGGGTTTTGTGAGAGACAGCTGACTAATGATTACTATATCTTCATTCTTGACTTCAATAACCTTACAAGCTGGGACAAGTCATGATTATTGTGGGATCAATTTATGGACGATTGGTATCTGCTGACAAGTTGCAGATAGTTTCCAACAACCTGACACGACTGTAAATCTCATACGACAAGTTAAAAACATTTCTTTCGCAGAATAATATATTTCCCAGGAACTGAAACTTCTTGAAAGAGGCCGCACTAAGCCACTGATGTATTTGTTCTTGGAAAGTTTACCATTATTTCCAAATGTGTCGTTTTTTTATTTTTCTCAAATCAATTGCGTATCCTCGCTATATGTGAAGTTCTCCTTCATAGTCTGTTTAATTACTATTTAGAATGAATAATATTATTTTTAATACATACTAAGATATAGAAAATTACACTCTTGTATTCCTGTACCTTTTTTTATGTGCATTCTTTTTCGTACTTACGTTTTATTTCTTAAATGTAATAAGTCAACACTGATCTGTTTTAGGTATCTCGTTTTTAAATTTATACTGTTTTCACGTTTTCATATTTTCATATTTGCCAAAAACTAGAAATTGAGAGATTAGTGTCTTACATACGATTACATTGTTTTAATGTACTGATTAACAGACTTTGAAAATTCATAGGCGATAGGTTATTGTCATCC